>JAVLUX010000003.1:21641665-22241665 GCA_032164185.1 Moxostoma hubbsi
CCGCCGTACGTGTGGGGATAGACTGAAACCCTCCGTCCTCCCCACAGCCTTCGTGGCTGGATGATTGGATCCTCGGGTCTGTGTGCCGCTCACAGTCGCATCCCCACCCCAGTTCCTTTCTTCCTGGAAGTGCATGATGAGCTGGCGAGTTCGTGATGGACACCCTTCTCCACCCGTCACAAAGCCTCTCGCTCATCCGCTCTCACTACCCTCGATGGTGGAGCGCCCCATGGGTACACGGTGGTCCCCCAGGTGGACAGAGCCGTTGCGATCTACCTGTGCCCAGAGAATGCCGTCACCTGGTGGGGTTGCCCTGTGCTCCCCTCCAAGGCCTGTAAGATGATGTCTTCACTGACCTCTAAAGCCTACAGCGCCACCGGACAGGCCGCTTCCACCTTGCATGCCATAGCCCTCCTGCAAGTCCACCAGGCCAAGGCATTTAAAGATCTGAACTTGGGTAGGAACGGCGCTCAGTGACTGACCTCGCCCTCAGGGCCACGAAGGTCACAGCGAGGTCACTCGGGCAGGCGATGGGCACTCTCCTGGTTCAGGAATGACATCTGTGTCTGAAACTGGTCGAAATGCGCGAAGTGGACAAGACACACTTCGCCGAGCAGTTCTCCATGGTGAAGAAGCAGACAGAGGCTTTATAACACATCCTGCCCCTCCGCAAACCTGCTCGCCGAGGGCGTCCCCCTGCGGCTAAGAAACATGCAGCTCTGCCTCAACCCGGGCCCAGCTCTCAGCCCTTTTCTCGGCATGGAGTTAGACTCAGTCTCAATGTCAGCGTGCCTCACCAACGAGCACGTGCAGTCAGTGCTGAAATGCCTCGCCGCCTTCAGGCAGGGCACAGTGGCCCCTTTAAAACTTCCAGAGGCTCCTGGTGCATATAGCGTCCTCCACAGCGGTCATTAACGATGCCTCCAAATTGGGTTGGGGCGCCGTGTGCAATGGGCATGCAGCCACGGGCCATTGGAAAGGGGCCCCGCTGCGCTGGCACATCAACTGCCTAGAGTTGTTGGCTGTAATTTTTGCCCTGCGGATGTTTCTCCCGCTAATTCAGGGCAAACACGTCTTGATCCGATCAGACAGCACCACCACGGTAGCATACATAAATCACCAAGGCGGCGTACGCTCCCGCCACATGTCACAACTTGCCTGTTGAGTCAAGTCGCTGCGTGCCACTCACGGGCAACCTCAACGTGGTGGCGGATGCACTATCACAACAATGTTTGCCCAGCGGAGAGTGGAGGCTTCACCCCCAGTCGGTCCAGCTGATTTGGGAACAGTTCGGCAAGGCTCAGGTAGACCTGTTCGCCTCCCGAGAGACCTCCCACTCCCTGCTCTGGTATGCCTGAACGGAGGCTCCCCTCGGGGCAGACGCGCTGGCACACAGCTGGCCCATGGGGCTACGCAAGTAGGCATTTTCCCCAGTGAGCCTTCTTGCACAGGTGCTGTACAAGGTCAGGGAGGACGAGAAACAAGTCAATCTAGTGACCCCCTATTGACCCACTCAGATCTCGTACTCCTCGCGACAGCCCCTCCCTGTCGAATTCCCCTGAGGAAGGTCCTTCTTTCTTTGGGATGGTGCACATTCTGGCATCCGCACCCAGACCTCTGGAACCTCCACATCTGGCCCCTGGACAGGATGTGGAAGATCTAGCTGATCTGCCACCTGCCGTCATAGACACGATCAACCAAGCCAGAGCCCCCTCTACCAGGCTACTTTACACCCTGAAGTGGCGCTTGTTCGCGAATTGGTGTTCTTCCCGGGCTGAAGACCCACAGAGGTGCGCAGTTAGGTCAGTGCTCTCATTCCTGCAGGAGAGGTTAGAGCGGAGGCTGTCCCCCTCTACCTTGAAGGTGAATGTAGCCACTATCGCAGCCCACCACGAAACAGTAGACTGCAAGTCTTTGGGTAAGCATGACTTAATTATCAGGTTCCTAAGAGGCGCCCAGAGGTTAAATCCCTCCTGGCCAAGCCCGATCCCCTTCTGCGATCTCTCAGTGGTCCTCTCGGCCTTCAGAGACCCCCCTTCAAGCCGCTAGAATCAGTCGGACTTTCACTGAAGATGGCCCTCCTGATCGCGCTCGCCTCCATCAAGAGGATCGGGGACCTGCAAGCATTCTCTGTCAGCGACACTTGCCTGGAGTTCGGTCTGGCAGACACTCATGTGATCCTAAGACCGCGACCGGGCTACGTGCCCAAGGTTCCTACCACTCCCTTCAGGGACCAGGTAGTGAACCTGCAAGCGCTGCCCAGGGAGGAGGCAGGCCCAGCCCCTTCGTTGCTGTGTCCAGTACATACTTTGCATATCTACTTGGACCACACACAGAGCTTTAGATGTTCTGAGCAGCTCTTTGTCTGCTTTGGTGGACATCAGAAAGGGAAACACCATTGGACACCATTACATTGGCCTATCACACCCAGGCCATGAAAGCGGGTCCAAGCACACTCAACAAGAAGTGTTGCATCCTCATTGGCACTGGCCAGGGGCACCTCCCTAGCAGACATATGCAGAGCAGCGGGTTGGGCAACACCCAATCAATTTGCGAGATTTTACAATCTCAGGGTTGAGTCGGTTTCGTCCCATGTTTTCTCAGGTCCGAGCCGGTAGAACTCAGTAACACGCTGACAAACTGACTGGGTGGGCCGCTTGCATCTAGCGCCCTTTCCCTCTGCTGAGGTAAAATCATGCGCTCTTATCTCAGGAGATCCCACTAACTCGGCGGGTCCTGGATGACTCCTCCTAGCCCTCTGGTCTGCGAATTCAGCAGAGGAATTCACCTATCAAATCCAATGCGGGTACTCAATCTACCCTGTACTGGAATAGGTGCTCCACAGGTCGGGCTCTTACGTGGACTTCCCCCCTGGTTGTATTTTCTGCGGTACGGTCCCCTTGCGAGCGGACCCACGACTACCTTGGACAGTTCTTCTGGGCCCCTGGTCACCATGTCTGTAGCAACTCCTCCCTCCCAATTAGGTAGGATCTACCACTGCGCCATTCTCCACATGTGCCCTAAAAGCCCATGCGATGTATTTCACCACTCTTTACCTCCCCCAGTCTGGGTAGGTGTGGTCTTCGCAGGGTCTTTCTCCCCTGAAAGAATAGGAAAACTGGGAAAGATCGCCTTCCTCGATGCATATGATAGCGTTAAGATGGCCCCAGCAGCTTTCATTCTATGCGAGAAACATAGAGAGAGAAAAGGCGCAGCCTACTCCCATGCTCGGCACGTCGCCTTGTTCTCCCCTGTCGGGGGTAAAGAACCAGAAGGCTTTGATGATTTTATGGGGCGTTGGGTAAGGGTACGTGCAGCCTGACCCAGCCGGTAGCTTTGGCACGTAAAATACCTGCCCACTCCTGTACGTGTCCTGTTAGCAGTACACGTACACGGCTCAGCGCATGGCGTGATTGCTTCTTCGACACAATGTTGAATGGGGAACAGATGGGGAACGTCTAGGTTAAGGATGTAACTGCCTTTCCCTGATGGAGGGAATGAGACGTTGTGTCCTCCCAGCCACGTCGCTGAACCGAGCCACTGTTGCGGCCGAACCTCATTGTCGGCTCCTCAGAAAAATCCTGAATGAAACAGATGCATTTCCCTCCCTTTATACCCGTATGTCCGGGGATATAGATTACTGATATCACATTTTTAATGCAGATACTTAAGAGCCTATGATTGGATAATTATTGCAGTGATTAATATGTTTCAGCTGGCAACAATTATTTTAACCCTAACTGATGCAGTGTGTAGCTTCTCATTCCTTAAACAACCATGTCGGAAGATGTATTCTGTGATCGTAGACATTTTTTACTGTGTTTCAGAAGGGGCAAATTATTGGCCTTAGAATTGGGTTAATAACTATCTAATGCATTATAAAAAGCTGGATGGATAGAGATGAACCATCAGCTTTGCAGAAGAAATGTGATTAGAAAAAAAATCTTGAATGATCGTGATCAGAGATCATTAAAACACTTGGTGACTTCACATTGTAAAAAATCGACAGTAGAACTCACTGCTATGTTTAATAGTGAAAGTAAGAGCATTTCCACATGCACAATGCAACAAGAACTTAAAGGATTGGGACTAAACAGATATGTAGCCACAAGAAAGCCACTTGTTAGTGAGGCTAATTGGAAAAAAAACTACTTCAGTATGCTAGAGATCATAAAGATTGGACTGTGGAGCATATAAAAAAGTAATGTGGACTGATGAGTCCAGATTTATCCTATTCCAAAGTGATGGGTGCCTCAGGGTAAGAAGGGAAGTGCATGAAGTGATTCACCCATCATGCATAGTGCCCACTGAGGCAGTGATGTTTTGTCTATTGTTATTCTGGTGTACTACTATATTTTGTACTAAGTTGTGCATTTACACAAAGACAAATGCCCCAAAAAATACATATGTGTACCTTATGTGTAGCTTATGTGTAGAATACAGTATGTGTTATGTGTAGCTCAATATTTGTTTGAATGCCAGTTGCATTTCTTGAAATTTCAGTGTGGAATTAATGAATTCTGTTCAACATTTGTTGCATCATCTACACTCACCTAAAGGATTATTAGGAACACCTGTTCAATTTCTCATTAATGCAATTATCTAATCAACCAATCACATGGCAGTTGCTTCAATGCATTTAGGGGTGTGGTCCTGGTCAAGACAATCTCCTGAACTCCAAACTGAATGTCAGAATGGGAAAGAAAGGTGATTTAAGCAATTTTGAGCGTGGAATGGTTGTTGGTGCCAGACGGGCCGGTCTGAGTATTTCACAATCTGCTCAGTTACTGGGATTTTCACGCAAAACCATTTCTAGGGTTTACAAAGAATGGTGTGAAAAGGGAAAAACATCCAGTATGCGGCAGTCCTGTGGGCGAAAATGCCTTGTTGATGCTAGAGGTCAGAGGAGAATGGGCCGACTGATTCAAGCTGATAGAAGAGCAACTTTGACTGAAATAACCACTCGTTACAACCGAGGTATGCAGCAAAGCATTTGTGAAGCCACAACACGCACAACCTTGAGGCGGATGGGCTACAACAGCAGAAGATCCCACCGGGTACTACTCATCTCCACTACAAATAGGAAAAAGAGGCTACAATTTGCAAGAGCTCACCAAAACTGGACAGTTGAAGACTGGAAAAATGTTGCCTGGTCTGATGAGTCTCGATTTCTGTTGAGACATTCAGATGGTAGAGTCAGAATTTGGCGTAAACAGAATGAGAACATGGATCCATCATGCCTTGTTACCACTGTGCAGGATGGTGGTGGTGGTGTAATGGTGTGGGGGATGTTTTCTTGGCACACTTTAGGCCCCTTAGTGCCAATTGGGCATCGTTTAAATGCCATGGCCTACCTGAGCATTGTTTCTGACCATGTCCATCCCTTTATGGCCACCATGTACCCATCCTCTGATGGCTACTTCCAGCAGGATAATGCACCATGTCACAAAGCTCGAATCATTTCAAATTGGTTTCTTGAACATGACAATGAGTTCACTGTACTAAAATGGCCCCCACAGTCACCAGATCTCAACCCAATAGAGCATCTTTGGGATGTGGTGGATGTGTATCCCACAAATCTCCATCAACTGCAAGATGCTATCCTATCAATATGGGCCAACATTTCTAAAGAATGCTTTCAGCACCTTGTTGAATCAATGCCATGTAGAATTAAGGCAGTTCTGAAGGCGAAAGGGGGTCAAACACAGTATTAGTATGGTGTTCCTAATAATCCTTTAGGTGAGTGTATTTTGATATATGAAAAATAAGGCTTAATATACTCTGTTCTATTATTTTCTAATTGTCTGGGAAAATAAGTGAAAAGTTCTGGGCATTTTGTAGATATATGCATATATCTATAATTTGTGATTGATATATGCGCTGGGTCAATTAAACCCTGAGTATGTAATAATGTTTGGCGAAACACCCATTCATTTAAGGGTTAAGCCCAAATGGAAATTAACCATGGTTTAACTATAGTGGTGTTTTAGTAACCATGACTGTAGTAACTAGATTTTTAGTGGAAACCATTGTTTTGATACCATTAATACAAGTAATCATAGTTGACATTGACCGTATAAAGCTTTCTATCAAGTTAATGCCAAATGTAAATGTTACCAACTTAGAAAATGCACAACAATTATCAACATAACTCTTTGAAATACTGTTGCTCAGATTGCTTTGCTCACACAGAGCAAAGGAAAAAGGGAATGTTGTGAGAACTAGTGATTATTTGGTCTAAAATAGATTGCTGTCAAGTGGAGTACACATGGCAACTATGCCATTGCCCTGTAACACTTTGTATTTGTTTCCACAAGAAAGAATCAGAACAATAAAATTAGTCTCAATGGGCTGGACATTTGGGAAAGAGA
The DNA here is from genome assembly GCA_032164185.1 of Moxostoma hubbsi. Classification (NCBI taxonomy): domain Eukaryota; kingdom Metazoa; phylum Chordata; class Actinopteri; order Cypriniformes; family Catostomidae; genus Moxostoma; species Moxostoma hubbsi. Next base: position 21,648,037 of record JAVLUX010000003.1, read on the forward strand.
GAGTACAGTGTGGAATGCCAATGAGGAACACTTATATAAACAGGCTCCAAAATATACAAAGACTGAGTGTGGCGTCGGAACGTGGTCATGTGTCGGCTGCCGGGAGCAAGAACAACACTTCCAAGCCCTGCTCCAGGCACAAGCGGAGGACCGGCAGGCGCTGCAGAGCCTGATCGCCTGGGAGGGGGCTGGCACTGCAACCTCCTCTGAGCCCGTCCCACCGCTGGCCCTGGCGAAAATGGGGCCAAGCGACAATCCGGAGGCCTTCCTCGATCTGTTCGAGAAAGGTATGGAGGTGGCCTCCCAATCAGTGGGCGGCCTGTCTATTGCCCCTGCTTTCCAGGGAGGCGCTGTTGGCGGCACAATAACTCCCCGCCGAGAAGTCTCCTGGACTATTGTCACCTCAAAAAGGCCATCCAGCAATGGGTCGGTCAGACCCCGGAGCAAAGTCGACAGCTATTCCGCTCATTGAGCTTCGGGAAGGACGGCCGCCCGTTTGCTTTTGCGCAGCAGCTCCGTGACGCTTGCTGGAAATGGCTGTTGGTGGGGGGAACCACGACATCATGGAAGTGGTCTACATGGTGGTACTGGAGCAGTTCGTCTCACAACTTCCCCGAGGCATGTCGGAGTGGGTCCAGTGCCACCGCCCGGCATCGTTGGATGGAGCCGTCCAGCTGACAGAGGACTACATGGCAGCATTCCCAGGAGACAGCGAAGCAGGTTTGAGGTCAGTTTTAATTGTTTTTTCCACACAGATGACGGTAACCATCAGTAACTTGGTGTCACACATAAACAAACGTCAGGCTTCTGGGTTCTCTCTCCCTCTCGCTGGGCACTCGGCGTCCCCTTTTATGTCTCGCTCCACATCACTATAACAAGTCACTGTTGTTAGGGTTAATTACAAACCAGGTGACAAGCCTTACCGCTCTCTTTCTCCCGCAGACCGACACATGACCACGTCCCCACACCACACTGAGTTTTCTTGAAAGAACTTTGGGAGAGTGGCTTAGGGAAGAATATGCCATAATGTCTGTGGTAAACTGACTGTCCATTCTATACAAAATTTAATTATCTCCCCTTACTCCTTTTGAAATCTATATCCTGTCATCACTTCAATCACTTCACTTAAATTCTTTAGTTATCATTTAATATTTTAGTCATTCTGGAGTATTTTATGCAAACCAGATATTTTGTTTTATAAAATCCATGAGACCCCTTTCAGGCTATTATTAAATTACCTTTATAGCTAGACAGGTGTTGATAACTACACAGTCTATTTTTACAATAGACAAGAGACTCTTCAGATACTTTTCTTTTTGTTGATCCACTCAATTAAAGGAGTCCATCTGCCTTTTTTGTTGCTTAAAAAGTTTACTTGAATGCTTTGTTTTTTTGTAAAATGAAGAGGTAGTAATGGTGTTTTTGCTTTTGTGCTGGCATTCCAGTCTCACAAGCCCTTTAATCTGCTTTAAGATGCAATCTTCTTTATTTCTCTCTTTCTTACTGTAAAACATGTAAGCATTTAAAACTTTTAAACTTTCAGACAAGGTTTTGTCAGACCAACATTATAGTTTGTCTCGACAAACTTTTTGTGTCTAATTTAATCAAAGCTTTCAAACCACACAAAGTAAAATATCAATATTTTCTTTTTTCCAACCACCTTAGCCAAGTATTTTTTTAAATGTAGGGTAAACATGCAGTTGTAGCAAAGAATAGTATAATAAATGCTTTTGTTCGACAGCCCTTTTATACAAAGAATAAAACTTAACCATATAAAGATAAACATATGAAATAATAGTCAGAAAATAATATTTAACCTGTTTAAACAATTCTAAGCACATGTTACTTGAATTCAATACATAATCATTTTGAAATATCAGTAACAAGACCAATGCTATTGTTAATTTTACTTCATCAAAATCAGCAAATATTTTACATAAAAAAGATGAGTGCCTCAAAATATGATAGTAGCTATTTTCTAAATTATTTTACAAGGTCTTCTACATCCTGAAGATCATGGAAAATTTCACCAGATGGTGTTATAAGACTAAAGAGTGGCTCAAAAAAATTTAATTAGAAACAGGAATCAAAAGGGTCCTAAAAAAAGAGATGGAGGCCTTCATAGTCACAGGGCCCTGTTGATGGGCCCTTGTATAAGCTGTGGGGTCCACATTTTTAAGCATATACAAACATATTGATGGGCTATGCGACCTTGCACTCCAGGTCCCCCCTGGGTCAAGTACCCCTGGGCACTGGTCCCATTGGCCCAGTCTGTAATTCACCTATGCCCAACCCCCCTCCTATGCCCCCAAGTGAAATGCTGATTATGACAAATACAAGATTTTGTCTATGCTTATGGTCCCAAAGAATCCCAAATTTGTCTGCTCACATAGTTTCCTCTGTCCTGCTCCGGGCCATTTTTTACCCAAACATCACGTGACCATGAATTTGTAGCACATAAAGCAATCTTCCTTCCATTTAGAGATTTAATAATGTGTTAGGATGCTGTGAATATTAATGGCCTCATCCAACCTTGGCCTCTCCTGAATGGCAGGGATGGGAAATGCAAGTGGGAATCTAATAAGACCTGATTGTCAACATGGAGTTATTTTTGCATTGGCTGCAATTAAACTCCCAGGCCTCTGTTCCTGTGTTAATGGGGGAAAATGAGCAACACAGCAACGCTAGCTAATCCTTATGGCACAAAGGGATGAAGGTCAAGTGCTTTGATGGGGAAAGACTACTAAAACAGGAGAGCAAAGGTTTGTCTTTTTTTTCTTTTTTTTTTACACAGTGTTCCAAAGGTTTTTTTTAGTATAAGTGTTTGCACTCCTTTCACTAAATACTACAAAACACAAAACCAAACTTTTTCCAGTCCTTGAGCTTTACCCTCACTATAAATTAAGCTTTTGTAAGGTGCATCTTCATGTCACGTATTGACAGTCTGAGGGATGATTTAGAAAGTATCAAGTGTAAAAAAAAATGGTTTAACATTTCTCCATTAGGCGAATGGGGACTGGACTCCCCGACCGCCTGGAGCACTACTTTTTTTTGTAGTGGTAAAAAAAGAGGTGGGTAAACTATAAATTCTGGTGGACCACGACGTGGTCACCCGGTAAGGTGGGCCACTGCCTACCGGTGTATGTGTATCCTGATGACATCGCTATAGGCTATCATTTGATGGAACTTCCAAGGGTATCACTGGTTGTTCCCTCATCATAGGTCACACAATCACTATTCAATTCATACATTCATTTAAGTTCTTGTTAAAGAGACTCAAGAAGGAATAATATGGTTGAAATCTATAAAGTTTACTAAATGACAAAACAGAGAGAACTAAAATATTTAAGAGAGATAGAGAGGGAGGCTTATATCCAGGGCTTCCAATGCAATGCACTTGTACTGATTAGGGATTTGGGATTATTTTCATAGTCGATTAATCTGTTGAATATTTTCTTGATTAATCGATTAGTTGTTTGGTCTATAATAAGTCATGAAAAATGTGGATCAGTTTTTCCTAAAAGCCCAGGAGGATGACGTCCTCAAATGTCTCGTTTTGTCCACAACTCACATTTAACAAGCTGGAATCAAAGAATTTTTTACTTTTGTCTTAATCGATTATCAAAATAGTTGTCGATTACAGTTTTTTCCAATTGCTAATGTAGCAGGTGCAGATTAACGACAGAAGGATGAATCTGGTGCCACATATTTTAATTTAAAGAAAACTCAGTTTCTGTAATTAACAGAAGAAAGACAATATAAGTTGCACTGTAGTTTCCACAAGTGTAATGGCTGCCGACATTAACAGACGATTTTGCAAAACTAAAAAAAAAAAAAAAAAAAAAAAAAATTCATTTTGAACACAAAATACACTGCATCATTACAGCTGCCTCAATTACATATACAGTGGTTCTAAACACATAAGTTTAACAGATTATATTCAGATATCCATTTCAAACATCTGGCATTGAATAACAAAAAAGAAACCTAATCAAAACCAGCTGCCTGTAATTAATTGATATTATAACAATGCCCAGAGTTCCTCTTTGTCCACTTGAGGTGATGGCTTGCAGGGGCGTGTCCGTGTGTCTGTAGCTCCTCTGTGCTTTACCAGCCAAGATTCCACATACGCCATTGGGTTCCACTTTGACAATGGAGGACCATTCAGGTTAACAAACATCAACGCTGAGACGCTTTCGATCAGGAGTCTACATCTCAGTGGACACATGATGATATTCATTAAGCTGAATCCTCACTCACATTCTGCATTGCTCACAGGGATCAGGCTGAGAATGTTTGTGAGTGGGGACAAGTCTTCAGGTATCACACTAGAGTTGTCTTTGTAATCCCTGAAGCCCTCAAGAATTTGTCATGCTTGGTTTGTTCCAATCAGAGCATGCGCGGAGAGCGCATTTCTGAATATTCTGCTCCGCTCGCTCATTACGCTCAGGGTCGCTCGCTCAACCCAGAATGACCTGCTGGTTCGAAAATATGTAGAATAAGGGCTGCCTGCCTCCGACTAAAGTTTTTTTTCTAATCGACTAGTAGTTGTTCATTTTAGCCATTAGTGGACAAATCGCCCCTATATTAATTTAATTACTTAAATAGGCTATACAGGATGGATGAGTGTTAACGTAGCCTAATAGAGCCACACTCAAGCGCACGCCCGCACGCATAAAGCTTGCCACAAAGAACCGGCGAAAGTAATTATTAATGTGTCAAAAATAGCAAGGAGACATTTAATTGTTTATTAATAAACTGGTGTTTTCTGTGTCGCTGCAAAGATGAAGTTGACGATGCGGACTCGCCATGAATGCCAGAGAGAAATGCACATTTGATTACATAATCAGAGAGTAGCCTATTTCTTTTCGTTTTGAATAGTTTAGTTTAATAGTAAAACATTTCAAGCTTTTTATAATAGATAGCCATAGCCTATATTTCTCAAATCTGTGAGGCACAAGCTGAGTTTCAGCACCCTCCAGTTCACGTGCAATGCAAGTGATCGCCGGCGCCTTACATTGTCTGCTATATATTTGCTTCTTATTTATTAAATAGCCTACAGGCAGTTGGTTGATAAAACATTGATCAAAATTAAGATACAATTTATACAAAACGAAAATCTTTTACAAATATTTATTCTACAAAACAAAACTCAATGAAGTGTTCAAAAATCATGTCTTATGTATACTTTGGGCTAGTGACTGATGAATCTTGATGCAGTCTGCTGCTTGCTGGCTACGCAAGAAATTGGTCAACACTGACAGTAATGCAGCGCAATATGAAAGACTTCGTCTTAGGTTTAACAACCTATGAAACTAATAATGAACAATATAAAACTAAAACGGCATAAGCTTAATTTAAAATGGCTTAGGAACTATAGGCTATTTAGAGGTGGATAAACGCAATTTAGAGGTGGATAAACGCACTTTGGAGGTGGGTAAACGCTATTTCCGAATTTTAGGAGGTGCGTAAACGGCGTTTACGTGCGTTTAGCCTCCACTACATCCCTGGCCTGGAGCGATGTTCAGTCCCCACTCGCCTCGTGGATGGCGGCCGCTCCTTGCATCCGGGCAGTCGGGCTACTCCGTCCCCCGGTGGATGGCAGCGGCGCTTCCCTCCTCCTTCCCGGGTTTTGGCACCAATGTAAAGTGGGTTATGGGTAAGGAGGAGGCGAGAACCGGCTTGACAATATAAATAATAGTTTAATGAAGAAATAAACTAAAAACACACAAACATAAACACAGAGTAGCTGCATGTCATTCTTTCTCTCTCTCGAACCGTCATAACTGGCTGCCTTTATCCCTTGTTCGGCCCCATCAGGCTGATTGGGGACCGGGTGTGCATTCTGCCCTACAAAGGCAAAAGACCTTAAGTCGCTAGAGTCTGGAACTGAGAAAAATGACTTTAAAGTTTTTTAGTTGTCCAGCCAAATTAATTATAGGTAGGAATCTGAAAATCTGGCAATTAAATGTTTTAGTAATGAAAATTATCTACATAAAAAAATATTGATCTCAAACTTGACCTTTGACCCCAATTTTGAAGTTACTGTACTCTGCCTTTGTATTGTCTGCAAAAAGTGAGAAGTCATGCCAAGGCAAAAGGCAGTAACTTCCACATTATCAATATTTGGTTGCTGATCACCATTAACAAAATCTTTATAGTAACACCAGTATTGTGTTTTATGGTTTGTTTGTGTATATGTTATGTAAGGTTGGCTCTGTAAAGCACTTTGATCAACTTGTTTTGTTTTAAAATGTGCTTTAGAAATAAAATGATTGATAATTTTGGATGATTTACAATTACTCTTAGCCATTGTTGCTATCCTCTGATTTGGTTGCATCCTGACGGCATTATTAATTAATTAGACATGACACAATACCTCCATAGCAGTAAAGAGTATCTGGTGTGCAGTAAAACTAACAGGTTGACTGCAGATAGGTGACACTGAATTATATGAATAAATACAAGATAAGCATATTTGTAACAAGTAAACATATTCATTTAATTAATAATGGAATGCAAAGATATAACAAGATATAAAACAAAGATATAGCAGATAGAACAACGAATCATGTACAAATTTAAAATGCATGGAATAGGAATAAGGGAATAAGAGTAAATCATGTACAAGTAAGTGAACTTGGAATCCTGTATTCATTTAATGTTGTTTCAGGGTGTTCTCACTCCTCATCCTCCACAACTTCACTTACAGGCAGTGAACACCAGAAAGCCCTCCTGTTTTGTGGCATAAAAGGACATAGTTTTCCGATTATGTTGTTCTTTTTAGCCTCTTCAATCCCCCGGTCATGTGGTCTCAGGAGAGAGGGAACCTTCAGCTCGAATTTAGCCCGGAGGAAGTCCAACTCGGTAAAGTCAGCATTTACATGGTTTAGTTTGAAGAACAGGCTCCTTGAGCCACGTCGCAGCTGGATCACTGACATCTTGCCCAACTTTGATACCTTCTTGATCTTAACACAGGAGTGCCCATCCTTCCAATTCAGCACATCTTCATTCTTCATTTCAACCACTTCCACCTTCCTGGAGTTTGAGCTTGTCACAACATTCACAAAATCCTCAAAGTCATACAGCACACCTCCAGGTCGCTTTTTCATCTCCAGCTCGACACCATGATGAAAACTGTCAGCACTCATGAATGTGTGTCCCTTTTCGAAGTATTTCAGAGTTATATCCTCCATGGAGGTGGTATCACCATTTACAAGGCAGACTAGGGAGGATAGCAAGCACCAATTCTTATTTTGGGATGAACAGTTGTCCACCCAAAAGATGCAGTGGCCTATGTCCCCCGAGGTGATCTCTGCTGCTCTTCGCCCTGCCTTGCCCTCATGCCAGACCACAGAGATGGTGTTTTTTTTGTCTTTTTTCTTGCCTACAGAGGCAAAGGTCTCATGGAATGCCACGATGCGTTTTGTGAAGATTGATGTTTTCAAACCAGGCATACGAGGCAACATGATGACTTTTTGAAGGTCCACACTCTTCACCAATGTGTCCTCTGGCCAGTCCTTCTCTGCATCAGCCTGGTACATTATTCCAAGCCACCTCTGGCACTGCAAGCAGTCCATGTCATGGCCATACCCATCATGGTCAGTTTTCATGTGCTGATCCTGCAGTACGCACTCCTCACATTCCTCTTCTCCAAGCTTTGCAAAGCTGATGTTCTTATGTTTTACAGCTTTGCGGTAGCTTTCATAGGAGCAGCTGTAGCCTTTTTCCAAATAATCAGCATACATGAGCTTGTTGTTAACGTCGCTAGGGAGATAGCGACGATGTGGGGCATGCTCTCTTCGGTAGTGGCTCACTGATGGGTGGAATGATTCAATGTGGTCGTAAAAAGGCTGCATGTCCAGCTTGTTGGATGGTGTATGTCTTCCTCTTTGGTCTCTTGTGATCACCTCATTCCCATTCCCCATCACAGAGAGGACCAGACTGTCATTCGCTGGGTGGTACCCCAAAGTGGCCAAGAAAAAAGTTTTACAGACCTGCTGTGGGACCTGATCTGCATTCTTTAGCCTGTAAACAAAGGACCTGCACCGTCGACTTGTTTTTCCATCCACACAAACTGCTGCTGTTGGTAGCTGGCTGACACTGTGGAACATGAATGCACGTCTGTCAGTGTAGTTGATGTCCCAGTAACTCTTCCAGATCTCCTTACGCCTCTCCTCAATTTGTCTGTGCATTTTCTTATGCATTTACACGGATCTCCCATTGGTGGGGCTTTGGCTGGAGCGAGGGTGGGCTCTGGTGCTGGCAGTGGAGCGAGGGTGGGCTCTGGCAGTAGAGCTGTGGCTGGAGCGAGGGTGGGCTCTGGTGCTGGCAGTGGAGCAAGGATGGGCTCTGGTGCTGGCAGTGGAGCGAGGGTGGGCTCTGGCAGTAGAGCTGTGGCTGGAGCGAGGGTGGGCTCTGGTGCTGGCAGTGGAGCGAGGGTGGGCTCTGGCAGTAGAGCTGTGGCTGGAGCGAGGGTGGGCTCTGGTGCTGGCAGTGGAGCGAGGGTGGGCTCTGGCAGTAGAGCTGTGGCTGGAGCGAGGGTGGGCTCTGGTGCTGGCAGTGGAGCGAGGGTGGGCTCTGGCAGTAGAGCTGTGGCTGGAGCGAGGGTGGGCTCTGGTGCTGGCAGTGGAGCGAGGGTGGGCTCTGGTGCTGGCAGTGGAGCGAGGGTGGGCTCTGGCAGTAGAGCTGTGGCTGGAGCAAGGGGAAACTCCATAAGAGCATCAAGCGTGGTGTCAGGTGTGCTGCAGAACAGCTCATCAGAACCAAACTCTGGGAAACTAATATCCAAACAACTATCAAGAACTGTCCATGTTTTTGATTTGGGTGCTGGATCACAATCAATATCGCCATAAGTATCTGAAATGAACAGAACAAATTTACAATGGAGACATGCATGGAAAAATATGGAACATGAACATGAAATATTTGAAGAATATTTGATTAATTAATGTCAATGTTATGAAAATGCCTACCACTGTCCAGAACGATCATTTTTTGTTTGTTTGTGGTGCGTCCGGACCACAAGGTATATCACCATAAGGAACTGAAAGGAATAGAGCAAATTTAATAATAATAATAGTAGCCTAATAATAATAATAATAATAATAACAATAATGATAATAATAAAATAATAATAAGGCATGGAGGGAAATTTGAATAGGAAATCATATTTTATATCCAATACACGTAGGTCCAGCAAACATTTGTTTTTACCAATAGGCTATTTGATTAATCAATGTCTATTTTAACAAATTATCAGGCCTAGGCCTACAAATTAGTGCCACTGTTTAATCAAGGGTTAAGTTTGGCTCGCTGACTGGTGGATTAATCTCAAATGTGTGGAGTAATTTGAATTGTTTTTCTGACGTAACTGCCAGACAAAAAAGCTATGGTACATGTCGTTTTGCAACCAATTATTATTTATTGCAACGTAAAAGGATATAATTGCTTTTACATCTAATTGAATGAAAATCGCCTGACTTGTGGATTGATGTGAACGCCAGCAAGAAGGAATAATGCTCAGAATGCTTGTGGATTAAACATCTCCGATGACGTTCATTGCCATGGATTTTATCATGTTACAAGAAAAGGTAGGATATGGATTTAATTGCGAGCTGTTTCTACTGTTTTTATGTGTGATCACGGTAACCTTAACTGCATTCGACTCACACTCGTGTCGTGCAACTAGTCTGCTGTCTAATGTGACAGTGTCACTGACAGGCTGGCTCTGAGTGAATAATCTTACCATTATGAAAAAAACATTTATTTGAGATTATTTACGGTTAATTTACTTATTGCTGGTAAATTATTTAGTCTCTGCTTGTTTACAGTGCTTATATGGAGCAGTTTGGTAGCCTATTCATAACTGACTAACTTTAGCCTTATTTATGCTAGGCTGCTAGCTAGCTAAATTAAGTAAATCGCGATCTTACGTTTGTGTTTCACAATTTCTTACCTTCACAATGATGTCTATGTTTCAAAGCCATCTCAACCATCATTTTCCCTCGAGAGTAATGGGTCATCCTTAAACGCTATAATAAAAACAACCACTCAACAATATTTGTTTTTTACCTACACTTTTATTCAGGTATTGTGTGTGTCAGAAGTGCTTCAATGACAGTATGACAGTTACACAGGCTACACCGTAACTTAAACGCGGCAAACTTTAATGGACAGTGAAACAAAGGCAGAATACCGTAACTCCAGGCCGGCACAGTAACTTCATATTGACGCACGGCTATACAAAGGCAGAGTACCGTAACTCAATTTGAGCATTCCAAAACAAAGCCAAACAGCTTTGCAAGTCTTCTGCCTTGGTTTTGCTTTTTGGAAGTTACTGTTAAGACAACCCATAATTTTTCGAAAAAACAACAGAATTGACGCAAGATACTTATCCACATGATAAAGGGGGTCTTGAATTTGTCAAAAATATCAATAACTCATTTTCGACCTAAAACGAAGTTACGGTCTTTTGCCTTTGCACGGCAGCATTGTTCCAGCTTGACCCCACCCTCCTCCACTCTACATTGTGTTAAGTGCGTTTGTTTAAAATCATTGCGTAATGCACACTTACAATGACTGCTAAAACAAATATTTAAAACACATGTTTAAAATTTTAAAATGTTTAAAATATTTACTAACAGTATATTTGCTAAAAACCCTGCATGTTACTAATTAAACACGATGGAATGTAAATGCTCCAAGAGTACAAGCAATAAAACACAGAACACCAAACAAAACCCATCTTCAGTCTGATATATCCATTAAAAATAGCACAGCAATAACGATTTTATATATATAAATATATATATATATATATATATATATATATATATATATATATATATTATTCAAAGGAAGATTGCACTGCAAGTCACAGCAACATTTATTATTAACATACAATTATTAATATTTGTCGAAGAAAAGCACCTAAGATCCGTAAAGTTGGTTATTAAAAAAAGTGATACAAAGGCAGAGATACAGCAGTATGTATATTATATTGAAGGTATAAGAGAACTCGTGTAAGATTAAATACATAATGAAACAATGCAGAAATATGGAATAAATTATGAAGACAATCCACAGAAGCTCAGATCATTTTTAAAAGGATTGCAAGGCAGTGATGCAGAAATATAATTTACATGTTAAGAGAACGCATATGAGAAAGAAAAAAATATTTGCTTTTTTTAGGCATTTGATGGAAATTAACAATACATCCTCACTGCTGATTCAGGATTTTTTTCTCATTACTTAATATTGGTGGTCAAAATAACTTTCTGTGTTTTACTTCCACCTGTTGCTCTGGTTCAAGTAGCAGCAAAGGCTTCTGACACGTGATATAAAACATGTATTATTGGTCAGGGCATTTCTTCACCAGATGAAGAAAAAAACTGCACACTCACAGTAAAAAAAAAGCTTTGCTTTGTCATTTCATGATTTGCCACGAATGTTCGCTTAAGGTCAGAATGGTTCATTAGGAAAACATTGTTTCGAAATTGCGCCGAAAATGTTCGTTTGGTGTGTAAAGGCCTTAAGAAAAACATGCAAAGCCTTTATCCCTCTCAAAGATAATATGAACATATTAACTTATATTTTAAAATGTGGACTCCCAAGGCTCTTTAATGAAATATAAAGCATGTTTTTTTTTTCTTTTCTTTTTTTTTTTTATTCATCCCTTGTCATTGTGACATTTAAACACAAAGCAGTTTGACTCTTTTTTCTAGGCAGGGTTTGCTGTGTTTTAAGTCTACCTTTGGACCAGAGAGAACTCAGTCTTTGCACCTCAGATTTTGCCAAAGGCTAGAGAGATAATAGCCATTTCTGTAGCAGAGGAAATCCCAATAGGAGATCTGCTTTTCCTCAACTTTACTCCTCAATACGCTAACTGAGAGCCAAGCGTCTCTCAGGATTGGATGTGCTGCTTGAAGGTCAAGTCAAGTCAATTTTATTTGTATAGCGCCTTTCACAACACACATCATTTCAAAGCAGCTTTACAGAAGTTCAGCATTAACAGACGATAAAAATGTAATGTCTATAAAGTCGATAAATCATCATCATTGTGCAGGGCTCCAAACTGCGACTAAAAATGGTTGCATTTGCGACCAAATCAATTTATTTGCGAGTGTAATTTCTGTCAAGGTCGCCATTGGCGACAGTAAAAATTTACTCCCTTTGATTTTAAAATTTGCATTACATTTCCCGAAATACATTACAAAAGTTTATATCAAAGAAATAGCGGGGAAAACGGAGTTCATTGCAGGAACTAACCATTTCAAAAAAAGAGACTGTGAGAAAACACGGTGACAGTAACAAGCATAAAAAAATGCACGTGATCACATAATTGCGAAGAATGCTCCACAGACTACACTGTTAGCACGCGCAGTTTTCCTTGCATGCGAGCTGCGGGACGAAAAGGAATGGAAGGAGTTAAAAATGAATATAGTTGGCGCCTGTTTTTCCCCCTATAGGAGCCAGTGGCTCCTTAATTGATTTTTTGTTTGGAGCCCTGTTGTGGAATTAGATAAGATATGATTCTTTATCGTGTTTAAAAATAATTAAATAATAATTGTATTAATAACCCCAGTGAGCAAGCCGAAGGCGACTGTGGCAAGGAACACAAAACTCCAAAAGACGATGGTTAATGGAGAAAAATAACCTTGGGAGAAACCAGACTCACTGTGGGGGGCCAGTTCCCCTCTGGCTAACATCATGAATAATGTAAATAAGAATTATTTATAGTTAAAAAAAACATGATTTAAAAAATTATTAAACTTATTAAGTGTTAAGGGTCAGTATTTAGACAGTGATTGTGTTTGAACTGCAAGATTAGTGACCAGTGTCTTTGAAGTCCATCCTTGATTAAATTCCAGAAGTTCACTTAGATGCAATTGTCCTTGTTTGGCTGATGAAGGTTTTTGTTGGCAATAGTTAGTCTATGTATCCCATTTCAAGATCGTAGTCCATGGTGATGGGGCATCTGAAGTCTCCGTGAGAGGCTGGATACAAACTGGAGCTGACGAACGCTATTTACCTCGGGACTGGCGCCCGAGATAACAGCAGAAAAGCAGATGGGAAATAATTAGCATAGCTGATGTTCATAATATTAATGCATTATAACTGATTCAGCAGTAGTATAAAAAGTAAGCATTATGTGAATGCTTGGTTAAAGAGATGCGTCTTTAATCTAGTTTTAAACTGGGACAGCGAGTCTGAGCCTCGAACAATATCAGGAAGGCTATTCCAGAGTTTAGGTGCTAAATGTGAGAACGCCCTCCCTCCATTAGTGGACTTAGATATCCTATGTATGACCAGAAGCCTCGAATTTAGTGATCTTAAAGAGCGCGATGGATTGTATGGCGATAGAAGATCCGTTAAATACACAGGAGCTAAACCATTTAGGGCTTTATAGGTCAGTAGTAATACTTTGTAATTGATACGGAACTTAATAGGTAGCCAGTGTAGAGATGATAAAATCGGTGTTATATAATCATATTTTCTTGACCTAGTAAGAACTCTAGCGGCTGCATTTTGGACTAACTGTAGCTTATTTATTGAGGATGCAGGGCAACCAGCTAATAAAGCAATACAGTAATCTAGTCTCGAGGTCATGAATGCATGAACTAACTTTTGCATGAAGGTGTTGCTTATATGGCCTGTGAGGCAGCAAGTAGAGTGATGCCCGATAAAGTTTTTAGGATAAGAAAATAATTAAATAAGTATGACTACGACACCATGCTAATTTTATCCAGGGAACTCTTAAAACAAGACCCAAAAAAGGTCTCAGAGGTTCATTCTACTCAAATTAGGGCAAGAGAAGTTGGTTAAATATTTAAAACCATTAAATGCATAAAATCAGGGGCAGCAACACTAGTAATTGCACATGCAATATTGGAATAGAGTCACAGGTCTTCTGACAACATAAATAAATGACATAAGTACATAATTAGTACATAAAAGTACATAAAAATGCATAAGATGGGCCATTAGTGCAATCACAATACACCTTAAAAATCATAAACAAACAAATGCAATAAACAACTGCAGAGCTGAGGTTTCCCAGCAGAGAGGCCAGCTATCACACACAACCATGTCAGACTCCACATACACAATTAGTTGGATGTAAGTTACGAGAACAGCACTTGAATTTAATTTGTAAATATGAATAGTGTGTAATGGTGAAAAATGAAGCATTCAAATGTACACTGACAAATGATATGTTCCTCATTATGTAACATTCAATAAAATCATGTGTAGTTAAAAAGTTAAAAGCCATATAGAAATTGAAGTTTAATAACATTTGCAACATTGTAGAATTATGTATGCCTCCTCTTCTGTGTGACAAAGGATTGCAATTGTAGCAATGTTTCATTTGTGTGATGCACTGCTCATACACCGTGTATGTGAACAAAACAAAACAAAACAACAACTATTTTGCAGTAGCAAATTCATTAGTAGAGAAGATTACTTTTTGGTAAGGAAAATATAAAACAGCAAAAATAAAGAACATGTTTTTTTTTTCTACCTGAACAAGATATGTTAGTTCTTCTGTTAACTTAATTCATGCTCAATTAGCATTGCATGAGACGTTTAACTACATAGTAAATCAAGTCATATGCCAAAGACCTAAAGTTTTTATGTTGATTAAATTTGGTTCTCATTGGTACAGTTTCTTTTTAACAAACCAAGAAGGACAAGGAGACAAGCAGAACATTCATTATCTTGGTACTTTAATGTAAAATTGCAAGCGTGTATAAGCTGTTAGAATAGAATAGAATGTGAACAAGTCCAAACATACAAACAGATTTCGAGCGTTCATGAAAGATGGCTAAAAAATGCATTTCCTGCAAGTTATAGATTACACTAAATAGGTTTTAATTCCAGACTGAATAAACTTCCTGAAATAGGTTATACTTTAACACTGCCATACTTTTACCCACATGCGTATGATGCACAACCAGCAATGATGAAGGCCATATCAAATGTTAAAATTCAGCTCAAAGCTTCCCTAAGGCATCAGCTGTTGCTGCCAAAAATGTCCGGTCAAGGATACACCAGCCTTCCTGAGCCTCCTAAAACCGTGAAGTAATTTCAGTTAAGTATATATCTACAATGTGTGCTTTGTCACCCTAAAATACTGCTAACTATAGTCAGTGTGATTTAACTTTGGCCTCTTTCAGTGTGGATGTTGACACAGTTGGATTTACTAAGTATACACTTTTCCAAGGTGAAGCTGATAAGCTCTGTGAAGTCCTTCCAATGAAATCAAACCTTACACAAACAAGGGAGTGTGCTCAAAGTTATTGTGTTTACATTTGTAAGTGGTTTAGGAGTACCGAGATTGAGAGAGTTCTACCGAAATTAAAAACACCAGACTTTTAAGATTAAACACACAATTTTTTTTTTGTCTTTCCTTTGTTTTGTAAATGCTTTGTTTTTTGTAAAAGACATGTATTCAGAATGACAGAACACAAGACATGGCTTTCCTTATTTGCAGTTAAGTTACAGTAATGGTGCTTTGAGGTCAAACAACATGTTATGTAGAAGAAATATATATATATTTTTTATCTCATTATGTAATTGAAACAATCAAGCTCTAATGCAAACTACAATTTAAATACAGAAGTTTCTTGTTAATTCATGACCAATCATCCAAATGGAGGGGCAAATTATAATAGCGGAACATCATCTGACATGTGGTATATGAACTAAAGGAATTTCGTCAGTCCCTGTAATGGCATCCAATAATATTTAGATGGTTATCACTCTCTGGGCTGCGTTTCCCAATAATGATCGACCTTAGCATTTAAGAGTGATTTCTACAAGCAATTTTACGGACGTCCATTATATTTTATGTCAATTTCCAAAAACTGCACTTAACAGGAGCGTGCAAGGACACACTTTAAGTGCTACTTAAGAGTATTGCTGTCTGTGCGACGTGCTAAAATGTGACCGTATAGTGCTGCTCATCATTGTAACTTCATTATATTTGTGAGTAACTTTACAATTATTTGTAGTTTTCCTCGCTAACATTTGTTTTAAAATATTTTCTTAAATATTCTACCTTATTAACTGCATATTTACATATTATTTTACAATATTTTTGTGCAGAACGATATTTTTCTTTTACACAATCTGCTTCCATAATCAGGTGTGCATTTGTAGTATTTTGTTTTCACAAATTCCTCTCTGTATAAAAGCTTCCAGGATTAGTGGAGATAGTGGAGGCCTAGTGTATGATCCTTCCAATAACAAGCATTCATTTAATATTAAGAGGTTCAATGTAATACCGCGGAGCGCAAAACAAGTAGACGTTTGGAAGAAGCACTTTATTGGGACATTGACCAATAAAGCGGTTAAAGCGGCTCTTTATTCCCAAAAGTGATAATATGTCTAGTGCTACACTGTCATGATTTTGAGGAAGGGCCCAAGATGCAGCATGCCAATGAAAGGAGTTTTATTGAGACGAAACAAAATACAAACAAAATTCTCACAAGGGAGAAACTAAACCAATGCAAGGCAAAAATAGAACAGAAATCAAAACTCTCTCAAAGGAGAAACAAGACAAAAGGAACTAAGAATGAACCAACTGGGGGACTGGACAAATTGAACACAGGTGTTGCTCAGCAGCGCTTCTTGTGATTACTGGCAGCACCTGTGTTCAATCTTCCCTTCCTCTTTATATTCTCTCCTTTGTCTTGTCTTCCCCTTCAGATTGTTGTGTTTGGTTCAGTCTTGTGGGAAACACGAGGAAAGGAGGAAAACAAAAGCACACAGACAACCTGAGAGAGAGGTCAAGGAAACTGTCACAATCCTTCCAGATAATGAATACCCTCCCCACCCCCACCAAGGGACGACTCCCTGGCATCCCACAAACAAGGCAAAACTAGATGAAAGACCAGACAATGGGAAGGGAGGGTGGAAGAAGCATGTGGACGGCTTTTGTCACGTTTTGTCTTCACCTGTTTCATGGACTCTTATTTTGAAGTTCTCTCCCTCACTACATTTCCCATAAGTCACTGTTTCAATCACTCCTTCATTATCCCCACCTGCATGTCATTCCCTCATTTAGTTCCTTGTGTATAAATATCCTTTAGTTCTGTCAGTCTGGTTCAGTCCTTGTTGAATGTTGAATGTTGTGTTAACAAGTAATGTTTGGTTTGTGAAGTTTGTTCCTACTCCAGTGTGTGTTCCTACTCCAGCATGTAAATTATTAAAGGATCTAAAGTTCCTACTCCTGTGTCTCCTATCTCCTTGATTCCCAGCACACCCAAACGTTACAGAAGGACTGACCGTACAACTATGGATTTACCGGCTGTTCAAATCCTCCTCCTCGAACAAGGAGATCGTCCAGTCGAGGATCACGTGTGTGAGTTTCTCCATCTTGCGAATTTGGTGCACTATGAGGACAAATCTCTAGTATATTTCTTCAGAGCTGGTCTGAATAGTGAGCTGAAGGAGCAGATGCCTCTGGCGGGTCCTCACTGGATGCTGTGCGATTTTGTGGAGATGGCTCTAAAACTCAGAGGTTCACCTTTCACTGTGGGTAGGGAGGATGAGGACTTGAAATCTCCTCCCACAGCGGACATCCTCAAGCCTTCCACGGCCCTGGTCTCCAAGGTAACTCCACTCCGTCCAACATCCCAAAATATTTTTTTTGGGGGGGCTCACCCTATCCTGTCTCCAGTGGCTGATTCACTGCTGCAGTCTACAGTAGCGGCCACGGTCAGCGAGCCAGAGCCCATGCCTGCCATGGTCAGTGAGATCGCGCCTGTAGCCTTGACCATCCCAGAGCCAGTGCCTGTAGCCTCGATCGTCCCAGAGCCAGCGCCTGTAGCCTCGACCGTCCCCGTAACCACGCTCCCTGTTGACAGAAAAGAGAAAGAGAAGGAAGCGGGCACCTTCTCTCAAGTTTCTGCCTGTGCCTTCCATGTTTCCTGTGCCTTCCACGTCTCCTGTGCCTTCCACATCTCCACCCACACTGTCCTCCTTGGCTCCGCCTTCCACGGCTCCGCCCTCAGTGTCCTCATTGGCTCCGCCTTCCACGGCTCCGCCCTCAGAGTCCTCATTGGCTCCGCCTTCCACGCTCGCTCGGAGTCCTCCTTGGCTCCGCCTTCCACGGCTCAGCCCCCAGAGTCCTCCTTGGCTCCTTCTTCCACGGTTCAGCCCCCAGAGTCCTCCTTGGCGCCACCTTCCACGGCTCCGCCCCCGGAGTCTTCCATGGCTCTGCCTTCTATGGCTCCACCCCCGGAGTCTTCCATGGCTCCGCCTTCTACGACTCCGCCCCAGAGACCTCCTAGGCTCCGGCTCTGCCCTCAGAGTCCTCCTTGGCTCTGCCTTCCACGGCTCCGCCCACAGAGACAATTCCTCCTGCGGCTCCGCCCACTCCCCTAGAGACAATTCCTCCCACGGCTCCGCCCGCTCCCCTAAAGTGGCCTCCTCTCTGGCCTCCTAACCCGGTCCCTGTCCTGTGGCCTCCTCACCCAGTCCCTGTCCTGTGGCCGCCTCCCAGGCCTCCAGATCCAGTCCCTGTCCTGTGGCCACCTCCCAGGCCTCCAAACCCAGTCCCTGTCCAGCATCCGCCTCCAAACCCAGTCCCTGTCCTGTGGCCGCCTCCCAGGCCTCCAGACCCAGTCCCTGTCCTGCGGTCGCCTCTCAGGCCCCCTGAACCAGTCCCTGTCCTGCGGCCCTCTCCCATGCCTCCAGATCCATTCCCTCCCCTGAAGCCACCACCCAGACCACAATCATTCTTCTCTGTTCCACCACCATCTTCTGTCTTGGGGCGCCAGGAGTCGCCCATTTAAAAAGGGGGGGGGGGGTAATGTCACGTTTTGTCTTCACCTGTTTCATGGACTCTTATTTTGAAGTTCTCTCCCTCACTACATTTCCCATAAGTCACTGTTTCAATCACTCTTTCATTATCCCCACCTGCATGTCATTCCCTCGTTTAGTTCCTTGTGTATAAATATCCTTTAGTTCTGTCAGTCTGGTTCAGTCCTTGTTGAATGTTGATTGTTGTGTTAACAAGTAATGTTTGGTTTGTGAAGTTTGTTCCTACTCCAGCGTGCGTTCCTACTCCAGCGTGTGCTCCTACTCCAGTGTGTAAATTATTAAAGGATCTAGTTACTACTCCTGTGTCTCCTATCTCCTTGATTCCCAGCACACCCAAACGTTACAGCTTTGCTGCTTGGGCTTACTTGCCATGTAATATTATTCACTATGCTTTCTATTTTGAATGCTCTGGAAAAACGGGGACATTTCCGGGGGTATCTCCATTTGGGAACAGACTACCAAAATCCGAGACTGTCCCCGGAAAACAGGGACATCTGGTCACCCTGTATTTTTCATTTTGTCTCTTCCCATCTCACTGGATGTCAAGGCTAATAGGCTAATGTTAGTACATAAAATGTTCAAATAACAAAATACATGTAAACATGGCACATAACATGATGTGTTTGACCCTTACTTTAATCATTAATTCAGTCTAACAAAACGAACAATATTTTCAGATTGAAAATGCCAGCATTACAGAGAATGTGACAAACAGCTAACACCAACAAAAGAGTGCATCGCTTTTAAGTTTTTAAGTGAAACAAATTCTTCACATACTGTAGTTCCGGGCAGAAATTTTGCTAACTGCACTCGCTTTGGAAGTTCATCAAATTATGTTTTGATTTACATTAATAAATGTCCACATCATCATCATCATCATCATCATCATCAACAACAACAACAACATTTTAAATTTGGATTAAACTTTTTAATAAAACCAAATATGATCCAGGAACAAGGGCATTCTTTCCTATATGGTTGGATGATGAGTGTACTATGTGGTAAATATGAAATAAGGTAAATATGAAGGAAAAGGGACAATCATGCGAAATGGGTAAAGATCAAATTATCAGCAATTATAAATGTGTTTTTCTATGTTTGATAAAAGACGATCTATGTAAATAATGATCAATAAAAATAATAATCCTGTGTCATCTTATGATGTTTGTGGCGAAACTGCAGAAAGCAAAAGTTAGTAAAATTATGAAATACTAAATAGTGCATGTTTAATTCAAGGTTTAAGTAATGCATATTCTTTCTTATAAAGCCTGTTTTATATTACATGTTTGATGTAACATTTTAATGTCAATTAATGTATTAACTATCAAACATGCACTAACATATACATAATTAAGGTGGCCGTTATTCATGCATGAATTCTTATGACTCCAGTCGTAGTAAGGTTAGCACTTCATTAGTTCTTGATTAGTCCATGCCTTAACTCATCATTAATTCAAGCTGAAGTAAGTATTAATTCAGGTATTAATACATGATTATTCATGTACCCTTATTGTAAAGTGTTACCAAAAAAATAAATAACATATAGTGAATAAATTGATGCAGTGTTTACTATTGCTATCCTCTCTCTCTCTCTCTCTCTCTCTCTATATATATATATATATATATAAATGTGTGTGTGTGTGTATGTATGTATGTATGTATATATATATATATATATATATATATATATATATATATATATATATATATAAATAAATGTATGGCTCATACCCTGGCTTATCAGCTATAATAGTTATATGTTCCTTGTGAAGAGATATGTTGAGTCTTAAGATATTCTCTGGAGAATGGGGTGATTCACTGGTTGTGGCAGGAGGACTGTCACTGCATATTAAGCATCAATATACATGCATGTCATTACACAGTCTATATTGTCAGGCAGTCTTCTGGTGTATGAGCATGAGCCACATTACCATGTGATCGAGATGTGTCAGCTGAGCTTAGAGGCCTTGTGAATTGGCTTTTTTTTTTGTAACCTCATGAGTTGGAATTAAGGGCACCATGTAGACAGAAAAATCTATCATCCTCCATTTCAAGTCTATGAAGGGGAACGGCAACTTGCAGTATTCATTTGTAATTCTACTGTTACAGTGTTATAACACTGAGCTACATCATGCATAAAAGTGATTGCAAATCAGACTTATCTTTTCAAATGGAAGCAAACGCTTTTTTGACTGCTTGTTTTAGAATTTAAACAAACTTCAGAGCACAATCAATTTGTGGTGTGTAAGAATTAAGAAGTTCTACTAATTACTAAAACTTTGTTCATTAGTTTATGTCAGTTTCTTTATTCAGATGTTCTTTATTAAGGGGTATGTTGAGCATAAGTACAACTATTTGTCTAGTGGTAATCTGAATGTACAGTAGTCACATTTCCTAGGGACCAACCAAACAGGAAAATTTACTGGAGCACATGACTTTTATCACTTCACTAAATCACACCATTCCCAATATTTGACCATCAAATAAATGTGGGAAACACATTAGATATGGTTGATTTCATCCAAAGGAATGCCTGTACTTCAATATTTATATCATGCGACTTCTCTTTATTTCTCTTTATTATCCATGAACCATTTCTGTCCTTTTGAGCGGCATTACAGGTTATTCAGAAATGCTAAATGGACTCCAGGTTATTTTACTCGGTTTACCCTGTGGAGAATTTCAGACTGTTGAGTCTGATTCTTGAAGTCCTATACAAAGCTACTCTACTGTAATTTAAATATCTTAATTTACTGGGCTACTTATATTTAAAATATGGAGAGCCTTTTTTCCTACATATTATGATACATAAAGAGCCTCTTAGCCATTTTTACGATACATGTACTGGATTTTCAACTTTAGATTGGAACTTCAAAACTTTGAACACATAAAAATAAAAAAAAGAGTAAAAAAAAGTTAAATAGTAAAAGCAAGTCAAGTCAACCTTTATTTATGCAGCTCATTTAAAAACAACAGAAGTTGTCCCAAAGTACTTTACAGATCAATAAAACTAAATGACAGATTTATATAAAAACGAATTGATTTAAAGTTAAATATAAAACATAAAAAGGCAATAAATCTTTGAATACAAAGCATACTTAAATACTACAACAGTTTTCAGTTTCACCTTTATTTTTTGTCTGTTCTTAATTCCCCTCTAAATGTTAGGAATGAGCAGCCGGAGAGTGAGGATCTAAATGCAGCTTCTTTATTAAACATAAAACAAAGGAAAACACTGCAACCAAGAAATATCCACGATGGGGAAACACTATAAAATAACCACGAGGGGAAGAGGCTGGAACACGGTGACAGGCAGGAACAACATTCAACGATCGACAAAGGACTGACAAAACAACAGGGCTTATATACACATAGAACTAAACGAGGGAATGACAGACAGGTGGGGATGATGAGGGAGTGATTAGGGCCGGGAAATGTGGGAAACGTAGTTTATGGTGAAGGTGAGGGAAAAGCACAAGGCTGACAACAGGGAATCGTGACATAACCCCCCCTCAAAGGAGCGGCTTCCAGACGCTCCTCAAAGAAAAAATAAGAACAAACAAAACAAAAAAAAACAATTGTCCAAGGGGTGAGGGAGGGGCTCGGGGCGAGCAGACAAGGGGCAAACAGGCAGTCCAAGAGGGCACAAGGGGCAAACAGGCAGTCCAAGGGGACACAAGGGGCACAGAGGGACAAGACTATGACAGAACGGGGGGGTGGCAAGGAGACAGATAGGGCAGGGACAGGGTCAGGAGGCCAGGGAAATGGCCGTGGGTCAGGTGGCCAGGGAGGCGGCCATAGAGCATGGACCGGGTCAGGGGATGGCCACTGGGCTAGGGCAGGGTCAGGAGGCCTAGAGGAAGGCCACAGGGCTAGGATAGGGTCAGGAGGTTTAGGAGAAGGCCACAGGACTGGGTCAGAAAGCCTAAGAGGAGGCCACGAGACAGGGTCAGAAGGCCTGAGAGGAGGCCACAGGACAGGGTCAGAAGGCCAGGGAGGAGGCCACAGGACAGGGTCAGGAGGCCAAGGAGAGGGCCACAGGACAGGGTCAGGAGGCCAAGGAGAAGGCCACAGGACTGGGACAGGGTCAGGAGGCCAAGGAGAAGGCCACAGGACTGGGTCAGAAGGCCTGAGAGGAGGCCACGAGACAGGGTCAGAAGGCCAGGGAGGAGGCCACAGGACAGGGTCAGAAGGCCAGGGAGGAGGCCACAGGACAGGGTCAGGAGGCCAAGAAGAAAGCCACAGGACTGGGACAGGGTCAGGAGGCCAAGGAGAAGGCCACAGGACTGGGTCAGAAGGCCTGAGAGGAGGCCACGAGACAGGGTCAGAAGGCCAGGGAGAGGGCCACAGGACAGGGTCAGGAGGCCAAGGAGAAGGCCACAGGACTGGGACAGGGTCAGGAGGCCAAGGAGAAGGCCACAGGACTGGGTCAGAAGGCCTGAGAGGAGGCCACGAGACAGGGTCAGAAGGCCAGGGAGGAGGCCACGAGACAGGGTCAGAAGGCCAGGGAGGAGCCGAGGAGGACTCCAGGGGCGGTGCCATGGTAGGCGGTGCCAAGGAAGGTTCAGAAGGCGGAGTCCTTGGAAGCTCGGAAGGCGGAGCTCTGGGAAGCTCGGGAGGCGGAGCTCTGGGAAGCTCGGGAGGCGGAGCCCTGGGAAGCGGAGCACTGGGAGGCTCGGGAGGCGGAGCTCTGGGAATCTGAGCACAGGGAAGCTGAGCACTGGGAAGCTCGGGAGGCGGAGCACTGGGTGGCTCGAGAGGCGGAGCCCTGGGTGGCTCGAGAGGCGGAGCCCTGGGTGGCTCGAGAGGCGGAGCCCTGGGTGGCTCGAGAGGCGGAGCCCTGGGTGGCGGAGCTCTGGGAAGCTCGAGAGGCGGAGCTCTGGGAAGCTCGAGAGGCGGAGCGCTGGGAAGCTCGGGAGGCGGAGCGCTGGGAAGCTCGGGAGGCGGAGCGCTGGGAGGCTCGGGAGGCGGAGCTCTGGAAAGCTCTGGAGGCGGAGCTCTGGAAAGCTCTGGAGGCGGAGCTCTGGAAAGCTCTGGAGGCGGAGCTCTGGAAAGCTCTGGAGGCGGAGCTCTGGAAAGCTCTGGAGGCGGAGCTCTGGAAAGCTCGGGAGGCGGAGCTCTGGAAAGCTCGGGAGGCGGAGCTCTGGAAAGCTCGGGAGGCGGAGCTCTGGAAAGCTCGGGAGGCTCAAGAAGGGCTGGTTCTCGGACGGTCGAGGCTACAGGCGCTGGCTCTGGCTCTTGGACGGTCGAGGCTACAGGCGCTGGCTCTGGCTCTTGGACGGTCGAGGCTACAGGCGCTGGCTCTGGCTCTGGCTCTTGGACGGTCGAGGCTACAAGCGCTGGCTCTTGGACGGTCGAGGCTACAGGCACTGGCTCTGGCTCTTGGACGGTCGAGGCTACAGGCGCTGGCTCTGGCTCTTGGACGGTCGAGGCTACAGGCGCTGGCTCTGGCTCTGAGGACTTGGCCATGGAGGACGGAGACTGGTGAGCAGAAGCCCCTCCTCTTCTCCTCCTCCTTTTCCTGGCAGAGGAGGCTGGCAAAGCTGGCTCTGGAACGGACGAGGCTGGCAACGCCGGCTCTGGGACGGACGAGGCTTCCAGCTCGTTGGCCGTGGCAGGCGTGGGCGTTGGCTCGTTGGCCGTGGCAGGCGTGGGCGTTGGCTCGTTGGCCGTGGCAGGCGTGGAATACCCAGAAGCCCAGCCCGGAATCGAGAGAGGAGGCTCCTCCGCAGCGTACGTCTCCAGGATGAGCTCCACATATTCCTGCCAGGTGTAATTACCTATCTCAGGCAACTCCCACCATCGGTGTATGGGTAGACCGGTTCTATAAGCTGACTTCAGGGTCTTGTCATCCCAGCCGGTGAAACCAGCTACGCGGGAGAAGTAGTGGGTGAACTCCCGAATGGTTAGATCTGCCTGGGTCAGCTCCATAAAAAATGCTGCTAGATCCATTGTGGGTCGATCGTTCTGTTAGGAATGAGCAGCCGGAGAGTGAGGATCTAAATGCAGCTTCTTTATTAAACATAAAACAAAGGAAAACACTGCAACCAAGAAATATCCACGATGGGGAAACACTATAAAATAACCACGAGGGGAAGAGGCTGGAACACGGTGACAGGCAGGAACAACATTCAACGATCGACAAAGGACTGACAAAACAACAGGGCTTATATACACATAGAACTAAACGAGGGAATGACAGACAGGTGGGGATGATGAGGGAGTGATTAGGGCCGGGAAATGTGGGAAACGTAGTTTATGGTGAAGGTGAGGGAAAAGCACAAGGCTGACAACAGGGAATCGTGACACTAAAGACATACATACAGCGACATACATTTTATTTAATATTATGGATGGTATTGTCTGTAAACAATCAAATATGACCATATTCTCTCATAGATAACATCTCTCTCCTTTTATCTTTCTCTTGCTTTACATTTCTCTCCAACATTCATAAAAATAAACCGACAAAGTAATGTCAAGTGATTGTAAGCAGAGGTGGTTAGAGTAGCCAAAAACTGTACTCAAGTAAAAGTACAATTACTTAAAAAAATAATTAATCAAGTACAAGTAAAATTACTTGCATGAATAATTACTTAAGTAAGCGTAAGAAAGTATCCAATTAAAAGAGTACTCAAGTAGTGAGTAACTTCTTATTTTCACAAATGACATAATGGATGTTAACCCCCCTATATTCCACCACATAATACACATTTAAATGTATTACAGAATTATTATTATTATTATTTTTGTGAACAATAGTTTTTATTGAACAGTCAGTTCACTATAAAAATATACAACATATTAGAGTGTAGCCACCACCCACCCACCAGGTAGACTTATACTTTGCTGAGGAATTGTAACAGTCCACTCGTCACAAAGCCACTCGCTCATCCGATCTCGCTAACCTCGACGACGGAGCGGCCCAAGAGTACACGGCGATTCCCCAGGTGGACAGGGCTGTTGCGCTCCACCTATGCCCCGGAAACCCTACCACCTGGCGGGGTCGCCCTGTGCTCCCCTCCAAGGCCTTTAGGACGACGTCTTCATTGACCGCCAAAGCCTAGATGCCGCTTCCACCCTGCACGCCATGGCCTTCCTGCAAGTCCACAAGGCCAAGGCACTTAAAGATCTCCACGGGGGTAGCCCTGATCCCGATGTGTTGCAGGAACTGCGCTCAGCGACCGACCTCGCCCTCAGAGCCACGAAGGTCACAGCGCAGTCACTCGGGCAGGTGATTGCCACGCTCATGGTCCAGGAACGTCATCTGTGGCTGAATTTGGTCGAGATGTGTGAGACCGACAAAGCTTGCTTTCTCAATGCCCCTGTCTCCCAGTTCGGCCTCTTCAGCGACACCGTCGAGGACTTCACCCAGCAGTTCTCCTCAGTGAAGAAACAGACGGAGGCCATCTCTCACATCCTGCCCCGCCGCAAGCCTGCCGCATCCTGGTCATGACCGGCCCCTCCAGATTGGGTTGGGGCACCGTGTGCAATGGGCACGCAGCTGCGGGCCGTTGGAAAGGGGCCCCGCTGTGCTATCATATCAATTGCCTAGAGTTGCTGACTGTTTTCTTTGCCCTGCAGAAGTTTCTCCTTTTAGTTTGAGACAAACATGTCCTAGTCAGGTCAGACAGCAACAGGCGGTAGCATAAAGAAATCGCCAAGGCAGCGTACGCTCCCGCCATATGTCACTACTCGCCCGTCGTCTCCTCTTTTGGACTCAAGTCACTGCGTGCCACTCACATCCCTGGCAACCTCAATGTGGTAGTGGATGCGCTGTCACGACAACGCTTTCCAAGTGGAGACTGGAGGCTTCAACCCCAGTCAATATAGCTGATTTGGGAAAGGTTCGGCAAGGCCCAGGTAGACCTGTTTACCTCCTGAGAGACCTCCCACTGTCCGCTCTGGTATGCCCGAACAGAGGCTCAGATGTCAGATGCACTGGCACACAGCTGGCAAGGTTCCTATCACGCCCTTTAGAGACCAGGTAGTGAATCTGCAAGTGCTGCCCCGGGAGGAGGCAGACCCAGCCCCTTCGTTGCTGTGTTCGGTACGTGCTTTGAATATCTACTTGGACCGCATGCAGAGCTTTAGTTGTTCTGAGCAGCTCTTTGTCTGCTTTAGCGGACAGCGGTAAGGGAACGCTGTCTCCAAAAAAGAGGCTTTCCCACTGGGTCGTGGACGCCATTTCATTGGCCTATCACACCCAGGCCGTGACCCCCCCTTGCGTGTCCGAACACACTCAACAAGGAGTGTTACGTCCTCGTGGGCACTGGCAAGGGGCACCTCCCTGGTAGACATATGTAGAGCAGCGGGTTGGGCAACACCTAATACCTTTGCGAGATTCTACAATCTCCGGGTTGAACCAGTATTGTCCTGTGTTTTCTCAGGTCCGAGCCGGTAGAACTCGGTAACATGCTGACGGACTGACCGGGTGGATCGCTTGTGCCTAGCGCCATTTCCCTCGGCTGAGGTAAAATTGTGCGCTTTTTTCTCCCAGGAGATCCCACTAACTCGGCTCACTGGATGATTCCTCCCTAGCCCTGTGGGTCTGCAATTTAGCGGAGGAATTTGTCGACCCAATCCACTGCGGGGTACTCAAATCTACCCTGTACTGGAATAGGTGCTCCACAGTTCAGGACTCCTGCGTGGACTTCCTCCTGTGTGTATTTTCCACAGTATGGTCCCCTTACGAGTGGACCCGCATCTTCCTTAGGCAGTTCCAGCTGCCCTCTGGTTGCCGTGTTGTAGCAACTCCCCCCTCCTTGAGGCTGGATCTACCACTGTGCCATTTTCCCACAAGTGACCTAAGAGGCCCATGTGATGTATTTTGCCACTTTTACCTCCCCATTCCTGGGCAGGTGTGGTCTCTGCAGGGTCTTTCCCCCTGAAAGAATAGGAAACTGGGTAAGACCCCCTTCCCACAATGCATGTAAGGGCCCCAGCCGTTTGGCTCTATGCGAGAAACTTAGAGAGAAAAGAGGCCCAGCTAGACTCGGCCCATTCCCTGGTTGGCCTTGTTCCCCAGTTTAGGGTAACCAGAATGATTCCGATGACTTGTATGGGGCATTGGGGAAGGGTACCTGCAGTCTGACACAGCTGGTTGCCTTTGCACGTAAAATACCTGCCCGCTCCTGTGTTAGCAGAACACGTACACTACTCAGCCCATGTTGTGATTTAAATTGGACCCCTAGTGTCGCTTCTTTGACACAACGTCGAAGTGAGCGAGAGACGGGAATGTCTAGATTACGTATGTAACCTCCATTCCTTGATGGAGGGAACGAGACGTTGTGTCCTCCCGGCCACGTCGCTGAGCCGAGCCACTGTTGTGGCCGGACCATTTCCTGCTCCTCAGAAAAATCCTGAATGTACTCGACGTATTTCCCCGCTTTTAAACCTGCATGTCCGGAGGCGGGGTATGCAAATACTGTCTGCCAACTTCTCATTGGCCTTTTTTCATAGATCAGAGGCATATTCGGCGCTCAAGAGAGACCCTAGTGTCGCTTCTTCGACACAACGTCAAAGTTCCCTCCATCAGGGAACGGAAGCTACATACGTAATCTAGATGTTTTTTGAGGATAATGTGGTTGTCTCCGGAATTTGATCAGTAAATAAAGTTTGTATGTCACCAGTGAATTCCTTAGACCAAATAGATTTTATGGGTAGTGGTTTGTATGAGTTTTATGGAGAAAAGAGTAAATAACTGAGGCAGAATTAACATAATTATCTTTACCATTCCTATTAATTTTCATAAGGGATGTACAGGCAATTGTGCATCCTAGGGAACTCCATATGCATGAAGTGCAGACCTAATGCAAAGAGACAGAAGTTCCTGGTATATTAAAAAGAGCCTTAACCCTCTGGGGTCTGAGGGTATTTTGGGCCCTGGAGAAGTTTTGACATGCCTTGACATTTGTGTTTTTTTCAGTTGCTTAAAAACATATTAATGGCTAAAGTCTGATAACACTGTATTTAACACAAACTGGGCTACAATAATATGTGAGCAACATGTGTGTACATATTTGTATTTGAGAAAATAACGTTTATGCGTGGTTTTTGAAAAAACAAAAATTTTAAGTCACTGAAATAAGGCCATATAACACATACTAAACATTTGTCCACAAGACTTTTGAGAACTGGATCTTGTAGCCTAGAGTTTTTGTTACAAAATGATGTGAAAAACATCCTGATCACTCATTCATACAAAACAATATAATAATTTAACTTTTGTAAGACAATTTTAGTGTTGAAAGGTAATATGCGAGGAGGTGTGAACAATAATCAATATTTAGGTGATTCACACCCGAGAGACAATGACCCCACCCCTGAGCCTATCAATGAGGAATGTGACAGAGAGAGAATTAATGTGAGGAGACTTAATGATCAAAATCAAGTTTTAAGTTAAAAGAAGTAATATATATATATATATATATATATATATATATTACACACTCACCTAAAGGATTATTAGGAACACCTGTTCAATTTCTCATTAATGCAATTATCTAATCAACCAATCACATGGCAGTTGCTTCAATGCATTTAGGGGTGTGGTCCTGGTCAAGACAATCTCCTGAACTCCAAACTGAATGTCAGAATGGGAAAGAAAGGTGATTTAAGCAATTTTGAGCGTGGCATGGTTGTTGGTGCCAGACGGGCCGGTCTGAGTATTTCACAATCTGCTCAGTTACTGGGATTTTCACGCACAACCATTTCTAGGGTTTACAAAGAATGGTGTGAAAAGGGAAAAACATCCAGTATGCGGCAGTCCTGTGGGCGAAAATGCCTTGTTGATGCTAGAGGTCAGAGGAGAATGGGCCGACTGATTCAAGCTGATAGAAGAGCAACTTTGACTGAAATAACCACTCGTTACAACCGAGGTATGCAGCAAAGCATTTGTGAAGCCACAACACGCACAACCTTGAGGCGGATGGGCTACAACAGCAGAAGACCCCACCGGGTACCACTCATCTCCACTACAAATAGGAAAAAGAGGCTACAATTTGCAAGAGCTCACCAAAATTGGACAGTTGAAGACTGGAAAAATGTTGCCTGGTCTGATGAGTCTCGATTTCTGTTGAGACATTCAGATGGTAGAGTCAGAATTTGGCGTAAACAGAATGAGAACATGGATCCATCATGCCTTGTTACCAATGTGCAGGCTGGTGGTGGTGGTGTAATGGTGTGGGGGATGTTTTCTTGGCACACCTTAGTGCCAATTGGGCATCGTTTAAATGCCATGGCCTACCTGAGCATTGTTTCTGACCATGTCCATCCCTTTATGGCCACCATGTACCCATCCTCTGATGGCTACTTCCAGCAGGATAATGCACCATGTCACAAAGCTCGAATCATTTCAAATTGGTTTATTGAACATGACAATGAGTTCACTGTACTAAAATGGCCCCCACAGTCACCAGATCTCAACCCAATAGAGCATCTTTGGGATGTGGTGGATGTGCATCCCACAAATCTCCATCAACTGCAAGATGCTATCCTATCAATATGGGCCAACATTTCTAAAGAATGCTTTCAGCACCTTGTTGAATCAATGCCATGTAGAATTAAGGCAGTTCTGAAGGCGAAAGGGGGTCAAACACAGTATTAGTATGGTGTTCCTAATAATCCATTAGGTGAGTGTATTTTGATATATGAAAAATAAGGCTTAATATACTCTGTTCTATTATTTTCTAATTGTTCGTGCCCTGGATGTGCATCCCACAAATCTCCATCAACTGCAAGATGCTATCCTATCAAAATCAAAATCAAATCAAATCACTTTATTGTCACACTACTGTGTACACGAGTGCAACAGCAGGTGAAATTCTTGTGTGCAGTTCCGAGCAACATAGCAGTAATGACAGTGACGAGACATAAACCACTTTACAATAAACAACATATTACACAAAACAATTTACATAACAAATGTACACATACCTACACAACAGTTTACATAACAAATGTACACAATACACACAATGTAGAATACACACACTAGAGAAGGGTATAAATATATATATATATATATATATATATATATATATATACACTGACTGAATTGGGAGCGAGAATATATTGACAGAGTGATGATTAATAAAGTGCAGTGCTGATTGTTGATCGTGAGGGATCAAGTGTTCAAAAGTCTTATTGCTTGTGGGAAGAAGCTGTCATGTAGTCGGCTGGTGCGGGTCCTGATGCTGCGATACCGCCTGCCTGATGGAAGCAGTGAGAGCAGCCCATGACTCGGGTGGCTGGAGTCTTTGATAATCCTCCGAGCTTTCTTCACACACCGTCTGTTATATATATCCTGGAGGGAGGGAAGCTCACCTCCGATGATGTTTCTGGCCGTTCGCACCACCCTTTGCAGGTCTTTGCAGTTGTGGGCGGTGCTATTGCCGTACCAGGCGGATGTCAATATGGACCAACATTTCTAAAGAATGCTTTCAGCACCTTGTTGAATCAATGCCACGTAGAATTAAGGTAGTTCTGAAGGCGAAAGGGGGTCAAACACAGTATTAGTATGGTGTTCCTAATAATCCTTTAGGAGAGTGTATATATATATATATTTATATTCTGAACTCTTTTTACAATTTAAAATGCCATTTGTGATCAAAGCTGAATATTCAGCATCATTACTGCAGTCTTTATTGTCACATGATCATTCAGAAATCATTATAAGAGATGCTGATTTTCTAATATGCGCATATTTAAAGTGCATTTTACTCATTTAACCCTAACGGTTAGTTCCCCCCTCACTCATCCAGTAGCAGTCAAGAGACGAAACCCTTAAACATGCCTTCGACCATGTGAGAGAGAGTGATGGTCAACAACTCCGGCCGAGTGTCATACTTACATATGCCTATTTTATGATTATAAACGAGCGGTTCTATAGAGTGATGCAGGATGCTCAAACAAAAGATACAACCCAGCTTTTAATACAGCGGAGCTGCTGGGAAATGGTGTCCCAGGAGGCTCACTATAATCTGATGGCAGGTCACCTAGGAGAAAGGAAAACACTGAACCGCTTAATAGCCCATTTTTGTTTTGGCCGAGCATTGGCGGTGATGTCCGCAGGTGGTGAGCGGCATGCCGTGAATGTCAGCTGGTGAATCCACTGGCCACCCCAAATGTGCCTTTGCGCCTCCTTCCTAATTGAGGTCCCCTTCGAGAGAATTGGTATGGCCCTCATCGGGCCATTAGAGTGGACAGCACGTGGACATCGCTTTGAATTAGTCCTAGTGGACTGTGCAATGCGGTATCCAGAAGCAGTGCCTCTGTGCAGCATCTCAGCATGTAGTGTTGCGGAGGTACTCTTCAAAATAATCTCCCGGGTGGGGATTCCAAAAGAAATCTTCACTGATCAGGCACAACCTGTATGTCACGAACACTACGCAAGCTTTAAAAATGAAGTCATTAATTTGACATTAAGTCAATTCGCACCAGCATTTACCATCCACAAACAGATGGCCTGGTGGAGCAATTTAATAAAACCTTTATGAACATGATTCATAAGTCCGTGCACAAGGATGCTAGAAATTGGGATAAATGGCTTGATCCCCTTTTATTTGCAGTATGAGAGATCCCGCAAGCCTCCACTGGGTTTTCCCCATTCGAGCTGCTATATGGGAGGCGCCCGCGCGGGGTGCTCAACATCATCCGCAAAGCTTGGGAGGAGGGACCTTCAGATAGCAAGAAATAAATTAAGTACGTTCTTGATTGTAGAGCAAAACTCCACACTTTGGGGCAACTAACACAGGAGAATTTGCTCCAAGCTCAAGAATGACAGAGCTGACTGTAAAACAGGGGAGCTCGGCCTCATGAATTTGCACCGGGACATAAGGTACTCGTATTACTCCCCACATCGAGCTCCAAATTGCTCGCCAAGTTTCAAGGACTCTTTGAGGTCACACAACGAGTTAGTGATCTCAATTATGGGGTTAAGCAAACCGATAGATGGGGCACAAGTCAAATATATCAACTCATCCTCCTGAAATTATGGAGGGAGGCAGTCCCTGTGACATTAGCTACGGTAGTTCCGGAAAGGGCAAACTCCACCTCCACATACCTCCCCCCCCTTTTCTGGAGAGGAAGTCCGCGACTGCCATCTCTGCCCCTGGTCTGTGGACCACCTCAAACTTAAATGGCTGTAGTGCCAGATACACATGGGTGATCCAGGAGTAGGCATTCTTCATGCGGTGGAGACATTGGAGCGGGGTGTGGTCCGAACAGAGGGTGAATGCTCGTCCCAACAACTAGTAGCAGCGAGGACCGCCAACTTGATGGCAAAACACTCCTTCTCTATGGTGCTGTACTTCGTCTCTCTCATAGAGAGCTTTCCACTAATGTTCAGCACTGGGCACTCCTCCCCCTACACAACTTGGGACAGAACAGCACCCCACTTTCTGTTGCATCCATCTGTACAACAATAGGGAGTGAGAAATCAGGGGAATGCAGAAGTGGCCACCAAAAAGTGCAGCTTTTACCTGTGTGAAAGTTTGTTGGCAAAATTCTGTTTACTGGACTGTGTCTGGGGCTCCCTTTTTAGTAAGATCAGTCAGCGGGCTGGTGACATCAGAAAAATTAGGCACAAACCTTCGATAGTAGCCGGCCAGCCCCAGAAACTGTCTCACGTTCTTTTTGGTCTTGGGTCTCAGGCAGGTTGCGATTGCAGCAGTTTCATCAGTTTGAGGTCGTACCTGCCCGTGAGGTCCATAAGCCAATGAAATGTGGCCTCAAACAAACCAAACTGAAGGGTCACAAATTAGTGTAATCCAAAAGGTGTGGAGAAGCCAGTTTTTTGACAGGACATCAATGTTAAGGGGATCAGATAATATCCCTTTGACACTGACAAATCCAGTGTCAAATAAAAGTGAGCCGGGCCCAAACGTTCGAGCAGTTCTTCAATACGAGGCATTGGATACGCGTCAAATTTAGACACTGTGTTGACCTTTCTATAATCCACACAGAACCGGACAGAGCCATCGCTCTTAGGTACCAGAACCACTGGGCTGGCCCAATCACTGTGGGATTCTTCTATTATGCCCATATCGAGCATGGCCTTTAATTCTCCCCATACTACTTGGTTCTTGTGTTCGGGTAAACAGTAGGGACCACTACATACCACTACCCCGGGGGTTGTCTCGATGTGGTGTTTTATGAGATCAGTGTGGCCAGGGAGAGGCGAGAACACGTCAGAGAAATATTTATGCATTCTGGAAACCTCTGCATGTTGTGATGGATATAATAATTAAAATAGGGAAAACCCCATGGAGGCTTGCGGACCTCTTGTACGGCAAATAACAGGGGTTTGAGCCACCTATCCCAATTCCGAATATCTTTGTTCGCAAACTTACTAATCATATTTTTTTTAAGGTCTTATTAAATCGTTCGACCAAGCCCTATGTTTGTGGATGGTACATGCTTGTCCAAATCGATTTAATCCCTAAGAATTTGTACAGCTTGCGTAGTGGACGTGACATGAACGTAGTGCCCTGGTCGTTGAGGATTTCTTTCGGAATCCCCACTCTGGAAATTATTCTGAAGAGTGCCTCCGCAACACTATGTGCTGAGATGTCGCAAAGAGGCACTGCTTCCAGGTATCATGTTGCATATTCCACCAGAACCAACACATAGCGATGCCCGCGTGCTGACCGTTCTAATGGCCCGACGAGGTCCATCCCAACTCTGTAAAAGGGAACCTTGATCAATGGAAGAGGACGCAATGGCACTTTTGGAGTGACCCCCACCCCCAATAATCACGGGTATTTGGTTCATCCTGGCTTGATCGGAGGTGGCCTGTGGAGTGTTGCGGTCCCGGATCACCATCCCCACCTCCATCACCGTGTATTGTTCATCTCAGGTGGATGTCCTTACCGTATTCTCTCTGCCCGGACAGGCGTTTGACCACACCCTCACCTCCACAATCACGTTTTATTAATGCCTACCTTTCACTATTCCATAGCTTCTAAAGTCCTGAGTGGATTCTTATACAGTTTTCAGTGCTGAAAGAATTTAGATCATTAGTTCTGTACAGCAGTACTGCCACTCTCTAAACGCAGAGTACCCAGCCTGTGTATGGCACTAGCCCTGGTCATGGAACACACGTTAGGTCTGAAACCGCCCCATCCACTGTATAGTGCATATAGTGGGTGTACGCCATTTTATTAGTGTGTCTGAATTCTGAGTGAGCCACTCGTTCCCTGCTTTTGTTAGCTCATTCTTACCCACAATGACGTACACTCAACGACGGTTCATTTGTCCATAATCCACTGTGGGGAAGACTTACATTCTGGGAAGTTACTGCTTCATACTGAATGTATTACATTACTTTTTGTCAAATGATTACTTGATTAACATAACATATAGAGAGGCAAAACATACAGATAGATTTTAAAATGTACTCTTTATTTATATTTATACAGAATTTTGCCATTAAGCTGAAGAATTCTATATTTACTAAATAATGAATTGAGGTGATATTATTTTAACTGCGCACAGTGAAAATTATAATTTTGTGGATGATTTAAATATTCAGTTATAACATGTACAGTAGTTTATGATAATTTGGTCAGATGAGGGCGCGATTTGCCCAGAAACACTTTGCCTGAGATATAGTGCACTCACTGCCATTCACTATATAGGAAAGAGTGAATGAGTGAACGATTTCGGACATAGCCACTCTCTTCACCATACGATCGCCTCATGCCCACACATCTCTTATAGTGCACGTGACTCCACATACCGAAGTGTCCTTGGGCAAGACACGTAACCCAATGTTGCTCCCAATGGCAGGCCAACGCCTTGCATGACAGCTCTGCCATCATTAGTGTGTGTGTGAATGAGTCACAGTGTAAAGCGCGTTGATAACCATTAAGTTTAAAAAAGCGCTATAAGTACAGACGATTTACCATTTGATTAAAGTACAGATATTACATTTCCACCAAGCTGTCACCAAGGTGCAGAGTATAATTTTCTCCTGCTCCTCTTTTTTGGGTGCATTTCAGGTTTAGACATTTTGCTCAGTGGGCATATATACAGAGAATAATATGTGGCTGAATTAGCCCACAGCTGATGTGGGCTAATGATGCTTCCTTTATCACTAAGTTTTCAGTGGCAAACACTAATATGTACAAATATTAACTCTTTCAGAACCACTGAAAACTGATAAATCATATGGGCTCTAATTATCACAATAATCTTCCTGTTAATAGAAAAAGGGGTACAATGCAGAAACAGGCATACTGCTAAAGCGCAAAAATGATCTGTCAAGGTAAGTCAGAAAAAAAGCACAATAAATTGGTCTGATATTTCTGTGTATGTTAATTGTAAAATGATTTTAATAAAGAGAATATAACTGCAATATACTGTAGGCTCTTTTATTTTTCTTACCATTGTTATACCTTAAAAAATGCTGACTGCCGAAACATTGGTAAAAAAAAATAGAAGAACCTATATATTGAGTTGTGCAGTTATACTCTATTTTTTCAAATAATAATAATAATAAATAAATAAATACAATTCCATAACATGCACCTCTGAATCTTAGGTGTGCATTTACTTGATTGCCACTTTACAAATTTAAATATCCCTGTTTTGTTTTTACAATTTTGAATGATAGATGACTAAAGCATAACTAAGTGAACACATGCATGGCATTCACACTATGACTCATCCCCAATTATTTGGGAGTTTAGAATTATATTCACAGATTAGGATTATTACTATTATACATTATTTAAAGTCCAACATATTATTTATTGATGATTGTTGTGGGCACCAGCCAAAATTATCTGCAATACACTTGAGTGAGGCAGCATGCTGGTTACTCTGATACAGGTCTCCAGATAAAATGGCAATGATGAATTGTTTGTGTATTTAAGGCCTTGGTATAACTGTGGGATTGCTGTTATGCCTGATTTGACATGTGAAACTCAGGCATTTGGCGGATATTGGTTAAGGTGAGACGTAATTTGGGTCTTACTTGAAAATCCTCTGTTATCTTAGCAAAGTTGCCAATTTCCATTTGCTGGCAAAAATAAAATAATGCTGGAGTTTCTGTTACAGAGGCAAAGTATAAGCTGAAATGGAGAGTGGAACATGATCCTCAGCTGTTTGCCTGTATTTATTTAGCAATCCTGGGAAGCCTGGCTTGAAAAGACAAACCTTAAATGTCAGTGAGGGAAACTAGGTTGCATCCTCTTCCGTATATTGGATCTGTACATGGGATGGCATTCATTAAAATGGTAATAGCTCAGTTTCAGTCTATCATGGATCATTCTGTGTCTTAGTCATGCTCTAAATGCACATTTTACTTAAATTACAACATGATATATAATTTCATATTTCTTGCCTCTTGGTGGCTGCACTCCCAGGGCATTAATCTGGTTCCACTTCCATGTACAAAATTAGTCTCTGGGGTTGACCACTTGCTTTTAAATTCACATACCTATGATAAAGTAATTATGTTTCTTTGAAGTCATAGTTAAATGGGTGGATCAGAGTTACTAATGTTACATTCATTTAATTTTAACCTCAGTTAACAGGATGTTGACTATTTTATGGTGCTTTACGTACACTTTCTTCCTGAATTTGTACCAGCTGCATAAAAGGGCCACACGAAAATGAAATAAACAGAAAATGGAATGAGAAGTAAACAATTATCTAAAATATATTTTATAAAATATCAAAATATATAAAATATATCTTTGATATTATAAGATTGGACTCAAGATGGCGCAGAGAATGGCTGCTGCATTGCCTGCTCCGACATAACACTGCAGTTTGTTTACAGTTTTTAGTTTTTTTGACTTGGATGTTGTCTGCCTTATTGTATACGACAGACAAATGCTTTTGGACATTGGTTCTGCAATTACACACTGAAAACTGGACTTAAAATTCTTCAATGCCAACCCGCTTTTTACAAACACGCCAGCGGAGCCCTTTGTCTGGGCTGCCCGTTTGCGGAAATGCAGAAGGAAAAGGGGAAAAATAGCCGGGTTCTCATCAGAGTAAGACATCGCGCAAATAGACCCCCGCTACTCAGTATACTACTGCTAAATGTTCAGTCTCTGGACAACAAGCTCTGCAAGCGGAGAGCGCAGATTTCTTTCCAATGAGTGACGAGGGATTGCTGCATTATCTACCTTATGGAAACCTGGATGTCTGCAGAGATTCCAGACTCGGCCATCGAACCCACGGGTTTCTCCGAGCAGACAGAGCGAAAATCCTCTCAGGTAAAAGCAGGGGTGGTGGTGTAGGTTTTGATCAACAAATCGTGGTGTGATCAGAGGAACGTACATTTTATCAAGTCTTTCTGCTCTCCTGATCTGGAATATCTCATGCTTATGTGTCGACAATTCTGGCTACCGAGGGAATTCACAGCGGTCATTATCACAGCTGTGTACATCATTCCACAAGCCGACACAGACCGGGCACTCAAGGAACTGTATGGGAGCATAAGTGAGCACCCTGAGGCTGCGTTCATTGTTACCGGAGACTTTAACAAAGCCAATTTTAAAACAATCGCTTCCAAATCGGGTTTTGGACCATTGCTATTCTCCTTTCCGGGATGGCTACAAATCCCTCCCCTGCCCACCATTTGGCAAATCAGACCACTCTTCCATTCTGCTCCTGCCCGCTTACAGGCAGAAACTGAAACAGGAAGCATCCACCCTCAGAACAATCCAGTGCTGGTCGGACCAAGCAGACTCTATGCTACAAGACTGTTTTGATCACGCGGACTGTGAGATGTTCCGGTCCGCCTCTGACGACAACATTGAGGTTTATGCTGATAGCGTAATGCATTTCATCAGGAAGTGCGTAGAAGACATTGTTCCGACCAAAACAATACATATCTATCCCAACCAGAAACCATTTGTTAATGGCAATGTTCACACGGCACTTAATGCGTGGACCTCTGCTTTTAATTCCGGGAACGCGGAGGAGCATAAACAAGCCAGTTATACACTCCGTAACTCTATCAGAGCAGCCAAACACCAGTACAGGCACAAAATTGAAGGACAGTTCAACACCACCAACTCTATAAAGTATGTGGCAGGGAATTAACATCTTCACAGACTACAATGGGTATAAAAACTCTGCCACAAACACCACTGCCTCTCTCCGGGATTAGCTTAAAAAATGTTATGCTTGTTTAGAGGACAATAACACCGCCCTCGCAGAGAGAGCAATCGAGGCCGATGCTACAGATGATGATTCACTCTCCGTCTCTGTTGCAGGTGTTACCCGATCCTTCTGACTGGTGAACATCCGCAAAGCCGAGGGTCCTGGCAGTATTCCGGGCCATGTGATCAGAGCGTGCACGAGCCAATTGTCTGGTGATTTTACAGACATTTTCAACCTATCCTTCTCCCTGTCTGTAGTCCCCACATGCTTAAAAACATCCACCATTGTGCCTGTACAAAAGCAATCAAAAATAACTTGTTTAAATGACTGGTGTCCTGTTGCTCTGATCCCCATCATCAGCAAATGCTTTGAGTGGCTAATCAGATATCACATCTGCTCTGTGCTGCCCACCTCTCTGGACCTATTTGCAGTTTGTCTACCGCACCAATCGCTCCACTGATGATGCCATTGCATCTACAATACACACTGCTCTCTACCACCTGGAAAAAATAACACATATGTGAGAATGCTGTTTGTAGACTACAGCTCAGCATTCAACACCATAGTACCCTCCAAGCTTGATGTGAAACTCTGGGCTCTGGGATTCCTGTCAGGCAGACGTCTGGTGGTTAGAATGGGCAGCAACATGTCCTCATCACTGACCCTCAACACTGGAGCCCCGCAGGGCTGTGTTCTCAGCCCATTCCTGTACACACATGACTGTGTGGCAACACATAGCTCCAATGCCATCATTAAGTTTGCTGACGATATGACAGTGGTAGGTCTGATCACTGACAATGAAGACAGAAATCAGCCTA
The DNA here is from genome assembly GCA_032164185.1 of Moxostoma hubbsi. NCBI lineage: Eukaryota > Metazoa > Chordata > Actinopteri > Cypriniformes > Catostomidae > Moxostoma > Moxostoma hubbsi. The sequence continues at coordinate 21,687,810 of JAVLUX010000003.1, forward strand.
CAGAGATGAGGTGGTGTCACACACTGGTGTCAGGAGCACAACCTCTCCCTCAATGTCAGTAAAACCAAGGAGCTTGTAGTGGACTTCAGGAAGAAAGACGGAGAACACAGCCCCATCACCATTAATGGAGCTCCAGTGGAGAGAGTCAGCAGCTTCCTGTCCACACTACTGAGAGAGCACTGTACTGTAGAGAGCATCCTTACTGGCTGCATCACCGTCTGGTACGGCAATAGCACCGCCCACAACCGCAAAGCCCTGCATAGGGTGGTGCGAACTGCCAGACACATCATCGGAGGTGAGCTTCCCTCCCTCCAGGACATATATAACAGGCGGTGTGTGAAAAAAAATCTCAGAGGATCATCAGAGACTGCCACCCGGGTCATGATCTGTTCATACTGCTACCATCAGAACCCGCACCAGCCGACAACATGACAGCTTCTTCCCCCAAGCAATCAGACTTTTGAACACTTGATCTCTCAAGATCAATAATCAGCACTGCACTTTATTAATTGTATATTTCACGCTGGACTGCCAAATATATTCTCCACAATACAAAATCTATTTTTTATATACTCTTTATTTTGTTATTTTTATTGTATGTGTATTCTATATTGTGTGTATTGTTTACTGTACATTGTATATTATTGTGTTGTGTAATTGTGTACATTTGATATGTAAATACATTTAATATGTAAATTGTGTTGTGTAAATAGGTTTATTGTAATTGGTATATGTCTCGTCACTGTCATGACTGCTATGTTGCTCGGAACTGCACACAAGACTTTCACCTACTGTTGCACTTGTGTACATGGTAGTGTGACAATAAAGTGATTTGATTGATATTCAGATGAGTTTGATCATTGTTTTAATGGCATATTCTTAAACTTTTGTTTCCCCTTCAATATTGAACATTTCATTACATCACTGCTGTGGACCCATGTTTTGTTGTTTGTTACATCCCTTTTTTTTCACCAGGCTGATCCATTCTTTCGACCACTAAAGATAGTTTAACTAAAAATCTTACAGAATTGTCTCATACTCAAGTAGGCCAAAAAGTCAAAGAAGAACTTTATATAATAGCAGAAAATATAAAAACCGTCTTCTCTAACACTCTTTTTCCCCCCGAATTTCGAATGCCCAATAAGGTGGCATAGTGACTTGCCTCAATCTGGGTGGCGGAGGACGAATCTCAGTTGCCTCCACATCTGAGACGTCAATCTGCACATCTTGTCACGTAGCTTGAGCATGATACAGCGTAAACGTAGCACGTGTGGAGGCTCTGCGGCATCTATGCCCCACCGAGTGCGAGAACCACACATAGCGACCACGAGGAGGTTACCCCATGTGACACTACCCTCCCTCCCTCGACCAATTTGGTTGCTTAGGAGACCTGGCTGGAGTCACTCAGCATGCTCCGGATCAAACTCATGACTCCAGGGGTGGTAATCAATACTTGCTGAGCAACCCAATCCCCCTTCTCTACAACTCTTGATAGTTTTGCCCCTCTTTTATTTAACAAAATTCAAGAAAAAAAAAAAAAAAAGTCCCCCACTATGATACAATGATTAAACTCACTCTCAAGAGAGCATCTTGGAAAATGGAGTGCAAATGTAAGAATACAAAATTAGAGGTATATTCTCCAAGCACATGGATGGCTTGAGTGTTTTCAGCTGTTGCAGAGCAGTTCGCAATAATTATGCTATATCGGAAATTTATGAGTAGCGATTACTAATGATCAACTGTTGATGATGAAATATAACTGTTTACTTTGAATTGTTTATATTGTAATATGCTGCAGATCATTGTAGGAGTGCATGTTTTATTTCCCTTACATGTTTGTTATGAGCAGCTGAAGCAGTGGAGCGCATACATTTAAAAAAAAAAAAAAAAAAAAGTACCCGGTGTATTTCAGCTGTAAAGGGATTTAAGGGAAAGGAGTCGAGAACCGGCTTGACAATATAAATAATATTTTAATTATGGACTTAAGACAAAACACACATGACGGACATCCGTAAATGATCCCTCTCTCCCGCACCATCCTCTGCAGTCAGCCTTTATCCCTCTCGGAGGCTTGATTAGCCTAATACGGGACCGGGTGTTTAGGATCACGACCCGGCCCCGCCCTCCGCCCTGCAACATCAGCCTTTAAAAGTTAAGTATCATGCTATGAATCAAATATCTCAGAAATAAAGCAGTATTTTTGGTATGAATGACAGATCATTACATGTTATAGTGCAAATAATCACATTGCATACTGTATATAATTAATTTCTCTATTTGCCAGGATAACTAGAAGTTAACATTTAAAAAATTAGTAACCCCTTCACCAACTGAAAACATTTTAGAAGTTTCCTATAATTCTGTGTACAAGGTTTGTCTAGTGCAAAGCTTGAATACAAATCAAGTCATCTGAATTGGTGTCAAAGGCAAGATTCATACATTGCATTTACATTGTGATTGCAGAATCATCCACGGATCATAATGACAAGTTGGCCTGGAGTAGAGATGGCTGCCAGATTCATCCTCAGAGGATTCTGAATGCAAAATTCCTGGTAGAAATGGTTAGATATGATTTGTAGCAATCATTACACTATTGCACTATTCTGATGGCGTAAGCCATGGTGTCACATCCACACTGGACTCATTTCACACAATGTTCTCTCTCCCTGGATTATTAAATCAATCACACCTGATCTTAATGTCATGCAATCACATTCCCTCTATACTCACCACTCAGTCTTTGGCTAGTCTCTGCAAGGAACACTTGGACTTACCTACTGTCTATCAGTAGATATACTCACATTAACCTTCATCCGAATCCTCAAATTCCTTCTCCACAATCTTAAGTTATCATATCAACCAACTACTGAGTATTTACCATCTTCAATAATGTTCCCAGCTACTGGGTACAACGGTCTGTCTGGTGATAGAAGACAAGACCGCAACCATGGATCCATGAGGAGCTGATCCAAGCACCTTCAATGGGAAGATAGAAACCCTGGTGAATCAACTGCTATAAACATTACTCGCCGCTTCTATGGCAAATGTCCCAGTAATTCCTCAGCAAGACCCGAACGAAACCGTCTGCATCTTTGATGTACGTTCCCAGTCCCATGGTGACACCAATACCCTTCTCTGGTGCGGTGGAGGACTGAAGCAGATTTTTACTGCAATGTTCACTTCCTATGGAGATGCAGCCTGGCAGATTCACCACAGATCAAGCTAAGGTGGCGTATCTCATCCTTCAGTTTTTGGTCGAGCTTTACAGTTTGCAATGACTATTTGGGAACAAATTGGCCCTGTTATCCAGTCATACAGAACATTCACCAGTGGGGTGGTCAAACACCAGAATGACTCAGATTTAAGAGCAGTTGTATCAGCTCCACCAAGGGAAAAGACTTGTCTCCGATTATGCCCACCATTTCCAGACCCTGTTGGCTGCCAATGGCTGGATTGAGCTAGCTCACCTTACCACCTACAGATAAGGGCTGGAACCAGCCCTCAGGTTACAACTTTTAGCGTATGACATCATGGGACTAGAATGATTAGTTTAACTTTCCATCAGAGTGACCAACCGAATGAGTACGTTTCCCCTCCCAAGTTCATCCATTACTCTGGACCTACAGAAGAATCCATGCAGTTTAATGCATCCCGTTTAACCCCTACTGATCAACAACGCCGCATTCAAGACAGCCTCTGCTTGTACTGCGGGGCTGTTGGACACCCCATCTCCGAATACCCAGTCAGACCACCCAGACTCACAGCGAGTTCTGTTACCTACTCGCCAACAATCCGTTCACCCTTGAGCACCACTGTGACTGTTTCCTCTGCGAAACTCTCCCTCACAGTCTCTGCCTTGCTTGACTCTGGTTCATCTGTGAACTTCATCTCAAGGGCGGTCTTCTGACAGCTCCACCTCCAACCGATTGCTCACCCAAATGCACACCCCATCCACTCAATAGTAGGCCAGCCTATGGGACAGATTACCCACCAGACTGCTGCCATTCATCTGCATGTGGGTGTTACCCCTTTTGAAGACATCTCCTTCCTAGAGTTAGAACATCTTCAACCTTCGATATCATCCGCGGTCGACCATTGCTGATACAACATTCACCTGTGGTGTCCTAATCCTCCCTTGTTGGGTGCAAAGGAACGTTGTTCCCTCCAGTAGTTCAACTTCTGTGCATATATGTTCTACCTCCATCAAGAGTCCCCCTGTCAAATTGGCAGTTTGACATTCCACATGCCTATACCTTCAGTCCTCAACTTGCAACGAAACTTCCTCCCAGCCATGGGACTGTGCTATTGACCTGCTTCCAGGTACCCCGCTGCCTCAGGGATGTTTATCTCCTCTCACTTCCAGATCAGAAAGCCATGGAGGAGTATGCCTTGTCCCAAGGGTATATGACCATCGACCTCCCCTGCCACTTCAAACTTCTTCGTGGCCAAGGAGGATGGAGCCTTATGATCCTGCATCGATTACAGAGTTCTCAACAACGTCACTTTGAAGTACTGCTATCCCGTTCCCTTGGCTCTGGCCACTCTAGAATTACTCAGTATCAATGGTGTTCACAAAACTTGACCTATAACCTGATCTGAATACAGAAGGGGGTCATGCCCACTGGACATTCCGAATATAGGGTGATGCCTTATGGCCATCGCACCTTCCATGACTTTATGAATGAGATCTTCAGGGAAGACCAGCAGTGCTTCGCAATCATATACATAGACAATATCTTCATCTTCTCCCGAAACCTTCTTGAACACCTTCACCATGTGACACTAGTCATGCAGAAGTACATCCCAATCTACCATTTGTGGTCGAAGTGGATGCCTCCTCTCTCACTGGAAGGGGAAACCCACAAAACTGCACCCATGTGCTTTCTTCTCCCGTAAGATGTCCTCAGCCGAGCAAAACTATGACATTTGCAACCGAGAGCTTCTTGCAATCAAGCTGGCGCTTGAGTGGTGCCACTGGCTTGAGTCACCCATTCCAAGACCATCGTAACTTGGAGTACCTTAGAGATGCATGACGGCTGAACCCCCGCCAGGCCCGGTGGCCTCTATTCTTCACAAGGTTCCATTTCACATATCATCCAGGGTCCAAGAAAACCAAGGTGGCCGCTCTCTCGACTTTGTCTTTATGACTTTATGAAACATGTACCTCCTATTGGCCGAGTACACCCATAACTCCTTACGTCAACCTGCCAACAGCCTCGACATCGGGAGTTTCAGGCCTCTGGAGTGGCTTGTGGAGAGGGGTTAATGTCATCTCCACACAAAACTCCCCTCTCATTCCAGATTCTGTTCTCTCTCCCTGGACTATTAATCACTCACACCTGATATTAATCTGTCATGCAATCACATTCCCTCTATAAATACTGACCCCCACCACTCAATCTTTATCTAGTCTCTGCAAGGAACACTTGGACTTACCTGCTGTCTCTCAGTAGATATACTCACATTAACCTTCATCCGAATCCTCGAATTCCTTCTCCACAATCTCCCCAAGTGCTCTTCTTCCTCCAACAGCTCTGCTGGCACTCTTCCTGGGAACACAAATTCAGTCACTACAAGCTAAGGTATCAAATCATCCAACTACTGTTGACTTACCTGAGTATTTACCATCAACTGTCCGTCTGTGTTGTGAGAGGTTTAAGTGGTTCCCTCTCACATGAGGGGGAGTGCTGCTATAATGAATATCAGCATTTTGGGAGGTGGACAATTTCAAGTAGTACGTCAGGTACTGTGAGATTCCGGTTTTCAAAAATAACAATTATAGTGGTTTTAGAGGCAGAAAACAAGTGCCCCAAATACAGGGTTCCTACAGTCATGAAAAACCTGGAAAAGTCATGGAATTTTTAAATAGTCATTTCCAGTTATGGAAAGGATCTTGAAAATAATAAAATCCAGAACAGTTTTAGAAAAGTCATTGAAATTGGTTTCATTGTTTTTCCTTCAATTATATCCCAAAAGGGAAACATTACATGTAAAACACACACTTATTTCCCTATAAGCAGTGCTGCATAGTCAGTGCATACCCATACATTTTTATGTACTTGGCAGATGCTTTTATCCAAAGTGACTTACAGTGCACTTATTACAGGGACAATCCCCCCCGGAGCAAACTGGAGTTAAGTGCCTTGATAGAAGATGCTCCACATCTCGTCTTCAAACACCCTTGGGTTCATCTCCTTGATTTTACCACTCAAGTGCTCAGAGAAAGTGTTTTTTTTTTTTTTTATTGTACATACAACATGCCCCTGTATGGTCTGCCGGATGAATATGACATGTCAATAAATGTTTTATTGGTACTTATTTAAAGAGTAATTATGAATATAATATGATAATATATTATATTATGTGAATTCATGGTTGAAATTAGGTTAAATTCAAGTCGTTGAAACATCTTTTCAACTTTAACATTGCAACCAAATTTAGACAGAGGGGTGTCTTTTTATAACTGTTTTTTCAACAACCTGAAAGACAGCTTTTCACCTTTAACGTTTCATCCAAATCTCAACGTTGTTGAGATGCCTGGCAAAGTTGTATTTTCAAAGTCTTTTCAATACATTTTTGCTGGGTGAGACCTTTCCACAAAATAGGCAGAAATACAAATATTCCATTTTTGGTCTCACTAGTAAAAATCAATTGTCTGCAATCCGGTCATCCAAGATATCATTTCAAAGTTATAAGTGTTATTAAAGACGTGAAACTGGTGTGAGTTGCCTCAAAGTGGGTTTGTTGTTGGACATACTAAGCCTCACTTTGGTTTAATGCGGGGAGGCTGCTTCTTGTATCCCCTCTTCAAGTAGGTCACAAATAGTCTCGCCACAGATTCAACGAATAATCCCATCTCTTCATAGTCTAGGGGATTGTGACGTGGAAAAAAAAAAAAAATATATATATATATATATATATATATATATATATATCCACTGATGAAGCTCTGTATCCTGAATATTCTGTACTGACAGTTTGAGGACTTTGTGATAGGTAATGTGTGCGCTTGTATTTGACAATTTGCATAATATGGTACATAGAGAACATTTTAAAATAATTGCCTTGTTGACAAAAATAATTGCAAAAGGAGGGGAAAAAAAATAAAAAATAAAAAATATTCTAGAGAGTCCTGAGAAGGATGTATTTACATCATCCATGTATATCCAAGTAAAGATGGTGTAACAATCACTTCACTTAACACAGAAATGTAATTAACATGCCTAGGTTTAACAATTATAAAATCACTGGACAAGTGTTTTTGTCATTGTCTCAGTTGGATGATGTATAACCCTGGGCAGTCTTGTAAACGCTCAGCACCCTGGTGGGTTTATTGATTAAAGCTGCACTACACTTGAAAATATGTAAATCTGTGCCAACTAGATTTCATTCACAGAGAAGGCCAGTCTCTTAAATGTCATTTCCAGACTAGCTTAACAAAAGACAGACCTGCTTGATCAAAAAAAAAAAAAATTATATACATAGGAGAGAGCGCGCGTTTTAAACAGGATTTTAAATCTGATCACTATTATCATAAATCATCAGTAGTCATTAGTGAGTATATACTATATCAAGACTATTAGGGAGCATATACTGTAATATATCAAGACTGAGAGATTGATGCCAGACCTAATAAATTCCTGTTTACAGTCAAATCATTGGGAAGGTCTTGTCTTATACACTACATAATTAGCTTACACCATTGAGAAGTGATTAATTCTTGCTGTGTTGCTGGGAAACACGAAAGCCCGTGTTGAAAACCATGAAATAACAATGTTAAAGTTACTTTAGGTAGATAACTGTTGTGTGTCATGGTCTCTCGTGGGCTGAAGGACGATATTGGGGGGCCTAAATCTGGAGGGATCTGTCAGTCTTATTCACAGCATTGATTTTTGATGATGGGAATTCCTCAGACCAGGTGACCCAGGAAAAAAATATAAAGACACCAGCTGGGACTATAATGCATGCCATTTTATGAGAATGAATTGGTTTGTGCATATCTGGCAACTTTCTAATCTTCTTTCTCTAAAGTTGTAGCCTGTAACCCCACAGAGTACAAACAGATCTAGGGCTCTATTCTTGTGACCGCGCTAGGCGGAGCGATACATGCAACGAGTACTAAATCTTATCCAATTTCCGTGAATATTGCACTTACAATTAATGTTCATGTCAGCGCAAAGTTCAAGTGGCCGTGGGTGATGAGTTTGTGCTATCTGTGGTTGTATGTGTGCACTGTTTGCTAATGAAGTGAGGCAAAACACAATTTTCTATTTTCCTAACAATAGGTCTCTACACTAAGACATCTGAGCACAACGGCTATTACCAGCACAAAGTCTAAATTCAGTTTGGAGATTCCACCAACAGGTTGTAATAGTCATTTTCCAAACTCTGCAATTGAGGAACATCAAATTATGTCCCCTACAATAACTAGCCATGATTTGTGTCAGATCAATAAGGTTATTATTAATAATATTTTGTATAAAGCCTTTCCAAAGCTCGATGCTACACAGAAATTAAAAACATAACAATGGGACGGACACACACACACACTTTTTTTTAAATACGGCGCCTATTAAATACCTCACTCTGGGGGATTAGTCAGTACAGTAAAGCTCACATGCTTACATACCTGTTGATTTGTTGTCTGAACTAAAGCATGTTACTCACTATTTTGAGCTGAAATAACACTTTTACAGCACATATTCAATGGAAACACACTAAATAGGAGACAAAAAAAAAAATTATGAAATAATGTGAAAAATCTATGAATCCATTGCTCAGATATCACCCCTGCACTTTCCCAGCTTGTATCTGGTTCACCTTTTAGTGAAATACCACTGCACGCTCCATTGTCCACACAAACATTGTAGTTAAAAGGCTTAAATATCAGGAAGAAAGCCTCAGCAAAGCAGATAGAGTTTCTTTTTAAAGACCTGCCGGGATAGAAGTGTTACAATCAGCGGGAACAATCAAAAGAAAATTCCGGGAAAGTTCAATCCGAGGAGCAGGGTAACGGGCACGGTGGTCCATTTCATCCATCAGGGTTGATGTGTGCAGGAAAAGGAGTTCTTTCTTAATCAGGTTAGGCCTTTCTCTAACCACAGCACATATCCAGCCTCCTCTCTCAAACTCATTCATCTTTGGATGGAGAGGTAATTTGTTCCTAAGTGAGATAACCCACTACACAGATTTGATTTGGTCCCTAAACATTACATCACTCTTTATATCTCATTATTAATTTGCTGAGATTATGCTTCAGACATTTGTTTTAGAGTGCCCCAAAGTTATCGGAAGAGGTCCATTCATCCCATACTGTATTTAAATCGGTGTTTATATAGTATATTAATTAGAGTAGCAGACTTTTGAAAGTCTACCAATGATTGAATTCTCAAAAACAAATATGAACTTCTACTCTAAAGGACACATTGAATTGTTTGAATCATAAGGTGGGTAGTAACGTGGTGCAGTAACTTGAGTAACATTTTGGGGAAAAATTGTACTTTTAGAGTAGGTTTAAAAGTGGGCAATTTTTACTCTCACTCAAGTAAATGTCTAATGATTTTATTTTTACATTTACTTTACAATGTGTGGTGTTACTGTCGTTACATTACTGGGTTTAACTTGAATTGTGTAATTGAGATTATTGAATTGGACTTTTATGTGAGCGGAAGTTCACAGCTGCGCGTGATAAGATGCTCCCACTTGAGTGATGAGACTGTCACTCCAAGTCATCAGTGCAGCAGCATCAAACTCTTCATAAGTGAAACCCTTTCTTCGCTCCACACAGTGAAAAAAAAATAGTTTCATCATGCAATGCCTTCATTTAACACCAAGACAAGCTGATGTTTAAAGATTAAATTCACAGCTCCAACTTTTGGCAGCACGCTGAGATACATTTTTTGCTCTAATTCTAACGTGGGTTTTCTGTGTAATTAGATGGTCATTTTCAGGGTAATTCTGTAACTGGGCTCTTATGACATCAGTTTTTATGTGTACATTTTTAAATTAGAGCAGAAATATATCAGTGTGCTTTGTCCTGTATGTCATAAGCGGTATTTATACATTTACTATGTGCCCTCGTGGGGTTACTATCGCAGCAACATCAGGCGGATGTATATAAATCCATATAAAAAGTTAATTGCTGCCACTAGTGTGATCGACAACTGGAGCGTGAACACAGCATTTCTGCACGTGGACAGCGAGGTGCGCAGGGCGAGCACGTGGGAGATCATTCATTCATTCACTATTTCCTATATAGTAAATGCAGTTAGTGCACTGTATCTCAGCAGTAAGTGAATGAAATGAGTGTCGGAGCTCTGGAGCTTGTGCAGAAACGTCACATGAAATTTAATATTTGGGCCTTTAGTCATTCATATTAAATATATTAATACAATAAATCTTCATTTGTTTGTCATTTTTAATATACACTGTTAACATTAAGAGTAAACACATTTGATCAAATAAAGAGTACATTTTAAAATTTATCTGCAGGTTCTGCCTCTCTATATGTTATAATGTATTTTAATCAAGTAATGATTTGTCAAAAAGTAACTTACTACATTTAGAATAAATCATTGCAGGAGTGAAGGAAGCAGTAAATTCCTAGCTCTTAAATCTTCCCCTCGGTGGATTGTGGGAAATGAACAGTCATCGTGTGTACTTGAAATGTACACTTGAAATTAGAGTGCACTGTGGGTAAGAATGAGTGAACAAGTGGCTTACTCAGAATTCAGACACTCCTGCAAAATAGCAAAAACTTGAAATAATGCACTCTAGTGGATAGGGGGTGGTTTCAGACATAGCAAGTATTTCACAATCAGGGTTGGTGCCCTATGTAGGTTGTGTATTCTGCATTTAGATAGCGGCGATACTGCTGTACATAACTACCAATATAAATACTTTACAACACTGAAATAAGAATCTACAAATGACTTTAAAAGCTATGACACACACACACACACACACACACACCTTGTGGGACATTTTCATGTTTTCACTGTAATTAACAAACAAGAAGAAAGTGATCTGTTTCTCATCCACACCTATCACATAGACAGAAGTGAAGATACTGATTTGACCACTAGAGTCTTATGGCTTAACTTTTTTTTTGCTGACTTTTGTTTAGCTTTAAAATGTTGCCACCCATTCACTTGCATTGTGAGGACCTACAGAGTAATTTGGCGATTCACATTCTTCTCTGCATATCTCCCCCTGCTGTCAAGAAATGTCAAAAAAAAAAAACCTTGATCTGTTTCTCACCCACACATATCATATCACTTCTGAAGACATGGATTAAAGCATGAGTCTTATGGATTACTTTTATACTGCCTTTGTGCTTGGAGCATCAAAAGTTTGGCCTACAGAACAAAAATATTCTTTTAAAAATCTGAATTTGTGTTCTGCAGAAGAAAGGAAGTCATACACATCTGGGATGGCATGAGGGTGAGTATGTGATGAGAATTTTATTTTTGGGTAAACGATCTCTTTAAAGTTATAGCTCAGCCAGAATTTTATATTCTGTCATCATTTCTCTACCCTCATGTTGTTCCAAACCAGTGTGAGGTTTTGTATTATGTGGAACACAAAATATGTTAGGGACACACACGTAATGGAATAAATGTCTATTATGTTGTAAGTGAAAGTAACGTGTTACTCACTACTTGAGTACTCTTAATTGGATTCCTACAAGCAATTTATGTTAGTACTTTTACTTGAATTATGTTTTTGAAGTAATTGTACTTTTACTGGAGTAGTTTTTGGCTACTCTACCCACCTCTGCATACGAGTAAAACTGCCTAAAATTATCCTCATTATCGAAAGTGCAGTTGTGATCTGTCAAAGTGCCATGTCTCTAAGATTCTGCTTTTATACGAGATTAAACTGGCACACTTTGTTTCATTTGAAAATAGTTTCACAGATAATTTGTTTGACACCTTTGCCATGTTTCTGCATCTCAATTAAAAAAAATAAAACTAACTGGACATTTGTCTTTGTTTGAACAACTTGAGCCAATAATTGAGTATTTACTTGTTATTAGTGGCAATTTCTCAGAGCCAGCAAAGCCTTCTCTGCTGGCATAGCATGCCTAATAAATAATTCTCATTGGCCTATGTATTTTCAATCGCTTTCCACTCCTAATTCAAACAAATTGCAAAACCAAAAAGTTTATCCAATCAGAATTTATTTCTAGATGATAAGCAAAGTGTGACAACCGTTTCACAAATTGTATGCTCGAAGCCATGCTCCTCATCCAAAGCAGCACATGAGACGGAGCTCAACCCAGTCAGGCCTTCTGAATTTCCACAGAATCCCTCAGTGTAAATGAATGGGCATCTAAAGTCAGACTGTCAGATTCAGACAATCAGATTGATTTATTTGTTCTTGTTGGGTGTAGTCTTTAGGATATGTCCCAGTCCAGGCTTTCTAGCTGGCCTTGAGTGACACAATTACACTTTAAGTGATGAACGTAATTTGAAAGCAAAGAGATGCTGACGTCATCACTGCTGTTAAGAAAGAGATCGGAGATGTTCTGCATGATTGATCAATTAAACCGGAAAGGAGGGCTGACTTTCACTTCAAGCAAATTGGTAAGTTCTTTTTGCATTGTTATAATTTAAGTGTAAATTAGGCTTCTGGAGCATTTAGCGTCACATCAAGTTTTGAAAAGTAACCGTGTACCCTTATGAAACAAAATAATTTAAACTGCAAATATCAGGATCACTTTTTCTTCCCATTACACCTCCTTGGTTCTGTCTTTTGTGCATGCATGGAATTACATAATGTATAATTACATAATTGATTAATGCATACGGTGTCTTGATTGTGAAACTGTGTTTTCTTAAAAGGCATGAATGGCACAATGAAGGCCTAAAATTCAAATGCACAAGCCACCTTTGCTTGTTATACATACTTGAAATGAGCCATTGGCATCAGATAAAGCCCAAAGGGCACATAAGTAGAACTTCAAACACAAACCACTTTTCCATCACATATGTGATGTTATTGATTCGCTGTAAATGGAAGCTTGTTTTGATCCATGTGGTTGGAAACTGTTACCATTGCTAAATGTCAATTGTTAGATCTTCTGTCCCACAAAGTTGTTTGCATACAGACCATCACGATCTATTACAGTTAGCAGAGATTTCTCTCAATCACTGAGCAAGTACTCTGATGCATACAAGACTCTTATTAACAGTTGTGAAATGACCTGGGAAGACAGAATAGTCAGACACACAGTGGTCATGGTAAAGCATGGTACAGAGGTTCAGTAAAGCACAATGATAATTATGGTCAGCATTGTTAGGCAGTAAAAAAATATCCTGGCCTCTTTACATGGGAGTCTTTGGAGTCCTGGTGAGCACATGAACACTTAACACCCTGAAACCTAGCCTCCACATCTTTGAAATGAGATCTGGAAGTCTTCAACTCTCCTCATGCCCTTTTTCCTACTGTTTAGGTAACTACTGGGACTCACTCAGAGGCACTGATCCGTCTCTCCCACAACAGATCTTAAGTCCATTATTAGCCTCTTTGTCTGGGTGAGACAGTAAAGCAAGGCAATTTGTGAGAATATTAATTATTTAATTTTCTATGCGTCACTAACAGTTCTTTAAAGTGCCAATTAGCTTAGTTACTCACACCTATTCTGGAATAAGTGAAACATGCATTTTAATATGTTAAAGGTGCACTCAGTAATTCTAATCCAAAATACTAGTTTTAAAATATTTCCTCACCATTTCCATTCTGAAACAAATCTAGTATTTGTACACAGCCTTGGATCTGTAAATGGGACAAAAATAAAGTGGATCAGACCAATCAAAACACTACACCAGCCAATCAGCAACAGGGGACGGTTCTTGTGCATGCATTTGATTGGGGGGGGGGGGGCAGATCGAGAGGGAAATTCATTAGAAGAGCGACAGCAAAACTGGCTGATGCTAACTTTCTAAACCAGAGCCAGAGGTGAGCCGAAACTGCACACTCACTTCTATTTATAAGCAGGCACTCAGTGCTAATTCAGAGAAACATGAAACAATAACTAAAGCGCTTGGGGGTTTCAATTGACAAAGTTATTTTGCCCTACTTCATTGTGAATATTTTGGATTTTAGCGTATGATTGAAACACTAAAGCCGTGTTTCGAAATCCCTACTCATCTATTTTAATAGCAAGGTATCTTCTATAGTGATGTACAGCTTTCAAATGTTGAGCTGAGTTTGAAATGAATTTCTTGATAAAGCATAAAAATGCAGGTATTATGTTAACTTAATAATTAGATAAGTTGTGTTTTTTTTTTTTAAGGACCTTAACGAAAATGTACCATGGTTTTACTACTGTAACCATGATTATAATAACCATGACTGCTGTCACCATGGTTTACTTAGCATAAATCATGGTTTTGATATAATTAACCATGTTTTTATAACAGCAATACTGTAGTTTCCATATAGTTACTATGATTTTATTATGTTGTAACCATGACAGTAAACATGTTTATATTGTGGTTACTATGATTTTATTACAAAAACCATGGTCAAACTATGGTTATAGTAAAACTGAATTTTAGGAAGGGCAAACCTATTGAAGTGTTTACCAAATTAAGTATTTTATTTTTGGATTTGCCAGTTTAAAAAAAAAAAAAAAAAGATTCTGAAAGCAAATAACCAAAATCATAACTCTAAAATACATTTTAACCGTTACACCCCTAGCAAAATTTTAGTTATAGTAACATTAATTTGTATCGGTTACATGAAGCGTAACCCTGGTTGAAGCTCTTATACAATCTTATACAATTTATTGACTGGTAGCGCTTAAGCGTCACCCCTAGGGAGCTACGGCATGAGCTCCAAAAAAGGCACTCGCTTCGCACCATTGAGTCACTAGCCTATGCAGCTGCTAGAGTGTATGGCCAGCTGACACAGCATCCTGTTCTCCCTCAGGGAACCAGAGTTATGCTTCACATAACAGAGGACAATATACATTTCACACAATGTGAACAGTAGCTGCCAACTGTCTACACTCATGTGGCAAGCACATAACGGCACAAGCAATTTTCTGACTAAAAGTTTAGTATGAGTTTATTCCTGTTCTAACAGAGATCAAACCCTCATCTAGATTATAAAAATCTAATAAAATTTATGCGAAGGATCATCCTACCACCATACAAATGTCATCCAAGGACGCATCTCCAGCCAAACCCCATGAGGATGCCATGCTCCTCATAGAATCAGTTCAATTACCCGAATGTGAAGGCAAACCGCATGCTTCGTAAGCACTTGAAATTGCATCAACTAGCCAATGGGACAGTCTTTGCTTGGACACTGAAACACCCCTGTTTTGGCCGCCAAAGCACACAACTGCTTTGACTCATGCTAGTGGCTAGTAAGGTCAACGTAAACTCACAGCACAAGAACTGGGCAAAGCATATGCAATCTTTCATGCTTCTCCTACTCAAATGGGTGGGGATAGAAAGCATGAAAATTAATAGTCCGAGCAAAATTATGTAGAACCGACCTTGAGCAAATAGTCAAATGAGATCTTAACACCACCCTTGAACACCCTGGCACAAAATCCATAAAAAAAAAAAGGGATTAATTGGCAGGGAATGCAAATCAGTCACCAATGCTTCCAGCAGGGCAGTTTTAAGAGTCAGAAACTTTTCAGTGACTGTTGCCAAGGGCTCAAACAGAACACTCAAGAGTGCCTCTAAAACAGATAAATCCCATAAAGGAACACGGACAGGACTCATTAAAAGAGACAAGAGAATGTCTTCTAACAGACACTCCATTGATAAGTGCATGCTCAGCCGCTATAGCAGCAACATACTTTAAACGTTGATGGGGCAATCCCAGCCCAAAAATGCTCTTGCAAAAAAACAAAAAAACTCCAGCACTGTACCGACAGGGCAGTAAACTGGATCTTCACCTCGCGCTGTACACCAAGAAGCAAAAATAGGGCACTTGAACGTCTAAAGCTATCTAGATGGAGCTCTAGCATTCAGAATGGTATCAACCACAGTGGGTTATAACCCATCATTCAAAAAGTCACCCCGTTGAGGGGCCATACCCATAAATTCTACAAATCAGGCCAGGGATACCAAATGTTGCCCCGAGCCTGAGATAACATGTCTGTTCTGACTGGAATCTCCCAAGGCACTCTCCAGGAGAGAGACCAGAGATGAAAACCATACTAAAATGGTGCCACTAAAAGAAGCCAAACCTGATCCTTCCCAAACTATCTGCAGAACAGACTGACCGGTGGAAATGCATAAAGACATGTTGTCAGCCACTGAAGCTCCAACACAATGTCCAGCAGTGCAAGGGGCAAGATGGAAAACCGGAAGGGACAGTGTGATGTCTCGCTCGAAGTGAACAGATCCACTTCTGCTCTGCCAAACCATCTCCAGATTTGTTCCATAATCGGAGGATGAAATGTCCACTCTCCAGGCATCAAGCCCTGTCTGGACAGGAGAGTCGCCCCCAAATTCAACTGGCCCGGAACATGCCCGGCTGGTAGATACAGCACATTATCCCGTGCACACAGAAGAATGACATGCTAGCCTCAGCATGGCATGAGAACGCACTCCTTAGCAACTGATTTAGGACACCATCGTCCTGTTGTCTGACCAGATAAGGACATGACTGCCCTGAATCTCTGGGAGAAAAAAAAAACAAAAAAAAAAAAACACCATGAACATCTCCAGACAGTTTGTGCCAATATTGCTGCTGGCCCATCCAAACACTGCAGGCTGGATGACCCTCGTATACACAGCGCCCCAGTGACACACCTGTCCCAATGGAATGGCCAACAGAGGGTTCGGTAGCACCAACGCTTCACTGTGAAGACGAAATGCATGCATCTGTGGTTGAAGTCCCTTTGTGAATTTCATCCAGCATTGAAAAGGTCTCACACGCAACATCCCCAGTGGAATGAAAGCCAAAGCCGCAATCATAAGCCAAAGCCAGTTAAATGTTCTCGGAGGGAGAACGTGTTCCACACTGAAAATTACTAGATGCCGGCAGAATGACAACTGCATTGTCTGCAAATCTAGCTCCACCCCTTGAAACAGAGTCTGTTACCTTGGCAACAAAACACTCTTGTCTAGGTTTACACACAGTCCTAGATTATTCAAAATGGATAATGACATAAATGTTGGGCAGCCAAAGTCGTCGAATGGGCTAGCATCAACCAATTGTCGAGGTAATTCAAAACATGGATGCCCTGAATCCTCAAGCTGCATTCATCCCATCAAAGCCGCATCCATGCATTTTGTGAAAGTGTGCGGTGCCAGAGCAAGTCCGAACAGGACACAAATTGTTATGATTTGCCCCCTATAGTGAAGTGAGAAATCACCTGTGCTTTGGACCAGTCCGAATATGGAAATGAGCATCTGTCAAATCTGTTGTTACAAAACAGTCTCTTGGCTACACTTGCAAACATTATTTGCTTCCGTCAGCTTTCCGAATTGATGTTTCACTAGTTTGGAATTCAAATGTCTCAAATCCAGAAAATGGATGCAAGCTGCTGTCTTTTTTCAGGACCAGAAAACAACATCTGTAAAAGCCACACTCTGAGAAGGGGGGAGAAAAAAAAAAAAAAAAAAAACACCCTACTCTATTGCCCCTTTTAAAAGACAGAATATATTTCACTGTATGTTTAGTGTACACTTGTGCTACATGAGCATCAAATTCTGTTATGCATGTTCCGAAACCATTGGTCATCGTGAAAAAAGCTGCATTCGTTAAGGCAGTTATAAAAAGCAGTCACTCTGAATGCATTTACAGCTGAGGACGCCAGATAAACCATCTTCCCTAGCATAGAATGGGAAAGAATGTGCAAACATGGAGGGGAATTGAGATCAAGCAGGCTTGCCACAATGGCCCCAACATTCTTATTGGGAGACAACCTGTGGCGTACACACACGCACACACTTCAGGAACGTTCCCTTCCTAGCAAGCTGCGGGGGAAAACAGAACGATATTCTGGCTGTCGGATGTTCGAGGGACGTTCAACGTTGAACTCATCCCGATACTGACCGAAGGGTAAACAGGAGAGAAACGGATATGCTTATACAGTCCACTTTCATTAACTGAATACAGGGTCATCCTTCGTTACACAGCAAGCCCGTCACGCTGGTGTATAGACGCATTTTTAATTGTACGTTGAGTTATTACACACATGCCTCAAAACCCTTGGTCATGGAGGCAGAGGCAAACCTCAAGCTGAAAGTATTTAGTATTAAGTATTTTTTTTTCACCAGCGTAAATTATGGGGAAGACTGTACTGAAAAAATGGGTTAGAACTAAACCGGTCCCAACATATAATGGGGGAACAATGCATACTACCCATTTGGCACGAAACAACCTCATGAACAAAAGCATTACCTTAACCATCTCATTCCCCAGAGCGAGACGCTGGGGAAATTTTGAGAAATTCCAAACAGAGCCGGTATTAGTACCAAGTTATTTCTTAACGTGATGCACTTGGTTGGACTGCAAAACCATCATGTGTAGATCCAACAGCTGACTGAAAAGAGCTAAATCCATGCTGCCACCAAAAAAAAAATTGGAGCAGAGATAGCAGTGCATCTTTTGTCTAGTCATAATGCACGCGTGTGTTCCACGAATGGTCGAATGACACAAAAAAAAAAAACCCTGCATCTCTTGATAGCATCCCAAAAGAATAATGGCACTGACGGAGCGCTCTCATGTTGGTTCACCACTCCTTTTGGGAATATTCTCTTTCCAGCCCCATCATTCTGCCTCTCCTCTATTGCCTTATTCATGTGCATTCTCCCAGAATGACACAGAAAAGGAGAATATGGACAAAGTGGCCAATTTGTTTCCTTACCTATACGAGACAAATTCTCTCATACAGCGTTTTTAATAGCGATGGCTCAAGACACGCATGGTAACTCTTTCGCACACTTGTTCATCAGAAAATGGCCACCAAGCTAGGCCTAAAAGCATGTCTGATGATACTTGCGCATTTGCTCAAGGGGAGGGTGACAAACATGAAGAATCCGATGTCCGTTCGTACTCCAATCTTCTCATAATTATCCTCGCGTCGACTTGAGTCAATGGTACAACACGTGCCATACAAAAGCCACGTGACACTCAGGGAGAGAAGATGAAACTTTATTTTATTTAAATGCCAGACAGAAATATTTTGTAGTAATATTAATATTTAAAATGTTAGACTGCTTAACATTGAGATTGAACTCTTCGTACAGTGCTTAGAGTACACTAATTGCAGGGAATGTCTCTCTGGAACAACCTCAGGTTAACTGACCTGCTCAAGGGCACAATGTCCAGCACAACTCCAGTTTCTGGAGTACATGAACCTGCCATCTGTTTTAACAACAATATTTTTAATGATTTTGCAAGAGTACCATCATTCTACATCAACAGATGGACTTATAGGAAAAACTACAACACTAAACATACTGAACTATCACATTGATATTTTCATTAAAAACATACAAGAGAGCATTCTTGTAGTGGCTCAGGGGCTTTTAGCAACTCTGCTGTGCTGAGAGAAACTATGGTATGATGCAATTCTAGATGAAATACTGTAGGTGCACATTAGCCTCCCCGGAGACAGTGTGACAAGTTAGACCATGCCGCACATAAACAGCAGTAAACAATCTGACTTAATTTCTAGCATGCCACACAACTTAAGTGTTCATGGATTTACAAAGAAAAGGGCTAATGGACCTTCTCAGAACATGCATCCTATGTTTGTGGTCATTAGTCAGGATTGGCATATGAACATGGAGAAACCTGGATGCACGGGCGCCTGCAGGATTTAATCTGAGGGTCTGCGCAAGCCTTAAAATTAAGCCGTCAGATTTTAAGCCCAAACCCAAAATCGATTACCATCTAATTTCTTCCTAGTATAACTGCATTTTATGCAAGCATATAGGCAACATTCTTAACAGTACTGAAACATACAGTTTTAACAAGGCATGGAAGCCACTTTGTACACTAGAGCAGAAGGGGAAAAAAGCATTGCCTTACCGTTTATGAGCTGAAACTTCACCTGGTGCAGAACTATTTGGAATAATATGAAACAATGCGCTCTATGCAGATTGAAATTGTTCAGATTGTTGAATCTTTGTGACAACTGCGCTAAAAAAAAAAGTCTAGATGTAGTGCAAAGAATAAAATGGAGTGCAGGGGTCTCAACGTTAGTTTTTGACAATGTTAAGTTATTTTTAACTTGACATGGTTTAAAAAGGTTCAAGATCGGTTTATTTTTTCATCAATAGATTCAGACCGTTTTGCCAGCCCTTTTGGCCAATTCACTTAAAAGAACCAACTCAAAAGAATCATTCATTCACAATTGGGAATTGCTATGTCTTTTAAACAGCCAACAGAAATACGAGACAAAATTCATGATTGATAAGTGTAAATATTTCTCAGGTCAGTTGGAGCACTCATGGCTTTTTTAAAAAAAAAAGTGCACGTGAATCCCACGGTTTTCAAACTGTTGCCAAAAATCCAGCCAATGTTGCAAATCATTCACAATGCAAGTCAACGCAAGAGCTGATTTATATAAACGCGTAAACTTGAGCAAACAATTAGATAATATATTTTGATGTAAAGCCCTTAGAAAGCTGTTGGTGTTCAGTCATTACTGCAAGAGCAACTACAATCATAATCATTTGAGCGGTTTAAAAAAAAGAATATAAGTTAATGAATAAATATGCAGACACCAGTTTTGCCAAGGCGTTCTCTCTGATTACACCCCTTCTGTCACTTTCTTCAATTGTCTCTCTCTCTCTCTCTCACCGATCCCAGTCATTACACAGGTCACATAATTGACTCTGAATTCTAGGAAAATGTGATTACATATAAATATCAGCATGTGCAGGCTCTCTCCTGCGTTTGTGAGGGGAAAAGTTTGAGGCCCTTTCAACCAATTAGAACAAAACCATCCATCATGAGTTTGAGGAAGAGTCTTTGTTTACAGTTGTTATAACTTCAATAGTGTGCAATTTCTGTACCACTAGTGTCAATTATCAGAATTTAAAAAAAAAAAAAAAAAACACCCCACACCCACCCACATACAATCCACACTAATGAGCTGAAAAACTGCACATATAGTCCAAAGCACATTATCATTGTGCAGCTGAGAACACAAAGTGGTCAAAGACATCCATCTAGTGCATGCTTACATACACCAACAATTAAAAATAGTGCAGATGAACTAAAACATCAAGGATGCGTTCAAAACAAGAGGTAGGGCAGCTGATGAAACCGAATGGGCTTTCCTTTTCACAGTTGTAACTTGACACTGCATCTTTTAAAAATGATGCAAGATACATGACAACAGTCAGAGATTTCTGTCTAGTGCATGTTTATACACACATTAAAATATTCCAGATGAGTCTCCTCAGTGTCAAGGAATAGTTAGGCCACACTAGACCCGTTTGTCCTGCTCTCTCCCTGAATATGAACAGAGCACCAGTGGGAGGGACTAAGAATGTGCTGACGTAATGTAGGCAATGATGTTGTCTCTGAGGCGGTCATGAATAAATGGGACCACTAGTGACATTGGGAAATACCGGATGTAAAGAATGAGGCATGTTTGTTGCATTGGGGAGTTCTGAAATGTACAGCAAGTTTTTAAATGACCCTTTAAAACAGATTTCATAAAATGCCACCTGTCTTCCATTGGTTGCACAAACAGATTGTCCAACACCAAACTCACCCCCCCCCCCCAAAGTAATACCATTAGTTCAGCCAATGTTTCTTTGTTGGGTTGGATTAGATGCTTAAAAAGTTGAAGGTAGTGCCAAGGAGCCGCATTTGTTACATGTTTGGTGAAATCAACCTTCAAATGGTTTACTTATTGTTCACTCTGTAATCTGTATATTAAGATGGGGTACAATAAACTATAACATAAAAACACACAGAAGCTTTAAAAGTACAAAATAAACCATCTAACCTATGTGGCACGATGTAGTACAGGTCTCAGACACATGGAATTTCGACTACGCCACCCATGGGAATTTCACCCAGGGAAAATATGAATGATGCCTAAAGATTGGTCACACAGGTCCGACTCTCTTAAGGTAGGCAGAAACATGGGTATCATTTAAAAAAAAAAAAAAAAAAAAAAAGCCATTACTAAATGTATGCATCACCTGCTAAAATTCTCAGCGCATAACTATGCGCACGACAACACTTACCAGGAAAGGACAATGTACTCTTATCCCTTCACAGGCACATGGTATTCATATAAACCGCCGTTTAGCTGAGATACAGGGATACTGCACATAACTCAAAACATCAGCCAATCTCCAAGCCCCAAACGAAGCTAAACAATCTGCTTTCCACAGAACAGTTTGCACATACCTGAGAAGTGAGCGGTCTTAGAATCCATCTAAAACAACCAGCCGAAGAAACCAGAAGACAAGCTAGAATGCAATGACGAATCATTAATGCCACACATACAGCAATTAAAAGCAGAACTTGCTACATGCTAATGGCACATACCTGTAGCTACTGTCAACAACAGAAAAGGGGAGGAGCTGAACATGTCACATCACAGGCCATAGCCAACCAGCTCTTAAATAGGAAGAACTCCTTGCTGATAGGTGCTCACCAAAGTCAATCACCACCACTCATCTCATTTATTCAGTTACACCTGCAAGAAAATCAGTGGGTGATTCTTATTTGTGAACAAACTCAAAGTTAACTCAAGGACATGTGTTCTTAATTAGTGGCCCCAAATTGATATAAGATGGTGGCAATAAACACATTCTTACAAAATTTATGTTTTTTCCCTCTGCTTTTGGTTTAAAAATGAGAATAGGAGGAGATTAGGGGGTTCTTGTGGCCCTCCCTAACCCACTTGATGAATGAGTGAAAGAAGCGATAGAGACAGTTCACCTTCTCTGTGCCTTGTTTCAAGGAGACTTTTGATGATTGTTGTCAACTACAGCTTAACCAGACTAAATGACAGCCTGGGCATCAGAGTTAGCTTTTACCCTTTCAGGGGCTCTTGTTACCCTTTCTTGCATTATGATTGAGGCTTGCCGATGATGAAGCTGTTAGGAAAGGCTTCCTGAGGCCGAGGCAAACGTGTGGGGCTTGTGCTTCACTGTCACTCCATCATTACTTGACAGAAGTAAGACTGGAGCATAGAGAGCACAGTTAAAACTCACCAGCCACCTTGAATGCTCCAGCCCAGTCAACAGAAAACCAATGCCTGCTCCAGTCCTTTGATTTTGAACAATTTGTTGTGTCCCCTGTGGTGATATATAAGGAGTTCTAATGCCATTTCCATTGATTAAATTGATGAATTAAGTAAGAGGCAATGATCCAGGCACCTAATTGTACTATAGCTGGGGGGATCTCATCTCCACATGACCCATTCCCAGGTTAATGTATTTTGTGTAATGAGTGAACCCATGGAACTGAAGAGAGAAGTGTAATGTGAGAGTATGAATCAGCCTTTGTGTTTAACAAACACCAAAACTCACTACTGTATATTGTGAAATGACTCAGTCAGAAACAATTGATTTGTTGCGTGTATTTAATATATTTAATTGTGCAAATTCAGTATTGGTGAAAGTTATTTAAATTTGAACGTGCTGATATATATAGATTATTCTTGTATCCCCGCTTGATATGCAGTCAACTATAAGTATAACAGTTGTAGGTTGATTTTGCCTAAAAGTGTAAAACTGTGGCTCTATGACACTATTTAATCATTCCTGTTTGTTTGAGAAGCCCGACAGAGCAATTGTGGCTTGACCAATGGGTTTGGAATGAAATACAGGGAGTTTTCTGGAATCTGTTTGAATACAGTGACTGTTGCAATTCCATTTGGTGACACTAGTGGCACAGATATTACTCATTTCAACTACTCAGGGAAGTTCCATCCATTTTTCCCTGATCTTCCCGGACATGACCTGAGCAAAGGACATTTTAGGGCACTCATTGTTCTGTGGAAACCATGAATGTGCCAAGGGCATTGGATGAAGTCACTCAGGGTACATCAGCTTAATGGGCACTGTCCTTCTGTCATCTGGTGGAGTCTTCATTTATATATTTATGTATTACATTTTTTGCCATGCTCACTAAGGTTTGTGTTCTCACAGAATTTATGTTAAATAGGCCACTGGAAAAACAGGAGGGGGGATTTTTAAACTCCCAACATGCCATACTTAATTTTCCAAAGCTGATCCTGACTGAGTGATAACCAAACATTGCAGTGATTGGAAATATTTCAGCCCGCAGTAGCATTTTAATGCAAATGGCTTTAATTTGCACCGATAGGGGCTGTAATTGGATTTTGATTGGACATTAATGAAGATGCACACCCTCTGCTACGGACACGGGCAGTCATCTGTTTTCACAGACAGTTTCAGAACACCCATCTTTGCAGAACAAGCTATAAATTCCCTATATGCACCAAACCATACACACAGATTAAACACACAAATTAAACCTTACCAAGATTCATACTTTTCCAACCAAACCAGGGAAACAAAAAGGCAATACTTAAATTACAACCCTTGAATGTTTGGCATTATGATTGCTCTCATTAAATAGAAAGAGGCTTTGCTCTTCCAGTAATACCCAACTACTCATTTGTGGCATTCTGCTTCGAGATATTTTGCTTGTGTACACATCTGAATCTGACATATCTGAGGGATTAATTAAGAAACATGGACATATTGTTAATGAATCAGGTCAGGGAATAAATTAGAAGATCTTTCAGATTATGCTATGATTTCTTTTTTTCTTTCTTTCTCTTGCCTCAAACTGGCTAAGCTTTTCAAGCTAAGTTGTATAAAATGGGGTTAAATATGATAATGATAGGGGTGATTGTATGTGTGTGTGTGTGTGTGTGTGTGTGTGTGTGTGTGTGAGAGTGTGGCTTTCTCTCTGCTCTTCTAAATGTAGAGGAATGTTAATGAGAAGCAGGCCATGCTGAAACGCTCCAATCGTTTCATGCACTGCTTTGAGCTTTGCCCTTGTCACTGTCCCCTATTCATTTATCTCTCTCTTATTCCCACATGGAGCCTTATGCCTGACCACAAGCAGACTACTGTCACTGCAGTCTGCTCTCATTCACTTTTTCAGTCTCTTTTAGCAGGTGCATTTTTACCCATATGTCTGTGTAATCTTTTATGAATATATTAGAAGTAGTATTTTATATTTATTTTATTTGTTTATATTATATATAACGTCATGGTTACTAACTTAACCTCCGTTCCCTGAAGGAGGGAATGAGATTTTGTGTCGATGTAGGGACACTAGGGATCACTCATGGGAGCCCCATACTTCTCTGATCTTTGAGAAAAGGCCAGTGAAAATTGGCGAGTGGAATTTGCATGTCACTCCCCCAGACATATGGGTATAAGGAGCTGGAATGCAACCACTCATTCAGGTTTCACACTGAGGAGCCGAGACAAGGTCCTGGCCATTTCAGCGGGTATTTCAGAGTTGTGGTAGGAGGGACACAACAATTAGTTCCCCCATCAGGGAATGGAGGTTATGTTAGTAACCATGACGTTCCCCTTCTGTCACTCACTCGACGTTGTGTCGATGTAATGACATTAAGGGTCCCTATGGAAAACGCCACAACTACTGAACTGTGTTATGTGCACTGGTGGTGCAAGACAGGCAGAGCTCTGTGTGCCTCGTAGCCAGTGCACCAGGCCATCATATAACTACCCCCAACACACTCGTAGGTGTCAAAAGTCGACTGCTAAAAAAATAAGGACCAGTTGACCCAGCCATGGCCTCTTCTCTTTTTTCTCCCCAAAAGGAACGAAATTGTTCAGGTGAGGGCCATTTAAGGTCCACGTTGGGGGGTGTCCCTCCAAAGATGACTCTGGACACTGTTGAGACCATACCCCACCCGGAGGGGGGTGGGGGTGGGTTGGGGTTGTGTGTTGGAGTGGGAATACATCACATGGTCTTTACCGAGTCTGGTTGGAAGCACATCATGTGGAAGGGTCCAGTGGTAGATCCTACCTGAAGGGTGAGGAGTTACTACAAACATGATTACCGGGGACAGAGAGGCCTCTGCCCAAGGAAGACACAGTTTACCAATGGGGAATCCCTTTTGCAGAAAATACATCACACAGAGTTATCAATGGGACAACCAACATATGTGGAGAACCTATCCCAGTACAGGGCTTAATTGACACACGTACTGGGCCGGTGGCGCCACAGGGCTAAGGAGGAAGGACGTCCAGGGTCCCAATGTTTGTGAACACAACTGGAAGGAGGAGTGCACATCTTCACCTCAAGGGAGGGGAAAGGCGCTATACGCAATGGTACACCAAGCCAGCTGTCCCGAGATGACAACACACGGAATGAAACCAGCTCAACCCGGATGTTGTAGAATCTTGCAAAGGTGTTAGGTGTTGCCCAGCCCGCTACTCTGCAGATGTCTGCTAAAGAGGCGCTGTTGGTCAGAGCCCATGAGGCCACTACACCCCTGGTAGAATTTGCGCACAGACCCCCAGGTGGCAGCACTTCCTGGGCCTGATATGCCATAGTGATGGCATCAATGACCCAGTGGGCAATCCTCTGTTTGGAGACAGTGCTTACTTTCTGCTGTCCACTAAAGCAGACAAAGAGCTGCTCGGAGCTTCTAAAGCTCTACGTGTGGTCCAAGTAGTTTCGCAACCACCTCGTGTCTCTCAGCAACCTGACGATCATGGCGTGCTTCCCTGAATACTTATTGTCTACTGCATTGTGTTGTGCCGATATAGTGGCAACAAACACTTTCAAGGTGCAGGGGGACAGCCGACCCTCCAGCCTCTCCTGCAAAAAGGAAATCACTGATCCAACTGTGCATCTCTGGGGGTCTGGTCATGGGTGCTAGAGAAAGAAGGTCCTTCCTCAGGGGAATTTGCCAGGGGGTGCTGTCGCGAGGAGCGTGAGGTCAGAGAACCTAGTCTAGGTGGGCCAATAAGGTGCCACTAGGATGACCTGCTCCTGGTCCTCCCTGACCTTGCACAACATCTGTGCAAGTAGGCTCACTGGGGGAAAAGAATACTTGAGGAGCCCCAGGTGCCAGCTGCATGCCAGTGTGTCTGTGCAAGGGGAGCTTCGGTCATAGAATACCTGCGCTTGACTGAATCGACTTCAATCGTCTCCACTCTTCCCTGAGCATGACCTGCTGTGACAGTACATCCACTGTGCTGTTGAGGTTGCCTGGGATATGAGTGGCTCGCAATGACTTTAGTCGCTGCTGACTCCACAGGAGACAAATGGCGAGTTGCGACATTTGACGAGAGCATAGGCCACTTTGGTGGTCGATGTATTGTATGCAACCGTCACTGTGATGTCCGTCCGGACCAACACCTGCTTGCCCCGGATCAACGGCAAAAGCCTCTGCAGGGCAAGGAATACTGCCAGCAACTCAGCGACTGCATGCCCATTGCACGCGACTCCCCAGCCATGCTTGGAGGCATCTGTCATAACCACGACATGCCTTGAGACCTGGCATAGGGGAACTCCTTCCTGTAGGAATGCTAGGTCGGACCAAGGGCTGAACTTGCTGAAATTTATTTTTTGCTTCAGCATCTTGAACAGGAGTCTGTGCAAAGCCCGGTTCAGAACTCACAGGTCCAAGATTGGCCAAAACCTGGTGCCTTTTTTGGGGTATTATGAAGTAGGGGCTGTAAAAACCCCTTCTTCATCTCGGCTGGAGGAACAGGCTCTATGCGCAAGGCAGCGGCGTTCTCGGCTCTCACCACAGTGAAGGGGACGCTGTTGAACCTGGTCAGGCGCCTGGTGAACTAATTCGCATAGCTGAGTCGGACAGTCCTGATCAGCCACTGCGATGAGTTGGGGAGCGTGAGCCATGCCGTGCCAGGGGGACCAAAGGAACAATCATGTCGGACGTACAAAGTCGGACCAAAGGAACAATCATGTCGGAATCATGCGGGGCCTCACGGCGGGGCAGAGCCTGAGGTGCCACTTGTGGCTGTGCCGAGTCCAGGGACATCAAAGGACTTACCTGGCTCCTTATGATCAGGGGTGGATTTATTTAAGGAAATTGCTCTTTTCTTAAAATGCGGGTATTGCAGCCCTTGGGGCGTGCGTTGAAATGCTAAGAAAAGGTAAACGGGTATCCGCCGCCTGGCCCTCCACCAGGGGAAGGAGAGGTGCCCTTTCTAGCTCCTGTGCAGTGGGTCCCCACCTTTCTGGACTGGAGGGGGGACGCTTTGAATCATTTCTTGGGTTCTTGGCGACAGGCCATGAGATGCGTGGCATCTGCTTTCTTCGGATTGCTCCATGCCGAGGCCAGCCTACAGGGGCGGACTGTGGCAGAGCCAGTATTGCTGCCGCAGGGGGACACCCTTGGTGACAAGCAGACTGGGTGCGGTACCTTGAGGTGCGCCAGGGCAGGGAATGTTGTATGGTCCCCGTCTGCTTTTTGACCGCTGAGCATTGCTGGGCGAAATCTGTACCGAATAGGCCAACCTGGTAGACCTGCATCGTGTGGCAGCGATAAATATACACAAATGGAAAAGGCATCTTTATATACTCTTATAGAGGTAGAATATACTCTTTTAGGCTGCTGAAGCACCCAGGGGCATTCTCTGAACTTAACTGGTGCAAGAGGGGGAGAAGCCGCTGTAAAACGCCTTAAATCCAACAACAGCTTCACTGGACTCAGAAATGAATGGATTCAACTCAGTGACAATTTTTATTGACCTTTTCTCAAAGATCAGAGATGTCACGGGCTCCCAGGAGTCCCCTTGTGTCACTACATCGACACAACGTCAAGTGAGTGACAGAAGGGGAAAGGAAAATACTTTCCGTTAAATAAATAGATAGTGTGGTTGTAAAACCCAATCTCTTTGCATTGAGTATCTATACCATAATTTCAAATTTTCGTTCTGTGTGCTATTTACAGTATATACCAAATACATTTTACATAATTCACAAAATACCTTTTGTTAACTTTCATTGGTTGTTTCGCTGCATAAAGTGGGGTACACCTTCTACTAACAATACAAACAAACCAAGTCAATTTCAAATCAATACAATACATTTTTATTTATTTATTTGTTCATTCATTTATTTTTTGCTCAATTGCTATCTTCGACTTTATTTGAAATGAGCCAGTTCAAGGACATATTTTATTTATTTATTTTTACTTTCCTTGAGGCTCTCATCTATTGCCAGTAGAGTTTTTTGCATAAACAATCATAATGTAGTATTAAATTACCTTTTTCCACTCTGTCTCTAGCCCCATGTCTGAAATGCTCGGTTTTCTGTGCTTTCCCCATTAAAGGGAGAGTTCACCTGAAAATGAAAATTCTCTCATCAGTGGCCACTTCAATACACATCACTTGTACTGGGAAATACAGGATGTTTGCTGGATGGAGTCACACATGACTATGCCGATGTGTTCATTTCGGGCCAAAATATGGGACATCCTGGCTAATAAGAGACAGAAGATACAGCAGGCACTAGCGTATACTACACCATTGTCTTTAGATGCATACCCAGATACATGTTCTTCTAATGTTTGGATCCTTTAAAAGGCTATGCAGAGATGCAGTTTTTCCACAACCAGGAACACAATAAAGTCTGGGCATCTTAATTTTATTGTTTGTTTAAATTAAAGTAGAGTAACAATAGTATCACTTTCAGATTTGAAGTATCTCAGCCTCTCAATCAGTTCACAGCGACGATTACATATGTTGTGGAGGTGGGGCTATTCAAATGTACACCCCATTCCTATGTCATTATGTGGTCAATTTCAAAATGAGTCACTTTTGCAGGGTGGAAACAATTCAACTTTTCAGACTGGAGAGGGAGTTTTCAATTCTGAAACATACAGTAGGTTTTTATAGTACAATGTACTCTTATATTTCAAAATATGAAGGGAAATTTGATCCCTTGTGATGTGATCTCTTCAATAAAGTAAACATTTGCCTTTGCAGCCCTACCCAAATATGGAAACTCTTTCATTATTTACTCACACTCTTGCCACAAAAGGAGACATTTAGCATAATATCTGGGCTGCAGCTGTCAAGCTCCAAAAAGTGCAAATCAATTTCTATCAATGTTCTTCCTGCCCCTCTCACTGTAAATTAATTCTGCTTCTAGTAGCTTGATCTGATTTTTCCGTGCGAGTTAGGAACACCACAGTTTACGACTTGCGTGCTATTTTCCAAGTGTTCTAAAGCCAAACGGTAGCTTTCAACTTATGCTCATTAAAAATATGATGCCACTGATGATACAGTTCATGAAAAAACAGTGAAGTTTATGAGTTAATTCAATATTTAAATAAATAAATATACATTTGGTAAATGTACATAGGATATGTGGAAAAAATTATGTATTCCCATTTTAGGTTGTGCATTAATTTTCTACAATTTAACAGTCCAGAGTCAATTATTAATTACATAAAACATCATACTCCAAGGTACTTAAAATAAATACTGCACCAAGATATTAGCATACATATTAAAAAAATAAATACAAAAAAAAAAAATACTAACACCATAATTTTTCTATTAGTGCTGGCTCAATGTTTATATTTACAATTCACTTCATTCCATTCTTTAATCCTGTGACACAAAAACCTGAACTTTAAAGTTATTTATTTTAGTAATGTTAGCCAGATGACCTTCAGTCTAATCCTAGGATTAACATGCAGTCGTCTGGTGTTGACACTGATCTGTTTTCCTCCGCAACAGAAATGGTTAAATGATACGCCTTCTGTGAGAGAGTGGTCTCCAGTCTGAGCAGGCTCGAATAGAAGAAAATACTGCTTTTATCCTAAAGATTGGAGTGCAGCTGCAGACAATTAGGATCTCAAGGAGGACATGAAGATTACATTTGCATTTGTATAGCTCGTGTCTGTGGCAAATGTCACTATATAGCCCGTTCCCAAACGTGCACATTATTTGGAGAGGAGATGGGAACACATGACTCCATTAAATACTAATACTGGAAATATGATCCACAAATTAGTTTTTTAAGTATAAAGGATCAATAGAAACTGAAACCAGGTCATTCAATTTGAGCTCTGCTGAGAAATGCACATTATTTTACACAGGTATAGGCATAGTGATGTTTTTGACCTTTCTTAGTAAATTAAAACTCCCCACAATGTTACCCCAGAAACACAGCAGTGTATATTCGGCAGAATGCTGAGTGTAAACAAAACCCAGACATACACTGAAAAAGTGAAGATTTGTTGAGGTTTTGGATCATAATTATCTTAATTGCTTTCCTTTCAGTGAAAACACACTGGCAATGTCATAGCTGATCTACTAACGTAGTCTACTGAGGATTGCGTCTTTCAGATTGGCAAAGTAGCCTTTTTTTAATAAATAATTTTGGGGCATTCCACCATACATTATATAACCTTGGTTTTATGTTCGCTTTTAAACTTATTTATTTGCACAATGTGCATCTGTATTAAACATCTTTTTGGAATGCCATTCCTTCACTCTGATGTGATGCTGAGGATACTGAGGACCA
Organism: Moxostoma hubbsi; assembly: GCA_032164185.1. Lineage (NCBI taxonomy): Eukaryota > Metazoa > Chordata > Actinopteri > Cypriniformes > Catostomidae > Moxostoma > Moxostoma hubbsi. Next base: position 21,719,292 of record JAVLUX010000003.1, read on the forward strand.
GTTGGTCTCCATATAAACATTGATTACAGTCTTTAACATTTGGATTTCAGGATTTTGCAAAAGGGAAACATTAAAGTGCTAACTATATGATTTCTTTTTCACTGCATCTGTCACTGCTTTTTCTAATTTATCTTTAATCTGTTTGAGACATTTAAATTGTAGATGTTTTGTTATCAGTGTAATGACCCCCCTGCACTTAATTGAGCCAGCACCAAAGAAATCATGTCCACCCCATATCTTCCCAAATTGTTCAGCTTCCTGTGGGGAAAGATGCATTCTTGAAGAAACACTATATCATATTTCTTATGTTTAAGAAGATAACAATAGCACCAAAATACCACCAACACGTCAGCTTTAACACACGAGGGGACCGGGTTTTGGATCATTGCTATTCTCCTTTCCGGGATGGCTACAAATCCCTCCCCCGCCCACCATTTGGCAAATCTGACCACTCTTCCGTTCTGCTTCTGCCCGCTTACAGGCAGAAACTGAAACGGGAATCACCCGCCCTCAGAATGATCCAGTGCTGGTCGGACCAATCAGACTCTACAGGACTGTTTTGATCACGCGGACTGGGAGATGTTCCGGTCTGCCTCCGATGACGACATCGAGGTTTACGCTGATAGCGTAACGTGTTTCATCAGGAAGTGCGTAGAGGACGTTGTTCCGACGAAAAACATACGGATCTACCCCAACCAGAAACCCTGGGTTAACGGCGATGTTCGCGCGGCACTTACTGCGTGGACCACCGCTTTTAATTCCGGGAACGCGGAGGAGCGTAAACAAGCCAGTTATGCCCTCCGTAAATCCATCAGCACAGCCAAACGCCAGTACAGGCACAAAATTGAAGGTCAGTTCAACACCACTGACTCCAGAAGTATGTGGAAGGGAATTAACGTCATCACGGACTATAAACAGAATAAAAACTCCGCCATGAACACCGTTGCCTCTCTCCCGGACGAGCTTAATACATTTTATGCTCGTTTCGAGGACAACAACACCGCCCTCGCGGAGAGAGCACTCGCGGCCGATACTACAGATGATGGTTCACTCTCCGTCTCTGTTGCGGATGTAACCCGATCCTTTCGACGGGTGAATATCCGTAAAGCCGCTGGTCCAGACGGCATTCCGGGCCGCGTCATCAGAGCATGCGCGAACCAACTGGCTGGTGTTTTTACGGACATTTTCAACCTGTCCCTCTCCCTGTCTGTAGTCCCCACATGCTTCAAAACATCAACCATTGTGCCTGTACCGAAGCAAGGCAAAATCACTTGTTTAAATGACTGGCGTCCTGTTGCTCTGACCCCCATCATCAGCAAATGCTTTGAGAGGTTAATCAGAGATCACATCTGCTCTGTTCTGCCCACCTCTTTGGACCCATTGCAGTTTGCCTACCGTAACAACCGCTCCACTGATGATGCTATTGCATCTACAATACACACTGCTCTCTCCCACCTGGAAAAAAGGAACACATATGTGAGAATACTGTTTGTAGACTACAGCTCAGCATTTAACACCATAGTGCCCTCCAAGCTTGATGTGAAACTCCGGGCTCTGGGCTTAAACAGCTCGCTGTGCAGCTGGATCCTGGATTTCCTGTCAGGCAGACGTCAGGTGGTTAGAATGGGCAGCAACATCTCCTCATCACTGACCCTCAACACTGGAGCACCGCAGGGCTGTGTTCTCAGCCCACTCCTGTATTCCCTTTACACACATGACTGTGTGGCGACACATAGCTCCAATGCCATCATTAAGTTTGCTGACGATACGACGGTTGTAGGTCTGATCACTGACAATGATGAAACAGCCTACAGAGAGGAGGTGCACACTCTGACGCGCTGGTGTCAGGAGCACAAACTCTCCCTCAACGTCAGTAAAACCAAGGAGCTTGTGGTGGACTTCAGGAAGAAAGACAGAGAACACAGCCCCATCACCATTAATGGAGCACCGGTGGAGAGAGTCAGCAGTTTCAAGTTCCTCGGTGTCCACATTACTGAGGAACTCACATGGTCCGTCCACACTGAGGCCGTTGTGAAGAAGGCTCACCAGCGCCTCTTCTTCCTGAGACGGCTGAGGAAGTTTGGAATGAACCAACACATCCTCACACAGTTCTACACTAGTACTGTTGAGAGCATCTTGACTGGCTGCATCACCGCCTGGTACGGCAATAGCACCGCCCACAACCGCAAAGACCTGCAAAGGGTGGTGCGAACGGCCAGAAACATCATCGGAGGTGAGCTTCCCTCCCTCCAGGATATATATAACAGACGGTGTGTGAAGAAAGCTCGGAGGATTATCAAAGACTCCAGCCACCCGAGTCATGGGCTGCTCTCACTGCTTCCATCAGGCAGGCGGTATCGCAGCATCAGGACCCGCACCAGTCGACTACATAACAGCTTCTTCCCACAAGCAATAAGACTTTTGAACACTTGATCCCTCACGATCAACAATCAGCACTGCACTTTATTAATCCTCATTCTGTCAATATATTCTCGCTCCCAATTCAGTCAGTGTATATATATATATATTTATACCCTTCTCTAGTGTGTGTATTCTACATTGTGTGTATTGTGTACATTTGTTATGTAAATTGTTGTGTAGGTATGTGTACATTTGTTATGTAAATTGTTGTGTAAGTTTATGTAAATTGTTTTGTGTAATATGTTGTTTATTGTAAAGTGGTTTATGTCTCGTCACTGTCATTACTGCTATGTTGCTCGGAACTGCACACAAGAATTTCACCTGCTGTTGCACTCATGTACACAGTAGTGTGACAATAAAGTGATTTGATTTCATTTGATTTGATTGATTTTGATAAATAACTTTCCTTCATTTTATGGGGTGCCCCAACCCATTCACATTCCACGTGGAGAGAGACAATTCACTCATACTAACATTTGTCATTTTGACATATTAGAAAATATAGATTGTGTGTCAACAGTAAAATGAGAAAGACCACATTCCACATTAGCGCATCAATGAAACCCCAAATTCCCCACAAACCAAAAAAAAGAAAAATGTTCACGCATTAACCCCACGCATGACAGATCCAGCCGCCGTCCATCCCTCTAAACTCAAACAGACAATGTACGCCTACGAGAACCCCTGTGACATCTTTGCCGTCAGATTGCTCATGTCCGGTGTTTCTATACAAATTCCGTAAAACAGAAATACACAACAGAAGATAATCTATAAAACAAACTCCAGCCAATCGGCGAGATAAACACAAATAAAATGTAGATTCATTCACATAACTGTCCCGAAGGTGAGTTCCTCTACAAAACAAACTCTAGCCTCTAGTGGATCCAGCACACACACACAAAAAAACAAAAAATAATAAATCATTTTTTTTTAAGTCTGTTCAGTTTCCTCGGACAGTCAAACGAATGCTCAGTGAGCAAGCCCATTCAACAACTATATGAGTGCAACAAATGACCCAATCACTCCAATGTCCTGCAAGAAATACTCCACAAAACAACTCCAACCATTAGAAGGCGTAAGCACAAAGAACATACAGATTAATCCACAACACTGTCCCGAAAGAGTGCTGCTACACAAAACATACTACAGCTGCTAGGCAGAACTAGCACAAAAAGAAAAAAAAAGGTGCACAGCTTCCCAGGGCGTAATTATTTATGTGATACATGAGCAGTGATATTGCTTCCTGTGTAGGTGCTTCCTGTGTAGGTGTTGTGGCAGTGTTTTGTGGTGTTTTGCTCCCTCTTTCCTTCTCACTCTCTCTCCTCATTGCAAAGGTTAATGGACACCAGCCAACAATGGTTACCTTTTGATTGCTGCCTTGTTCTGATTGGTTGCTGGATGGAGAGCTTGAAGATAAAGCTGGAGAGTGAATTCACTTGAGGGTGGCCTTTTTGGTGTCCAGGCTGTTGAGATGGTTTTCTCCTGCCACAGACAATCAGCAATTGTTGTGTCATGCTAAGTGTTTCCTCAACTTGTACAAGTTGTAACTGTTTGTTATTGTTCAACCTGTTGCTTATTGAAGATGGTGGTAAGTGTTAATTCTTTGTTATGTGTTATATATTGATACTCACAGAGAATCCTAAATTCATTGTTTATTTTTGGTTCTTTTTTTTAGAAGGTTAAATCGGTAAAGTACTGTGACTTTGAAAGGTTTCCAAAAGACCACCAAAGGAAAGTCTGCTTTAACCCTGTGTGGAAGTTCAGAAGCTCATGCTGAGGGGCCTTTCTGACCAATGACCCTTTTTGCTTTGAATTATGGAGTTTAAAATGTCTTGACCATTTTATTGTCCAAAGACAGGACTTCAGTAGGAAGTTGAAGCAAACCTCTGCAATCACTGGAAAACTAGCAGAAGACAAACAACAATAAGACAACACCTCCATCAAAGCTAAAGCACTGGTGAAAAATAATTAATTATTCAGTAAGTGTTCTAGCATTGAGGATTATTGGGATGTTTCGGGACTCTTTTACGATTGTTCGTGTTTTAGAGTCATCCTTAATTATCTTAAGTAGTTCAGAAACCTATAAAGAGTATTTCGTTTTTTATTGGGGTGTAGCATTGTGAAAATGAGCAATTGTCTGTGAACTTAAACCGATTACGAGTCAGTTCCGTTTGATCCACATGGTTCAATTGTGTAGTAAAATGAGCTGTTGTATGACGGAGTTTCTGTCATGTTGGATTGGGATGTGTTCGAGGCTAATGGCTGAGTTTTCGGTCCATAAACTGGTGCTGTGCATGGTGCCTGTATTCCTGTCGTTGAGTGTGACAGGAGGAGTAAGAAATATCTTCATGTTCGGCCTTGTGTGGATTCTGCTTGACGTATGCTCTTGAGTAGCTCAGGTAGCTCATCTGGTTCATGAGCAAGCTCAGTTCTGTGTCTGTCTGCACGGTGTTGCAATGGCTTTTGTCGTCGGTTGCCTTTTAAGTGTCCATCTGGGTTCCTGTGTCATCCTTTATTTTGGACTGCTGGAGGGACGTGGTCTGTTCCACAGTTTTTCCCAGTGGTTTGACGTGCATATGGGTCTGGCACTGATCCGGGGGTCACGCTCTTGACCGCCATGTGTTTTACTTCACACTATGCTGAAGAAACTAGCTTTGCTGTGATGCCACACCTCTCAAGACCAAGAGCTGGCATCAGAAGATATAAGGCTTGAGACTGATGATGCCTTGTGGGCTTTTCTTGAGACCATTCTTTATTTAACATTAGCCTTGTGTGCTAAGTCACGCAGTTGTTGAGCTGTCATCATGTGTGGACAGGCTGTGACTCCTAGATGATTTCTCACCGTGGGATGCAGGTTTCGTAGGAAGATGGTTTTGAAGTCAAATTCTTCCATCTCAGGTTTGTTCCGAGACTGTGTAAGTAGTCTACGGTAGTAGGCGTTTTATGGTTTCTTTTTGACCCTGTTTGGTGTTCAGGGCGGTAAACCGTTCTTGTCCAGACTCTGAATTATTTTACCTGGGCCTCTCTCAGACATTGATAGTCAGACATTGTTGTTTGATTGTCTGTCAAGAACTTTTTACCTCATGGCAGGATGTTATCCATAGTAGGTATGAAGTGTTTGTTGGTAATCTGAAGCCTCATATTCAGGTGGAAATCTATGTCACGTAGGTAAGTATGGATCTTGTGAACCTCAGCAGGATCTGGTGTGAACTTGACAATGTTCCTTGCCAGTTTGTCGAGGTCTCTAAAATCCATCCCACGTGCTGCTTCAGGGTTCGTAGGGGTGTTTACCCTTTCTATGTGGTTGTAGGATGCTACTTGGTCGACCAGGGGTGCTGCTGTGGGATGCCCGTCCATCTTAAACTGTCGCCTTAACTCGTAAGAGTGTTTCAATCACTGATCTCTCTTTCTCTCTTGCTCATGACATCACAGTGAAGCTACTGTGCCGCCATCTGTGTATTCTCTAACATTCTGTATTCCTATGTGTCTCAATGGGAAATCATCTGTTTGGGGAGTAATTTTCACCCATCCAGTCACTTTTAAATAAGTTTAAGTCTGCATCACAATGCAGTCTTCCTATACATGTAATTTAGTTTTTTTTATTTTTCCCCCTGCTTATTCTAAGTGTGAGCGTGTTATGTTACTCTTATTGCAGCAGCATTATGTTCATCGGAGCATGTTACTTCAATAGAAACAAGTTTAAGAAACTGAGGTAAGATATCAGACATTTTCAAACATATGTTTTGCAGGCTTTAAAGTTGTTATTCTGAATACATAGTTTTGCTTTGTAACTTTTGTTTACTTTGAACATTCATTGTGGTTATTTTCTTGGGTTAAATGAATATGTGTGCGTGTGTGTCTTTTTGCAGTGTAGGCCTGAATATGGCCCAGCTCACAGGCATAATTTCTAAAGTGGTCAACTGGATTTGACGCGCAGCACATGGATATTGTAGAAGTTAAAAAAAGGTAAGTTTGCAGCTTGGATTTCAATTATCATTCAACTGAATGTTAGGTCATACCAAAATTGTTTGGCAACAGGAGGGGAAAATCTATGATGCGACAGTTGTCAAACTGGCTTCACTGAACAGCTGTTTTAACAGAGTAAAACATATTATACTATGTTTTTATTTGCCCTGAAGATACTTTTGCAACATGCAGTATAACAATACAATTATAAAATTACTTTGTTTCAGATAGTTATAACTTTTAATGTTAATAGAAAAGTTGACCCAAAAATATAACTTCTGTCATCATATGCTCCACATCATGTCCTTCCAAATCCATGTAACTTTCTTTTGCAGAACCCCCCCAAAACATTTATTTTATTCGTTTTGTAACTAGTTAGTTTGTAACTAAGAAAGTGCTTTAATTTGGTTGCACCACCTGTTTTAAAGGCAATTCTTAACTAGTTGCATAATATGACGTTTACCTGTATTATCCAATAAGCAGCCTTCATATTTGTACAAAGAAGTGTTAAAAAGCAATGAACTTCAATTTGTTCTTTTTAAAGTTGATGTTCAAACCTTGTTTTTTCACGTAATCGTCAGCTGTAATAACTTTTATCCCCATTAATATATGATGCATAAAAGTAGATTTAATGATTAGTATATTTGCCCCTTGGGACTTCATGTCGATCAGTGTTATCATCTTGGGAAGATCTCTCGACACATGAGTGCTGATAAAAAAGGTACTGAATCTTCTTCGTAGTTGTTTTAACTGCAAAGCCTGCTATGTACCCCACCACAGCCTATATGAACATGGACAAGCTGGGAAGACTTACAGTGATGTTTTTCTCCATGTCTTCTGTTTCAGTCTGAACATCACTGCCTGAAATGCCAGCATATATGGTGTTGCCTCTATCCAGTGGAGAACAGTTGCCACTAGCTCTGATGTCATGTCTTGCTACCATTCTTTTGAAAGCTGATTTAAATTGCTTTACTGTGGGATTGTTGTTAAATCCATTAGCAGATTTTTTTTCCACTATTAGAAATGGTGAACCTATTTCTAATTATGATTTAATAGATCAGGAGATAGTTTAAACAATTAAATGCTCACAAACCAGTATGTACATATTCCTGAAATTAATGCAAGTGTATTGGTAATTCCATTTAAGTGAAGGTGTGTGTGCGCACACTATATTACAATTTTATATTTGGTTCTTCTGGATTTATTTTGAAGATGTACTGTCTAGTTACAATATCAACACAAAGCTATTAGTTTTTATTAACAATTATTGATCTCCGTGATTATAACTTTAAAATCGTCTCGGGTTACATGTGTAACCCTTGTTCCCTGAAAAAAGCGGAACGAGATGCTGCGCTTTGCTAAGCGCTATGGGGAACAATCTTATTGTGAGCAGCTTTGAATATGTGTGTAACACGTCAATGAAAATTGACTGGAATTTATAGCCTCGGCTGGTGAGATCATTGGATGCACCTGTGACTAGGCTATAAATAGAGGTGTCACCAGAGTGTCGTCAGATATTTTTCTGAAGAGCAGTCCTGGGACATCCCAGTCCGGCAAAGAAGCGCAGCATCTCGTTCCGCTTTTTTCAGGGAACAAGGGTTACACCTGTAACCCGAGACGTTCCCTTTACAAAAAGCTTCACTATGATGCTGCGCTTTGCTAAGCGCTATGGGGAACGGAATACCCACGCCGCCGCACTGGGGCTGTCCGGACCCCTACGGTTGTGAAGTGTGCTCACAAAAAACACGAGAGGTCTAAGACATGAGCTTGAGATGTTGACTCAAGGGTGTAAGAGCCCGGAGTAGCTAAAACATCTAAACCATAAGATTTGATGAATGTGTGCGGAAAGGACCAGCCTGCTGCATCACAAACATGTTCAGACATGGGCTTGAGACATCGACCCAAGGGCAAACAGCCCGGGGTAGCTAAAACATCTAAACCAAAAAAATTTGACGAACGTGTGCGGAAAGGACCAGCCTGCCGCAACACAAACTTGTTCAAGCATAAGGATCTAAATTGTAAGATTTAGGAATGTGTACGAAAAGGACCCGCCTGTCGTACACAAACCTTCTTAGACTTGAGATCATAAAGGAACACAAGGGAATCCATATATGGGGCCTGAAGAATGTGTGCGGGAAGGACCAGCCTGCCACATCACAAACTTGTTCAGGCATGAATCGTAAGATTCTAAGAATGTGTACGGAAAGGACCAGCCTGCCGTACACAGACCATCTTAAAACTGAGATCAGAAATGAACTCAGGGGCATGGGAGCCCAGACATAGGGCCTGAAGAATGTGCGCGGAAAGGACCAGCCTGCCGCATCACAAACTTGTTCAGGCATAAAAAGAGTTTAGCCAATAAAGTCTGAGACTGTGTGCGGAAAGGAACTAGCCTGCCGCAACACAAACCCAACTAAAACTCCTACCCCCGGACCTAAGGGCCCGGGGTAGCTTGAACACCTAGACCATGAGAACACAGGAGTGTGTGCAGAGAGGGCCAGCCTGCTGCATCACAAACTTGTAGAGGCATGGGGTTGAGATGTCGACTCAAGGACGTAAGAGCCTGGAGTAGCGTGAACATCTAAACTATAGAACTTGATGAATGTGTGCGGAAAGGACCAGCCTGCCGCATCACAAACTTGCTGCAGAGGGACACCTCTAGCCAAGGCTTTAGAGGAAGCGACACCTCTGTGTCACCCAATGTGACGTAGTCGGTTTGCGGCCCCCAAAACAGACAAACAACTGCCCTGACTTACGCCACTGGCTAGTGCGGTGGACATGAGTCTGAAGGGCACAGACAGGACAGAGTCGGTGAAGTCTTTCTTCCTCCGGCGTTAAAAACGGCGGGGAGCAGAAGGCTTCCAGAGTGACAGGGGGCCTCAACCGCATGGCTCCACGAATGAAGCGAGCGAGCAGAGGATGTCTCCCTGCAGGCACCCCATCGATCAGGGCATGGCAAGCCGAAATGGCGGCCACATAGACCCTGAGAGTGGCAGGGCATATGCCTGCTGACAGTTTTCCTTGCAGAAAACCCAGAACTGAAACAATTTGGCAGTTAACTGGATCTGCATCATGTGAACTGCACCACTTTTCAAAGACACGCCACTTATTGGCGTAAATTCTTCTAGTGGAAGGGGACTTGCACTAAGAATGGTTTCGATAACCTCGGGCGACAGTCCTGTGTTCCTCAGTTGGTACCCTTCAGGGGCCAAACATGAAGATTCTACAGTTCGGGACGGGGATGAAGTATCATCCCCTGTGCCTGAGATAGAAGATCCTTTCTGATCGGAATCGCCCAAGGTGAGCCGTCGAGGAGGAGCATCAGTTCTGAGAACCAAGTCCTGTTTGGCCAATAAGGCGCTATCAGCAAGAGGCAAGACCCTTGTTGCCGAACTCTGGCTAAGACCCCCGGGAGCAGAGAAACCGGGGGAAATGTATACAGGTGCATTCTGGGCCATGTATGTGCCATTGCTTCCAGACCCAGGGGGGCTGGGTGACTCAGAGAAGTAGAGGGGACATTGCGCAGTCTCTTGAGAGGCGAAGAGGTCCACTTCTGCACTGTAAAATTCCTCCCAAATTTATTCCACTACCTCGGGGTGGAGTTTCCACTCCCCACACCAAGACATGGCAGCCTCAGGAGGAGGTATTTCAGGGCCAGAAATACAGCCATCAACCCGAGACAGTGACTGTGACAACCGAGCTGACGACCCTCCTATCCCCTTAAGCTGGATGACCACTTAAGGCCGCTACCCCGCCTGTCAGGGAGGCGTCTGTCATTAGCAACCTGCGACAACAAGACGCACCTAGTGTGGGACCCAAGGCAGAAAACCGGGGTCTGAACCACATAGAAAGGGAACGAAGCCTGAGGCGCGTAACCCTTATTAGCCTAGGGGTTTTGGCCCTTGGAAGAAAAACCCCTGGCTTTGAGCCACAACAACAACGGTCTCATGAGCAGAAGGTCCAGAGGGATCACCGAGGACGTGGTCGCCCTGAGACCTGGAAATCGTTGATACTGATTAACAGTGCAACCTTGGCCTAGCCTGACTTTGCTCAGGGTGATCTGAATGGAGTCAATCCTAACGGGAGACAGTTGTGCCCGCATTGTGATTGAACTCCATACGATGCCCCGATAGACCGTGTTCTGGGTGGGAGAGAGGACGCTTTCTTGGCGTTGAGCCTCAACCCCAGCGAAACCGAAGCTAAGACGATGTCCCTGTGCTGAACTGCCAGTTCCTGGAACTGCGCTAGGATCAGCCAGTTGTCTAGACAATTCAGAATGCAGATGCCCCGGAGTCACAAGGAGCCAGCGCTACATCATGCATTGTGAATGTGTGGGTAAAAAGGGCTAGGCCGAATGAAGGAACCTGACACTGGAAGACTTCGCCCCCCGGATGCGACCCTCAGGAACTTTCCATGTTGTGGCAGAACTTCTAAATGAAGTATAGAAGTGCATCATAAGATCGATGGTGACCAGCCAAACGAGTTGTAGGGCTTGAGACACGACCGTCTTGATAGGCATCATCTAGGACTTGAACACCCATGGCCAGTTCAAGCTTTAAGATCTAAGCCAGACGCCACCCCTCACCCTCCATGGGAAACGGGAAGTATTTTGTGTAATAACCCAACTCTCTCTCTGGAAGGGGAACACATACCATGGCCCCTTTAACCAGGAGATTTGAGTGGTGTGTTTTTTTTTTTTTTTTTTTTTTTTGCTATTCATAGACATAAAAAGAAATCCGGTTTACAGTAGTGAGACCACGCCGTTGAAACACGGAAAGGCGGCGAGCACTTCCTGTTGAGGGGGTGTTGAGTGTTCCGTATCCTGGACTTAAGGCAGGAAGCAACGGTACACCCAACTTTCTGTCAGAAAACTCTGTCACCCGAAACACTAAGGGTGGCGGGAGTGAAGGGTTTTCTTGAGGGTATCGGGAGGGCCGAAGTGAATAAAACACGCGCCCCTTCCCGAAGGGGACTACCCCCAAAAGGTTGGGTACAAACCATCAGGGTTTCTTCCTTTTTGGAAATTATAGCCCTGAGGTCTTGCTTAGGGGGCTGCTGAGGATGACGAGCCTGTCCCCTGTCTCTGCGAGGGGGAGCACGACTCGCCACGCTCTGTTTTTGAGCTTCCCTCCTAACAGCCTCGGGGCGAGACCGGGTGGCCGACGGCCCCGCCCCCTGAGTGCGGCGAGGGGAAAAAACTGCCCAAAGGCTTCCTCGTGGCTTTTTGCCTCCTGAAATCTGGAGATAACCGAGTTCATGGCGTCTCCAAGCGTTTCACCCGCACTCAGGTCTTTTAGCAGATCAGCCTGGTAAGCCTGTAACACAGCCATGGTGTGCAGCGCTGCACCAGCCTGACCTGCTGCTTGATAAGCCCTTCCCACTAGCATGGAGGTAGTTCTGCATGGCTTAGAGGGCGAGAGATAGCCCGCAAGCGTCTCTTCAACCGGCGGCAACATTGAATAACCTTTTGCGTCAGCGCCCACGATAGTAGAGTATAACGACTTCGAGGGCACGTGAACGCGCGAGGTATAAGGTTTTCTCCATGAACGAGCGAGCTCGTTGTGGAGATCATCAAAGAAGGGAAGGGACTGATAAGGCGTTCCCTTCCCTCGGCCACCAGACAGAAATCTATCCTCTAATTTGGAGTGTTTGGGGGTTTCTTGGTCGCGTGGCCAGTCTCATTAAAGCCTGGCCACTGCACGAGTGATCACGTCGAGCAACTCCTCAGAAGATTTAAAATTGCGTTTGGAATGCTGTGACGCGGATAGCTCACACTCTGAACCAAAAGTTATAATGTTCTCCGCGTGAACCGAAGCAGCACCGGAGCGCGCTTCGAGATCGCGTGAAGAACCGGCTGGATCTGGGGAGAGAGCGAGCGAAAGGGAAGAACCCGTCTCTCGCTCCTCAGCCAGATCCATGCGAGAGCCCCACGAATGAAGCGTGGGTGCTGGCTCGCGAAAGTAAGCGAGGCGAGCGCGCAGCACTCCGACCGAAAGTAGGTCACAATGCGCGCACCCGCCTTGCCCCAATGCGAGAGCAGCGGGCTCTTCCCCCAAACAAACAAAGCAAAACTCATGCGTGTCCTTGTCGGTCATAGACCGCTGGCAAGGAAACACGCAGCGTTTGCCTTTGTTCTCTGACATATTTGTCACTTCTCCTTATATATATATATATATATTAGATATATACAGTGAGGAAAATAAGTATTTGAACACCCTGCTATTTTGGAAGTTCTCCCACTTAGAAATCATGGAGGGGTCTGAAATTGTCATCGTAGGTGCATGTCCACTGTGAGAGACATAATCTAAAAAAAAAAATCCAGAAATCACAATGTATGATTTTTTTTTTTAACTATTTATTTGTATGATACAGCTGCAAATAAGTATTTGAACACCTGAGAAAATCGATGTTAATATTTGGTACAGTAGCCTTTGTTTGCAATTACAGAGGTCAAACGTTTCCTGTAGTTTTTCACCAGGTTTGCACACACTGCAGGAGGGATTTTGGCCCACTTCTCCACACAGATCTTCTCTAGATCAGTCAGGTTTCTGGGCTGTCGCTGATAAACACGGAGTTTGAGCTCCCTCCAAAGTTTCTCTATTGGGTTTAGGTCTGGAGACTGGCTAGGCCACGCCAGAACCTTGATATGCTTCTTACAGAGCCACTCCTTGGTTATCCTGGCTGTGTGCTTCGGGTCATTGTCATGTTGGAAGACCCAGCCTCGACCCATCTTCAATGCTCTAACTGAAGGAAGGAGGTTCTTCCCCAAAATCTCGCAATACATGGCCCCGGTCATCCTCTCCTTAATACAGTGCAGTCGCCCTGTCCCATGTGCAGAAAAACACCCCCAAAACATGATGCTACCACCCCCATGCTTCACAGTAGGGATGGTGTTCTTGGGATGGTACTCATCATTCTTCTTCCTCCAAACACGGTTAGTGGAATTATGACCAAAAAGTTATATTTTGGTCTCATCTGACCACATGACTTTCTCCCATGACTCCTCTGGATCATCCAAATGGTCATTGGCAAGCTTAAGACGGGCCTTGACATGTCCTGGTTTAAGCAGGGGAACCTTCCGTACCATGCATGATTTCAAACCATGACGTCTTAGTGTATTACCAACAGTAACCTTGGAAACGGTGGTCCCAGCTCTTTTCAGGTCATTGACCAGCTCCTCCCGTGTAGTTCTGGGCTGATTTCTCACCTTTCTTAGGATCATTGAGACCCCACGAGGTGAGATCTTGCATGGAGCCCCAGTCCGAGGGAGATTGACAGTCATGTTTAGCTTCTTCCATTTTCTAATGATTGCTCCAACAGTGGACCTTTTTTCACCAAGCTGCTTGGCAATTTCCCCGTAGCCCTTTCCAGCCTTGTGGAGGTGTACAATTTTGTCTCTAGTGTCTTTGGACAGCTCTTTGGTCTTGGCCATGTTTTAGTTGGATTCATACTGATTGTATGGGGTGGACAGGTGTCTTTATGCAGCTAACGACCTCAAACAGGTGCATCTAATTTAGGATAATAAATGGAGTGGAGGTAGACATTTTAAAGGCAGACTAACAGGTCTTTGAGGGTCAGAATTCTAGCTGATAGTCAGGTGTTCAAATACTTATTTGCAGCTGTATCATACAAATAAATAGTTAAAAAATCATATATTGTGATTTCTGGATTTTTTTTTTTTTAGATTATGTCTCTCACAGTGGACATGCACCTACGATGACAATTTCAGACCCCTCCATGATTTCCAAGTGGGAGAACTTGCAAAATAGCAGGGTGTTCAAATACTTATTTTCCTCACTGTATATATATCTTCTTTTTTTTTTAAAAGAACAGAGAAAGAAGGAAGAAGGAAATTTCTGCGCACTGCCTAACAGTTTCTAACTCCTAACAAAGGGAAGAAAGAGGTTTTAGCAGGTTTGTGAGACACACAGTCATAGTATGCTCTGAAGAAAAATCATCTGACGACACTCTGGTGACACCTCTATTTATAGCCTAGTCACAGGTGCATCCAATGATCTCACCAGCCGAGGTTATAAATTCCAGTCAATTTTCATTGACGTGTCACACACATATTCAAAGCTGCTCACAATAAGATTGTTCCCCATAGCGCTTAGCAAAGCGCAGCATCATAGTGAAGCTTTTTGTAAAGGGAACTGTTGATATGCATGCACCCCTCCCAGAACTTATGTCATTTTGCTTAAATGACTTCATATTTACTATATAGTCTAGACAAAAAGAGTTCATGTTGACAAATTATACATCTGTATAATATGTCAACATTTTGAACAGCACAATATATAGTAAATGTGAACTAATTTAAGCAAAGTCAAACACAGGGGTAGGGTCAAAGAGCATCAACAGGTTTAAACTATGAAGGTAGAGAAACGTTGCATCCCGTAACAATCTGCAGATGTCGCTATTGGATATTTTTGTTTTAAAAAAAGGTAATTTATACACTTTTGATGTATTTTTACGGTTGATTATTAAAGATTATGATCGTTATGCCCACTCTACATGGGGATAACGACTCATTTGTGCTTAATTGGTACATAGTCTGTATAAATAACAACAGGTGGGCACTTTTGCCACATCCTTTGAGCATCGTTTCACAGTTAAATGCCGCACATCGGGTCATATTGAGTGTTTCTTCTGTTGGCGGTCAATGCCCTCTGTCGGTAAGGAATAGTAAGATGGCCGCCAGAGCACTTCCGGTGGCTTCACCTACTGCTGGCAGTTTACAATTCTATGAGCAATACAGGTGGTGTGTGTGTGTGTGTGTGTGTGGTGTTTTTTTTATATATATATATATATATATATATATATATATATATATATATATATATATATATATATATATATGAGAGAGAGAGATCAGTGGTTTCAATTAATCTCTGACCATTTCGGTTGTCAAACGTGACTGATTCCATTATGAATTGCCTTACATAGTAAAGTAGAATCAGGACAGTTTAATTTAGTTCATAGCTCACATATTTTGAGACCCTAAATTTCCTTACATATAATGGTGTGAGAATGAGGGTACTTTAATGGTTCCCTTCTAAATTTATCAGTACCAAATATCCTACACACTTGATTATGAGTTCCTACACATTCCAGCTTATGGCCTGTTATGTCAAGTAGACTCAAAAAGAGCCCATCCAGGAATTTCACCATACCCCCGACCTCCTTCGTCCTCATGAATTCCAACAATTCAGACGTTATTCCACTGGTTACGAACTTCTACAACTTACCCCAGACGTGCTCCAAATCCGCCTTGGTCGTTAGCGTATTAACAGCCAGTTCCCACTCCCATGACTCCAGATTTTCTATAATTTTCTGCCCTTCTTAATCAGAATACTTTAGTCTAGAATCAACATGGAAAATGCCAAACTTAAAAGGAGAACTGGAAAGGTAGTGTTTTGATTATTCAAATATACATTTACACTCACCTAAAGGATTATAAGGAACACCTGTTCAATTTCTCATTAATGCAATTATCTAATCAACCAATCACATGGCAGTTGCTTCAATGCATTTAGGGGTGTGGTCCTGGTCAAGACAATCTCCTGAACTCCAAACTGAATGTCAGAATGGGAAAGAGGTGTTTTAAGCAATTTTGAGCGTGGCATGGTTGTTGGTGCCAGACGGGCTGGTCTGAGTATTTCACAATCTGCTCAGTTATTGGGATTTTCACGCACAACCATTTCTAGGGTTTACAAAGAATGGTGTGAAAAGGGAAAAACATCCAGTATGTGGCAGTCCTGTGGGCGAAAATGCCTTGTTGATGCTAGAGGTCAGAGGAGAATGGGCCGACTGATTCAAGCTGATAGAAGAGCAACTTTGACTGAAATAACCACTCGTTACAACCGAGGTATGCAGCAAAGCATTTGTGAAGCCACAACACGCACAACCTTGAGGTGGATGGGCTACAACAGCAGAAGACCCCACCGGGTACCACTCATCTCCACTACAAATAGGAAAAAGAGGCTACAATTTGCAAGAGCTCACCAAAATTGGACAGTTGAAGCCTGGAAAAATGTTGCCTGGTCTGATGAGTCTCGATTTCTGTTGAGACATTCAGATGGTAGAGTCAGAATTTGGCGTAAACAGAATGAGAACATGGATCCATCATCCCTTGTTACCACTGTGCAGGCTGGTGGTGGTGGTGTAATGGTGTGGGGGATGTTTTCTTGGCACACTTTAGGCCCCTTAGTGCCAATTGGGCATCGTTTAAATGCCACGGCCTACCTGAGCATTGTTTCTGACCATGTCCATCCCTTTATGGCCACCATGTACCCATCCTCTGATGGCTACTTCCAGCAGGATAATGCACCATGTCACAAAGCTCGAATCATTTCAAATTGGTTTCTTGAACATGACAATGAGTTCTCTGTACTAAAATGGCCCCCACAGTCACCAGATCTCAACCCAATATAGCATCTTTGGGATGTGGTGGAACGGGAGCTTCGTGCCCTGGATGTGCATCCCACAAATCTCCATCAACTGCAAGATGCTATCCTATCAATATGGGCCAACATTTCTAAAGAATGCTTTCAGCACCTTGTTCAATCAATGCCACGTAGAATTAAGGCAGTTCTGAAGGCGAAAGGGGGTCAAACACAGTATTAGTATGGTGTTCCCAATAATCCTTTAGGTGAGTGTATTTTAATAGTCTACAGTGCTTCAGTAGTTTTAAGTGCTTTATTGAACTTTTTTTCCCAGTCCTGTTTGAACTGTTGCACCTTTAGTTGTTTTCAAGATTGTCCATGGCGACAACAGTTTTGTGGCACTGCCAAATGTAGTTCTTGAATAAGAATATAAGCAATGCTCCAGGTGAAATGTTGAAAGAATGTTTGCACAATAAGAAATTATCATGTTCCTTGGAGAACATTTAGAGAAAATTTGTACAATGAGAAAATAACATTCTGATAACATTTTCCCGAACTTTCCTATAACCATGCGATTGTTCCCAGGACAACGTTGAGAGAACATTTGCACACAAAAAAATAATTTGCCAACAAACATTTTCAGAATGTTCCTAAAATCAAGAAAATATTTGTATTAAATCATTTCAAATACATTTTTAACATTCTTAGAACTTTCAGAAATAATGTTTTCGCAAATGTGACCTACCTAATGGTAACGTTAGGAAAACGATCTTAGAAAATACTTTTGGTGGAATTTCTGTATAAATGTATTGACAATAGCTTACATAAACAATTGTAAACAATACATTGAATAATCAGTTCAAGAGTGTTGTACTGTGGTATTCGGATCACAAATTGTGTGCTCTCACTAAATGCCAGGGATTGCAATGCTTTTGGTTTATCATACCATAAACTGATGAAATATATAAATATACTATAAATGACATTTAAATATACCGTAAAGTACATATACAGTATAAAATGCAAAATATACAATAACACATTTTTTAAAATGTTCACATAGTCATATGCATCACCCACAATACGCCCATGAAGCTCACACACAATTTGTTTGATTGCACAAGCAAATTAGTTCCTTTTACTCTGTTGCGTTTATCACTAATAAGTGTTTAAGTGTCTAGTGTGAGCTCTCTGTAACCACTCTCACTCTCTAGTATTATTAGCTCCATTTTTCTCTTTCCGGTGTGAAAAGCTTGTTTGAATGTCCTGCTTTATACATCTCCATTATCATGTCACCCTTGCTCTTTCAATCACCAGTCCCTGGGGGCATGACAGCGAGGACCAGTCCAGCACGTCGCTCTGCCAGTCCAGGAGGTTGAATCTCATCTTAACCCAGCTTCAAACATATCAGTTGTGAAATGAGGCGAATCATCCTACTACTTAATTGCAAAACAGACCAAGGCAACACAGCGAGTCAGATCCTGGCTCAATGCTTGGCTGTGATAGATTTCACAAATGAAGAGCTTGTCTGGCACCCTGGAGGCCTGTAGTTCTCAAGTCATAGTTCTACATCTGTTTACATTATAAAACTGAGGCTTTGCCTCCTGCTTAGTCATCTTTCTCCATTGCCTGCAGCTCATTATACAACTCGGCTCTGCCCCTTGACCTACAACTAAAAGTGTACATTAAGTTTAGACCAGTGACCCTGGTGGTTTTTTATTGGTTTTTTTTGTGGTTTTTTTGTACTATTCGCCTCCTTTTTCTTGTGCTTCCTTTTTTAAAATGGGAGATAACTTAAGGATGATAGAAAGAGAGATTTAGTTCAACAGCACCATAGCAACTCAACTGAGGCAGTTCTGGGTAGTAAGTGTCAATTAGTTCTCTGTGTTCAGATCGCATGATTTCCATTTGACTCCCGCAGTCTTTAGGATTGAGAAGGCTGGCATTAGAGGCTATAAAGCTTGGGCTCTTGGGTAATTGCGGTGATGCTGCCTTTCTTTCATTATCAAACTAATCATTTGGCTAGATTACTTTGTATCTTCTTCTGTGTATCTTTTGTATCTTGTTGTCCCTGACAATTGTTTATTTAGCCTTAAATGCTAATTTTTAAGTAATTATTTTAGGGTCAATCACTTTAAGAATGGTAGAAATTGCCTCAAAACATTCACAATTTTTTTTTTTTTTTTTTTTTACCATTCTTTATATGCTTAGCATGAAAAATATTTTTAGATTACACCAGTCTCAACCAAGGACATATATTGACAGATTTTGAGATTATAAGAGAGTTTTGAGAATACAGTGGAATTTTGAAATTTGGAACCTGGTCTCATGATATTATGTCACTATACCTACATTTTGGATTTTCATTCAGAATTTTTATGTTGCTCATTTTATTTATTGTTGCAGTTTTCTGGAGAAATTAACACGAGGCTTTACAAAAACAATTACTTTTCTTCACTTTCTTAAAAACCATGGTAAAAGTTCAGATTATTAGCCCATGCCATGTTCCTCATATAATGCTATTTTATGATATCAAAACACTTTAACTACAATACATGTATTGTCAGGCAATACATTTCAACATTTGCATTACATAAACAACTATATTTACAAGACTGTTCGACTGCGATTAAATAGTGCAATAGCTCAACTACATTGAACTTAAGGACTGGGATGCAAGTCCCGAAGGACACGAGTGTACTGAGTGAGAACTGAAAGCGACACAAAATGGTGTGGTTTCTTAACCCCTTAAACTCTATGGCCCCACAGGGTCCAAATAGGGGTGCTATATTGCAAAAGAAGTTTAAGCTTAACATCTTTAAGTCTCTGTATATATAAGTCAGGCATATGAGGTATCATTGGAAAGCTTAGAATCTTCAAATCTTTAAGTTATCAAATACAAATGTTTCTGTTAGGCTCCAAAAACTGCTGCTGTAAGCCCCAAATACCTAAAAATGTTATGTCTGCTTTTACCATAGGAAGTTCTCTAAAACATAAGCCACTGTTTACATGTCTGTGAGCTTATGTGGCTGAATAATCTAATGTTATATCTTAGTTGTCTAGAACAAAATATGCTATCTAGAAGGAAATGCATGCTAAAAAAATCATCAGAAAATATGTTTTCGACTACTGATGATAAAATATATCATCGCAAAGGAGAGGACCTCAGCTTTTAAATGACTTCTAGAATGAGCTTCTAGTCCACTCAGAGGTTAAGATATTCAATGAAACATCAAGGGTGGTGATTGAAGTGAAAATTAGACAAGCACATACTTGAAGGCTAAAATACGTTAGAGCGCTACCAACATTTCAGATCTGTATATCGAAAAAAGTAAAGTATACTTTATTGTCCCTGAAGGGAAATTTGTTGTGGACAAAAGCATCAAACATTACCACACAGACACAAATATCACATATAATATAATAAAAATAATGACATATCATCAAGCTAAACTGCTATTACACATTCATACAGATACAGGTATAAAGGAATTCTTGTATCTATTTAATTTTCAAAGTGGAACTCTATATCTTCTCCCGGAGGGAAGCAATTCATACTGTGAATACACAACATTAGTTTGATTGCATAAGATCTCCTGCACCTGAATAAGAATACATTGCTCATTGTGATGGAATGTGATAGAGAGAGATTGAGAGAGAGAGAGGGAAAAAAACTGTTTATCATAAAATAATAAACACATACAATAATATGTATGAATAATTGGAGTCTTTTTTTTTTATTTGGGCATTTCTCTGAAAAATTAGACCAATTCTTTTTTTTTTAATTAGTCCACAGCATGTGTGAATGGTGAGCTTTTAAATTTGAGAGTGAAAATTGTGGGCGGTAGCTCAAAAATGCACCAGAGTTTGTTCTTCTCACATTTGCTTGTAACATATGAACATCTATATTCATGTGATTATTTATCAGCCAATAATGTGGCAGCAATGCAATGTATAAAATCATGCATATATGGGTCAGGAGATTCCGTTAATGTTCACGTAAACCATCAGAATGGGGACAAAATTTGATCTCAGTGATTTCGACTATGACATGATTGTTGGTCCCAGAAAGGTTGGTTTGTGTATTTCAGCAACTGCTGATTTTCATGCAAAACTGTCTCTATAGTTTACTCAGAATAGTGCCAAAAACAAAAAAAAATTCAGTGAGTGGCAGTCAGAGGTGGGTAGAGTACCCAAAAACTGTACTCAAGTAAAAGTACAATTACTTTAAAAAAGAATTACTCAAGTAGAAGTAAAAGTATAAACCTGTATGACTTATTTCTTCAATGCAACACAATGAGATATTAGACAGAATTTTTGCCTGAGTCACCATTTACTTTCAGTGATTTATATATATATATATATATATATATATATATATATATATATATATATATATATATATATATATATATATATATATATATATATATATATATAGAAAGTGAATGATGACTGAAACTGTCAGTCCCTAATTTTGTGTTGCACATTATACAAAGGGTCAAAATCCTGCACACTCTTATTGCTTGCAAGTCTGTAATTTATACAGTGTTTCAATCAAAGATATTCTTCAGGCATTCATGTCTCTGAAGTTTCCTCCATTTTCAAGTATATCACTGTTACCATCACGATTTACCCAAGAAGTTAAAAAAATTATGCTGGCGATGAGCTGCGATCTGAACCTTAGAAGGTTAATGGCGTGGACACGGCGTGAACTTAGTATGTCAAACCATTTTTATTGACTTCTTGAATTGTTTGTTTTAAAAAAGAGTGTCATATGACAGCAAAAATATGCAATGACAGTATTGTGTTTGCTAAATCAAAATGTTACGTTGTGAATGCACTTCATATACATTTTCATTACTGTTCCACATAGATGTTAAAAGCATTCACTAGCGAGTCTAGTGCCTTCCTTATATGTCATTTTCATAGGGATGGAATATGATAATTGTGAATGAATGTGCAAACACCCCATGTTTACGAATTCACCAACATACACATGGATTATTAACAAATCTGGGGAGTACGAAGCATTTGTGAATCGGGAAGGTCCATTTTACATGCAAATTACTCTGAATTTTCTCATATATTTACGAAACTTTTATGAATGAGGCCCAATGAGTTTCAATGCACTGTAATTATGTGTGATTACGCATCCTTCGGTTTTGATTTCTCAACAGGATATATGATATTGCTTAAGACAGGTGGAGCTTGTGGTTTTTGTTAACAAGGCCATTTTAGATCAGTTTAAATGTGACTGACATTTTTTTCAGTGAAACCAAGAATGCCATGTCCTAGTACAAAACACACAAAGAGAGAGAGAGAGAGAGAGAGAGAGAGAGAGAGAGAGATGAAAAAGGCTATGTTTTAAACGTCTTGCCTCTCACAATTAGATCAAATGAAAAGACTAATCTAATTTGCTTTTATTATTTTCTCAAGACTCTAAGCATCCAACTTATTAGATTCAGGCTTGTAATTGCTTGCCTTTCATGAAAGGTTAAAGAAGGTCTGTGTTGAATTAGAGACATGCAAGATGAATAATACAATTCAAATTCTTGACTCTTTGCAAGGGACAAATTGGCTTGTTTTTATTTGCAAAGGTGGTCACCTTTATTTGCATTCAGCGTACTTCCACTTTCTGACTGGCCGAGGATATTGTGTGTGTAAAGTGTACATAATATGTGTGAGAAAGAGGGAAAAACAGAATGAAGTGAAGGGAGGTTTCATTTGTTATTGATTTAAATTTGGCCTCCTCCCAAGATAATTTCTCCTCTGTACAAGCACACAGTGACCAATATAAGTTTAATCAGTAGCAAGACGTACACAGTAAAGCTTTTAGATTAAGCACAGGGTTTTATTCATTCAAATAATCTTAGTTTTGTTATTACTACAGTAAAAACAGAGCTGGAGTATGATGCAAGTGGCTAAATAGAGTAAATAAGTAAAGCACTGTGATTTAATGGACACAAGGGTCTATCAAGTTCACTTTGGTTTCCTTCCCAAACAAAAGAACAACACATCTGCCCCCATCCCAGCAGTCGCATATACTGTACTTTTATGGAAGAAAAATGTGCCAGGGTGTCACAAGTAGAAGAAAGGACTGTGTTTGGGTTTGATTTTTCTCTCTCTTTCTTTGTTCTACCTTCATTTTCTTAAAGAGGGACACCACAGAATTCTGGCTGCATGAGAGACCGTGGCAAGGCTTCAATCAATGTCCACTGGCTGTTTGCTCTCAAACGGATATTCAGCACTATGCAGGAAATGTACTCTTCAATCTACCAAACAATTCCACCACAGTATGTGCCACAGGTTTTATAGATGAGAAGCCTAAAAGAATCTACTATTTTGAGGTCTTTACATGGTTTCTACCCAAACATATTTTATTATTTTGTATTATTATAATAAAAATCTATACATAAAAACACAGACACATCTGTTGTCTATTTATTTATTGCCTTGTGCAGCAAAACATTACATAACACAATGTGTGTACAGCCAACCCCAGTTCAACTGATTATTATTCTGCTCTAGAAAGACATGGCACATTTATTGAAGTAAAGGAAAAGATCTCTGAGAGTACTACTTTAAGAAATACATGCCAGTTTAAAGTTCATATTATCCTGCACAATGGTACTTGAAAAAAAACTGGGCCATCTTATTAACTATTTAATAATTCTTTTGTGTGTTTACTCTTCACTTTTATAGCTTCATGTTATACTTTGCAGTCACACTCTGCCGATTTATTTGTTTTCCATTTCCTTAAGAGAGTGAACTGGTGGAATGCTCTTCCAGATTTTAAAGTCCTCTTCATCACAATGGTGTCTGCGCGCTGTTATTACTTTCTGTTTTTATTGCAGAAGAGAGAAACTCAAAATGTGTGTTATGGTGTAAAATGAAATGACATCAGAGTTTCCTAACTTTTTTCACCATTTCTGGGGGAGGCTTCGGTCAGATATGAGAAGGATTATTTTCTTAGAGGAACAGTCTGCATCTGAGTTAAATGTGTATATTTTCACAAGGCTGTATAAGCCCTGGACACACAGACTATATGTGGAAGGCAGTTGCTCCTTTCATAACCCATCTACAGTGCTTTACATTGCCCCAATCATAAACCTATTAACTTTTGAATCGGTTCCACGTGCAGATGCTTTCATGCCTTGTATAAATCTAGCTGTTTGAATAGATTTGGACAGCAACATTTATAGAAAACCCTTCCCATTCTCTTTATGTGGTAATTGCCTTCAACAGCCTAGTTCTGGAGTAATTAGCTCCCTTTGAAACATAAATAGAACATTAGTGATAGAGGGATAGGTGGCATTCTAAAACATGAACCACTGCAGCTTTCTTCTCCTCAGATTTCATGTATCAGCTGGCCCTTGAGAATAACGAGTGCTGTTAATTCCCCCTCTTTGGAATCTTTTAAGAGGCCTTGCCCATATAGACTTAGGATGTGGCACACAGTTACTAAAATAGATTTACAGGCCTTCATAAAAGACAATTTGTGGTTAAGCTCCTGGAGGGCAGCCCTTTACTTATAATAGAAGGCCAGGATCCTGGCCATGGTAAAATGATTCAGATTTTATTTGAGTTTTTTCTCATTCTCTGATGTTCATTTGTTGGACAACAATTTGAGTAGAGAGAGGGAGGAAGACGAGATGAAAGCTTTAAAAACAAGTTCTAAGATACATCGAGAAATTAAGCATTTATGCGGTCACTTGGCTTCAATTAATTATGTGTAACATTTTATAATAACTTTCAATAATAAATCATTAACAAGCATTATTTCATTTTGAACAGATAATTACTTTGTGTATATTAAAATAGAAATATGAGAATACACTTTTTAATGTTTAATAATGAATATAACTAATATTAACTAATAATCTGTTTAGTATTCTGTAATGTAATCTACAAACAATTTTAGCAAATATTATATAATGATTAACAGATTTTGTTAATAAACATTTGAATACTTTTTATGTTATTCAACTTTTTGAACACGCTGTTTTTTTTTTTTTTTTTTACAATTACATTTAATTTTATTTTTTAGAGAAATTATTGGTGTTTTTCAACACTGCACACACTATCCATGTCCAGTTAATTTGTAACCAAGGTCTGAAAAGGCCACACATTTGCTGTTTGTTTGTTGTGGTATGTAAGCATGCTTTTAATATTTACACATCTTGACTAATAATTTATTGAAAGGTGCCGTAAGTGATTTTTTTTTCATGGAAAGTTTAGCAAAAATTATTCATACTTCCTGAGAGATATTACTGAAATAAGTGTTGAAAGATACCTCACCTGTCTCTGTGACAGCTCTAGACTCTGTAAACAGCAAACAAAAATGTGTCAATGTAAACAATGACGCTTTCTGCCTGTCAATCAGTTTGCACGTTCTCATAGTGTTGTAGTTACAGCAAATTATTGAGACTTACTGCCATTTTTAAGCCATCTTGTTCATAAGAGTTATCAGTTAAGGGTGCTATTTTGCTGCTGTTGTTTTGAACAACTGTTTCTGCTCGATCTTGGGCTCAATAATGCTCATTTGGTATCTTTGGAGTGCAGGTTTTGGAAAGAGAGGGCGTGGCTATTCCAACAGCTCTGTCTCATGGATGTTGAATGGCTAAAATAGCTTACAGCACCTTTCATTATTTGATCATATTTGTGCAGTACCCAATCTAAAGTTGAAACTATTCATCCATTGTAAAAGTTTAAAATAAAAAATTTTCAATGTATTTTTCCTGAAATAAATATATACACTTACAGATTCTGACTAACAATTATTTTGTGATAGGGCGGAGGGTGGGTCCCGGTCAGATTTATGGGAAGCTTCCAGTCGGCCTTTATCCCTCTCTGAGGCTTGATTAGCCTGATTAGGGGCCAGTGTGCGGAATCACGACCCGGACCCACCCTACACTCTTTCACACGCTTGTTTTCTGGATCTTCATTTTCAAGCAGGTTCAGCTGTTCTTGCAGTAAACTGTTATTACACTAAAATGTTAATAAATGAACGTCTATTGACAGAAAGTGTCATTTAAAGTCAATCAACAGTGGTTGGATATTGAAAGCATTGCTTCAAGGATGAAAGCAGCCATTTCAGAGGAGTTTAGATCAATGATAAGTGTTAAATGTGAGCATTGGGAAGAAATCGTGGAAGTAATCAGCCATGTGTCCCATGGACCATCTGATGTTTTGCTGCTGACCAGGGGTAGGGTAGTGTGGGTGTTGAACAGTACACTTGATAAAAAGTACAACTGGCCTGACAAAACAGTTGTAATTAATTTTGAATGTGGCAACTAATAAAATATTGGTGAAGACAGCACTTTACAAATAATACAATACAAAAAAAAAAAAAAAAAAAAATGCATATCATATCACAATTAAACGTCTAAGTGGACGTATTTTAGGGGATATGTGGACACTAAGGGCAGCACTATAATAAGAAAACTGATAAATACACACACACAAAAAAAACATTATTTCACATGTAAATATTTGAAATATTGTAAAGTTGCATCTTTTAATTCATTACTTTAAAATCACCACAGCAAATAATTATTGAACTTACTAGTTTGTTGATGTACGACTAGTGGCGCATCATGTCCCATTTGTAGGATGTTCCGTCTTTCGGATGAGATTTTAAACCAAGGTCCTGACTCTCTGTTGTCATTAAAAATCCCAGGGCACTTCTCGTAAAGAGGTGGGAACAAGTCACCCATGTTCAAGTCACAAGCAAGTCTCAACCATCAAGTCTTGAGTCAAGTCTCAAGAGCAGTGCAGACAAATCAAGCAAGTCAAGTCAAGTCAGTGACTCACCAAAGCAAGTCAAATCGAGTCCTGATGAGATTCAAGTCAAGTCGAGTCAAGCCACAGTACTAAAATAATTAGAGGTTAGTTCTTAAAAATAAATATATATATTTTTTATTTATATAACAGAAAGTGTGGGTGCAATTGCAAAGTCAATGACAGTTTTTATTTCCTTTCTTCCGAGTTTGTCATATAGCTACTTCTGGTGAACAAGGTTTAAATGAACACCCTCCAAATGCAGATTTTTAATGCGGAGTATTTTGCTGATGTATCAGCCACTGTGGAAGGCGACATGTGAGACTTCTCAGAGTATTTATTACAAGGAATTAAACACAAAAATGTGCGTTTGATGAAACGTGATTATATTTTGAGGAACAGATGAAAGAAAAGCCACCGATGCGTGTCAGATTTGATATATGTGCGCAGTGAGCTCCTCTGTTCACAAGTGCAATGAAAGCTCTTCTTCTAGACATGCACATTCATAGAGTTATGGGCCTCGTTTCCCAATAACTATTGATCTTAGCTGTTCAGAGCATTTTCTATGAGCAATTTTATGAATGTTCGTTATTTTATATGTGCATCCAGGGTGTGATATAGCACCTGACACCCGCAAAATGTGACGAGGCTCAATCCAGTTCACGAGCTCCTCGTTCAAATGTTTTTCATGCACAAGTAATTTTGCTCATCTACCCACAACAGGTGGGTGACCTGTAAGACGTCTCGGAGTGACAAATGACAAGAAATTCTGTTAGTTAAAAAGACGCGCTTGAAGAAACACACTTATTATATTTTTAAGAACAGACAAAAGAAAAGCCGTCAGTGCTCGTGTCTGATTCGTTGTTTGTTCAGAGGAGTGCAACGGGACTCATGAAACAAGCACATGTAAAGAGTTATCACTCCTTTTTCTCTGTTTCATTCAACTGAAAACTGTTTGGAAGAATAATGTAATCTATGAGAATGCTGCACATGAGCTCCGATCAACATGTAAGGTGCTGTGAGTTTCACTTTAGAGCACAGAGCAATTCACTCTTACACATTGGGAACGCAACTCTGCAGGTTCAGTAATATATACAGGTATATTTGTATTAAAGAAACAAAGACAAAAATTATTAAATCATAAAGAAATACAAGACACGTTCACCTTGAACTTTGAGTTCTATTTTATTTTCTTAAGGCAGCATGAGCTGTATTACCAAGATGCAATACAATCACATTTGATAAGAACACACTTTTGACAAGGGAATTTTTAGGCTTATTTATAATGATGATTATAAATATCTTTACAGTTAATATCCACCATTAATATTTAACAGTCTTAATATCCACCTGTTGCCGCATACTGATACTTGCGTGATGGCAAATAGGGTCATTGGAGACAGTGAATGTTTGTATTTTGGGAGGTGGTTATATAGAATATTTTTTAATCACATTGTTATTTTAATTGCTTTTTTCGTTTCGCTTAAAGTGCCATTTGAATTTAAAAATTTATTTTAAGTTTTTTGTGTTTCAATAAATTTATTTAATTTTTAAAGCAGAATCAATCAAGCAAAAATATTCACCATATAATCAGATATTGCAATATTTTAAATACAATTATTATTAAAATATTTTTTACATATCACCCAGCCCAAAAGCAAAGTTAAATTGTTCATGAACAATTGTAAAATGAATTTTATGGAGACCCGCACAAACACGTGTACTCAATTCCATATTACAACATGTTACCTATTAATATTTGCATATTTGTTTGTTTTTGAGTAGTCTATGGGTAATATAATCAAATTATTTTATTGAAAAACTTTGTTTTTGAAAATAGTAAATTATTTGTTTGTGGTATGGCTCTTTTGAAAAAAATTTTGGAAAAAAAAACAAAAATTTTAAAATTGACTCCTAAGTGAAAAAAGGTTCCCGACCCCTGCATTATACAGAGGTAAGATGAAAAGTAATATGAAGACAGTCAGTTCCCTTCAGAGATACTTTTATATAAAAGTTATAAAGTTGTCGCATTCAAGGGTTTTAGTTAAAGTCTTCAGAAGTCATAATCACTATGAGAGCACATGGATTTCATCACAAGTCATTCTGTATATTTTATACTACTTATCATGTTTTAAATAAAGAGTTATGACTGTAAATCAGCCTGTTATGTTTTTATATTGCCAACACATTGTTATGGTATATTGTTGACTATTGAGAAGGTTTAGAAAAGGCACACACACATTTAGAGGCAATGTCGGGTAATTTCAAACAAGTGAAATGAATATGAATTAATTGATTTTTTTTAAACACATTTCATTACTGTTTAAAATACGTTATTGAAGATAATAATAATAATAAAAAAACATTCAAGTCATTGTCGAGTCATGCAGTTGAAGTCAAGTCAATTCTCGAGTGACTGGTTCTCAATTCAAAGTTAAGTCAAGTCATTTTCTTAATTTAGTCAACCAAGTCACAAGTCCTTAAATTTGCAACTCAAGTCAGACTCAAGTAAAGTCATGTAACTTGAGTCCCCCACCTCTGAGAGTAGGGGTATAACCCTGGTGTCCTGGCCAAATTCCCCCCATTGGGCCTTATCTTAATGGTCTCCTAATAATCTCCATCCCTGAATTGGCTACATCACTCTACTCTCCTCCACCAATATCTAGTGTGTGGTGGGTGTTCTGGTGCACTATGACTGCCATCGCAACATCCAGGTGGATGCTGCACACTGGTGGTGGTTGAAGAG
This sequence comes from Moxostoma hubbsi, assembly GCA_032164185.1. Taxonomy (NCBI): domain Eukaryota; kingdom Metazoa; phylum Chordata; class Actinopteri; order Cypriniformes; family Catostomidae; genus Moxostoma; species Moxostoma hubbsi. Next base: position 21,748,593 of record JAVLUX010000003.1, read on the forward strand.
ATTCCCACTATACTATGTAAAGCACTAAATGTAAGGAATTATTATTATTATCTTTCTATGACTTCTGCTTGCATGCTGTTCACCCGTCAGGTTCAATCAGTCATTTAATTGCTCCCAAACAGATGCTTTTTTTGGTGGATATGAGTCTGGATGATCAAATTCCACCATTTTATTTTGGAGTTTGTGAATAGCCCCAGTTTCACGTAAATTGAAAGTTCATATTCTGCACGAGAAACCTGGCAATGAAGCACCACGTGGCCACCGTCCATAACCATAGCAACAGCTCCAGTACCCACACATGCACAAGAGTTTTTCACATTTAGGCTTGCAAAATATTTGTAAGAACTATGTTATGTTATATATTTATACACTATATATGAAATGTTTGCCACGTGCAAATATAGCATTTCACTGTTTTTAACAGTAGATTCTAAATTCTTACGGTTAAATTAACCATGGCATTTATAATCACGGTTAATAGTAAAATTGTGATTACAAATGTGAATTGAATGCTTTCCCATCATCCTGTGCTGTGTAAATATGTTTATTTAAAATATAAATTCTAAAACACAACTTGTATTAGCTGAGAAACAGCAATAAAAAATGTGTTCCATTTGGCAAAGCACCACACTTTGAAATTTTGTACACTAGATGTCCGAGTGCAAAGTGTATAGTGTGATATTTGGGATACAGCTCTTGTCTTATTCACCCTGTAGTAGTTAAATTATCACAATGCATCAACTGTCTGGTCTTTCCACTGCAATCTTGATTAAATATGGAAAACCAGAGCTTTCCAGTACCCAGCTCCTCCAAATTTCTTGAACATACTTCAGCCATTTTTGGATTGATTATTGAAAATTATGAGACCCACAATTTTCCTAACCCAGAATTCAGTCTTCAGAAATAGGTTATTCCTTTTCTCAGGTCACTCTGTTGGTCTCCCTTAACAACCAGAATTACATTTAAGACAGTTTCTTTCCTGCAATTTAATCAACAATTTTACAAATTTGGTTATCTAGTTTTTCGTCATATAGTGCTAAGAAGAGCAGAAGTAGGGTGTCTTATTTATTGTAAAATAGTGTTTTCTTAAGGGCATGAATCGCACTGAAGGCCTAGACTTAAAATGCATGGGCCCCCACTGATACTCATAATTTTTTATATTTAAAACTTGTCAAAATTATTTAATGCATTATTAACTAACATAAACCAACAATTAACAATTACACTAAAATCAACCAAGATTAATAAATCCTGTAAAAATTTATTGTTCATTGTTAGTTCATGATATTTAATGCATTTACACATGTTAACACTTGGCACATGTAAAAACGTATTGTAATGTCAAATTTGCATAGATTAGCATCATGCCTGGTGTTATAACATCAGATGAATAAATAAAGAATAAATAAATAAAAGCTAAATAAATATCAGCCACTTAGATTTAAACAGATTTCACTCAGAGCCTTGAGTCAAAGCAGGCCTATTAACCTTTATAAACAAACAGGTTTGGAACAGATCTCAGCATTGGGATCCAGATGTGCATGATTAGAGCCAAACACCTGTAATGAGTAGTAAGGCTGGAGAGAAATTTGTGGTTGAAATTTACTGCATCCTGCTTAGCTGTTTATTAAGCTCATGGCAGCTTCACTTCAGCAAACACAACTCATGCATCACTAAAAGGGGCCATTAGTCATTTAGATAATTTGAATCCAATGAGGGAGAGGAAAAGAGAGAGAGAGAGAGAGAGAGAGAGAGAGAGAGATAGACAGACATATGTAGATCCAATAATATAGGGGGAAAAGGGAAAAGAGTCTGATTGTCCCCTGAGACATGTGGTGACAGAAGTAAGGGCTGGACTGGGAAGGGAAATTGGCCCGGGATTTTATATAGCAACTGGCAAAAAAATTTTTAAGGGGGGTATGTGTGTTGGGTGGGGGGGTCTGCATAATGCGCAGGCTCATTTTAGCTTATCACAGCCCATTTCACGGCCAACCCACCGGACCTCTAGGTTCTCCCGATGGCCAGTCCAGCTGAGGAAAAGGGAGGTGAGAACGTTCAGTACTATAATGCTGAAAGCATCAATGTTAGCTTACAAATGAGTGTCTAATTCCTGGCATCATATCAATGCCCCCTCCAACTCATCTCAGACACCACCTGAGATTTATTTTTTTAATCCTTCATTTCCAGTAATGAATGTTTATGAATTTGTTACAAATTGTAATTACTGATTAGTCCAAATAATAAATTAGTAATCAGTGATTTAATAAATGGTAAGTTACTATCCTTTTGGTAGACTATATAGGTAGAAAGATATGAACCTCTTTATTCGAGCTTGAAAAGGATATTAGTGGGAACAATGGGTCAATTGTGTTTTTTATATAAAATGGCACTTTTTCAAAGGTAAATTCATAGTTCCTTAGTTCATACAAATTTTTGTATGATATTATACTTACAAAAATGTAAGTCATTAGTACATAAGAGAGTATTGCTCTCATATGGGTTTGATATGAAGCTGCAACTGTAGCTGATTTTTGTTTGTCAAATTACTGAACTAATTTGTGACATTAAATAATATGCTGTTAAAGTATTCTGCATGTCACAACACGTCACAACACATTCCATATCAGTCATGTGTATATAGGTTGTATTCGGAATTTGTAACTACCAAGAAAGCAATAAATGCTTCAGTTTAATTACTCCTTATTAACTCTAATAGAAATACACACAAATCAGTGCTGGATTTAATTAAAGGCAGTACATAGCAAATAGAGATTTTTTTTTTCTTAGCTACTTTAATCTTTTTCTGCCTGAGACAGCTAGAGAAAGTAGATAAGTCATGGGAGAGAAAAAAAATAGATCAGAACCATTAAAGGAAAATATAAAAATTTTGCAAGGTGTGGGAGAGATACGGGCAAGCTCCAGTATATTTTTGCATTGCCCAAAAACTCACTATCATCTGAACAAGACAGACCTAGTGTGTGCGCAAAAGAGACTGATTGGCAGTCAGAGAAAACGATAGTTTTGAGGTTTTCAACTTCAGCAAATAAAAATTCACAATTCAATTTATTTCATATCTGTATGAATAGTGTCTAATAATGCATTAATTACAGCATGTCCAATGATTTTGCATCATGTTTCAGTTTCATTATTTCTAGTCGGCACAAAGAACAACTATTGCAGCAAATGTATCTGTTACATTTACATAGTGCTCGCATCTTCCTTGTCTTCAGCAGTTTTTGTGCATTACACATCTTCCTGTAGTACATTTAAATTAGCTATTATAATTTGATATCCTCAGAGGTTATTATTCCACCCCCTGCGTAACATCATTAATGACAGATCTATATTGTTGAACCAACGTATTTCAAATGATGGATGTGAAACATAGTTATTACGGTTTTGGCAAACAGTTGTGACAAACTAGTTAATTTTTCCAACGATGCATTGTGCTGGACTATGGTGGTTAAGCAGCCAGTTATGTAATTGTATGGGAAACACACCCCTGGTCTGCACTCAATAGTGGTAAATTCCAAGGACCATGTAAGCTTGACATACTTATGATCAAAGCTTTTGATTGACTAAGGGGCATAGGCAAATGTGTCCCTCAGACTTTCAATGAATGGACATAAAACAAGTTTAAGATGCGTAAATATATTATTTCTCAATATAAATGCATGATGATGCACAACTTTCAGTTAATGTTCACAACAACCATCAGAATGGGGAACAAATATGATCTCAGAAATTTTGAATGTGACATGATTGTTGCTGCCAGGCGAGCTGAATATTTCTGAAACTGCTGATCTCCTGGGATTGTCATGTACAATAGTCTCTAGAGTTTACTCAGAATGGGGACAAAAAAAAAAAAGAATAAAAAACATCCATTTAGTGGCAGATCTGAGGACGGAAACACCTTGTTGATGAGAGATATCAACTGTGAATGGCCAGACTGGTTCGAGCTGACAGCTACGGTAACTCAGATAACGCTCTGTACAATTGTAGTGAGCAGAATAGCATCTAAGAATGCACAACACATTGAACCTTGAAGCGGATGGGCTACAAAAGCAGAAGACCACGTCGGGCACTTTATAAGGACCATAGTGTTCATAATAAAGTGTTAAGTGAGTGTACATATATGTAAAATGTATGTAGAGTTGCTATCCAACTATTTAATTTTCATATCTTTTTCTCTACTATATCTTTTCTTCTTCAATTTACATTCTTAAATGTCAAGCAAACATTACAGGAATTTATTTTTTGTGGATTGCAGTACTCATTTAGTTTCAAGTTAATGTGTTAAAGAAAGCTATAGTCCATATATCATTACATAAGCATTATTTTTAAAAAATTATTATTTTTTTTTTTAAAGGCATGGCTACTTTAATATTACATTTTAATTCAGACAATATAAAATGTTTTGAAATGGCAATAGCGGCTTCAATATTAGATTAAATGAAAATACCTAGTCTAGTCAGTCCCAATTTGGCTACTTCTTCACTTCCATTATAACTCAGCGATGAGGTGTATGATATGGAATTTGTGAAAATAAACTCACCTAGCCATGAAGACCCTCTTCATGTAACACCACTGATAGACTGGGCAAAATACATTGCTATTGAAGATGGACATGATATACCAAATAATCAAAAATATAATTACTTTTCTACAGTAAATATCTCTCTCTAGGATAATCTGTAACAATAGTTGAGGATGCAAAAAGAAGAATTAAGATGATATACAGCTGCAATATACAAATCAGCTTGACTAGCACCCAACAACACAGGCAGTAGGGCATGAAATTGTATACTTTATCACATCCTACTGGATAATTGTTTTTGTGATTGCTTTTCTATATTTGCAAAGGCCAATGATTAATATGAATGTTTGTTTAGGGACATTATCAGTGCTGAGGACATGGATCTAAACCTGCTGTTTTAGGATCAATCTTTATTTTGCCTCTTGTTCACTGCTTTAGTATTGTATTCTGTGGGACTAAAATGTGTGTGTGTGAGTGTGTTTGTGTCCATGTAATTCAGAGCGAGAAAAAAGCCTAGTGAGAGAGGTTGTGTTACATGTCTTTTTTCACTGGACTTTTTTCTGACAGTGAAAGAGTGAACATATGCAGTTTTAAGTTTTTGTTGTCAGTTTATTTTTTTCTCAAAGATGCAGACATAATATCTAGACAAAAAAGTCTTACTGGTCATTAATATGGGCTATGTGATTCTTAAGCAACAGATGGTAAAGCTCATATTGAGCACAAAGCACTTGCCACACAATCAGAGCACAACATAACTGCAACCTTGATGAACTGCAATTGTTATTTTTACATTCAAGTCAAAGCAACAACTCTATTACACATAAATATCTAATGTCTTTATTTAAATGGTTTAAATATGAGTGTTTGGAATTTGAAGCTTAAATCTCCCCATGATTACAGCCTTTCAAATATGTCTTTTCTCTCTCTCTCTCTCTCTCTTCTTTTGAGGACTGAATGGTGTCTGAAAATACATGCAAATATCTGAGCGCAAGGCTCCTTTGTTTGCATAGATGTCCTCTAATCTTTAAACAAATAGCACCCTGCACACCATGTTTCATCCAGAATTTCTATTCTGATCCATGGCTGCACAGAAATGCCTGATTGCAGTGCCGCAGGAGCCTTTCTTAGCATGTGGAGCTTTTCTTTCTACACAATTTCTTCTTTTTTTCACGTTCTTTCGTTCTCTCTCCCTCATTCCTCCACATCAGGCTGGGTACTCCTTCCTCACAGTTATATGCCTCATGTCACTCTGCTTTTCATCCAATCCTGTATCTCTCAAGGATGCACTGGTGCAGGTAAATGGAAAATAGCATTTATTTATCCCTCCCAGTCCTCCTCGTTGTGTTTACCAAAAGCACTGCTCTACTGTGCAGGGCTAGTGGGCACAATCTCTGGCCATCCTCATTCTCACAGCCTTTTCATTCCTTTTGGCCTTCAGAGTTGTATTCTTTAGTTGAAGAAAGCTTTGCAGGTTTAAATGGAAAACCTTGTAAGCACCCCTTATTTTAGCAGAAAAGAGACTCAGGTCTCTGTGTACACCTGATGACTCACAGGCGGTTCATTCTTTTCCTGTCTTTACCGGAATGTGTGCGTGCATGACTGCGTCTGTTCTTGGTATACTGAGTTCTAATTGGACTATGCCACATTTCCACAGTGAGACAGGAAGGTCTGCCAAGCATCCATATTGATCCTTTCTTGCATGTCTGTTCTGTCTGGGAAGAGAATTAAATATGACAATAACACGTTATGCTGTGCATCCCTCTGTTGTTATCATATTCTACAGAATATAAGATTGTTAGCTGCAATGTTAACTGAGCAGTCATCTCATTATTTCAGATGATTAATTCTAATTGTTAAAATCACTGCAATGTTAATTGCTGTTTTGATTATACATATTAGACACATTTCATGTGAGTTCACTTTGCTGAGTTGAGGTTGCATAAAGTTGCTTGTTTAACACTCCCAGTGCCAAAGGGGAGATATGCAAATTTGAATGAGACTACTGTTGTAATAAAGATCCTTATCAAGTAAATAAATTGGTTTGGTGGGATTACTCTTTAGCCTGAATTAAGCCCAAATCTAAACTCTTACTGCCATTTGCTAATCAATGAGCACTATCTTTTAGCCCTCAGACCAAGATGACCAAAGCTCACAATGCATGCAGCTGTGCATTTAGCAGTATGTGTTCTCGATTGGAACTCTCAGTCCCCATGTGGTTCTTCTCTTCTTTTTAAGAGTTTAACCACATGACTGCTGGCAAGCTAAAATTTATTTTTGTGCCTTTTCCTGGAAAATGAGAATTGGTTAGCACAGCGACACAGCCTGTATTTTGGTGAGGTGGAGGAGGTGAAAAGTAATAGACTCCATATGTGTGCATGCCACGTCACAGCACACTGACATTGACTCTCTCTTCTGCTTTCAAAATATGGCTCAGTAAGAAAGCCTGATGCATTGACGTTTTGAGCATATTTTGTTGCTGTTCAAAACAATTATCACAACTAATTAGAGGTATAATCATGTCAGTCTCTTCCATGAATTTAGCTGAACACCTTGAGTTGTATTTGCTTAAAATACATGTCTAATGCTCCTTTGCCTTCAATCTACTTTGTTTAGAGCTGTCTTTAAAATCTGGCTCATCTAACAAATCTAAGGAAAGAAATTACAGTTGTGATATTTCTTGGCTAATATATACTTTATTTCATGTTGTTTATTAACTTGACAAATAATTAAGTCTGCAGGATTATCCACTATTGTATGTCACATCACAGCCAGTCTTTCTGGAACATTTACACAAATGTCATTTAATTTTTATCCCTGTCAGATAATGTTTCCCCTTAGTGTCTATTTTCTCATGTTTTGTGTGGGCATGATACTTATTGTAAGTAGACACGTTGACTGGATTTGATATTTGGGTAGACATCCAAAAAATCAGATGGAACTCAAAATGTCTCGGGTTACTTGACTGTAACCCTTGTTCCCTGATAAAAGCGGAACAAGATGCTGTGCTGAGTTAGCGCTTTGGGAACAACTTTAGGTCTGACCAGCTGTGAATATGTGTGCAACACGTCAATGAATTGACCAGAATGTATAGCCTCTGCCGGTGACATCATTGGATGCACCTGTAGCAGGGCTATAAATAGATGCGTCACAGGTGCATTGTCAGGTATTTTGTGTGAAGAGCAGTCCTGGGGCATACCAGTGTGGCAATGAAGCGCAGCATCTTGTTCCTCTTTTATCAGGGAACAAGGGTTACAGTCAAGTAACCCGAGAAGTTCCCTTTCAAAAAGCTACACTTATGATGCTGTGCTGAGTTAGCGCTTTGGAACGAGAATACCCACGCCGCCGCACTGTGGATGTCCGGACCCCTTATGGTTGTGTAGTGTGCTCACAAGAGTGCGAGAGGTCTCAGACATGAGCTTGTGATGTCGACTCAAGGATATAAGAGCCCGGAGTGGCATGAACATCCAAACTATAAAATCTAATTAATGTGTGCGGAGAGGACCAGCCTGCCACATCACAAAAATGCTGCAGAGGGACACCTCTAGCCAAGGCTTTAGAGGAGGCGACCCCTCTGGTAGAGTGAGCCCTGATAGGCCAGGGCAATAGCATCCCTCACCCAATGCGACTTAGTCTGTTTGGAGGTGAACATCACCCTGTTGCGGCCCCCATGGCAAACGAATAGTTGCCCTGATTTACGGGGGCCAAACATGAAAGTTCCACAGCTCGGGCCTGAGACAGAAGGTCCCTCCTGTCCGGAATCACCCAAGGCTAGCCATCAACGAGAGACATTATCTCCGAGAACCATACCCTGTTCGGCCAGCGTGGCACTATCAGTAAGAGGCAGGACCCTTGCTGGCAAACTCTGGCCAAGACCCCCAGGAGCAGAGACACTGGGGGAAACGCATACAGGCGCATTCTGGGCCATGTATGTGCCATCGCATCCAGACCCAGGGGAGCTGGGTGACTTAGAGAGATGTAGAGGGGACATTGCGCTATCTGTTGAGAGGCGAAGAGGTCCACTTCTGCCCTGTAAAATCTCACCCAGATTTGTTCCACTACCTCGGAGTGGAGTTTCCACTCCCCCATCAGCATTTACTGTCTGGACAATAAATCTGCTCCCACATTCAGGCATCCAGGGATATAAACTACCCTGACTGACAGGAGCTTGCCCTGGGCCCAAAGGAGAATCTGACGTGCCAGAGTGTTCAGCTGGCGTGAACGTAGACCTCCTTGATGATTTATGTAAGAAAATGCTGCTGTGTTGTCCACCCGCACCAGGACATGGCAGCCTCTCAAATGCTGGAGGAAGTGTTTCAGGGCCAGAAATACCACCATCAACTCGAGGCAGTTGATGTGCCAATCGAGCTGATGACTCTCCCATTCCCCTTGAGCTGGACGACCACTTAAGACCTCTCCCCAGCCCGTCAGGGAGGCGTCTGACGTTAGCAACCTGCGAAGACAAGATGCATGCAGAGTGGGACCCAAGGTAAGAAACTGTTGTCTGAACCACATAGAAAGGGAACGAAGCGTGCGGCGCGTAACCCTTATTTGCCTTAGGGGACTAGCCCTTGGATGAAATCCCCTGGCTTTTAGCTACAACTGAAATGGTCTCATGTGCAGAAGGCCCAAAGGGATCACCGTGGACGCAGATGCCATGAGACCTAGTATTTGTTGATACTGACAAATAGTGCAACATTGACATAGACTGACTTTGCTCAAGGTGTTCTGTATTGACATGATTCGAGTGGGAGACAATTGCGCCTGCATCTTGATCGAATTCCATATAACTCCCAGATAGGAAATTCCGTGGGTGGGAGAGAGAACGCTCTTTTGGACATTGAGTCTCAGACCCAGAGAAACCAGATGAGCTAAGACAATATCCCTGTGCTGAACTTCCAGTTCTTGAGACTGTGCTAGTATTAGCCAATCGTCTACGTAATTCAGAATGTGGATGTCCCGGAGTCACAAAGGAACCAGTGCTGCATCCATGCATTTCGTGAATGTGCGGGGTGATAGGGCTAGGCCGAACGGAAGAACCCGATATTGGAAGGCTTCGCCCACGAAAGCGAACCTCAGGAACTTCCTGTGCGTTGGCAAAATTTCTATATGAAAGTATGTATCCATGAGATCGATCGTGACCAGCCAATCGTGATGTTGGATTTGTGACACAACTGTTTTGATAGCATCTTGAACTTGAACGCCCTGACTGAGCGATTCAAGCCTTGAAGATCTAAGATCGGATGCAACCCCCACCCTTTTTGCTGTAAAAACCTGACTCTTTCTTTGGAAGGGGAACATGTTCTATGGCCCCTTTGACCAAGAGATTTTGCAGTTCTTTCCACAGTAGACATACCTCCGGTTTCACGGTAGTGGAAACCACACAGTTGAAACGTGGAGGGCGGCGAGCAAATTGAATTCTGTAACATTTTCTACTGTTCTTAGGACCCACATAGAAATACCTGGCAGAAGTTTCCACGCTGCCAGGTTCTCTGAGATGAGTAATCATTTTGACACTTCCTGTTGTGTGTTCCGCGTCCTGGAAAAGGCAGGAAACAGCGGTACACCCAACATTTCGCTGGAAGCCTCTAACTTCCGAAACACCAGAAGCGGCAGGAATGGAGAGGTTTCGGCAGGGTTGAAGTGGATGATACACACGCCCCGTCCCGAGGGGGGCTACTCCCACAAGGCTGGGCGCAAGACCATCAGGGTTTTCTCTTTTTAGTAACTACTCCCCTAAGGTCTTGCTTTGGGGGCTGCTGAGGGCAACGAACCTGTCCCCAGTCTTTACGAGGAGGAGCAAGATTTGCCACGCTTTGTTTCAGAGCCTCCCTTCAAGCAGGACCGGGGCGGGTCTAAGTGGCCGACGGCCCCGCCCCCTGAGTGCTGTGAGGAAGAAACTGCCTGAATGCTTCCTCGTCATTTTTCGCCTCCTGGAACCTGGTGATAACTATATTCATAGCGTCCCCAAATAAGCCAGAAGGCAAAACCGGGGCATCAAGAAGGAAAACTTTGTCCTTATCTCTGATGCCCGATAGGTTGAGCCATAAGTGTCTCTATGTGCTGACTAAAGCAGATATAGACCGGCCAATGGCATGGGCTGTCTGCTTGGTCGCACGGAGAGAAAGATCCATGGCTCGACGGCTTCTCGGAGAAAGCCTCCTCATCGAGTGTGGTACCCGCACTCAGGTCCTTCAGCAGATCAGCCTGGTATGGCTGTAACACTGCAATAGTGTGCAGGGCAGCACCAGCTTGACCCGCTGCCTGATAAGCCTTCCCTACTAGCGTGGAGGTAGTCCTGCACGGCTTTGTGGGGAGAGAGGGTCTTTTTAACGATGCATCATTGAATACACCGTGTCTCAGCACCCACGATAGTCCAATATATCGACGTCGAGGGCACGTAGACACGGGAAGTATAAGGTTTCGTCCATGAACGAGAGATCTCGTCATGGAGGTCATCATAGAAGGGAAGGTACTGATGAGGCGTTTCCTTCCCCTGGCCACCAGACAGAAATCTGTCCTCCAAATTGAGCGTTTGGGGGTCTCTTCTTGTTTGCGTGGCCAGTCTAATTGAAGCCTGGCCATCGCACAAGTAATCACCTCAAGTAATTCCTCTGATGATTTATTATCATGCCCGGAATGCTTGGAGGTTGGTAACTCAAAGTCCACAGACTCAAGAGATTCAAGGTCCCCCTCATCAACTGAAGAGGCGCCGGAGCACGCTTCAGGATCACGGGAAGGACCAGCTGGGTCTGGGGAGAGAGCGAGCGATAGGGACGGACCCATCTCTCGCTCCTCAGCCAGATCCATACGAGAGCCCCACGATTGAAGTGTGGGCGCCGACTCTCAGAAGTAAGCGAGATGAGTGCGAAGCATTTTGACCGAGAGCAGATTGCAATGCTCGCACCCGCCCCAGCCCCAACGTGAGAGCAGCATGCTCTTCCCCCAAAACTGATTTGTGTCCCTCTCAGCCATAGAGCATAGACGAGGGAACACACACCGCTTGCTCTGTCTTTCAGTCATTTTCTCCTTTTTTTTCTTTTCTTTTTTTTTTTAGAGAAAGGAAAGAAAGGTATCTGCTCACTGCAAGAGGAGTTAAAATCTAACTCCTAGCAGAGGAAAGTAGAAAAGTTTCTGACAGGCTCATGAAGCACACACAGAGTGATCTGAAGACAAAAGATCTGATGATGCACCAGTGACGCATCTATTTATAGCCCTGCTACAGGTGCATCCAATGATGTTCATTGACGTGTTGCACACATATTCACAGCTGGTCACACCTAAAGTTGTTCCCAAAGCGCTAACTCAGCACAGCATCATAAGTGTAGCTTTTTGAAAGGGAACTCACAAATTACATATTTTTCTTCTATTATATATTTTCTTTTTCTGTAGCTTAACATCACTTTGAAATAAAGAAGACAATTGTTAACTTTTCTGTAACTTAAGCTAATGTCAGTCTTTTCAGAGTTTTTTTCCATGATTATTGCATACAAATTAAAAAACAGAACAAGGAGGCAGCATGTCAATCTAAATGTTATACATCAGAGGCTTCAGAATTTAGAAAAGCATCCACACACCTAATAAATAATAGCACTGGTTTATTTCATCTATAGGCTGCAAATAGTGAAAGTATAATGTTCACAGTAAAAAGACATAGTGTCTATGTACCTATCATTTAATATCAAACCCAGCAATACAACTATGAGATTAAGCATAACTGCAGCAAACACAACCCCATGGAATCAGGAGGCTACAGCTACTGTAGACAAGTCATATGTTTAAAGCATTCACATATGAATTTGACAAAGGCAGGCAACAACTTTAAAAATTCCTTTTATCATCATACACTTGAACTACACTTGAAAAATATAGATTTGCCAACAGTTCACAACAGGAGATACCTGGGATTGGTAATGAGCACCAATGCAATTGTATCATTGTATCTATTTTTTCATTGTAGAAAAAGAGATGAACAACCCTTTATTATTTTTCAAAATTTTCAAAAGAGAGCATCACAGCCTTTGAAATATTGGAAAATAGTTTTCACACTGCTGCCAAGTAATCTGTAACCTACATGCATATGATATTATAGACCACCTTGGTCTGGACGGAGCTGTTTATGCACTTCTAGAAACTTTTTTAGAGTCTTTGTGCCCCTGTCACAACAATATAGGTACATCTTTTCTAACTACGGTAATTACATATATTTGAATCATACAGTATATGTGCAGCATTTAGTTTTTTCAAAATGCTTTGAAGCCTGCCTTTGTTTTTGTGCATTTTTAATGCCACATCTAAAATAGCATCATTGTCAATGCAACATCTAAACTAATATCAAAGCTAAGCTCCAGATGTTGGAATCTATGTAGATATTGCATTTGCAGTCAGGTTATATTCATAACCTTATTCTTCAGAAATTTTTGTTTTTTGCATATTCTGTCATTTTCATTTGCACAAATGTAATCGAATAATAATAATAATGCATTTTATTTAATGGCGCCTTTCATAACACCCAAGGTCACCTCACAAGCAATATACAGGTCACTGCATAAAACAAAGCACACAACAAACAAGTAGCATACAGATTAAGTACAGTAAAGTCATGTTATAAGAAAGCCTGTATAAAAAGATGTGTCTTAAGACGCGTTTTAAAAGTCAACAAGCACTCGCTATTGCGAACATCAGTGGGAAGAGAGTTCCATAGGCGGGGGGCAGCATAACTAAAAGACCTGGCACCCATGGTAGTGAGTCGAATCCGAGGTACCACAAGAGAAATTGAAGATGAAGATCTGAGAGAACGTGAAGGAGTGTAAACATGGAGAGATTGTGTAAGGTATTGTGGTGCAAGATTATTAAGTGCCTTATAAGTAAGTAGCACGATTTTGAATTCAACTCTATACTTTACTGGAAGCCAGTGCAATTGCTGAAGAACTGGAGAAATGTGCTCAGTATAAGGTGTTCTAGAGAGAACACGAGCTGCAGAATTCTGAACCAACTGGAACTTATGTAGCAGTTTGGCGGGAATACCTGTGAGAAGAGCATTACAGTAGTCTATACGTGAAGTGACTAGTGCGTGAATAAGAACTGCAGTATTATTATTTGAAAGAAAAGGACGGAGACGGTTAATATTACGCAAGTGGAAGTATGCAATCCGCGTGATATTATTGGTTTGAGCTTCAAATGATAGTGTGCTATCCATGATGACACCCAAACTTTTAACCTGTGATGAAGGACAGATTGCAGTATTGTCAATATTCAAAGAAAAACAGTTTGATTTAGACATAACAGATCTAGTGCCAACAAGCAGAGCCTCAGTTTTGTTGCCATTTAGCTTCAGGAAGTTAGCTGAAAGCCAATCTTTAATTTCAGCTAAACAGCTGGTCAAAGACGGTGGAGGAAAAGAACCGGTGGGTTTGGCAGACAGGTAAACTTGGGTGTCATCCGCATAGCAGTGAAAATTAATACCATATTTCCTCAAAATATAACCAAGGGGGAGCATATAAATAATGAAAAGAAGCAGACCCAAAACAGAACCCTGGGGAACACCAGTGGTGACTGTAGATATTCTTGATCTAAAACCTTTTAATTGGATACGCTGACTGCGTCCAGATAGATATGACCTAAACCAAGACAAAGCAGTGCCAGTAATACCAATAGAAACTAACCTGTCAAGAAGTATCCTATGTGAGACAGTATCAAAGGCAGCGCTCAAGTCAAGAAGGACTAGTATGGTTAAAAGTCAGCTGCCAACAGTAGATCATTGGTTATTCTGACAAGAGCAGTCTCAGTACTATGGTGGGGACGAAAACCAGATTGGAATTGTTCATACAAGTTGTTATTGGAGAGATGTTCATGAATTTGAATTGCAATACACTTTTCCACTACCTTAGAAATAAATGGTAAATTTGAAATTGGACGCAAGTTATCAAAATTAAATGGATCGCTCCCTGGTTTCTTAAGTATGGGAGTAATAATAGCAGATTTAAGAGCTGGAGATACTAAACCAGAAACAAGTGAAGCGTGAACAATTTTAGTGATCAATGGCGACAGGGCTGGTAAGCAAGCTTTCACTAAAGGAGTTGGTAGAGTGTCTAACTGGCAAGTCGAAGATTTAGATTTACCTATCAGACCCACTATCTCTGAAGTAGTTGATAGTGAAAAGGTAGAGAAAGTAGAGTGGGGAGGTGCAAGAGTGACAGACTGACAGGAGTCATTGTCAATAGTACCAGTGAGTAATTGCTGATGTACATTTTCAACCTTAGATGCAAAAAAAAGTCAAAAAACGATCACATAATTCAGTGGAATACATATCATATGACAAAGAATCAGGTGGTTTCAGAATATTGTTTACCACCAAAAAAAGAGACCTGGAGTTCCCATTGCTAACTCCAATTACGTTGGAGTAGTAATCAGATTTAGCTTTGGACAGTGCATTTTTATAATTTTGAGTATGTTCAGCATACATTTCTTTATGAACAGTAAGGCCAGACCTGATGTACAACCGCTCTAACCTACGGCCTTCAGTTTTAAGTTCACGCAGTTCAGGTGTAAACCAAGGAGCTGAATGTACAAATGAAACAGATCGAGTCTTCACAGGTGCAAATTCATCTAAAATCATGTTCAGTCCATCATTGTAATATGTAACCAGTTCATCAACAGAAGAGAAATCAGATTTACTGGAGAAGATGGCAAGTTCATCAGCAAGAGTAGGCACATTAATGTTCTTAATATTCCGAAATGTAATCGGACGACACAGGTTTACCTTAAAAACTGCCAGTTTGGCACAAAAGGACACCAGAAAGTGATCCGATATAGATGGATCAGAAACAGTACAATTAAAAGGTGATATACCGGAGCAGCAAACAAGATCAAGAGTATGCCCCTTAGTATGAGTGGGCAGTGTGTTAAATTGTTGTATACCAAAGCAATCCAAACATGATAAAAATTCACTTGTAAATGCATTACTGACATTATCTATACGAATGTTAAAATCACCCAAAATGATAACATTTGGAGATATGGAACATAGATAAGTCAAGAGTTCAGAGAGTTCAGTTAAAAATGCATTATTGCTCTTGGGAGGGCGGTAAATAGTTGTGAGGATGGTAGGAATCGCGCCATTAATTTTTAAGGCAATTGATTCAAAAGAAGAATATGTAGACAAAGTTAGATGAGATACCTTCAACTTCTCTTTATGAAGTATTGCTAGCCCCCCTCCCCGTCCCGTATCAAGTGATTTACAAACATAACTATATCCTGGGGGAACAGACTGGTTTAGATGAAAAAAGTCATCTGGTTTCTGCCATGTCTCAGTTAGACAGAAAAAGTCAAACTCACGGTCAGACAGTAGATCGTACACCAGGGGTCCTTTAGTGGAAAGTGATCGCATATTGAGTAATCCAAAGGAAAAATAGTTTCTACCAGAATCGTTGTTAACCGATCTGGCCAGGTTGGTTAATACACTGTGATCGACAGACCGTGTGAGCCTCCTAGGCAAGTGTGGTTTAGTTGACCAAAAGGACCGTATTTGACACGAGTCATCGATGTTATAACTCCGCCGAGACCCGCGATGTATGTATTTCCGACGCGGTATGTACACAATATCCAAGGGAAGATGTGGAGCTGACAGAAGATTAAACGGACGCAAACGGAGCTGAGTAAGTTCCGCCGTCGAATACTGGAGCATCGTCCACGCCACCAAATGATATACAGCAGAAAGGACGACCCAGATGTGGTTCATTCGTACTAGTAGCTCAGTGATCTTCATAGTTGATCCCCGTGCCAGAGGTACCACGAAGAACAGTCAGTAGCTCACCGGCAGGCAAACCAGCAACCGCAGAGAAGCATCAACAGTCAATACGCAGGTAGATCAACCAGCGTACCAACCCGCCGAATCAGCGTGGATACACAGGTCAGAGTTACTCCTTAAAATAATTTAAAACAGTTCATAAATGCCTTCATGCATTTATAAGTGCAGGAGTATTTAGAAGTTAAAAGTTTTAAAAATTCCCTCCCTGAGCAGCGGCAGCGGCAGCTAATAGCGCCAGCGTTCACCCGGAAGAACATCTAATACAAATCACGGAATAGTGTAGTTTGTGTCAGGCTCATTATGTAATTAGGGGTCAAGCAACGAAGGGGCGAACCTATTATGACCCCTATTATTTTTGTTAGTTTTCTTATTATTAGTGGTCAAATTCAAAGTTATGAAATTTGGCACACAGATAGAGAACAGTCTTATCTGTTACCACAGCAAATTTGGTGTCTCTACCTCAAACCCTGTAGCGCCACCAACTGCCCAAATTTTGCACTCACGTTTATGCTAATAATTTTTGAACCGTGAGTCCTAGAAATGATATGAAAAAAAATAAAAAAAATAAAACATTCCCTCTGATTCCTTGGATCAAAACTATTCGATTGCATTTAAAAAAAAAAAAAAAAACATTTTTCAAACTCGTCTTAGACCGTTTGTCTGATTTGCACAGAATTGCCCTGCATCATCTAGAGGTACTCACAACAAAAATGTATTCACAGAATTTTGATAAACCATACCATTTTCGAATGGCGCTTCAACAAATTTGACGAAGAGCATGCCAAAATGTATGTGAGGGTATATCTCCGTAACTCGTTAGCGTATTCATAACAAACTAATTATTTGTCATAGGCACCATGACTCAGGGTGCCTGCTGAGTTTAGGAACAGTGCCATCTAGTGGTCACAAAATATGAACTTCTGAACAATTTGGCAAAATAAAAATCATAAAATTGGATTAGATTCAGTGGGTTATTGGGAGTAAGCAATATGATAAATTCCTATGTCGGCCATTTTGGACGTCAGCCATTTTGAATTTAGGCATAAAATCCTGATGTGATTTTTTTGGCTTATTACTCTTGAACACTTTTTCCAAAAATAACGAAAATTATCCCTTTAAATCAAGTGCTACATTCTGAGTTGTTCAATACCACATTTTCCTATGTTGGCCATTTTGGATGTCGGCCATTTTGAATTTAGACATAAAATGCTGTATTTTACAAATAACTTGGCATATTCTTACAAAACTTGATGTATGTCTTTGGCACCATGCTCTGAAGGGACTCAAAACGTTTCGGGACAGCGCCACGTGGTAAAAAATTATAATGCTATATTTAAAATGCTAATAGCTATTGACTCCTTATGCCTACTGTCATGAGACTGTTCTTGATAGATTCAGTAGTTCATGCCGAGAACAATGATACCATTTATGTCATGCTTGAGCAAATATCCTGTCTGCCATTTTTAAATGTTTTGAAAACCTACAACTCCTCCTAGACTGTTTGTCCGATTTGCACGACAATTGGTCTGCATCATATAGAGGCAATCACGACAAAAACTAATTCACAGAATACTGATAAACCATACAATTTTCGAATGGCACTTCAACTAATTTGACAAAGAATGCGCAAAGTTGAACTTGAGGCTGTATATTCCTCAAATTCCTTGCAACAAGACCTACAAAATGTATATCTTAGTTTTATGGCATTTTATAAAATGATTTCGCTATTAAAATTTTCTAAAAAAGTTACTTTTTCAAACTCCTCCTAGGTCGTATTTCTGATTCTCACAACAACTGGTGTGTGTCTTCTATGAACCCTCTTGCCAAAAGTAATCAAAGGAATTTTGATTATTCGAAGCGTTGCGAAGGTATAAGAAAAACAAACTGGTCAGGTGTCATCCATTTTGTGCGTATTGACCAATATCTACCAAACGAAAAGGCCAAATTTTATAAAAATTGCATAAAAAAAACAGCATATTTTGAGTCTGCGTACAAAATTGTGAAAAAATGTGCCTATAACTTTGCAACTGTATTATCAATTAAGTTAAAAATTGGTATGCTTCTTGTAGGGGCCAAATGCTTACATACTCTACAATATGACTCAATATGACATATAAAAAAACATGTCCACCAGCAGCCAATCACATTTCAGCAAAATGGCTGTATAAATGGTGTTTAAATTATTGTATATTATCCAATGTTACCTGCTATTGTGAACTACATCTAGGACCATAGGTCAATAATTCTAAAAGAAAAGTTGAACTTTAGTTATTTATTTAGTGGTTGCACATATCAGTGTATCCAAAAGCCTATAATTCCTAAAATAAATATTCAAATTTCTAAAACCTTTTTGGAGATTGAGTGCTTTGTGGCTTTATAACAGAATAAAAGTAAAATAAATGACCACCATAACAATTATCCTGTTTTAGGATCATTGAACACAAGACATCTGTCATATTTAACACCAATTTGCAAATTCAGCAACTTACAAAGTACATAAACATATGCAAATACATTCATTTGAAAGTTCTTAAAAGTCTTGAACCCCATTAATTGCTGATTGCAGCTATATTTTTTATATTTGTATTTTTTTAATGACAGTACTCACCATTTTCCAATAATTTGGTAGCTTATCCAAATGTCTCTTTATGTCAGGGTTATAATTACTAATACATGCAAATAAATCCAAAAAGAATTTTCTTTTCAATGCCTCCTCTGATTTCCAGTGACCACATGGATTTATATCCTGTTTATCTCAAAATTAAACAAAAAAATTCTTCATTCCCCTTGCTTGTGACTCTCCTTGAATGACCCACTGCAGTGATGTTTACTAGCTGCATGTAATACAACCGTGGAAACCAAATATGGGACACATTTAATACAATTAATTTGGGCTTCAAAGAATTGAACATTTTGGAACAATTGTGTTAGCAGAATTTCATGAATTAAGTGAAACATTTTAATATTATTGGGTTAGTTGTTAGTTGAACTTGCTTCTGCACTCTCACTTTTGTTATTGCTTTTGTCATTGCTGTTTCTACTGCCAATGATGCTGATATTATAGTGCCCATTTTCATGTGTCTAGACACTTGAAATATTTGCCATGATGGGTAATGTTTGGGCGAATGCCTAAAAATATTGATTGATTATTTCATCATGGATGCATGGTGTTGCATATGTTCGAACTGTCCGGTTTTGAATAAATGCCACTCTGTAAAAACAGTAAAATATTATAACAAAAATAATCAAGAGAAAGACATTGATCTAGTCCTGAACACATTATATTTGTGAGTGTGCAACTGTTCAGTTAACATATAGGCAGTTGAAGCTCATTTTATCTGCTTTCAGTTCTCTTTCAGCTTTTATTCCTGGATTTATTTTAAGAAGGGTTGCTACTGACTTGGCCATGTGCATGAGGTTCCAATACAGCTCCCAAAAAAGTTATGCACTATTTTAATGCCAAAATTAAACATAAACACTATCGTACTGTGCCTGATTTAATTGTGAAATGGAAGACAATTCCCATAATGTGACGTTCTCATATGTGTGCACGTTCATTCACAGCTACAATGAAAAGATGCTTTGGATCCAATTAGAGGTGCATGAGCATTTCTGTGTGCATGACTGCTCATCATCCAAACAGATTCCTATCAGTAGGGAGGCTCTATTCTTGTGCAGTCCCAGCAGCCTTCATAGGGTCACTGCTTCAGTGCTTTAAATTTGAGATAGTAATCAGTCATTTTCTGCATCCCATCATGCAGAAGTAGACCTTGATATTAAACAGCTGCCAGTGACTAAGGAATCCACGCTATTGACACATCGCTCTCAAAAAGTTAGGCAGCAAATAGAAAAGTTGGATACAGTAATGATTTTTTTTTTCTCTCTCTCTCATTATGCCCTAAGTGTTCTTGAAAGACATGTTTATGGGAGATAATAGGCAACCTAACTGTTTCTTAGTCACAAGCTTAGGGAACCAACCAGTTCACAGCAGTTGCATTGCAGAGGGAAAACTGAGAAATAGCACCAGAGAACTCACTATAAGTTTACTAAACAGATAATACAGTACCAATAAAAAATAAATAAATAACTTATTTCCTTAGGGCATGATGGCTGACCTGACTTCCCATCAGCTGCCCCACCAACAGGATATTAAGACAAGCGGATTGAATCAATCCTAGTTACACAAATTAATAATTTGATCAAGTTTGACCCCAACTTCTTCCCATTATCGCAGCGCGGATGGTTACCTAGCCTTGTGTGATAAGGGCATGGCAAATGCGAGTAATACGATGACAGAGGAGTTCTGTGCACTTTTTACAGTGATGAACTGTCCTACCACCGAACCACGACAAATTTGAAGTACCATCTTCAGGTGAATCACTTTTTTGCTGATGTTAGCAAATATGCTAGTAATGAGACAGGGTCAAACGACACTGGCGGAGTGCAGTCGGGGCAAGTTTGTCAACAAAATGACAACAGCAATGCTAACTAGTGCAATCGCTAAATGGATTGCCACAGACTGCAGGCCTATCAACACAGTTCAGAACAGGGGGCTTCAAGACATAATTCAGATCGCCACAGGCGACCATCATACAAGCTACCTTCCAGGAGAACTATTGATATGAGAATACATGAACTATACGATGCTGAAAAAGCTATGAAAGTGAGGCAGTTGGCAGAAGGTATTTTTATTGCACTTATTGGAGACCACTGGACATCAGTAAGTAACCTAACTACCTCGGTGTAACACCACACCTAATCGATGACAACTGGCAGTTATACTCCTTCACTTCAGGTGTGTTAAAACAGAAGAAAGCCATTTTGCCGAAGCATGCGCTAGCCAGTTTCTCAAAGTTGCAAATGAGTGGGAGATAACGGGCAAGGTCACAACTATACGAACAGAAAGCGCTCGCAATATGATTGCTACTGCAAGGATTCTACCATTTGAGCATGTGCCATGTGTGACGCACATAATACAAAGGGTGATCACCATGGCTTTACGGGACAGTGGATTTGACAGCTTTTTAGCCAAGTGCCGTAAAATAGTCTGACATTTCAGACACAGTCCCGCAAACACAGCAGAGCTGAAAGCTCTGCAAGCCTCTCATGCACTAATAGAGGAGCCCCTCATTCAGGATGTACTGATGTGCTGGAATTCAACTCTTGAAATGATGAAAACGCTGGCACAGCAGAAGCACAACTTAGCCATGCTAACCTCAGCTGAATATGACTGGTTGCTGGAGCCCTGCAGGTAATATGATTTCTCTGTCTTCTCCAATTTTACTTATAAAAATAAGTAATTTGTAAGTCATCTAGACATCATTTAAGGCCTATACCCTAAATAGATGCCATCTAAATGAAAACTGTAGTCATTAAGTCAAATGTGTGGTGTAGTGCGCACAGGTTGTTTAGATCAGTTTTACTATCAGATATAATTAATAATTAATGTTTATTAATTATTAATTAATAATTAAATTAAATAATAGAATTTAATTCGTTAAATTCTATCCTCAGGGCACCACTCTTTTACAAGAGAAAAATTATAGTAGGTGACTGATCAAGTCTCATAAAATTCTACCCTGAAGATTGAGTATCTTGATTGATAATCAAAATAATCAAAAAGGGTAAGAAGCTAATCGAATTATTGCCATACGAATCCAACAGTAATCTGGTTACAGTTGGCTTCTAACAACAACAATTTAACGATCCTGAAGTAATACGGGAGTTCTTGACGTGGCAGAGGCTGGCTTCAACACAATATTCAAACAAAACAACTAGGAGTACTTATTATAATATAACAAGATTTATTATAATCAAACAGCAATGAACACTGTCAGTACTAGATGAATATAATACAAAACATAAAATGGAAATCCTAACTAAATTGTGGAGCTATATGCTAGTGTGTGTGTGTGTGTATGTGTGTCTAGGTTCGGTAACAAAGACACAAAATGGCGGACTAAACTCCACCTGTGGGCAAGTTTCAAAATGGAGGATCAGTTCCAAAATTGGGACCGAAGTTCCAAAATGGCGAACTGAATTCAAAATGGAAAATATTTTCCCAAATGGAGGATTAGACCGAAAGGGGCGGAGCCAACGATCATTTGAAGGTGTGGGGAAAGGAAGATGGCTGGATCAGTTACAGAACAATAGAGCTTTTACCACGTGTGGGTGGTAAATGAGCAGACACGCAAAGAACTGAACGAAACAGGCGGGAGAATTTGGAAAACACCAGCCTGATTCGAACAAACCATGGTGCTGCTCGCTCTGTGAATTTCAGTGAGTGTGAGAGAGAGCAAACAAACAGGGGCTCATGCAATTTAACAGAGGATACATGCTGGTAACAGCGCGATTGAATCGTTAGTTCAGATCACTCAATAAAATAACATTTCACCCAAAAATGACGATCTCATGAATCAGCACAACAATCAGCGACCATAGTTAACATACAAATGTAAACAAAAACATTTAGCAATCAAATACATAGGATTTAGTTTTATAAGAAAAGTCACAGTTTCTAAACTAAATCTGCCCAGATATCAAGCCTTACTTGGGAAATCCTGTGTGATTTCAGCAGGGTTGTCAGTTTGAATTCCAGTTGCAATGAGCGGTCAGGAGAAAACAATCTGGATTTGGTCCTCTGTCTTACGCTTGTCAGCGAAAAGACGCATCTCTGCGTTATTTCTCGGGTCCGGTGATGGAGAGAAATGCAGGCGATGGTCAACGTTGATAGAAAACGATTGAAAAGGGAATCTGGTTGCCTTTTCCGTATTCTAAACAAATTCACTGATGTTTCACGGTGAAAATGAAATGAACCGGTTGTAATACTACACGACTGGAACAAAGCTAAGTTAATCTTACTCTACCGTGGCCAAATGGTGAGGTTAGAAAAACGTGGTCTCTCTTTGTCCAGAAGGAGGATTCCTTTGTGTAGATGCATCTCTTTAGAGCACAGCTCGTGCAGTTGTAGCCAGCGAAGCTTTAGCAGAGAGAGAGAGAAATCAAATCTGAGCGCTAGTTTTGTTAAGAAGATGACGTCATCGGTCATAGGCCGCTTTTGACCAATGACGTTTGAGATCGAGTCCATGGGCGGGACTTCCGTCCGGCTGTGAAGCATTCTGGGAAACCGAGTTCAATGTTTCACCTTTGATCATAGAACAAAGGGCCATGCTGTCTCTGCTGCCATTTTCAGTGGGGCAAGGCCCTACAGTGGTGCTGTGTTTGCACTGTAGGTACATCACTGAGCTCCTAGGTGGTGAAAAGTATGTATCCTGCTCCATGGTGCTACCTGCACTATGTCATCTCCTGCGTAAATTGGAGGTCTCTGATGTTGACCCTGCCTACATAGCGCGCTTCAAAGCTGCATTCACAAAGGACCTCAACAGGTGAAAGGATAACTCAAACATGTGGTGGTTAAAGGTAGCAACTGCTCTAGATCCTAGGTTTAATGACCTTAGGTGCTTGCCCAGAGCAGAGAAGGGAGAGGTGTGGCAAAAGCTGAGTGAGATGCTGAAGAATAGAGAACCTGCACTACAGACCTCTGGAGAAAAAGTGGAGCCAGAGCCACCAAAGAAGATGGTCCTCCTACTGATGGGATCAGAGTCAGAGTCTGATGATGAGGTACTGTGAACAAATAAATCTCTAGAGAGGTGCAAGACAGAGCCCTGTGTCAGCATAGAAACATGTCCACTACAGTGGACACCACAACATGTGCATATGGTAAGCTGGCCCATATTGCAAAAAGGTACTTGGTTACACCTGCCTCAACAGTGCCATGTGAGAGACAGTTCTCTTTGGCAGGCCACATTCTGCAGAAGAGGTCAGCTATGTCATCTGAAAATGTGAACAAGCTAGTCTGCCTGAGCAACTGGTTGAAAGAAGAGTAGACTGTATGATTGGTTGACAATAGGCATGTTGCACAGATGCACACTGTTTGAAGTAATTATCTTTAACCACAAATGTAGAGACTGTTCACTCTGTCTCTTCACAGACATTATGGCATTCCATTTCTAAAATAGGCCTACTTATTGTTGCATTCATTTTTGTTGATCTTACTATGCAAAACATTTACAGGTAAGCTTTTTGTGATTTTGTAGAATGCATTACTTTGTAACAGTTGTTGGGTTCTGCTAAATATGTCTGCAGTTCATATGGATGCCTCAACAAATTAAGAGATTGTTATTGAACACTTGTTAAATAAGTGTTAATGGTTGAGATAATAAAACTGAAGAATCTGTTAAATCAGTTTTTATGCATTTATTTATTTCAACACTGCACGTTTACAAGTAAATCCTAGTATTTTACATTTGTGATTAATCATGATTAATCACAGCCCATGAATGTGATTAATTCAATAAAAAATGTCATCGATTGACAGCACTTTTGTAACATTTACAAATGTCATATAGTTTATTCTATCCATATGATGTCATATTGCATGTGTAATAATGGTATGACTTGTCAGTGCTTGTGAGCTACACATTCTTACACAAAATTTGCAACACTGGAATTTAAAAGATAAAATACAATTCCACATTTCCATATTTAAGTGCTTATACTATTTAAAGAAAAATAGAGCTATATGAATATACCTGCAATCTCTTATTTAACACTGTCGTGGAAAAGTGAACATTTGCAGTGACAACAAAGCATTTAAATTCCATTTTCACATGTTGTGCAAGGACATATATTGGCTTCTTTCAGCTGATTGAACATGCATTTTCATTTGGGCATTTCTAATTTGCATTAAATGAAGACAGAGAGCAGCAGAGAGCGCCAAGCTTGTGAGTCATTGTCATGGTTACCAGATAGATTCTGAGCAGATTGCTGCGGATGTATAGAATGAAAGTATCGTTAAATCATTGTGCAATGCAAAAAAAATATATAGCCTTCCCTGCAATCAATACAAGTCACAATACCAAGAAGGACATTGAGAATATTTAATTTAAAAGAAATAAAATCACTGTGCCGAACAGCTGAAACAGGGACATTATTAAATTGTTTAGAGAAATTACGAGACACACCTCGTAAAACTAGGACCGACCCTTCGTCACCCTAGATTTCTACCTGCTTTTCTTCTCTCCATGATGTATTGTAGTGATTCCCTCCCACACTGTCTTTGCTAATGTAATGAGGCTACCTGCTAGTGCTATCACCACCTAGTGGCATCTTCATGTTAAGGTGATAGCAGGTTTAAAGGTACAAAAACCTATCACAACAAAAATGTAAACTAAATTTTTTTTTAGATTATTTTTATAAAAAAAAATTCAGAGCCACGAAAATTTATTTTAGTTTAGTTTCAGTTTTTCTATTTATGTTGATGTGAGGAGGAGTAGGGCGTGGCTGGGCCATGACGACACGCCCAACGCTGCTGTGTCGTAATCAGCTGGGAAGCGGATAAAGACCAGCTGGGAGCGCCAGTTCGAGAGAGAGAGATATGCGGCCACTGTGTGTGTGTGTGTGTGTGTGTGTGTGTGTGTGTGTTTATGTTTAAGTTAATTTATGTAATTAAAGATATGTTGACTGCTCAGCTGGTTCCTGCCTCCTGCTTGCCCATACTGAACCCGTTACAGTTGATTTGTGTTTTGATTTCAGTTTACGAAAATGTTTTGTTTTTACATTTACGTTTCGTTTTAGTTTACGATAATAACCTTGGTCCTTGTCAAGCATATATTTCAAGCTGTTCTATTGCCCATGATAGTACAATTTGAATGTGGACAAAGGTTGCTATAGAACAGCAATTAAATTCACGACGACATTAAATCATAAGGATCTAATTGTCATTCAGTAAGAAGCTTGTCATGCAGTTTGTAGGCATCAGAATGTTGAGTATTACCTCTTACAGATTTGAATTTATCACCGTCCTCGTCCAAGACACTTTCTACCTGCTGAAGAATGTATACATCACTGGTAAACCATTTTGGATACCAGGTGTGTAAAATGCAACATAAAATACAATTAAATATGCAATTCCATCAGAAATTGCCTTAAGTCAGAAGAAGATTTTTATTGGATACAAAAAAAAAAAAAGATTTGAGTCTGAATTTTATGCCATGGCAAATGAGCTGTCGTTTGCAGAGAGAAGGTCTGTTGTAATTGTTGGGCCTCATGTATTCAGAAATAAGACAAAGGCAGGCCTGCACACAGTCGTAAAGCCTGACTGAGGCCTACACACACAATCATAAAATCTTACTGTTAACAACTGTGCCAAAATCAAACATTATTATTGCTAATAACCAAACCCGCTCCTGAATGCAGCGCACAACAAAATACTGCTTTTTTTCTCTCACTTGAGAAATGTGCCCAGAGTCTTAAAAAATTAAATAATGCCACTGCAGATAGCTCATGAAATGAACTGAACTTCAAACAAAATAGTACACAATACCTCTTCATGATTACAAATTTTCTACATACATGGACTCTGAAGTGAACTTTAGAGACCATTACTCTTTATATTCTGTGTGCAATTATAATCTGTTTGTCACCTTTTCCTTGCACTGAACTTTGGCGATACATTGTTTAGTCTTTACTTTTGATGTTTGACTGCCAATTTATTTGATATGGACCTGTGAGATGGGTAAACCAGACCAAAGAACACAGAATAAATGAAGTAGGTTCAAAGAAACTCTGTGCCATTTAGTGTGAATAACTTCAGCAGTGTTGTTTCTGATTATTTTCATTATGTCTTAGTACCTAAGGTAAACAGCTCATCAAAAATGTTCCCAAAAGCTTGAATGTTTTGAAAGTAAATAATAATCAAACAAAACATTTTCAAATGAACTTTAATTGATTCAGTCTTTGTGTTCAGTTTAAATGTGTTTAATATAAACTGCTCACTTTCATATTGACGATGGATGGATGGATGGATGGATGGATGGATGGATTTAGTAGCTTGAAAACTCTAGGAGTAAGTGTAAGAAATGTTGATCTCGGTTTTGGGATTTTGAAAATATAAAAACCCTAAACCAAGTTTGTAGAATAACAGTATGTTGATTTTTTTCAAGCCAACATAATAATAGCAGATACAGTAGTACAAACAGTTTGTTTATTTGCAGCACCAGCAAATGCTTAAAGCATTGTACAACACACCAACAGCATGAATCTGGTTGCAATCAAAAGTCCCTTTAAGGTAAGCCAGTTCACTCGGCAGCCATCTTGACAACGTCCAAGGTCAGCTTGTGTGGATATCCACAACTCATTTAGCAAAGATGCATTGAATAACGTTTCTCAAACATGCAACCTTGGATATGGACATAGTTCATGACAAATATGAATTTTTAAGCAAATTAAACACATAAACGGGTAAAATGTCCTATGTTACATTATAATACAAGTTTGTTTGCAGAAGCAGGTGTGTAAAACATAGTAAAAACCAAGCTTAATTATTCTCTCACCTGATGCAAATTTGTTTCTAGTTAACAATCAAACACCTGATAAGCAAATAAAAACATTTGTGTTGTTTCCTTTTATGACAAGCAGCGGGCGAGATATAGGAATATCGCACATACAACTTTGAATGGAATTAAATGTTGTGATTTCTCCCATTCATCTCCTCATTTTATGTCTCTGGTGTATTTTAGACAAGCATTAGTATGTACATGTGTATAAAACAATTATTTAATGCCTGTAGTATGGCTATATTTATGGCTCAGAAAACATCTTATGGTAAACTGTTGGTTTATTCAAAACACACAAGTAGCTAGATCTCTAACCCATAGTAACCAATTCACAGGTGCACCAGCAATTTAGTTGACATTTTGTGACATGTCAGGAGGTAACTTGTTTACATTGTTTGAAAGAAAAAGCCACCAAATCACAGTCAATATGACATTATAAATTGGCATGTCAAAGTTGATGAAAAAATTTGAAGATGTGCTGTCATGCATTTTGTGGTTCCACAAAAAATATATATACCCAAGATCGAATATTACCCATGCAAGGCATTAGTCATTTACCTGTTTGTTAGAAAAAGAGCTTAGAAAAGATGTGGCGTAGAGTAATTAGTTTGAACTTCAAAGAAAGTCGCCTAGTTATCACAGGCATTACCTGTGAAATGATATGGATGCGGAAGAGCAGCACTGTCTAATTTTCATTTCAGAAAGTCTCCCACACTGTGATAGCAAAGCTGGCTGTCAAAAGCCTCTCCATTAATCTGTCAGTCATACCATTTTACCGGCAGAATTAAGTAAATCATATCTCATCTTTCAACAAGAGAGTGCATCTCTGGAACTGCCATTACAAAGGCTATACTGTTTCTCATGTCTTATTGTAATGGTGCATCCAAAGATGTGTACACTGTAAAAAGTGTCCATAGTGGTTACAATAAAAGACTGTTAAAAATACTGGTTAATGGGTAGTTACCTTAAAATATGAGGTATATATATATGTGTCACACTTTATTAGGAGGCCTTAACTACTATGTACTAACATTAAATACATCCAAGACTATGTATTTACTGTGTAACTACATGTTGTTCTGCAAAATTCCAACATTTGCTGCTACTGAAGTTGAGGTACGGGTAGGTTTAGGAGTAAGGGTGGGTTTGGGTTAGGATTAGGGGTTAGAGTTAGGTTTTGGGATAAGGGTTGGGTTAGGCGTAAAGTTAACAGTGTAACTACAAATGTAATTAAGTCATGACAACTTTCTAAATTGTATCAATGGGAACTGGATATGGTCTTGGTGGAATAGATCTGATACGCTGCTGCTGCTGCTGCTGAGAAAGCATGAGACTTGCTCATCTGAAGTGTTCAGAATTACAAGTTAGGATGCATACTGCTGCTGCAAGGTCAGATAGGGAAAACCCCATAGCAGATCTATACAAGTGGAGGGCAAAAGAGCTCTTATAGCATGCAGTAAGGTGCTAGCCATAATAAAGTGGTGATGTTTGTGCTGCTAGTACATAAAAAGAACGAAACAAAATTTAGATCCAGTACCACCTGGCATGGTATATAATGACAAAGCATGTTAAGAACTCATTAATTTTTGGGCATCAATCAGGTCTTTAGCATTAACGTAGCGTTAAAAGCTGCTGAAGACTAACGACCCCATTTCTTTGAGGGTAGATTAATGAGGTGAGTATGTTAGGTTTTTCCAGTGCGGAAACTCTGTTGTCCAGACAATTACTTGATCTCGAAGAGAGCTGCAAGTACAGGGTCCGTAGAGTTCAAAGGGTCAGAGTGGAGCTGTTTGGCTGGAAAAGTGGGAGCAGCAGGGGTGATCTGTTTTCGCTTAGCTTTAGCCGGGATGGAGCTGGGTGACGGGGGAGGAGTTAGAACAGAGACGTCGAAGGAGAGAAAAATGGTATACAAATCCTTGTGGGATAAACCGGTTGGAGGGGTTATATCACGACTGAATAAATGTTCCAAAATCTTAGATACTGGCCATCGAAAATGGAAGCATAGCATTGTGCCAGTCGGGCACTCCGTTTAGTGAGTGTGGAGAGATGATCAGCTTTGGTGGGTATCTGTCTTGGATTTCGGGGTCATGATCTGTGTCAGACTTGGGTTCATCAAGGGATAAAACATTGTCGATGTCTTGGTGAGACATACATCTGAAGTAGCGAGAGGAGGCTAGATATAACAATAGCGCTAAAAAAGAGATCTCATGGCATGCAGTGTGGCGCTAGACGGATTGAGCCGGGTTTATATATGGGATTGAGAAGATAGGAAGGGGAGTTTGACTGGCTGCTCCAATGAAAGGAAACCAATCAACTGCAAGGAAGAGTTTCATAGCTGAAATTTGTATTTAAATGCAAGTGATTTAAATGTAGTTACAATGCAACAAAATGTATGTACATAAAAAGTACATTGTATCAAATGGTAAAGTAAATAGTAGTTAAGGCCACCTAATTTAAAGTGGTCCAAATTTGTTTTATTTAAAATTTATGATTTTCCCATATAATTAACGGTAAAAATGTATATGATGTTTAACAAGAGTGTACATGTATTTTGTATGGTAAAATATTGTTAAAATTACATAAAAAAAAAAAAAAAAATGTGGTGTTCCCAGAATTCCCTGCGTGACCCATGACATTTCATAATATTTTATATGACTAGTTATGTTTCTTCTTATTTTTAATATAATTTGCATACATTGACACATTTTCTGTGCCAACACAGACTGATCACTGACCCCTGGAAGGCCACCCCCGTGAAAAACTCCTGGCTCCGCCACTGCCTCCTCATACTTTAACTTAGTGAGTTTTTCCTTTCCCATGTTGTCTTTAAATGCTGCATGGCCGTTTTTTAAGGCACTTTAATTTGTAAAGCTTTGGAAAAATATATATTGTAAACAGATGTTATACATATATTAAAAAAATTATATATATATATATATATATATATATATATATATATATATATATATATATATATATATATATATATATATATATATATATATATATATAATTATGCCATTATTCACAAACCCTCATGTTGTTCCAAACCCAAATAACTTTCTTTCTTGAAACACAAAAGTATCACTTACTTTGATTGCATTTTTCTTCCATACCACATTCTGCCCTAAATATATTGTGTTCCACAGAAGAAAATAAAAAGAAAGAAAGAAAAAAAGCTAATTGGGTTTGAAATAGCATTACGGTTAGTGAATGATGACAGAATTTTCACTTTTGGATGAACAATGCATTTAAGTGTCTAAATCCATTATAGCACAATTTGTATGTAGACTTTTGAAATGGGTGTCTCCTTCAAAGGTATGAATTCCTTCTTGAATTTGATTAACCCTTGTGCGTCAATAAAAAGTTACTCAGAGGACAAAAATGTCCATGTCAAAAAACTGCTATAATAATATTATATATTAATAACTAATTTTCAAAACTTTTTGTCAGTCCTGATCATAACTACCAAAGCGTATTCATTAATTTTCAGGAAGTTAACCCTTCAAATGCCAGTTTGTTTATATAATGCCACTGTTGTTTTTTATGAAAAAATAATATATATATATATATATATATATATATATATATATATATATATATATATATATATATATATATATATATATATATATTATTTTCCATATACTAAATGCTAAGGGGATTGTTTTTTGTTGTTGTTGATTATCACAGTCTGGGATATTTTAATGATAAGCAACAACATTGATTTTGATGCAGTATTAGTTTTTGTGCAGTGTCAGATTAAAAAAAAAAAAAAAAAAAACCCTCACACTCAGAACCTTAGAGGACAAAATTGTTTGTGTCAAAAAACTGCCACAACAAATATTATTATTATTATTTTATTATTTGGACTTTTCAACCAATATCAGTCCTGATCATAATTATTAATTATAATTATTATAGGAAAAAAAACATATATTTGCTCCATAGGCTAAACATGAGAAAAATGGTGCCATCTGTTGGAAAATATATATTGTTTTACATTTTGAAGCCAGTGATCCAGAATGAAAGCATGATATCACAGAATTAATGATTTTATGCTTTAATTGCACTGGGATCAAATATTGCAGTTTTAATGGGTTTCAATGGGGACATTTTTGCCCTTAAGGTCCTGAGTGTAACTATTTGTATACAGTGTATTATATATGTATTATAGGAACTGAGGTTGAAATTTCAAAATTCCCCCAAAAATACACACCTTTGGCAAAATGCATGCCTTTGGCATTAACACAAAAGTCAAAAATGAAATCGCACAAAGGTTAAGTTGATTAAGACCATTATTTCCTTTTCTTTTCCTTCCTTTCAATGAATTATATGTTCAGGTGTCTTTGTATTATTTAAGTTTAGCATCACTCAAAGAAGATTTTAATGAGCTTTATAATTAAAGGCTAATTGAGCTGAACCCATTATGGATCTTGAGGTAATATTCCACCAAGAAGGGCACACTCATATAATGAGATATATATATATATATATATGTCCTCTATTCCCACAAATTCCTCTCATTTAATCAGTTGATAATGATAATAACTGGCATTGCATGCCAATAAAGGAATTACTTTATTATTTAGGTCCTTGTAGTCATCATGGCAGAAAACCACTATCTTATCGTTTTACCCACACCTTCACTAGTTTACTGCTCATGACTCTTCAACCCTCACACTGAAATGTCTAAAAGGACAATTAACTATTTATGTCAGTTGCTGCATTGTAGGCCAAAACCAGTGCAGCCAGGGCTGTAACCATAGTTTGAAAATGAGTGAGGTCCGGGGTGGGGTGACAAATTGTTTCACATTCTACTCTCTGTCTCCTAAGTTCACATAGTCCCCATGCAAGGCATTAGTCATTTACCTGTTTGTTAGAAAAAGAGCTTAGAAAAGATGTGGCGTAGAGTAATTAGTTTGAACTTCAAAGAAAGTCTCCTAGTTATCACAGGCATTACCTGTGAAATGATATGGATGCGGAAGAGCAGCACTGTCTAATTTTCATTTCAGAAAGTCTCCCACACTGTGATAGCAAAGTTGGCTGTCAAAAGCCTCTCCATTAATCTGTCAGTCATACCATTTTACCGGCAGAATTAAGTAAATAGCATCTCATCTTTCAACAAGGGAGTGCATCTCCGGAACTGCCATTACAAAGGCTATACAGGGTCTAATATTTCTTATTGTAAGGGTGCATGAAAAGATGCATACACTGTAAAAAATGTCTGTAATTGTAATGATAAAAGACTGTAAAAATGCTACAGTAAAAAAAACATTAATTGGTTAACAGGTAGTTACCTTAAAATATAAGGTCAAAATGTTTAATATATTTAAAAAGACAATACATGTAGTTTTACATTAAAATGTTGTAAAAATTACAATTTAAAGATGTAAAAAGTATGTTCTTACCATATATAAATGGTAAAAATTATATGACGTTTAACAAGAGTATATAGTGTACTTTTTATGGTAAATTAATTTCCTGCGTGACCCATTAAATTTCATTATATTTGAAGTGAATAGTTAGGTTTCTTCTTATTTTTAATATCAATTATGTACTTTGGGGTGTCAAATGTTTTCACATTCTACTTTCTCTCCATTCTGTCTGTTTTCTGTTGGGGATGGACATTTTTTAATTAGACCATATTGATTGCATCACTCTTTGTTGATATAGTTTAATATAGGCTAAGTATGGAAAATTAATGTACTTATTTATTATTCATGCAACAATATTATTAATATGTTCCATATGCATAAACTTTTCTGCATGAATGGAAATAAGAGCATTGAGCAGGGGTGTTAACACTTCTATGGAATGAGATCTACTATTTCATAATTTTATTATTGTAAGATCTACCATGCACAAGGCCTTCATTGGGTAACACTTTATTTTACAGTGTCCCTGTTACAGTGTAATTACCCAAGTAAGTATAGAGTACTAACAAAATAATGACATGAAACAACATGTACTTAACATATAATCAAGTAATGAAACATGATGTACACATTGTAATTATGTACACTGGCGGCCAAAAGTTTGGTATTATGTACATATTTTGCTGTTATGGATAGAAATTGGTACTTTTTTTCACCAAAGTGGCATTCAGCTGATCACAGGGTACAGTCAGGAGATTAATAATGTGAAAAATTACTATTGCAATTTAAAAATAAATAAATAAAATTTCAGATCTTCTTAAACTACTTCAAAGAGTTCTCATAAAAAAATCCTCCATGTGCAGCAATGACAGCTTTGCAAATCCTTGGCATTCTAGCTGTCAGTTTGTTCAGGTGATATTTCACCCCACACTTCCTGTAGCACTTGCCATAGATGTGACTCTTGTCGGGCACTTCTCACACACCTTACAGTCTAGCTGATCCCACAAAAGCTCAATGGGGTTAGGATCCATAACACTCTTTTTTCTGTTGTCCAATGTCTGTGAATCTTTGCCCACTCTAACCTTTTCTTTTTGATTTTCTGTTTCAAAAGTGGCTTTATCTTTATAATTCTTCTCATAAGGCCTGCACCCCTGAGTCTTCTCTTTACTGTTGTACATGAAACTGGTGTTGAGTGGGAAGAATTCAATTCAACTATTATCTGAGGACATGTGAGGCGTCTATTTCTCAAACTAGAGTCTCTGATGTACTTATCATCTTGTTTAGTTGTACATCTGGTCTTCCACATCTCTTTCTGTCCTTGTCAGAGCCAGTTGGCCTTTATCTTTGAAGACAATAGTGTACACCTTTGTATACATTTTTTTTTGGTCAATTCAAGCATTGAATAGCCTTAATTCAAAACAATGATTGACTGATGGGTTTTAGAGAAAGACGTGTATTTTTGCCATTTTCTTACCTAATATTGATCTTAAGACATGCCAGTCTATTGCATACTGTGGCAACTCAGTAACAAATACAAAGACAATATTAAGCTTAATTTAACAAATCAGTAATGTCCTGACTATACTTTGTGATCAATTGAATGCCACTTTGGTGAATTAAAGTATCAATTTGCTTCCAAAACAGGCAAAATCTATAGATTATTCCAAACTTTTGGCCGCCAATGTATGTTTATATATACATAATATTACATATGTGTAAAAGGCCAGCCTTTTTACTTAACAAAGACACAACAAAGTCCAACTGTAAAAACCTAAATGATTACAATGGTGGCTAAAAGTTTGGAATAATGGAGCATCATCACTATTTGCATAAAATCACTTGCCATTATATCAAACACTGCTGAAAGCTATTTGGTTCATTAACCTGTTGAAACGCACCCCCTTTTTGAGCACAAACCATGAAAATGACATACCTGAACTTAAATGGTTGTATTTACTGGACCCTTTGGAGTATGGACACAGTTATAGTATCTTTTGAAAGAAGACACTTTGGTCTTTATTTCCCAAGTTTCACAATTAAAATATGTTGTTATGTATTAAAGTTAGAGAAGCTTAAGTATATAGTAATGGAAATATGTGTGAGTTTATAATCTAAAAAAACAATAATAAAAGTGCCAAGACAACCCAGAATACAATGTTCTCAAAGCCACAAGTCTAAAGAAGTTGTTTCAAATTTGAAGATGATGTAACAAAAAATGAGGCCGCCTTTCAAGACGACACAAAATCTGACCACACTGCTTGGCTATTCTGAATAAAACTACTCTGCATTTTTAAAAATAGACTTTGGAAACAAGCTAATTTAGTTTATGAGACTATAATATATAAGATCATATACAGTTTTACAACATGAATGCTGCTCAGATTGCAAAGTTTGTTGAAGAACGATGACGAAGGGTAAATCTTTCAGGCGAGATCTCATGTAAACATGAGATCAATATTTCTCAGATTTATCACTTTTATGGACAAAAAGTGCTATTGGATGTTTTTCAATGAACGCTTTTCATGGACAATTGACCCAAGTGTGTTGAACTGGATTCATCTGGCAATCGTAATTTCATAACAAATGTATGAAGTCCCGTTTTGATATTGCATGTTTTCATTGTACTCCTGGCACAAATAACTAAATTGCTGTTTCTGGAGCATTGCTATCATGAAACAGAGATCGGATATCAATGTTGAACCATTAGACCTTTGAAAAGATGTATAATTTGTTAACATTAATTACATTTCTAGACAATAAATTATATTGTAAATGTAAGTGTAACCAAGGTTACCAAGGAGTAACAGAGAAAAAATTGTTATTGTTATTAATATAATAATATAATAAGGGGAGAATTATTGAAAACTATTCAATAGAAGTAACATCATAAAAGAAAGATATTCATTTCATACTAACGTATATTTTCTTTTGGGTATTACTGTGACCAATGGTGATGAGTTTTGAACTAGAAATGAGCCAATGCGAGCGCAGAATCTGGCGCAGCGGAAAAATTGATTTCCGGGTTTTTGCACGAGGTTTATGTGAGAAGTTAGAAGCAGTTTTTTTTTCTCGGGCACGGATGCCTGATGAGCGCGGTGTCACGACGCTCCGGGAAACAGAGAAAATAATCTTCTAGATGAGTTCTGTCGATGGGTTGATGTGAGTGAAATGACGCACTTTATTTCCTATTAGTTGTGAGAGATGTTGGTATTATTATGAGTGTGAAACGGACATTCAGTTAGTTAATATAAAAGTGTATGGTGATATACATATACTTGATTAGCTTCACAGTGTTGCTAAAGTGTATATGGAGTGTATTTTTGATTTAAAAAGGGTAAAGAGAACGATTTAAACGGGATGTGCTGTACCTGCACCACTCTGGAATTTTCTGTGAGTTTAACGATCTCCTTGGTAAGTCAAATTGCTTTGTAATTGTTACAAGTCAGATTGTTATTGTTGTATAAGAGGAAAAACAAGAAAAATTAAATCTGTGAGTGATTTATATGTATAAAAAATATCGTTCAATGCTGTATTTGGTTAGTAACATTTAACTGTGCTTGAATAGGTGACGGAAAAGTGGTTAATATATTAATCAGTGCCTTATGTTGAAAAATAGTCACAAACCTTGCCTGTGTAAAAGAAATATTCTTTATTTTAAAAAATGCATTTACAAATGTTCGAGTTCTGGGTAAAATGGATGATTAATTTACTGTCATGAGTTAAAAATGTTTATTGTATGTTGTTACAATGAAGATATTAATGATATTTTTGTGACCTTGTCTGTTCAAGGTCAGGTTTTTTTGTTTTGTGTTCTGTTCTGTTCTTTTCCAAATTCGATTGATGTCCTCTATCTGATGTGATGCTGTGTTGGTGCCTGCATTCTGGAATTGTCCTGGCCTTCCAGTGGTTCTGAGGAGGTTTTGGACTGGCAAGCCTCCCTTGTGTCGATTCTTGGATCTGTCAGTTGAGGAAAGACAAGTCTTTGCACTGATTTAAACTGCGACTGGTAGGAAAAAGATTAATTTTCCTCATCTTTTGTTTTTTTCTTGGATGGAGACCTTTTTCATCATCAACAGATAAAGGACAACTAATTTTTCTATGGACTTTTCGACAAACTCTTTTCACAAAGACTGAACATTTTGATTCTATCCAATTGTGAAATCTTTGTTGTTTAATTGTCTGTATATTGTTTATTCAAGGTTTTGATAATTGATACTGATTGCTTACCAAAGACACAAGTGTGTACAAATACAATAAGTGAGTTTATTTAACCCTGATAGAATAAGGGAACACTGCAGTAAGCATAGTGAGCTGACATTATCTTGTTAAAAAACCCAAAAAGGAACTAACTGCAAGATTTGGGAAGTTACATTCTTGTTGGGAAAAAAAATACATATCCATAATTGTATTTTATTTTATTTGTTTATCAATGTAATTCATCGGTTGAATTGTCATACTGAAAATACACAGTGTGTGTTAAAACGAGTGTTCACTGTTGTTGTGGCATCTTTCTCAGCAGCGAATCTGTTTCTTCTGAAACGCTGGTCCATTGATTGGCATATAACAAGTTATTTATTATTCTACTAGTTAATAGCCAGAGAGTAAGAGCTACATAAGCAGAGTGATGTCACTCCTGAGTGCGTATTAACAGGTTAAATGAAGCTTAACATTGTCTTTGAGTTTGTTTTTGAGTTGCCACTGTATGCAATAGACTGGCATGTCTTAACCCTCTGGGGTCTGAGGCTGTTTTGGGCCCTGGAGAAGTTTTGACATGCCTTCAGTTGCCATTCAGTTGCTTAAAAACACATTAATGGCTAAAGTCTGATAACACTGTATTCAGCACAAACTTATTGAAATAAGGCCATATAACACATACTAAATA
Organism: Moxostoma hubbsi; assembly: GCA_032164185.1. NCBI lineage: Eukaryota > Metazoa > Chordata > Actinopteri > Cypriniformes > Catostomidae > Moxostoma > Moxostoma hubbsi. The sequence continues at coordinate 21,786,592 of JAVLUX010000003.1, forward strand.
TTTGTCCACAAGACTTTTGAGAACTGGATCTTGTAGCCTAGAGGTTTTGCTACAAAATGATGTGAAAACCATCCTGATCACTCATTCATACAAAACAATATAGTAATTTTACTTTTTTAAGACACTTTTAGTGTTAGAAAGGTAATATGCACAGAGGTGTGAACTATCATGAATACTGAGGTGATCACACCTGAGGAGACAAAAGACCCCTCCCCTGGGCCCATCAATGAGGAATGTGACAGAAAGAGAATGAATGTGAGGAGACATAATGATCAAAATCAAGTTTTAAATTAAAAGTAGTAATCAGATTATACATTTTCTTTACATAAAGACTTAATTTTAGACCTACACTACCGTTTAAAAGAAGTATCTTCTGCTCACCAAGACTGCATTTATTTGATCCAAAATACAGTAAAAACAATGATATTGTGAACTCTTTTTACAATTTAAAAGAACAGTTTTCTATTTGAATATATTGTAATTGTAATTGTATATTTGTGATCAAAGCTGAATTTTCAGCATCATTACTGCAGTCTTCAGTGTCACATGATACTTCAGAAATCATAATAATATGCTGATTTTCTAATATGGGCATATTTTAAGTGCATTTTACTCATTCAACCTGAACACATATTTGCAAGCACAAGCTTTGTTGATGATGATGAGGCAGCATAAACACTAGATAAAATATAATCTAAACATTCATATTATTTTTATATCATATTACATTTCATATTTATATCATACAGCATACAATTTAAATACCTGCTTTAGCCAAAACAGCATTTAAATGTAACTAAAACTTGCTTATAAGGACATATTTCAAATTTCAATACTCTGAATCCTGGCTGGCAATTCTGGAAACAGTCCCACTAGTAAAATATGTACATGTTTATATAAAATAGCATATATAACTAATAAGCACAATAACTAATGAAAACTAAATTACTTACTCGTCCGAAATTGTATCCTCGGCTGAATCAAGTCTCTCTTCATCGGAGTCCCACTCTTCTTCTGAAGAAAATGTTAACTTTTCCTTAGTATCCAGGAGTTTCCTCGCTTGTGTATCTTTACAAACGCACAGTAAAGTAAATTAATTGTGTTTACATCAAATCTCACTGTCGGAGGCGTTTACCATTTGCATTGATCGCCTCAGCACATTACCGTATGAATGGCGTGCTCTGCTGGTGGGTGTGATCACATTAGCTATAATTAGGAAAACTGTACATCGTTTTGTTTCATACAGATTACATTGCAGGAAAATATTTGTTTTAAATCTAAATTGTTTTATTTAAAAGTAGACATTTTAAGCTTTCTTTAGACATATGTTTCATGTTTGTGGGAAGAATTGCAAAGAAAAAGCCACTTTTGAAACAGAAAATCAAAAAGAAAAGGTTAGAGTGGGAAAAAGAAACACAGACATTGGACAACAGATAATTGGAAAAGAGTGATATGGATCTTAACCCCACTGAGATTTTGTGGGATCAGCTAGACTGTAAGGTGCGTGAGCAATGCTCGAAAGACAGCCACATCTATGGCAAGTGCTACAGGATGCGTGGGATGAAATATCACCTTCGTATCTGGACAAACTGACAACTAGAATGCCAAGGATCTGCAAAGCTGTCAATGCTGCACATGGAGGATTTTTTTTTTTTATGAGAACTCGTTGAAGTAGTTTAAGAAGTTCTGAAATTGTTATTCAAATTGTAATAGTATTTTTTCAAGTTATTAATGTCCTGAATATGCATTGTGATCAGCTGAATGCCACTTTGGTTAATAAAAGTCTGTACATTATTCCAAACTTTTGGCTGCCAATTATAACTAGACAACTACACCATTACACAGAAAGCCATGTAATGGCTTCATATTCTTTTTATAATAACTGTAAGTATTATGCCCCATAACATGTGTCAAGATGCTATTTAAGTGTTTGTTTTCAGTTTTCTTTGTGTTACCACGATAACTAAATTTCAGTAGTCGATTTTCTTTACCAATTTAGATACCAAAAAAAGAGTTATCTCTCAAGTAATTATTAAAGATAAAAAGACAGTAAACAATAAACTGAGAACTAAGTAACTAGTAACAAATAACATGTGACAGAAACAAATTAAAAACAATATAGTAAAGGAATACAAATTAAGAAAAAAGTGCAGATTTTCACAGCAGCATCATGTATTGACATAAATTCAAAATTAATTGTTGTGAAATGTGACATAAATCTATATACAGTATTACTGGTTTTCACTGTATAATTATAATACATGAATACATTTTACAGTTAAAGTCCCACTGTCCACATTTACTTTAGACATAACTAAGTGTTATTACACAACATTCTGCTCAGATGCGAAAGCATGCACACAGAACCAAGGAAGTCAATGTCAGAGTTTGAAATGACATCCTACCCATACTACTCTTACTACTTCTGCCATGTCTGTCTATGGAAGAATTAGTAAGAGCCATTTGTAACAGGTAGAATTTGGTACTGCCCCTTTAAGAGCAGCACACTCTTTACTGTTTTCTTTTCGGTTGAGCATTCATTCTAAGTAGTGATCGCAAGCTGTGCTCACTTCTGTGGGGCACATGAGTTTCTCATATTTCTGTAGCTCTTTTTTAGTTATTTTTGTTTGTTCAGTAATGCTGTTGACGGTGGCGGTTTGCTAACTGCAATTTCATGTGAGACTGACAGTGACTGCAAATAAATGCCACCTGAGGAATACCAGCCACATTGTGAGTCTCTGTCTAACTCTGCTGCAACTAATTGGGTGAGCTATTCCCATTAAAAAGTGCGTTACACATTCCAAACTCAGCCAATATTTAGGATTCAAGTGATTTGTGTATTTCTCTACTCTCTTTCCTTTTTGACCTGTTATCGAGATCATCCTGTGGTTGTCTTGCAATCAGCTGGTATATTCATAATGCTCTAATGAATGTTTTTAGCAATGACATTGTGAAATAAAAATAGTAAATTAATAAAATGGCCTAAAATAAATTAAATAGCCTAGCTTTCATCATGGCCAATATTCTTGTTTTTGGAATATTTTTAACTGTAGCCTACGCCACAGATGGTGTATTTTTTATTAAAAAATTGTAGGTTGGCAAGTTGTTGGTAGGCAAGAAACAAAGTCCATTACTGTAGTAAAATCACTGTTTTGTGCCTTTTATAAAATAGGCTGGTTAGATTGTTTGACAGACGTTCTAAGGAGCGCAGTTATTTTTCATGTAAATGCATACTTTGAAGTAGTTCCAGGTTTTAACCCCATAATAGTTCCAAATAACTTTGCAAAATTATTTCAAAGAGCTGCACAGGCTACCACATCAAAATAATAAGTTAAACAAACACATTGGTTAAGTACATCAGATAAATATGCAAACAACGTATATAATATCCCACATTTAGAAACTGTCAATACAACAGTTTCTAAATTATCCGAAATAACGTATAATATGTTCAAGTTTTTTATTGTATTTCACCCTTCATGGCCTCACTGGAAAGCACCCTCACGCTCCCCCTCTCTCACCCATACTCTCACACAGGGACACACAATGTATTCATTTTTTTTTTTCACACACACATACACACAGGTATTACTCGCAAACATGACACATAGCTATGTCAACAGACCAGCACAACTTAATAAGACAGTTGTGTAGCAATGGGAAATCAATATACAATTATATAAATTTTTTAAATAAAAATGAAGATTGGTTCTATGGTATGATATTATTATTTTAATTGGTTGTTTGATTAATTTGCTAAAGTTATTATGAGATGCTTGGAAGACATGGGAATCATGTTGTTAGCTTAATCTTAACAATTTTGTGTTTATGGTTATTTTGTGTTAATGTGTAATACTTCTTGTATGCATGCATGTATGATGTCAACGTCAAAGAAAACTTCTGCTCTGTGACAAACAGAATGAATAATAAAGTTTTTACATAAACAAGAATGGCGACACTGAGATGTATCTTTAAACCTATTTATCCTATGTTGGTTTGGCTATCGTTATGAGGACTCTCCATAGGCACAATTATTTTTATACTGAATGAATTATAGATTCTATCACCTAGCCCTAATCCTACCCCTAAACCTAACCCTCACAAAAAACTTTCTGCATTTTTACATTTTCAAAAAAACATAATTTATTATGTTTTTAAGCAATTTGAGATATGGGGACACTAGAAATGTCATCATAAACCACATGTATACCATATTACCTTTGTAATTACCAGTTCATTACCTAAAAAAAATGTCTTCATTAACCACCCAAACCCACACACACACACACACACACACGCTCTACATTATTCACCTTGTACTTCAGTAAGTGCTCGAGTAAAGTAGAGTATCCTAGTCCTCCTTTGCTAATTCTAAAGTGGTATTTTAGAAATAGCAACGGAGGCTTGGGTGTATCCGGCCTGTTGAAATATTGAAAAGTAATGTACACCCATGTGTAACCGTTTCGCAACATTACCACCTTGGGATGTGCATTATTTTCAATAATTCAACGGTTCTTTGTCAATGAAGCAGATTTTATATATATATATAATATATATATATATATATATATATATATATATATATTTTAAACAGATCAATTGACAGTAAGGCTGATTCCAGATATTCTTTTTTAGGCTTAAGCAATCTGAATATTTACTGTCTAGTATCTGACAATAAACAAATAAATATTTAGTTGCATTATGTTACATTGTGTCTGCAGGCACAGCAAATAACTAGCCATTACCATTTAAAGAGACCCTTTCAAAAGATATTATGAATAGAAAGTTTTTAAATAATGTCTGGATAAAAGGGTCAAGAGTGCAAGACAGCAAACTGGAATGCTAAAGACAACGCAGCTGCAGAAGGGGAAAATAGTTTACCCTTGAAGTGTGTCTACCATTTCAATAACACATTCTCATGCAGTCCTCTTAGATAAATGTTGTACATGCCGGTGGGGGGCAGCTGCTTTTATACATGACATGCTAATACTCTCTTAGCAATGACAATGCCAGAGCATTTAAAGTGTTTAAATCCGGTCTCCATCTGGTCTGCCACATAGACAACATAAATTATAATGGCCTATTGTAACGTTTATCTCTTAATTCTTGCCAAATTTGCTGCATCAAATATTTCATATGTTTAATGGTGTTCTTGTTTACTAAATCGGAGATGAAACAGCCTGTCTAAAGCTCAGAGATGTTTGTGGTGGATAATTTTATGGACAGAGCTCTGTCCCACATGTAGCCACTGCAACTAAAGCTCAGTGAGTTTCCCTGTATTTTTCCCATGTTCCACAGTGTAATAGCTCAAGCTGCACAAAGCAATTGCTAAAATCAGTCATACTCAGCAGACCACTTCTCTATCCAGATGGAACAAGAAACAAAGCAAACTGAGAATGTTTCAATGGCTGGGGGCAATATTTGGCTCAACGGTTGGTGAGTATCTAGCACAGTCTTTGTGTTCCTTCTTGTTGGTAATTTCTGAGGATGAATTCCTGTTCATCTCAAGGTTATTTTCCATAAGAGTGCATCCACATTCTCTAATCTACCAAAATGAAAGTGGAGTTTATAAACCATAAAAGAGCAGTCCACTGATTCGGAGATTACGTAATTAAACAATTCAGCCCCCCCCCCCATTTCTGACTGCATATAATTGAAGTTCTAGTGCACAAAGGGTGCCTGGTCATTTCATTAAGCCAGAGATTGCTGAATGGCAAAAAAGACAGTCTGACAAAGAGAGGGAGTGGGAGAGGTTGGGGTGGGGGTAGGGGGGTGGTTCTTAACCTAAAAAAACACTTTATTTCCTCAAAGTAGTCTAGCTGCCAGAAGTCCTTGGCATTGAATGGGTGGGAAAGATAAATGTTTCCATATCTAAAATTAAATAAAATTAGCATACTTGTTCATCCTAAATAAAAAACTCTGTCAAGCAAAAGAGAGATAGTGATGATAGCAGTAATCGGGTATGAACCAAAAGTTTAATAATGTGTCCTATCAGTGCAAATCGTCTTCAAGAATAGTCTGAAGTTAATGAAAAGATAAATGTTTGAAAAGTTTGAAGAAGGGTAGGGAACTTTGCCAACTCTAGATAACTCCAGCAATGTGAATGCACTAAACTTTTACTATTTCTATGAATACAATATCAGAGTTAATTGACATTATCCATTCAAATCCCAAACTGATTCTGCATTCCAAGCTTATGTCAAAATATAAAGGGCAAATAGAGGTGCTTTTCACATGGTTGGTCAAATTGCAATATGATCACATGGGCAGTGTTGGGAAAGCTTCTAAAAATTTTAGCAAGCTAAACTACCTACTACTAAGCAACTTAATTTTCAACCAGATGCACAGAGCATACTGTCATATACAAAACATTTAAAAGACTAATATACATAATGTTTATTAAAGCCATGGTAAAGAATAGTCAGTATAGTACAACCCCAATTCCGAAAAAGTTGGGACAGTATGTAAAATGCTAATAAAAACAAAAAGGGATGATTTGTAAATTATATTCACCCTTTTATATACTGAAAGCACTACAACTACACATTATATTATGTATTTCCTTGTGAATTTAATTGTTTAATCACTTGTAATCTGAGTAGTAAGTGGTTTGAAAATGTCCTGCTGGAAAATGCAGGAATGTCCCTGGAAAAGACAGTGCTGGATGACAGTATATGTTGCTCCAAAATTTGTTCATATCTGTCTGCATTCATGGTGTTCTCGTAGATGTGCAAGTTACCCATGCCATGGGCACTGACACACCCCTGACCCATATAGACACTGGGTTTTGGACCTGATGCTGATAACAGCTTGGATGGCTCTTTTACTATTTGGCCTGGATTGCACCACAAAAACTATTTGAAATGTGGACTCTTCAGAACAAAAACACTAAGTTCCACTGATCTTCTTTCCATCTAAGGTGAGACCGAGCCCAGAGAAGTTGGCAGAGCTTCTAAACAGTGTTGATGTATGGCTTCTGCTTTGCATAGTAAAGCCTTAACTTGCATTTGGATGCAGTGGCGAGTGGTGTTGACTAACAAAGGTTTACTAAAGTTATCCCAAGCCCACGTTCATGATATCCATTACAGATTAATTATGTTTTTTAAATCAGTGACGTCTGAGGGATCGGAGAGCAAACACATTCAGAAGTGGTTTTCGTTTGCTCTTTATGCACTGAGATTTGATCATATTCCTAATAAATATATTGGAAACTGTAGAGGGTGAAATGCCCAATATCCTTCCAATTTGTCTTTGGGGAACATTGTTCTCAAAGTGCTGGATTATTTGTTGAAGTATCTGTTGGCAAATTGACAAGTCTTGAATGATCCTTGCTCTTGAAGGACTAGGATGTTTTTGGAGGTTCCTTATATACTATGATATGATTGCCTCACCTGTTTAACATCTCCAGTTTCACATCACCTTGTTATTTTAACTCGTCAAATTTTATTTAGTCTTAAATTGACCCTGTTTCAACTTTTTTGGAGCTTTTCAAAAAACAATTAAATTCACAATATAAAACTTCATATAATGTGTAGTTGTAGTGCTTTCAATATAGCAAAGGGTGAGAATAATTTACAAATCACTCCTTTTTTTATTAGCAATTTTTCATACAGTCACAACTTTTTTGGAATTGGGGTTGTACAATACAGTATACAAGTATACAGTATGGTACAATATAAAATGTATGTGTATGTAAAAAAAAAAGTGTAAATTCACATGTATGCATGCTACCTATGCAACCTATACCTATTCAAAATGAAAAATCACTATTTTTACATACAATTTTTCATATGTATACTACTATATCCATATCACCATTTGAGCATAATTTCCTTTGCACATTACTTTATAAAACTCTGTACATAGTATACTATTCATCTTATCCTGCAATTCTGTCTTGCTGTTGTATTTCTTATGTACTGGAAGCTTCTGATCAGCATTATCTTTATTTTCAATGTTTTAAAATATTCTGTTACCATGTTGGCAAGAGAGAGTGCCCACCAAATGATTAAGCAGCATGCACATGAGCTTTCTGAGTCATTCAGATTGAATTGTGAACCAATTCAGATCGCTTTGCTATAGTGTGTGACCAATTCAATGAAAAGAACCAACTCAGATAAGCGTTTCAATTGTGAGTCGGACATTTTTAGTTCTGATTCAAAACTGGAGATAGTAAAACACCGGTGTGATGTAGCCTATGATGTAGTGGTGTAGCTTTTGTCAAAGCTTTTGTCAAAGCTACACGCTACCTAATCAAAAATATAGCTACACTTTTGAAAAAACGGCTTGACTTAAACATTAGCAAAGCAACCACCTAGGTATTCAGAAATGTAGTAAATGCCCATCGTCGGCATGCTGTTTCCGAGAGTTCCAGTACCCTAAGTTTGGACACATTATGCCGAATCAATGACAAGGGGCATCTCCTATCAGACATTTTTGCATCGCTCCACATGTTTATAGTGAGGGAAAAAAGTATTTCATCCCCTGCTGATTTTGTACGTTTGCCCACTGACAAAGAAATGATCAGTCTATAATTTTAATGGTAGGTTAATTTGAACAGTGAGACAGAATACCAACCAAAAAAATCCAGAAAAACTCGTGTCAAAAATGTTATAAATTGAATTTATAAGTAGTTATATAGGGAAATATGTATTCAACCCCCTCTCAATCAGAGATTTCTGGCTCCCAGGTGTCTTTTATACAGGTAACGAGCTGAGATTAGGAGCACACTCTTAAAGGGAGTGATAAAAGACACCTGTTCACAGAAGCAATCAATCAATCAGATTCCAATCTATCCACCATGGCCAAGACCAAAGAGCTGTCCAAGGATGTCAGGGACATCACTGAAGATCTACACAAGGCTAGAATGGTCTACAAGAACATCACCAAGCAGCTTGGTGAGAAGGTGACAACAGATGGTCCGATTATTTGCAAATGGAAGAAACACAAAAGAACTGTCAATCTCCCTTGGTCTGGAGCTCCATTCAAGATCTCACCACGTGGAGTTGCAATGATCATGAGAACAGTGAGGAATCAGCCCAGAACTACACGGGAGGATCTTGTCAATGATCTCAAGGCAGCTGGGACCATAGTCATCAAGAAAACAATTGGTAACACACTATGCTGTGAAGGACTGAAATCCTGCAGCGCCTGCAAGGTCCCCCTGCTCAAGAAAGCACATGTGCAGGCCCATCTGAAGTTTGCCGATGAACATCTGAATGATTCAGAGGAGAACTGGTTGAAAGTTTTGTGGTCAGATGAGACCAAAATCAAGCTCTTTGGCATCAACTCGCCGTGTTTGGAGGAGGAGGAATGCTGCTTATGACCCCAAGAACACCATCCCCGCCGTCAAACATGGAGGTGGAAACATTATGCTTTGGGGTGTTTTTTGGCTAAGGGGACATGACAACTTCACCAAAGGGACAATGGACGGGGCCATGTACCATCAAATATTGGGTGATAACCTCCTTCCCTCAGCAAGGGCATTGAAAATGGGTCTGGATGGGTATTCCAGCATGACAATGACCCAAAACACACGGCCAAGGCAATAAAGGAGTGGCTCAAGAAGAAGCACATTAAGGTACTGGAGTGGCCTAGCCAGTCTCCAGACCTTAATCCCACAGAAAATCTGTGGAGGGAGCTGAAGGTTTGAGTTGCCAAACATCAGCCTCGAAACTTGAATGACTTGGAGAAGATCTGCAAAGAGGGGTGGGACAAAATCTCTCCTGAGATGTGTGCAAACCTGGTGGCCAACTACAACAAATGTCTGACCTCTGTTATTGCCAACAAGGGTTTTGCCACCAAGTACTAAGTCATGTTTTGCAGAGGGGTCAAATACTTATTTCCCTCATTAAAATGCAATTCAACATTTTTGACATGCGTTTTTCTGGATTTTTTGGTTGTTTTTCTGAATCTCACTATTCAAATTTAAATTCTAGACTGATAATTTTTTGTCAGTGGGCAAATGTAAAATATCAGCTGGGGATCAAATAATTTTTCCCTCACTGTACCTTTCCTTGTGGCTTGACTGGAAGCATGTTGCGTAAGCAGCATGGGAGGCACGGTTTCAGATCCTGATTTAAAACCATTATGTAAATGTGTTTTAGAGATTTGGTCTTCTAACATTACATTTTACTCCACTGATGGTTGGGTTTAGGTTTGGTTTGGGTGGAGCAGTTTATGAAAGATGCCTTCCTCTTAACTGTATTACAGCCTGTAAAGCTCAAAACAATTAGCTTTACAACTTGCTTTGGCGCCCCTCCTTGGACATTTCATACAGCAATTGAAGCTCACACATGCTCATACGCCCAACAACAATTACTGCTTTAGCCACTGGGGGCAGTGTTTTGAATTTCAGCAAGCACAGACCAATTATATATAAAAATAAAAAATAAAAAATAAAAAAAAACGTTTCTAATTTCACTGTGAGATCATCGCAAATGAACCAATTCTAGCTTGACAAATGTATAATGAAAGAAAGGAAAAGACGGATTTCCAAAAACACGTAATCTGTGCAGGTAAGTTCCATATCTTATGCTGTTGTTTTGACTAATTGGAAACACTGATGTTTTGAAATATATGACATTACAAAAGTTAGGCAACATTCATTAACATTAGACATAACGATTGCTAGTCTGATAAGTCAAACGTTGTTAAGTTTTTACAACTGCAGGATTTAGGCCACGATAGTAACTTATTTATAGATTGCCATTGTTATCAACCAGTGGTCAACATAATTTCAAGACTCACATGGCCTTGGCAAGCTTAGGACTAAAGGATTTATTTATATAAATTATTGTGTTATAAAGAAAATACACGTGTGCATATCTTACCTGTTGAGTAAGAAAAAAGCCATCTCTGGGTCGCTTTTTAATCCTTTCAGATCTCGGAGTTGTCGCCACCTCTGAAAAGCCAAGCTGATCCGAATCTGTCACTTTACATTTTTGATTGTAGACTATGCTTTGTTCAGTGTTTCTTTGTTTTTACAACCGGCGATTCCCTGGAGATTTGCCGTTTTGAATGATCTATGGTCAATTTTTCTCATTCTTGCTTATTTTCTCTGTGTACTGATATGACGTGAAAATGTAAACACGCACAGGTGAATGACTTATGCAATTTCCTGCGAAATCCATCCTGACAGCTCTAAAATATAAATCACTATTATAGGTTTATCAAAGTGTATTGGGTAAAGACCAATATGGAAAAAAAGGATTTTGCTCTCTCATTAATATAATTTTGTTATTTTTTTTAACAAAAAAAAAAGTTACAGAGGGAATCTTTAAGAAAAGGTAGAAATGATTTGCTTATATATTTTGTGGCATTCAACATTATGCTACAAATGCTGTCGATTGAGCTTAACTGGAATATTCCAGAAATTTCCTTTGAGGAGTTTCTTGCAACACACTAGAAGCCATTTTACCTTTAACTTAGCTAAAGATTTCTTGAACATATCAACATGAAGAAAAAAGAAAATCAACAAAATAAGATTAACATACTTCAGTTTGATTTGACAAATACTGGTTTGTAATTTTAAAAAGGAACAGTTTGTTTTGGGCTGCTGTCCTAAGACTGCCTGACAGTTTGCTGTTATTCTGCCTTTATTTTAGCCATATACTGTAATCTGTTTTTTGGCATGGATTAGTGTTTGAACTGTGTCAGATAGCTGTTTGGTGTCTGCTGTTGTTCACTTTATCAATCTGTCCCTGTTATCTGAGATATAGCATACTGTATGTTAATCACTGGTCACCATGGAGTATGACCATACCCATCACTTTTGTGTCTGTCTGTATTGGGTGGAAAGGCTTTTCATGAAAAGGCTTGCATGTACAATTAGTTGTGGTCCAACAGATAATATCAGGATCAACAATCTATAATCTGATTTAACACCCATGATTTACAGTACCTATCACTATAAAGCAATATTACATTAGCAAGATTGCTGTTGTACTGAATAGCATGGAGGTTAATTGCACCCATGCTAATATTCAGTACAAGAGCAAGTTAAAATTGAGTAACTTGAGTAACAGAATGTGGCTTGTTATGCCAATGAATCCAATAAAATTCGTTCCATAAGAAGCCAGAACCATGTCCAGACTGATCTCATTGTTAATTTGGTGACAGCGGGTCAACATTTCTGCTGCTTAAATAAATCTGTTACTTAAATTTTTATCACTGCCCCCAATAACTGAAGTTGGAAGTGTTATTGAAAGTATGGACATTTGTTTGAGTGAAATGTCCACAACATGGCACTGAAAGAGAGCCGTAAAACATTTTTACTTTTTTTTTTTTTTACAATAAAAATAACAGGAATGCATATTTTTATCAAGCCTACACCAAAACCCCAACCCTAACTGTCAGTAGAGTAAAAATAAAATTTTAGAGGGAAAATGCATTCTCTGAATCACTCTCATCATTGTGAATGCCATTACTTCCTGTTTTTCATGGGACCAGAACCCATGTCTCTGTGGATCCTTGCGCAACACGCTAACAGTACCGCCATAGAAACAGGTAAACCCATTTATATAATTTACATAAAAATGTCTGATGAATGTTTAGAATTTCTTAACTAACTGTTGTATAAAAATAAAATAAAAATAAAAATGTTTTATATCCACATTTACTGATACAAAAACATATTATATTGACATAAATAAATAAAAAAAAAACAGGCAAAGTGTCATGATCTCTAAGGGTAAAACAGAATTGGGATTTTTAAGAAATTATAAAACTTTGCCACACAATGTGAAATCCATAGCAACAGGATGCATCCTTGTCCCTTGAGATAATCAGTCATTTTCGCTAAGTGGAACAATTTGACATAAATTCCCTCTGCACTGGCATGGTAAAGATGAGGTGCAAGTAGATCTTTTAATTGCTGATAGGGTGTAGAAGTTTGATTTTCGAGCACACAACAACAAGATCAGGAAAAAAAAAGGTTAATGACATCAGGCAAGGACAACAAAATTGTTGGCAAGATTAGCCCTGACAGATCTGAATGGATGCATTTTATCCTCTATGTCATTATCATAAAGGCAGTTAGTTTGTGGAGGAACATAGCATTTGTTGTTTGTGTACAGCTGTAATGAATCAGACAGAGCAGATGACAGGCAAACAGGGAATAGAACCCATCTGACATGCTTAGCACAGCAGTTAACCACAGTCTTGCTCCTCAGCCTTTCCTCCATCAAGGGACCACACACACAGTGTGCACTCTCATTCCGCTTACTCACGAAATCATTTTTTTTTAACAGTCTTTTTTCTCTCAGCTTCATCCCACTCTTACTTTGGTTACTTGTGGCTATTTGTAGTTGTCAATGACTGAAAGGAATTTCTATAGATATACATTAAGACACACACCTACATTTTAGGGGTCTATCATTGAAGCTAAGCTTGTGTGTGAATCAACAACAATGATTCTCTATCTTTCTTTATATTTTTCTTTCTTACGATAGGCCTATTACTGTAGACCTATTTCTATATTACCTATTTTTGTCAGCAAGAAATGTGGCCTACTGATCCACTGGTGGATGAAGATGCTTTATGATTTGGGATCATGGAAACAAAATTACATTAATTTTAAACTTTCAAAATTCTGATACTGAAAGAAAGTTATCCAGATAGATAAAATAATAATATAAATAAACTAAAATGATCAGCATAGTTATCTACTAAATGAAATTGCAATGACATACACTCACTTAGCACTTATTTAGGAAAACTGTGGTCCTAACAAAGTGCCCAACATGGACTTCTGCTGTTGTAGTCCACCCCCCTTCAAGATTCCGCATGTTGCGCAGATGTTCACTACAATAGTACAGTTGTTATCTGAATTACATTAGATTTTCAAAACAATCTGTCCATTCTCCATTGACCTATCACATAAACAAGGCATTTCCATCCACAGAACTGACGTTTACTGTTTTATTTTTATTTTTGTTATTTTGGCACCATTCTGAGTAAACTCTAGAGAATTTTGCATGAAAATCCCAGGAGATCAGCAGTTACAGAAATTCTTAAACCAGCCCGTCTGGCACCAACAACTATGACACGGTCAAAATCACTGATTTCACATGTTTCCCCATTTTGTTGGTTGATGTGAACATTAACTGATGCATCTGAGCCGTATATGCATGATTTTATGTATAGCACTGTTGCCACACAATTGGCTGATGAGATATTCACATTAATAGTAGGTGTGCAGGTGTTCATGTCATCATCATTAGTAGAAGACTAACATAATGCACATCCTTATTTTATTTTTTAAACAACAAATTTCTCTCTTCTTCCTTGCCTCCCTCTGCCAATCTTCTTTTGTCTGCCTTTCCCTTACTCTCTCCTTCTATCCTGACAATACTCTCCCCCCTCCACCCAGTCATAGGGGAAAATGTGTGGCTGGGAGATAAAGAGGCTTGTCACACCCCTTGATAGCCATTTGTTGATAAGATCTAGTTGCTGTCCATCAGGCTAGCTCATAGCACTGGCTGTCAGGGGCGTCCTTGGAAATTTGTCAGATGCACAAGCCTGTCATATCACTGACATTCCACAAAGCGCAACAAAACAAACAGGCCTTTGGTAGGATTCATTAACCTCTGATGACTGCTGGATGAAAAGGGAAGCCATCACAAAAATGATCCTAAATATGTATTGTTTGAAAGCAACAAAGAGCAGAAAACTTTATTTTGGTATGATTGATTTTGACAAATGAATTATTGTCTGACTTGTCTATTAAACAAAGTGAAAAATGTGGATGAATATATCTTGGGTGTACGCTTGTGAGTAGGATACGTCATTACATGATTGTCAAAACAATACTTGTCATTTCAATAATTATCAGTGCAACTGATGAAGAGCTAAACGTTTAGAAAATTACCTTAAATGCAAACAGTTAAGCAATTAGAATTCAAATGATGGAGTTTAGACTATTTGAATACGTTGCTCCTTTCCATTGTTCTATGTTTTTAAAGCTGAAGTGTGTAACTTTTTCAATGTTTAAATAGTTTATTCTATCCCAGCTTAATATGTAGATGCAACAGTAGCCAGCTGATACATAGCTGTGCAGTGTGTAAACCTCACTACCTCGCAACAAGAGGCATATTAGTGACTGACACTAGAGGATCTAGCACACCTGTCTCCCATGCTGAGACGCCGAACTAGAATCACGCTCGGAGTGGGTCAAGTAGGAACAGTTACAGTGGTGCCGTGGCCTGGATGGGAGTGAGGTTTAGGGGAGTGAGTGTAATGGTAGCCTTGTAATGTAGCTTTGCAGTGTGTAAACCTCACTCTCCTGGCCTCAAGAGGCACACTAGCAACTGATGCTAGAGGCTTTAGCTTCCTTAAAGCCGGTCGAATAGGACTGGTTACATGGAGAAAAATATAATAAAGTCATCAATTGTATATGTTTATTTCCTTGACTGTAAATGTTGTGATTCTGTGACACTATTCAAAATATTGCTCTGTTTATTTAGATGAAGGAAGTGTTTGGAAATTGTTTAATGTCACCCTAAATGAGATCAACACTGCTGTTTGTGGCAGATATATGCAGTTTTGATGATTGGCGCGATTGTCTCGCTTTTTTTCTTATCAGTGCAAAAGAGACTCAAAATACTCGGTTGATCTTACATTTAAGTGTTGTACATCATTAGATCCTGTTAAGTGTCTATTTTTTTTGTGGATACTCACAATAAAAACAAAGTGTTGTGCTTTTGGCCAAATAAAGAAAAACAAACATGATGCGAGTTCTGCGTTCTCTCTGTCAGTGAAGTCCACTCTGAAACGCGTCCGTAAATTAACTGTAACTCAGCAAATACTTGTCACCCAGGCATGAGACATATGTCTTTATGAAGCTTGCATTCTCTTCTTTTACATTAAGTAATTTATTAAAAAAAATAACAAATATTTTCAGTTTATGTAATCCGTTTGAAACCAAGGAGAGTACAGGTTTTTCGTTCTCCCCTCATTATCTGTAATGAGCTGAGACCGACACGCCCCCGGGCGCTATTCACATGTAAATAGGTGATATGCATCGCACACGTCCCCCGATCAATGCCATAAAAAACAGAAGTTTCTTCATGAGATTCACTGATATTTCATCGCGTTTTGAGGATGGCACGCTACTCCGGTGAAGAGGCCCTTCAGATGATTCTGGACAGCGAGGAAGAATTCACCTTTTCCTCAGAGGAAGATTGCAACTCGGACGACGAACAGCTGCACTTTGAAGAACGAATTGATCCTGCCGAGGATACAAGTTCGGAGTAAGTTGTTTAGTGTTATATAATTCCTTTTCTGATCATATGGAACTTATATGAATTTTCAGACTATATTTTGCCTAGTATTGGCTAGCTTACAGGAAAGATTGCCCCACAATATCCCTAACATTCGTGTATGCTCAAGTGTAAACTTTTAAAATGTGATTAAACTCTAAACATATTTGTACATTAAATATACTCTCACCTAAAGGATTTTTAGGAACACCATACTAATACTGTGTTTGACCCCCTTTCGCCTGCAGAACTGCCTTAATTCTACGTGGCATTGATTCAACAAGGTGCTGAAAGCATTCTTTAGAAATGTTGGCCCATATTGATAGGATAGCATCTTGCAGTTGATGGAGATTTGTGGGATGCACATCCAGGGCACGAAGCTCCCGTTCCACCACATCCCAAAGATGCTCTATTGGGTTGAGATCTGGTGACTGTGGGGGCCATTTTAGTACAGTGAACTCATTGTCATGTTCAAGAAACCAATTTGAAATGATTTGAGCTTTGTGACATGGTGCATTATCCTGCTGGAAGTAGCCATCAGAGGATGGGTACATGGTGGCCATAAAGGGATGGACATGGTCAGAAACAATGCTCAGGTAGGCCGTGGCATTTAAACGATGCCCAATTGGCACTAAGGGGCCTAAAGTGTGCCAAGAAAACATCCCCCACACCATTACACCATCACCACCAGCCTGCACAGTGGTAACAAGGCATGATGGATCCATGTTCTCATTCTGTTTACGCCAAATTCTGACTCTACCATCTGAATGTCTCAACAGAAATCGAGACTCATCAGACCAGGCAACATTTTTCCAGTCTTCAACTGTCCAATTTTGGTGAGCTCTTGCAAATTGTAGCCTCTTTTTCATATTTGTAGTGGAGATGAGTGGTATCCGGTGGGGTCTTCTGCTGTTGTAGCCCATCCGCCTCAAGGTTGTGCGTGTTGTGGCTTCACAAATGCTTTGCTGCATACCTCGGTTGTAACGAGTGGTTATTTCAGTCAAAGTTGCTCTTCTATCTGCTTGAATCAGTCGGCCCATTCTCCTCTGACCTCTAGCATCAACAAGGCATTTTCGCCCACAGGACTGCCGCATACTGGATGTTTTTCCCTTTTCACACCATTCTTTGTAAACCCTAGAAATGGTTGCGCGTGACAATCCCAGTAACTGAGCAGATTGTGAAATACTCAGACCAGCCCGTCTGGCACCAACAACCATGCCACACTCAAAATTGCTTAAATCACCTTTCTTTCCCATTCTGACATTCAGTTTGGAGTTCAGGAGATTGTCTTGATCAGGACACACCCCTAAATGCATTGAAGCAACTGCCATGTGATTGGTTGATTAGATAATTGCATTAATGAGAAATTGAACAGGTGTTCCTAATAATCCTTTAGGAGAGTGTATTTCACTTAGTTTTGATTAGCTTATGACACTGATTATCATGCTAAAATACTGCCCTATGCGTAATGTATCTTGTTTGCGAATATCTGCTTAGGCAACACGATGATTTAGTGCAAATATATTTCCGGTAAAATATGTGATAGGCCTAACGTTACTGTCTATGCAATATATTTTTATATGCTCAGTTTTGGTTAGCCTATGACACTACTTATCATGCTTACTGCCCTATGCACAGATGTTTGTGAATACATGTGTAAATGTTTGAAATGTAGGCTAGTGATGTGTCGTTCGCGAACGATCCGTTCATTGCGTGTATCACTAAATGTGCGCGGTCTATGGCCCATTAATTGTCCATCAGTTTACTTTGGATAATGTATGCTAACAGTTTTTTTTGTTTTGTTTTTTTAGGAATGTGTCTGCATCACGCTCTCCTTCTCCAGCACCTCGCAGAGGAGCACGCAGGTGTCGTTCAGTTCTCAGTGCGATCGAGAATCATACTGAGTAAGCGCATAAATGTAATATTTTACAGATGAAATGTAGCCTAATTGTGTTTACATCGTCATAATATAAAAGTACATATTCTTGTGTGAAATTACAAAAAACGTCTTTTTTTATCCATGGCAATTAGTGATTGATAATGATACAGTTTCTTTGATTGTGTTATCAGCATGCTCACGTTTTTTTTTTTTTTTTTAACAGATGTGACAATGAACATGTCCAAGCACCTGTCCCGAAGAGAGCCAAGGCAAACAAGCAGGCAAGCAACAGGCAGTCCACTCTGTCATGGAAAACAGAGACTGATGTTGACATGGTTCCACAGACACTGCGATTCCTGCCCGCACGGGAAGCTGGACCGCAACTGAGCTCTGTAGACTCGCATTCGCCCATGAGTCTATTCAAACAATTGTGTGCATTGCTCAACAGTGCATGGTAAAAGGCAATTGACACCATGGAAATGCCAGGCATGCAATGTTCACTTATGTCTTCAGTTGAATAGGAACTGTTTTCAAGAGTGGCATAACGATGTGTGACTGTTCAGATGTTGACCACCTTCCACTAACCATCAGGCTGCATAGTTATTACAATCCTGTGTACTGTATTTTGCGTGAATGAGGATTTGTGTAT
Source organism: Moxostoma hubbsi (assembly GCA_032164185.1). Lineage (NCBI taxonomy): Eukaryota > Metazoa > Chordata > Actinopteri > Cypriniformes > Catostomidae > Moxostoma > Moxostoma hubbsi. Next base: position 21,805,379 of record JAVLUX010000003.1, read on the forward strand.
GCCATACGGAACCGTTGCCACTGAACCCGCTTTAATGACGGCAGTGGGGCTTCGACAGCCTTAGTCAACGGATTGCGTATGGTCGGGTTGCGGTGGGCGTTTTAACATCTACTCTCGTGTAATGGAAATCTCGTCTCTCCATATGTACACAGGCTTCTTTACCACCACATGTTGTTTCTTGTGTAAATTCAAGTATATGTCTTAAGTTTTATGCAAAGTATTTTTGTAAAGTATAAGTCAGTTGACTTGTATATGCAGCACTGTGGTCTTGTGAGGCACAACATTGTTCCTTCACATAGAGGAATTACAATAAAACAGATTGAAAAACAAAACCTTTGCATCTCATGTCATTCTCAGTTCAGGCTGCCTCACAGCACCTTGATGGGGCATTAGCCTTTGGGGGAGTGTCTTTTGTCTCCCCTGGTGTGAATCTCATTAATATTCAGGTCCATCGACACTCCCACGCATACAGCAGTGCTGACACAAAAACCGACTTACAAAATTTAAATTGTTATATTGTTGTTTGTGAAAGAGTGGTCAGAATGATTTTCACATCATTTTGTAGTAAAAATTCTAGCCTACAAGAATGGTAACTCAAAAGTCTTGTGGACAACTGTTCAGTATGTGTTATATGGCCTTATTGCGGTGACAATTTTTTTTCCCAAACTTACTAACCACGCATAATATTTTTTTTCTATAAAATGCAAACATGTACATCTATTTTGCTTACACATTATTGTAGCAGAGTTTGTGCTGAATACAGCCAAATTACGTGTTGGCCAATGGTATGTTGTAAGTTGCTGAAATAAGCACAAATGTCAGGGCATGTCAAAACATCTCAAGGGCCCCAAAAACACCTCAGACCCCAGAGGGTTAAATGTCATTTGTATAACCCAAATTCAGAAAAAGTTGGGACAGTATAAACAAAGCTAATAAAAACAAAAAGAAGTGATTTGTAAATTATATTCAACCTTTGCTATATTGAAATCACTACAACTAAACATTATATGAAGTTTTTCCTTGTGAATTTCTTTGTTTTTTGAAAGTATACAGTAATTTCAAACCAGATGAATGCAACACACTCCAAAAAGATGAGACAGGGGCAATTTAAGACTAATAATAATTTGACGAGTTGAAATAGCAAGGCGATGTGAAAGAGGGGATGTTAAACAGCTGAGGAAATCCTGTCATAGTATATAGGAAGCCTCCAAAAACAGCCTAGAATGGTTCAGCAAAAAATCCAGCACTTTGAGAATAATGTTCCCCAAAGACAAAATGGAAGGGTTTTGGGCATTTAACCCTCTACAGTGCAAAATATAGTTAAAAGATTCAAGGAATCTGGTAAATCTCGGTGCGCAAAGGGCAAGACGAAAACATGAATGAGTATGATCACTGTCTTAAAAAACTTAATTTATCTGTAATGGATATTATGAACATGGGCTTGGTATTACTTTAGTAACCTTTGTTAGTCAATGCCAATCGCCGCTGTATCCACAGATGCAAGTTAAGTAACTTTTCTATGCAAAGCAGAAGCCATACATTAACACTGTCTAGAAGTACTGCTGACTTCTCTGGGTTCAGTCTTATCTTAGATGAAAAGTAGAACAGTGGAACTGTATTTTTTGGTCCGATGAGTCCACATTTCAAATAGTTTTTGAGAAACAGCCATCGTGTTCTCCGGGCCAAAGAGGAAATGCTGTTATCAGCATTAGGTTCAAAAGCTAGTGTCTGTATGGGCCAGGGGTGTGTCAGTGCCCATTGCATGGGTAACTCGAGTTGATGGCTGTATTTCTGGCCCTGAAATACTTCCTCCAGCATTTGAGAGGCTGCCATGTCCTAGTGCGGGTGGACAACACAACAGCAGTCTCTTAAATAAATCATCAAGGAGGTCTACATTCACGCCAGCTGAACACTCTGGCACGTCAGATTCTCCTTTGGGCCCAGGGCAAGCTCCTGTCAGTCAGGGCAGTTTATATCCAATGAATAAATATCCCTGGATTCCTGAATGTGGGAGCAGAAATCTGGGTGAGATTTTACAGGGCAGAAGTGGACCTCTTCACCTCTCAACAGACAGCGCATTGTCCCCTCAACTTCTCTCTTGAGTCACCCAGCACCACTGGGTCTGGAAGCGATGGTGCATACATGGCCCAGAATTCGCCTGTATGCATTTCCCCCAGTTCCTCTGCTCCTGGGAGTCTTGGCCAGAGTTTGCCAGCAAGGGTCCTGCCTCTTACTGATAGCGCCACGCTGGCCGAACAGGGTATGGTTCTCGGAGATAATGTCTCTCCTCGATGGCTAGCCATGGGGACAATATTTCATCCACGGCCTGAGCTGTGGAACCTTCATGTTTGGCTACTGAAAGGTACCAACTGAGGGATACTGGGCTTTCACCTGAAGTTAGAGACCATTCTAAGTGCTAGGCCTCCCTCTACTAGAAGAAGTTACACCAATAAATGATGTGTCTTTGAAAGATGGTGCAGTGCACATAATGCAGATCCAGTTAACTGCCAGATTGCTTCAGTTCTGGACTTTCTGCAGGAAAAATTGTCAGCAGGCACATTCCCCGCCACTCTCAGGATTTACGTGGCCACTCTATTGGCTTGCCACACCTTGATTGACAGGGTGCCATTGGGGAGACATCCTCTGCTCGCTTGCTTCGTTCGTGGAGCCATGCTACTGAGACCTCCTGCTAGGACTAGGATCCCTCCCTGGGACTTAGCAATAGTCCTTGAGGGTCTGGTTGAGACCCCCTTCAAACCTCTAGAGTCAGCATCTGATAAACTTCTGACTCTGAAGATGGTTTTTCTTATTATAATTACTTCTCTAAAAAGAATTGGGGATCTACAGGCTCTGTCTGTCTTGCCAGCCTGCTTAGATTTTGCCCCAGGAATGGCTAAAGCAATTTTGCACCCTCATCCTGACTACCTGTTTAAGGTTCATTTCTCGACTGTACATCCAGTCACTCTCGAAGCCTTCTGCTCCCTGCTGTTTACAACGCCGGAGCAGGAAAGACTTCACAGACTTTGTCCAGTCCGCACCCTTCAGACTTATGTCCACCGCACTAGCCAGTGGAGTAAGTCAGGGCAACTATTCGTTTGCCATGGGGGCCGCAACAGGGGGGGGCGGCCGCCAACAAGCAGACTATATCACATTGGGTAAGGGATGCTATTTCCCTGGCCTATGAGGCGCGCGGTCAAGCTTCACCAGTAGGTATCAGGGCTCACCCTACCAGAGGGGTCGCCTCCTCTAAAGCCGTGGCTAGAGGTGTCCCTCTGCAGCATGATTGTGATGCGGCAGGCTGGTCCTCTCCGCACACATTCATAAGATTTTATAGTTTGGATGTTCATGCCACTCCTCTTATGTCCTTGAGTCAACATCACAAGCTCTTGTCCGAGACCTCTCAACCATAAGGGATCCGGATATCCACATTGTGGCGGCGTGGGCATTCTCGTTCCAAAGCACTAAGTCAGCGCAGCATCAAAGTGTAGCTTTTTAACAGGGAACATCTCGGGTTACTTAACTGTAACCCCTGTTCCCTGATAAAAGCAGAACGAGATGCTGCGATTCTTTGCCACACTGGGATGCCCCAGGACTGCTCTTCAAACAAAATACCTGACGATGCACCTGTGGCGCATCTATTTATAGCCCTGCTACAGGTGCATCCAATGATTTCACAAGCAGAGGCTATAAATTCTGGTCAATTTCATTGACGTGTTGCACACATTCACAGCTGGTCACACATAACATTGTTCCCAAATCTCTAAGTCAGCACAGCATCACATTCCACTTTTATCAGGGAACAGGGGTTATAGTTAAGTAACCCGAGACGTTCTGCTGAATATTAAATCAACAAACCTATCTACAACCCTAAAACAAAGCAATAGTGTTATCAAAAGCAAATTGGAGATGAAAAACACAATTGCTGAAGGGACCATGTCATTTTGCTGTGCTCTAATGACACTTTCTGCTGTGTCTAACAACTCATACATTGGACATACCATAATTTGATTGCAAGGAAACAAACATTTAAAGGTAGTTGGATATGTAATGCAAATGTTTAAAATCTATCTATCTATCTATCTATCTATCTATATAACCTTTCAAGTCATGTGCTATAGTAAAGTCATAAAATTTAACTGTATGAGAAAAAGAGTGAAAATTACATGTTTATGAACTGCTAATCTGCCATTAACTTGTGTCAAGGGTAATCAAATAAAAAAAGTGTTTTAGCAGGTCTACAGTTTACTTCACCAGGAAACTGCCATGATTTGTACAACAACGGTTACATCACCTAGGGTAGGATACAAAAAAGTAAATGGAGGTGTGCTCTCCGCACAACCGTCAGACCAAAAACCCCCAAGACAAGATCATAGATCCAATTTTTGTATTAGAGTATTATATAAAGTATTAAAGATGTAATAGTGCAGCAGGAATTTGGGCTTCAGGGTGACCCCTAGTCCAAATTAATTAAATAAAACCTTGAAGAAAAAAAAAAAAAAAAAAGAGGAAACAGAGTGAACAATATCAAATGTACAGGACAGGTCACCCTAAAAACTTAACTGATATAGCTCAGAAAACACTCCAATTCTGAAGATCAACAATGTAACAAACTCAGCTCAAGAACACAAGGGATAGGTCTGGCAGGTGGTGGAGGAGTGTGACAGGCCCAAAGTCACAACAGCTCCCATCTGAAAGGCAGCACAGGGATTTTATAGGCACACAATCAGAACTAACCAATTTGCAAATCTGCGGCACCTGCAGACACTCAGAGCAGAAGACACATCCATAGACACAGACAGAGAGTAAGAACATGGACAGCAGAGCAAAAACTGTGCACATTACTGAATGTAACAGTGAGCCACATAAAAATCACTTTGCAATAAAATAAACCTGTTCCTTTGAAACCAGGTTGGAACCTACAATTGTAAAGTGAGTAGCTTTCCCAACACTGCTGCTAGCCATCATGTCAAACTGTTCTCCTATTTAAAAATAAAAAAAGCACACTGCATGATTTGTCCTCATGTATCAGGAACAAAAAAGTACAGCATTACTGTGTCTACTTCCTTAGACAAGGCTTTGTCCCTGTCTAGAATTACAAGGCCAGTCTAAACAATAAACCCATTATATTTGTATTTTCATTGTTTGCATAGAGCATCTCAAATTTAAATCTCAATAAGTTGTCTGAATATTCAGTCTCTTGTATAAGAGACAAAGTAACAAGAACCATAAGGAACAACAAGTGTCCTTAACACTCATTTCAGTTCTTCTGTACCAGCATGGCTTTACTGTTCCTGATGGCATGATCTCTCCACATTTTAACCTTTTGTTCTTGCAATATTAGAACTTGTTTCCAGATGTCTGCTCTTTCATCAAAACTCTGCAGTAGATGAGGATTATGGCACAGGAAGTGGACATATTTAGAAGCTACTGCTAACACAGCAGGTGAGCCCTCAACTGAATTGCCATTTAAATTAGTGTGCAGGTCTGCCTACCACAGAGCAGAGCACTTGATAGCTGGGACAAAGTGATCGGAGGGCCTCCTGCAGCACCTCTCTAAATCTGTTTGTCCCATACTCTCTGGAGAGGGCCGTGCTGGAGCTCAGATAAGCTTGCTCTGTGCTTTTACTCAGAGGCTTCTCTTTCTGTTAATTACCAGCTCCCCTGAGACCCCACAAGAATGCAAGCCTCATTTAGTAATAGGAGCAATATTCGTCATGAGTTGATGTGGCATTTTAGTTTTCTGTTATTTAAAAAAAAAAATACACATTTACATTGTCATTTAGCAGACGATTTTATCCAAAGTGACTTAAAAATGAGGATCATAGTAAGCAATTTGTCATACAATACCTGCAGCATCACACTGCCAAGATCCTGAAGTAGTTTTCCAAGTGGCTTTAGTAGTATAGAAGCTTGCGTATAAGAAAAAGTTAAATCAGATTTTTTTTTTTTATATATATATATATAAATATTGTTAATTTTTAAGCATGTGAGTTTCTCCTGTACTGACGGACCCCCAGCGTGAATTCTTTTTGCACGCTGTAATAATTGGTAAATTTTTTTTTAATAATAATCTTACCTTACACTTCACAGTAGATGCACTGCTGGACAGATATACATATACAGATATACAGAGACACATATAATGTGGTTTTTAGAAGTTTATAATGTTTGATTATGACAGATAAGTTGCAATCGTGAATGTGCTTGCACAGTTATGCAATATTGTTTACATGCAATGCAACATGGGATTTTGAGTTTGTGATAGAAACATAGAAGGTTCTAAAAACCTAGCCCTTCCACATTCCCAGAACTGGAAATGGTTAAAATGAGTGACGGACAGAATGGGAGAAGGCTCGAGTGGACTGACTGTTTTTGGACTGGATTCTTTGTTTGACGACAGAAAACATGGCCATATCTGTGTATAAAACAGTGTGCTCCAACAATAATGGCTTTAAACTTTTATTTAGTGATTGATTGCTTTAGTCACTCTTTAGATGGTAAATAGCTGCATGAATGCAGATCACACCAGTTTGATCGTATGCATCTGTGCCCAGCCAAGTGTAATCACACTGGTTTGATCATATGTATTTAAAGGGTTAAATATTAAGTAATTTAAATTAGTGTGGATTGGTTAAGTACTCATGGAACAGATGTGTTTTCAACTGGTTTTTGAATGTTGAGATGATTTTGACAGAAAGTACATAATTGTGAAATAGACTTTGTGCCTCTATTTGACGAGACACCCAGGCGCCGCTCATTCATTGACCACAGTGAGTGAATTGGGACATAGCCATGGAGGAGTGAATTGATGTCAGAAGGTGCGGTTCCACAGGCTGTCCTGGAGGTCAGAGTGAAAGCCTTGAATTTTATGCAGGCATCTACAGTTAATCAGCGGTGTGAAATCAAGAGTGGGGTGTGACATCCAGCCCTCTTTGGGTGATTAAATAGCAGACTTGTTGTTGCGTACTGGACCAACTGCAGTGGATAAATCTTGGTATCTGGGAGGCCGGCCAACAGAGCATTTCAGTAGTCCAGTCCTGAAATGACCAGAGATTGGACCAGGAGCTGTGCAGCACATTCAGACAGGAAAGGTCTGATTTCCCTGATGTTGTAAAGTGCAAACCTGCAAAACCAGGTGGTTGATGAGACATGGGCAGTGAAGTTAAACTGGTCATCGACCAATACTCCCAGGTTCCGAGCTGTCCTGGTTGGCAGTCTATCAATCTATCTATTTGTCCATCCACTTATGTATTTATTTATTTATTAAAATAAATAAGTACATAAATATTTATGTATAATGTATTAATAAAATATTACTATAAAATAATAGGCTACTTTATATTCAAAATAAATAATTACTATAATGTTTTATATATGAGTTAATTACTGGTAGGAAAATATACTTGTTTACAAAACATTATTTAAACGGATGTAGCCATTACCAACACATAATAATAGACAGCAGTTTTTTAAATCGTAACATGTTTGATGCATGGAGAGTCCTGGCATCACAGATCGAACACATTGTCTTCCATACTGAGCATGTTAATTGCCTCTGAGTCAATATGTTCATCCTCTCATCTGTGCATGTGTTCCCTACTCCAGTGAAGACCTGAAGTGGGAAGCCATATGAAGATGCCCCAGGTAGACGACCACAGTAAAACAACATTATGATTTTATTGCTGCTTATGCAAGATTTAGAATTGTTTCACCTCTGTGTTTCTCATTATTCTTCAGCTGAGACTCAATGTTTTCCAAAGTATGCTGTCTGAAGAAAGAAAGAAAGAAAGAAAGAAAGAAAGGAGTGGAAAAAATACTGACTATATTTCATGGAAGGTTTGCACTAGGGCAGGAACTCCTCCTGTCTAGACATTTGATGACGTTAAGCAAAACAAAATCAACGTAAGACTTCTGTAGTCACCTAAAACAACATTTCAGATACACATTAATCTTTCTCTGTAGTCCTGCTGTGCTTTTAACTAAATGTTTTTATGTGGTGATTCTGTAATACAGAAAGATTGAAATTATATTTTGTGTCATTCTGTGTTTAGTCTTCAGTGCATAGCAATGCTCAGTCATTAGTGTCGAAATTGAATCTATGTTCAAGGCACAGTAATGCAAAATTCTGATGTTCTTTCTTTTTTACCCTGTATACTGTATCATTATTGAAACAAAAATCTTGTTTAAACAAAAAAGTTGGACCATTTAAAAAAACTACCTGGTTTCTACCAAAACACTCCTATTATGAAAGGAAGTGAAATAATTCAAAAGTTGATTACAGCTAAATCACAGTGCTTTATTAAAACTGCAACCTTATTTAAACAATTAGCCTTTTACTTTTTCCTATGGTCCTTTTTATGGTTTTGGAGGCATAAATTATTTCCAGGGTTTGCATTTTGCTGGTTTGTTGCTGCTTAGTTATGGGATTGTAGATTTAAGCCTGAGAACGGATCTTTTAAAAAGTGGATGGCAACTACTTAATTGAATACTTTCTCAGCTTGAGGCTCGAGAATGCAATTGTGATATTTGGGTTAAAACATATTATAGGTCATACAATGTGTCTGAGCAGTTAACAGTTTCCTTGATTGCCAGCATCCTTTTTGTCCCCAAAGCTCATCCCTAGATTTACCAGATCAAGTCCTGGTGACATTTGCCCAGAGGATTAGGTGAAAAACAGCTTTATCCTGCCAGGCCCAATGGAAGACCTAACTTCAGACCCAGGGTCAGTTCTCTGATCACAAAAACAATTTAAAGAATAGGGAAGGCTCCAGATACAAGCTGGCAGCGTGTAAGCCTTTGTAACACTGGTTTAACCCAATACTGATGCAGTCCAGATTTGAGTTTAGAATGTAAGCTACCAAAGCTCAAAGAAAGTATTCTGAACCTCACAGCTGTACCCATGTTCACATATTTAATGCATTTGAATATACTGTATTCAATGTAGGGCAAAGTTTCTGGTTCGATCCCCACGGCCACCACCATTGTGTCCTTTAGCAAGGCACTTAACACCAGGTTACTCTGGAGGGATCGTCCCTGTAATAAGTGCACTTTAAGTTGATTTGAATAAAAGCGTCTGCCAAATGCATATATGTAAACCACTGGCCTATGTTGTTTTCACTTCCTAAAACTTCACTAAAATTGGCATATCTAAATTTTAAGGAGGTGCACACTCAACTTGACCGCACATTCAACCAGAGAATCCGATTTGGGAGAGCAGTGCACACTTATTCATTACGCACAACACATGTCCCGGGCATAATAACTACAGGGGAGGATTAACTGTATGGAAAATGGAGACTTCACCTGTAAGTTGTAAAACAGGTGCTAGAAATGTATGGGCAAGCTGCCATACCGTATCTCTTTGCATCGCCTGAAAACGCTTAATCATTGAACCGGTGACAAAAATGAAACTAAGCAAAGAGATCCAGTGTGTGCATGATAGAGAAAATAATACTTTTGATATTTTAAACTTCAATAAATTAAATTTCAACATTTGATTTGTTTTACAGTATATCTGTAAGTATAGAGTCTAATTATGTATTGGCAAAGCAATCTCAAGTTTTTCATGTCAAAAAACTTTATAAATTCAAAATAAAGCTTTCAAGATTAAGCTTACAAATTATGTATTCCTATAATAAATCCTATAATTAAAAAAATTCCTAAGGATTTTCCCCAAATTTTAATTACTGCCTGTCCACTGATTTTATGGCATGTAAACATATTCTCACTGACCACATTCATGTGGCAGCAGTGTAATGCATAAAATCATTCAGATACAGATCAGGAGCACACTCCTAAAGCTACATATAATAATGAGGGGAATCCACCGATCTGAGAACTAAATTTAAATGTATTTAAAAATTTAAAAAATAATATTTACCAAGCCAGAAATATAAACAAAAACCATTTCAAATAAAAGAAAATATATACAACAACAAAAGTCAGTTTGAATGTTCCAACTCATTATTGGTCTGTTCAAATCCAAGCACTCAAAAATATTTTTCAGGTGGGAATAAAGAAAACTATCAATCTCTCACCAAACTGTAGAATTCCAGGAAAAGGGGGGAGAAGGGTTTGAAGCACTTTTGAAGATCAGTTGTGGAAAAAAAGGTTTAGTCCCAATTAATGGTAATCCTAAACATGGAACGACTAATAATCCAGGTTTGTTATATCAGTAGATGATTAAAGTTCTAAGTACAAAGAGTGATCCAGTTGAGATGTCTTCAGATGAATAAGTGGGAAAAAGAACCTTTTTTAAATTTTCTACATGGTAAGTCTTAGCTTGCTTTGGATTGACTAACATCTCAACTCTGCAATTTAATTTACACAACTGTTTTATAATTTTGTCAGGTCCTTGCCACTTGGGAGCCAGTTTGGCCATGAACGCATCCGCAGCACGAGACAATGGGTGACGAACCCAGACAAGTTCTCCTTCTTGAATGGCTTTTGTACTCTGGGCTTTTGTGACATTTTCTTTCACTTTTTCCAGAAGGGATTGTTGGCATTCAATGACGTTGTAAGCATAGTTGTTAGGATTTGGAGGAAGATACTGAAATTCATTCTAAGGGTCCCTTTAACATGTGTCCCAGGACAGTTTCGGCTGGGGTATGTTCAGTACTCTCCTGCCAAGAAAAATTTATTAATTGAATTCATGGATCCATCTGTCCCAATTCCAATGGTTGTCCTTGATATATGAGGTGATCATGATATTAAGAGTTCTGTTCACCCTCTCCGTCAGGTTGGTCTGTGGGTGATACACGGTGGTGAGCTTCTGAATGACTCCCCACTGCTTGCAAGTAGTGTTCAGAAGCTGAGAGGCAAATTGTGTTCCTCAATCTGACAAAAGTTAAGTTGAAGTCCGCCAACTGTTAAAAATGTCTTTGATAAGGATGCTAGCTATCAAAGGTGTCTTTGCTGAATGCAAAGGGAACATTTCAACTCAGTTGCTACAGTAGTCCACGATGACGAGTATGTACTCATTCAATATTGAACTCTTTGGGAATTATCCCATAGGATTGATGCCAAGCATATATCTGGGTTCTTCCACTGGTGTGGACTGGAGGTATCCAGACAGTTTGGATATGCAAGGTTTGTACTTTGCAAGTCTGATCCCAAACATCCCCAAGAATTTCTGGACAATTCACCACATTGAGTAGCTGGTGTAATGTCTTCATATGCCCCAAATGTCCACTCAGTGAGTTATCGTGAGAATATTTGAGAAACTGTTGAGATGACCACTAGCAATATGTGAAATTTTTGATCATTGGGGATGCATCTGAATAAGAAGTTGGATATGATTGGGAGTCATTGGGATAAGATTGGCATTGTCCCATAGAGATTGCAGTGTTTGGTCACTTTTCTGGCTGCTGATAATCTCTCCCCAGTCAATCTGCAAATCTCCACCTACATCTTGCGCCTGACATACCGCAACTCATTTTAGGAGTTCCTCTTCAGGCATGGCACGGGATAAGGAATCAGGGAAAACATTGCACTGCCCTTTCCAAAACCTCACAGTGAAATCATATCCCTAGAGTTGGAGTGACCTTTTGTTGAGTCGTAAAGTTGGGCGAGGTTGGTTGCATACCCAGGTGACAGCAGTGCGATCGGTAAGAATTTCCCTCTAGGTATAGTCGCCACTTCTCAACCGCCCACACCACAGCAAGATATTCTCCATTTTTTGACTCTTTTTGACTATAACAGCTCCTAGTCCAGTGTCATTTACCTCCGTTTCCACCTTGAATTGTTTATTTGAGTCTGGTGGCATGAGAACTGGGGCCCTTTGCAAAGCATTATTTAAGACTTCTATGATATGTTGGCATTCCTTAGTCCAATTTCATGGCACATCCTTCCTCTTAAGTGCGCGAAGTGGTGCAGCACGTTCTGAAAAATTAGGAATGAAGTGATGATACCATCTAGTGAGACCTAGAAAACGTTGAACTTCTTTGAAATATTTCGGTGTGGGAAATTTCATTAAAGCTTCAACTTTGGATTCCTCCATTTTGATACCCTCCTCAGAAATTACATGTCCTAGAAAAGACATTGATCGTTTGATGAGATAACATTTTCTTGACGTTGAGAGTTAAGCCGGCAGATTCCATTTCACAAAACACATTCTTTCTGATAAAAATTTCTATTGATTCAAATATATACAATTCCTCAGCCTATTGAGCCTAACGCTCATTCCTTCAACGATAAACGCAAGTCCGAAATCACCCCTGGTGAGACAAAACCACGACTCGTCAATGAGGAGCACTTTTTGCCAGTCCTGTCTGGTCTAGCAAAGGTGGGTTTGTGCCAATAGGTGACATTGTTGCTGATGATGTCTGGTAATGACCTGCCTTACAACATGCCTACAATCCCTCAGTCCAGTCTCTCTCAGCCTATTGTGGACAGTCTGAGCACTGATGGAGGGATTGTGTGTTCCTGGTGTAACTCGGGCAGTTGTTGTTGCCATCCTGTACCTGTCCCGTAGGTGTGATATTCGAATGTACCAATCCTGTGCAGGGTGTTGTTACACATGGTCTACCACTGCGAGGATGATTAGCTGTCCTTCCTGTCTCCCTGAAGTGCTGTCTAAGGTGTTTCACGAACATTGCAATTTATTCCCCTGACCACATCTGCAGTCCTTATGCCTCCATGCACATTCATGCAGATGAGAAGGGACCCTGGGCTTCTTTTTTTTTTGGTGTTTCTCAGAGTTTTTATAACTGTGAACTTATTTGCCTACTGTCTGTAAGCTGTTAGTGTCTGAACAACCATTCCGCAGGTGCATGTTTATTAAATTGTTTATGAACAAGAATGGAAATTATTGTTTAATCTCTTTACAATAAACATCTGTAAAATTATTTGGATTTTTACAAAATTATCTTTAAAATACAGTGTCCTGAAAAAGGTTTATATGATTTCATTTTTCTCCATATGTGGCAACACCTCACCAGGGTGAGATCTGAGACTAAAATGTGTTCAGTTGTACAATAAACAACAGATTAAATGAGGGACTTAGATGGTAAGTTGGGATTTACCAGTAGCAAGGCAGGCTAGATACAGGGCTTTAATAATGCCCACAATATAAATACCCACACATGCAACAGATCACACACACACACACACTCCAGTGAGATTCACTGCTAAGATATGCACACAGCACTCAGTGAAGGGAGAAACACCACCACATGGGGATGACTAGCCTGCCCACTCCAGACCCCCAGCTCCTAGAAAGACAAACAATTGAAATCAAAAGCAAACCAATGCACCAAAACCAATGATCACAGAAAACAAATCAAATTATAATAACAAAAGAAAGACACTCAAACCTGAGGATATCCACTCCAATGGTTAGTGGCACCAGAGCAAGGAGTTTAATCCCCTGGTGTACCAGAAATCCAGTCTAACCGAAAGCAAGTAGTTGCAGCCAACAAAAAAATAAAAACATAAACAATTAAAGCTTGGAAGCCAGCGAAACAAAACAAAAACAGTGAAACAAAACAGCAGCGTAGCAGCTTCAAGCATGCAGACAGACAGGAAGAGATGCACTAATGGGCTGATTTATTCACCTAAAATGTAATTCAAAGTTGAAACTAATCCACATACCTTTAAGGTGGCCATAGAGACATAAGTAGGTTTACATACCAACATGCAGAGACCATACCATCTATCCAGCAGCAGATGCTTCAAAGTTCACTAGACGGGAAATTAATGCTCAGATCATGCACCTCGAAGGTTTGTTCCTCCACAAAACAAACTCCATCCGCTAGTCGGAACCAAAAGAAAAGAAAAAGGCGCTCCGGACAGTCGAGTAAATGTTCAGTGAGTCGATCCACTGAACAAAATAACTTTATGAAGGACATCACTTGCTGGGGACATATGAATGTTTTATGGCCATCCTTAGCATCTATTCTTAATTTAATCTCAGAAGGAATGCTGGAACCCTGTGAGCTCACTTGATTTCCATCTTATGGCCTGTTAAATAAAGAAGACTCGGAAAGAGCCCATCCAGGAATTTCACCATAACCTCACCCTTTTCGGCCTCAGGAATTCCAACAATATGGGAGTTATTCCATTGGCTATGGTTCTCCAATCCTCCAACTTCTCCCAGACAAGCTCCAAATCCACCATAGTCTCTAGCAGATTAGCAGATAATTTCCTCCCCGATGACTCCAGATAATCGACCCGTTTCTCGACATTCTCTTGTAACCACCTCAGTGAATTTCATCTGCATGGCAGTGATCGATCGACATATTATAGCAAGATCCTCCAAGTCAGCAATGACCTTCATCAGCATTGCTGACATGTTCATAATTTCTCACTGAATTTCCCTCATTTCTCTGACCAAATCGACTCCCGGGCTTGGGGCCTACTGCTGGGGGGTGTCAGCTTGAGCACATATTTTTTCATAATATATCATTTTTTTTTTTTATTTTTATCCACTTTTCTTCCCAGTTTGGAATTCCAAATTCCCACCACTTAGTTTGTCCTTGTGGTGGTGCAGTTACTCAACTCAATCCGGGTGGTGAAGGACAAGTCTCAGTTGTCTCTGCTTCTGAGACTGTCAATCCACACATCTTATCATGTGGCTTGCTGTGCATGACACAGCGGAGACTCTGCTCATGGAGGCTCATGCTATTCTCCATGCACAACTGACCATGCGCCACATTGAGAATGAGAACCACTAATCGTAACCATGAGGAGGTTACCTCATGTAACTCTACTCTCCCTAGAAACCGGGCCTATTTGGTTGCTTAGGAGACCTGGCTGGAGTCACTTGGCACACCCTGGATTTGAACTCATGACTCCAGGGTTGGTAGTCAGTGTCAATTCTCGCTGAATTGAATCTCTGATGAATTTGATTTCCTCATCAATGAACTTTTGCTTGTTGACTGGTACGGAGTATGCTCTTTTGCATACTGGGATGGAATCACTGGTCATTATCTGGTGTTTAATGACAGATGTTTGGCCTAGTACATCTGTGCAGACTGTAGGCCAGTTCAGTAATAAACCCTCTAGTTGTCTTTTGGTGCGGGAATCATCTGCAAGACTCACCAAATCCTTCATGACAGCTATGGTATTATTAGATATTTGAAGAGCTGGTAAGGTGTAATATAGATTAATTGAGGATAGCTGGTGATAGCAAGAGAAAGGATGTGATGACTCTTCTTGTCCAGGAAATTAGTATGTGGAGATGTCAAAATCCAACATGGCTGCAGCTGACACAAGGAATTCAAGGCCTAAGACGAGTGGAAACGATAGGTATTGATCTCTCATGATGAACAGTCGCAAATGGTGTGTATATCAATGTAGCATACACTTACAATACTCAAGAATACACTGCACCACAAGGGCAGGAATAAAATGGTAATTTCAAGAAAATAAATTAAACAATATACTTGAATTGTTACAACATCAACCATCAGATTGGGGGAAAATGTGGTCTCAGTCATTTCGATTTTGATTGTACTTAGTCTTCTCCATACACCTTGTCTGTAGGTGAAGTTGCACCAGACTGATTACTCGACTAACAATGTCTTGCAAGTTATATGAGCAGTGCTGGCCCTACCTAATAAGCGTCATAAGCAGCTGCATAGGGCCCCTTGGTGGTCAAGTGTAAATTGCACTACAGTTCGATAGAACCTATCAAACAAATTTTTTTTTTTAGATTAAATTATTTCATAATTTAATATTATATAATTATATAATATACTGTAGAAAGATGTTATATATGTGCTAATAAACAACAGTTGATAGTTTTGCAATTTTAAGCTTTATACTTTTAACAATACATTTCTGTGGCAGCAGGGGCATGGCCAAGCGTCCATCCAGAGAAAGAGAGAGAGAGAGAGAGAGTGGTAAGGGCGCTTGCACCTGAGCTAAATTACGCCTAACACCTGTTTTTGATTACAGTGAACATGGGGAGAGCAGCATAAAAGAGCCACATAGCCAGCAGACCGGTGAGATAGAGAGCCTGGATCAGACAGTTCAGTGAACCTAAAGTGGTTTATAGACGAATGTATATTGTGAAGCTGAACCTTTTTGTAAAACTCAAAGCTATTTTGAAGCTGACATCCACTATGAAGCTGGTGTGCTATGGTGCCCTGTGAAAGCCAAATAAAAGTACTCACTTGAGTTGAAGTCTGTTGGTCGGTGTCCTCCGTGGGAACTTGTTTGTTTTGCACAATTTAAGAATGCATAGTTAAGGGGGCCCCATTTTGAAATGCACAGGGCCCCCAAAATACCAGGGCCGGCCCTCTCTATGAGGTATAAAATAATATATATTTCTGATTTTATTTTAATGTTTGTTTTAATGTACCATGATAAATCATGATGAATCACAGAAAACTGTAAGATTAATTGGTTTAAAAAAAAACAGGTTTACAGCCTTAACTCAAAGTATATTACGTTGCATTATTGCCCCTGAAAGATTACCAGTCAGTCATAATAGAAATGTGCATTGGATTTGAAGACTCATAAGCTTTATATTTTTATATAATTTCTAATGAGCCATGTGGTTTGAGTGAGAAGAATAATGATTTAAACATAAACGAGCAACTATTTAAGACATGAAGCGCATACAGTGTATAATTCATTTATCAGAATTAATGTTTCATGCAGTCTAGAGAGGGGTTAAATTTATTCAGCTCAAATTGCTTTATTCATATAATTTTAAGCACCCGTTTAAAGCTCAGTTGTATTCAAAAGCTTTGTTACAAATCATGCAACATTCAATAGGGTTCAAGTACTGACAGTGTGTTGATGAGGGAGAGGAAGGAATGAGGAGCTAAATGAGCGTATATTATATCTTTACCTTGAAAGTGCACCCAAATATTTATCCTTATGAGCCCATATATATATATATATATATATATATATATATATATATATATATATACATATATATATATATATATATGTGTATGTGTGTGTATGTTCCAAGCAATCAATGAGGACTCTTGAGGGGAAATATATTTCATGAAAGTATTTTATCCTCATTTGATGTCCTGCTTGAGTTTTGCATGCAAATTTTCACTTGGAAAGAAAGATATTTTGAATATTCTATTCCATTACCCTTGTGTGTCAGTGTTTGGTTTTGAAACTATCATTTGGGACACAGCCACCAAATGGTCTCAAATGGTGCATTATCAAAGTGTGAGCAATTGTCTCCCTCAGTACATTCAATGTTTCACATGACCAGCTGATATTGAGATTTGAGAAATTCTTATTGACATAAACATCTGTTAAATTATATGTTGTGCATAATGGCTGATAAACAGAAAAAGCATAACGTGTCATGAGAGCTCTGAGACTATGAACTGTCTCAGGCCTGAGCCTTTGATGAGGGCTGTCCAGAGCTCTAGGTGTTGAGAGGCTCACTGACAGGGTTCCAGGGGATCAATGCAGCAGGACTGAAGACAGACTGGAGACAGGATATAATTGGGCAGAACATTATGTGGTGTGGCACCATGGCTGCTCAGGGGCTTCAGCACTAATCCATGCCTCCCATGAGGGTGTAAGACCGGGAATTGTCCATCTAAAACACTCCCATGGCACCGGCTCCTTTGGGAAACTCACTCTGTCTCACCAAGTCACCTTCTCTAAGCATCTGTCAGCTTGACTTTCTTTCAAACCACCAACTTTTTACTGCTCAGAGATAATTTCCTCTGACCTCTGGTGGCAACAAGATGCTCCAGAGAATAAACAATAATAGAACAGTGACAGAGATCAGGTACTGGACACTGGCTTTGTCATTAATGGATGGAAACGTTGTTATTGGCTCACATTTTTATTAAGTTAATTGCTCTAGTGGTCAATTACTTGACATTACATGTTCCACATGTTGGACATTAAAACATCCAATTTGATTGTTAAATGAGTGATTTGAAAAAAAATCAAGTGAGAGACACCACAGTCCTTGAAAGTCTGAAGGAATAATGAGAATGAGAATTAATGTCCATCATTAGGAAGCTTCTTGTTTGTTAGTTTTTTTTGTAGAAGTCTGGAGAAATCCTATCAAACCCATGCTGGAGCTCTACCAAACAAAACTAGAAACCTAACTAAATCTAAAAAGATAACACCATGGCATAAGAGGATATACACTAATTTATTATGAAAAATGCAGAATTACAATTTTGTGTTTTGGTGTATTTCATTTAATCCTGTTTCAAATGGCTTTGCACTATGTGTTTTGGGACTTTAGATCTCAGATGCAACCTCTGGGATTATTGGGTTCTTAGTGACATCTTAATTCAAATGGACACCATTTGGATTTTGAAGTGTGGACAATGTTTCTGTCAGGCCACCTAGACCTCCCTCAGCATGTGGAATATTTATCAGAGAACATTTTGCATTTGTATAAAATCAACAGAGGAAGGGGGCTGATATATGCATGTATGTGCTGGCTCCACTAATTCACAACTCTTGGTATTCTCCTTCTCACAGCTCTCAGGAATGGCTTAGAATTTTAAATATCCAACCTGCGCCAAGGGCATAAAGATTGACAGGTGTCATACTCTTTCTATTTCTCTCTTCCCTCACTCTGTCTCCCCAACAAAATTTAAACAATTATATTGTGTATTCCTACAAAACTGAGTGTGGTAATAGGCTGATCACCATGCATTGCCCAAAACATATAATATTGATTCCTAAAATAACAAGATCAGTCTTTTACTTTATGCCCAGAGTTATTGCTCATTAGGCAAGACAGCCACTGGCTGATATATTTAACGTTGGAAAAGGAAAAGACAGTAGAGAGAGAAACTACACAAATAACAAGAATCTTGAAAATACATTTTTATTTTCTCATTTCAGTACCCCAGTGCGGTTTGACTGATTTCTTTTTTTTTTTTTTACTTTTGGAGTAGTATTAATGTAAAGAGTCCATTATTGTGGCAAGAAAAAAGTATGTGAACCATTTGGAATTTTTGCATAAAATGTAAAAGGATAGACAAACACAATGTGCTTAAGCTAACAATACACAAACAATTTAATATTTCATGTCTTTATTGAACACATCCTGTTAAACATACACTGTGAATCCTTCGATTTAATAACTTGTCAATCCTCATTTGGCAGTAATAACCTCAAACAAGTGTTTCCCAATAGATTTGTTGAGTGTCAAGTTGGTCTTTGGCAAACTTTAGCACAGAGCAATGTTTTTGTTGGAAAGCATCAGCTTTCTTTGTGGTGTCCTGCAATGGACACCATGCCTATTTAATATTTCAAACAACAAGATAGGGTAGACCTCCCTTTTACAACATTATGAAAAAGTAGTTCCCTTTACAAAAAGCTTCACTTATGATGCTGCGCTGAGAAAAGCGCTTTGGGAACATCTTTAGGTGTGACCAGCTGTGAATATGTGTGCAACACGTCAATTAACATTGACCGAAATAGCCTCTGCCGGTGTAATCATTGGACGCACCTGGGGCAGGGCTATAAATAGATGCGTCACAGGAGCATCATCAGATCTTTTGTTTTCAGATCACTCTGTGTGTGTGTGCTTTCACGAGCCTGTCAGAACTTTCTTTCCTCTGTTAGGAGTTAGAATTGGTTAAGCAGTGTGCAGAAAACCTTTTCTCTTTATTGCTTTAAAAAAAAAAAAAAAAAAAGGGGAAAAAAAAAATATGACAGAAAGTCAGGGCAAATGGTGTGTGTTCTCCTGTCTCCGCTCTACGGCCGAGAGGGACAAGCATCAGCATTGCGATCTGCTTTCGGGCAAAATGCTTCGCGCTCGCCTTGCTTACTTCCGGGAGTCAGCGCCCACACTGCATTCGTGGGGCTCTCGCATGGATCTGGCTGAGGAGGATCGGTTCATCCCTTTCGCTCGCTCTCTCCCCAGACCTAGCTGATCCTTCCCGTGATCTCGAAGCATGCGCTGGTGCCTCTCCGGTTCATGTGGGGGACCTCGAATCTCTACCCACCTCAGAGCATTCCGTACTCGACGTGGTTACTTGTGTGGTGGCCAGGCTTCAGTTAGACTGGCCATGCCAACAAAAGACCCCCAAGGATAGATTTCTGTCTAGTGGCCGGGGGAAGTGAACGCCTCATGAGTCCCTTCCCTTCTTTAATGACCTCCATGACGAGCTCTCTCGTTCATGGAGGAAGCCTTATACTTCCCATGTCCATGTACCCTCGACGTCGATATATTCGACTATCATGGGTGCTGAGACACGGGGGTTTTCAATGATGCCGCCGGTCGAAAACACACTTACGGGTTATCTATCACCGGGTTCGGCATCCATCATCACTTAAAAAACCCTCTCTCCCCACAGAGCCTTGCAGAACTACCTCCATCTTAGTGGGGAGGGATTATCAAGCAGCGGGTTGGCAGTGTTACAGGCGTACCAGGCTGACCTGCTGAAGGACCAGAAAGTGGGTACCGCGCTTGATGAAGAAACTTTTTCTGAGCTTCGTCGAGACACAGATCTATCTCTCCGTGCGACCAAGCACACAGCCCATGCCATTGGACGGTCTATGTCTACCTTGGTCAGCACAGAAAGACACCTTTGGCTCAACCTATTGGGCATCAAGGACAAGGATAAAGTTTCCCTCCTTGATCCCCCGATTTTGCCTACTGTCCAGTTCGGGGACGCTATGAACACAGTCATCTCCAGGTTCCAGGAGGCAAAAAGCCACGAGGAAGCCTTTGGGCAGTTTTTTCCTCACCGCATTCAGGGGGCGGGCCCGTCGGCCACCCAGACCCGCTTTGGTCCTGCTAGAAGGGAGGATCAGAAGCAAAGCGTGGCGAGTCGTGCTCCCCCTCGCAAAGATTGGGGACAGTCTCGTCGCCCACAGCAGCCCCAAAAGCAAGACCTCAGGACACTAATTTCTAAGAGGAAGAAACCCTGACTTGCGCTTAATCTTGTGGGGGTAGCTCCCCTCAGGACGGGGTGCATGCACCATCCACTTCGCCCCTCCCCGTACCCCCGTAAAACCTCTCCATTCCCGCCGCCTCCGGTGTTTCGGGAGGTAGAGGCTTCCATCAAAAAGTTGGGTGTTTTGCTGCTTCCTGCATTAATCCAGGATGCTGGTCACGATCGATCTCAAGGATCATATAGATCATGGATCTCATATATCTTCATATAGAAATTCCGCCACAGCACAGGAAGTTCTTGAGGTTCACTTTCGGGGGCGAAGCCTTCCAGTATCGGGTTCTTACATTCGGCCTAGCCCTATTAACCCGCACATTCACGAAATGCATGGATGCAGCACTGGCTCCTTTGCGACTCCGGGGCATCCGCATTGTGAATTACATAGACGACTGGCTGATACTAGCACAGTTCCAAGAACTGGTAGTTCAGCACAGGGATATTGTCTTAGCTCATCTGGTTTCTCCGGGTCTGAGGCTCAACGTCAAAAGAGCGTTCTTTCTCCCTCCCAGGGAATTACTTATCTGGGGGTTATATGGAATTCGATCACAATGCGGGCACAATTGTCTCCCGCTCTAATCATTTCCATTCAGAACACCCTGAGCAAAGTCAGGCTAGGTCAAGGCTGCATTGCTCGTCAGTATCAACAAATACTAGGTCTCATGGCGTCTGCGTCCGCGGTGATCCCTTTGGGCCTTCTGCACATGAGACCATTCCAGCTGTGGCTAAAAGCCAGGGGATTTCATCCAAGATCCGGTCCCCTAAGGCAAATAGGGGTTATGTGCCGCAGGCTTTGTTCCCTTTCTATGTGGTTCAGACCCCGGCTTCTTACCTTGGGTCCCACTCTAGGTGCGTCTTGTCGTCGACGGGCTGGGTAGCGGTCTTAAGTGGTTGTCCAGCTTAAGGGGAATGGGATGATCATCAGCTCGATTGTCACATTAACTGTCTCAACTTGATGGCTGTATTTCTGGCCCTGAAACACTTCCTCCAGAGGCTGCCATGTCTTGGTGCGGGTGGGAAATACAGCGGTAGCCTCTTACATAAACCATCAAGGAGGTCCACGTTCACCTCAGCTGAATCTCTGGCACGTCGTATTCTCCTTGCGGCCCAGGGCAAGCTCCTGTCACTCAGGGCAGTTTATGTCCCTGGATGCCCGTATGTGGAGCAGATTTACTTTCCAGACAGAAAATACCTACGGGGGAGTGGAAACTCCACCCCAAGGTAGTGGAACAAATCTGGTTGAGATTTTACAGGACTGAAGTGGACCTCTTCGCCTCTTCTCAGACAGCGCAATGTCCCCTCTACTTCTCTCTGAGTCACCCACCTGGGTCTGGATGTGATGGCGCATATATGGCCCAGAATGCACCTGTATGCATTTCCCCCGGTTTCTCTGCTCCCGGGAGTCTTGGGCAGAGTTCGCCAGCAAGGGTCTTGCCTCTTACTAGTATCGCCACGCTGGCTGAACAGGGTATGGTTCTCGGAGTTAATATCTCTCCTCGATGTCCTGCCTTGGGCGATTCCGGACAGGAAGGACCTTCTTTCTCAGGCACAGGGGACAATATTTCATCCCCGGCTCGAATTGTGGAACCTTTCATGTTTGGCCCCTGAGGGGTACCAACTGAAGTACACAGGGCTTTCTCCTGAGGTTATCGAGTGCTAGGGCTCCCTCCACTTGGAAAAAATCTGGGTGAGATTTTACAGGGCAGAAGAGGACCTCTTCACCTCTATGAACAGCGCAATGTCTCCTCTACTTCTCCGGTCAATGTTCATTGACATATTGCACACATATTCACAGCTGGTCACACCTAAAGATGTTCCCAAATGCTTTTCTCAGTGCAGCATCTCGTTCTGCTTTTTTCAGGGAACAAGGGTTACACTCAAGTAACCCGAGACAATCTCTTGAAAAATGTAAATGTATTTCTAGAGCGGCTCCCATCTTGTCACTGCATTCTGCTGAACTAACGAAACTTAACAAATTAATGAAAAATGATGAAACCATCCCCCATGAAGTCTGCTTGAGAACATTTTCGGTTGTCTTGATTATTATATCTGTGTAAAACAGTTCATTTTCACGGGCAAGGAAGAGGCGAGAAACCGGCTTGACATACAACTAAAGGTTTAATGGAAAACTCAAAATACAAACACATAAGACAACGGACATGTCCGTGAACGATCTCTCTCTCCCACACCGCCATCCGTGAGTGGCCTTTATCCCTCTTGACGGCTTGATCACCCTAATACGGCACGCCCCGGTCCCGCCCTCCACCGTGCCACAATCTGATAAATAGTTAGCAATTAAACTGCATAGTAAGAGCCCTGTTTTTCATATAGCAAGTTAAAAGGTTCTTTGTATAATTCACAGCCTTAGCTGAGAGAGAATTTCTTTCATATACAGTATAAGCAAAATTTACATTATAGCTGAAATAAATCTAAATTAATTAGAATTGAATGGAAATCAGTATTTAATCTAATCGACAGGTTGTGATTTAGAATTTAATTGTTTACCTGATTTATGTATTTTAATTAGAGTAAAGAGGCTGAGAGGTTATAAAAACAGAACAGTGTTATGGTAGACTTCCACTGTTAATGTAATTAACTCCAAAACAACACCCTCTTGCTTGATTGATTGAGACAATGGGCAACACTTTGGTTGAAGCATGGTGATCAGGTTTCTCCTTCTGACGGAAAGCAAAATGCAACGTTTGTCTTTGTGTGTCCTTTAATGTTATTGCCAGGCTCTTGTGTAATGCTGCTTATGTCCTGGTGAGATTACCGTCAGCACTAGTCCCTTTTGAGATGCAGAAAATTAGATTTTGACAAAGAATCCAAACCACATAAACGGTTTGACAGTAGTGAGTGAAAAGTGAGTGACAACCAAAAGACTGACTTTAGCCCACATATGCGACAAGACTACTCATTGTTCAGATAGATCTTCCAACAAAAAAAAGATCTGTTCTAACACTTTTTACGCAGAATACAAAATTATATAGTAGCACTTCTCAGACTTTCACTGTTCCTCAAAAACAATCTGTCTCTAAGCTGGATAAAAATGTGGTTTCATGTCGGACAACAAACCTTCTTACATATCACATCTTCCTACAGTTATCCACATGACTATTAATAGTGCCTCACTAATTTACTGCACATGGGACTCTGAGGGCCACAAGGCTACTCCTTTCCTCTAGCAACTCTATTGCAAGTGGTTTCAACTATTTTATTTGTTTCCAGTCTGCCCTGTTTTTGCTGGAGGAGTTTTGAGCAATTCATGGATGGAAGCCCAGTCCTGGGCAATGGCACTGCATGGGCTATGAGATTGTATGTGGAAAATTTGAGTGATATTCACAAAATATAGAAGAGTGAGAAATGCAGAAGAACTGTAAAAGCCATGACTTTGGATAGCTTGTAATGTTCAGACGACCCAGCGAGGTTGTGGGAGAACGTGCTGCCATTCCTTATTCAGTAGGACCTATTAGGTGGCATTTCAGTTAAAATATATGTTAACCAAGGTCACCTTCAACATGACAGCTCCATGGGCCAAAAAAGGAGAAAACAACTTCGAGAAATCGGTTTGCTGCAATGCAGGAGGGATGTGCTTTGCTTTGTTTTTTTTTTTTTTTTTTTGTTTTTACTGATATGAGAAGCAAATAAGACATTTTAGTGCACAGGCTAACATACAAACCTCAGTATGATGACAGATCAAATTTTCTCAGTGTTTTTAACAGTTGAGAGTTTGCTCGCTTCAGGCTTGCATTACCATTTCATCCTTCTGGGAGTCAACATCTGGAACCGATCCCCCAAATTCATGCAGACATGAGCAGCAACCATTAAAACACACACACACACACACACACACACACACACACACACACACACACACACACATTTCTTCCAAAAAGAGAAGTCTTTGACAGACATGCTTATTTATATATTTGAAACCCATTTGTTCCTCTCTTCGCTTTACTCATCCAAATACACACGCACACATAGAGATGTCTAGACAGAAATAAATAAGCCAAAGAATAAAATGAGCCAAAAATATGATAAATGATCTGCACTTATATAGCACCTTTTTAACCTTAGCGGAATTCAAAGCACTTTACACTGCATCTCGTTCACCCATTCACACACCAATGAATGTCATTGGGAGCAACTTAGGGTTCAGTGTCTTGCCCAATGACACTTTGGCATGTGGAGTCAGGTGGGCCAGGAATCAAACCACCAACTCTGTGATTAGTGGACAACACGCTCCACCACCAGAGCCACAGCTGCCCCATTACAAGTACAAAATACATTATACTGTGCTTTAGCATTAGGTATTTGCCACTGATATTTGTATAGAACTGGATCGCTGATGCAATGGCCTTTCTGTTCTGTCTGCTGTACTGTCCAAAACTGCTGCAGTCATCTATGCAAAGTCTCAAGACAGCCTTTCTCTTTGCCCTCGGCCTCCTCTGCTCTGATCAGCATAAAAGCTCCCTAAGAGCTCAAAGATGAAGAAAATTGGGAGAAATTGCACAAGTAATGACATTGTTTTCACTAAGATACTTAAGGGAACTGGTGCCAGCAGCAACCTGAATCTATACCACAGTCATTACACAATCTTTAATGTAATCAGTGGACTCTTCCTCTGCAGGTTGGACTTCCATCACTGCTCTGATGAGAGAGAAAGCTTTATGTGGTATCTTCCCGCCATATGCCATTGGCATCTATAATCTTGGTTAGACACATTAGCAAAAAAACAAAAAACAATTAGAACTCATTTGTATTTATAGGAATTTGTATGTAAAGTGTGGTTCTATCATACATACACTTTTGTGCTTTTGCTTAGACATTGTAATGTACAATATTGATGTACTGACAGCATCTGAAATTTACATTTCTTTTTGCGTTTTAACAAAAGTATATGAATTCTTTGGGGTTCAAATAATGAAACATTTCAGAACTATTGCAATAGCACCCACTTGCACATTCCAGGAAATCACTTAAACACCCATTAATACTAGATATTGAGTGGCAGTGGTGTTTGACGATACAGATAACCAAGGTGGTGGAAAAGGCAGATAACCGAATAATCGCTTATTATTAAAAAAACAATTTTTAACAAAATTTAGAAATATATTGTTAAAAAAATATTTAGTCTTTCCTTGCAGTGAAATGCACAGACCCAGAGGCCAACATGAATAAAATCCCAGATGCAGTTTATTTTTCAACCAAAAACCCAGTAATAACAAGAATAAAATTGTGGATATTATGGGATATTTAACTGTAAACAAGCTCAAAAACATGCAAGGGGCTCTTACTTTGAAATGACGGAGACTTGGCTCCAAAACAATTTTTTCATTATTTGCCAAATTAAGCTTTTTTGCCTATAAAATTACCAGATGAAGGGTTTTGTATGTATGTACTGTATGTATATTTCAAAATATGAGGTTTAATGAGGAATTAGGTTTATTATAATTCACAATATATAAAGTTAGAGACATGATGTACCTGAATGTTGTGACACATTTCCATAATAATTTTTTTCTTTGCAAGCCCTTGCTTCAATTCAGAAAATTCCCTTTCATAGGAACTTGAGCTGCCAAATCGCATTGGGACACGTCTTGAGTGTCACCTGGTCTGAAGCCCTTATACAATCACAGCAATTTATTGGCTGATGGTACTTAAATGACGCCCCAAGGGAGCTACGTCACGGGCTCCACTAAGGTGCTCGCTTAGTGCAATCGAGTCAGATTTTCTGTTATTTAGTGCACAATCTCACCTGGCCTTTGTTGTACCAATGACTCACTTCAAAGTGAGGATCATTATTATTCTCACTTTTGAGTGGCAAATAAGATGGAATTTAAGAAGCGATTAACATCATTTTATACAGTGTAATTCCAGAGACAAGAGGTGCTATACTGCTATCTCTGCTCAATTTTTCGTTGGCGGCATGGATGTCGCTTTTTCAGAGACGATTTTGCAGTCCAACCAAGCGCATCACATTAAGGAATGAATTTGAGCTAATATCAGATCTGTTTGCAATTTCCGTTTCAGAATTTTTGTTTTTCCCCTGTGGCTCGCACTGCCAGAGTTGATTTACGATCCTTTGTGTGAAGATTCTTACAAACTCCCACTCAAAAATAGTGCAGTTTAATCATTAACTTTTATATCTTGACAACAGTACAAGAGACATGACATTTGTTGTCATCAACATTCTCTTCATAAACAATCAAGCATTTACATACTAAATATGACATTCTTTTGTGAATATTATACATGTAAGTAACAAAACATGAAAATCCCTGGTTACAAATCAAACTGGTTAATTCATTGGTTTTACATAATGGATAATGCATAACACGTTATGAGAAACCTGATTGAAGGTGTATAATATCCAGTAGTTACCATTCTTAGTTGAATGAGATGAATCATACCAGATTAAAGATAATAATCATTGATATTTCAGTTATAAGTAATTACCAATCACTAAACATATTTTAAAAGGTACCTCGGCTATAATCATTAATTTGTCAGTTATAAAAGTGATCACAGGTCAGAGTCATTTTCAGAATTATCTAGCAAGGCTAGGTATGGTGTATATTTTATAGGGTTAAATCAAAAGTACTGGGATGAGGATTGCATGAGGATATCACAAATAAATATTTAAAAGAAAACCTGCTTTGGCTCTGTGTGGAAGTTCAGAAGGTCATGTTGAGGGTATAAGTTTGTGGAACAAAGAAGGATCTTCTTTATTGGTTAGCTCTGTCATTATCAACCCTAGTTTGAATTTAAGCAGGCATGGGAGAGACGGTCTCCTTCAGCAATTTCAGCACCATGGATTTATTTTTAAGACACTCTAATGGCTTGGTGAGTGATCTCTCTGATCTGTGGAATATGTTGTTGTGTTCATTTGATGGCTTTGTTCGTGGATAATCCTACAACGTGTTGGGATGCTTTATATGAAGGTCGTCCAGCCTGTGGGGTTTGGATGAGCCAGTGGCAATATTGGCACATAAACTGTCTGTAGATGTTCATGGTGCTACTGGCATTAAAGTTTTTCCTCCTGGAGATTCATGTCAGTCATGTCCTTATCCGTTCGGACAACAAGATGTCCTACATCAATAGCCAGGAAGGAGTGCATTCTCATGCCATGCTGAGGCTGGCATGTCACATTCTTCTGTGGGAATGGGACAATGTGCTGTTACGGACTGTTTGCGAGAGGGAAAACCAGAGGGGACAGTGTGATGTCTCACTCGAAGTGAACAGATCCACTTCCACTCTGCCGAACCCGGCCATTAGTGGCCGACAACGTGTCTTTATGCATTTCCACCGATCAGCCCGCTGCACGCAGTTCTGCAGAGATGGTCTCTCTCCAGAAGAAAGTGCCTTGGGAGATTCCAGTAAGAACAGACATGTTGTCTCAGGGATGGGGCAGCATTTGGTGTGAGTGAGGTTAAAATATTGTGTGAGTCAGTATTCATATCAGCGGTGTGTCAGCCTCTGCCAGACACATCAGCAGACAGGCTTTATTAAAATATATCTTGCCTCTGCCAAGGTTATCCAGTCATAATCTCTGCAAAACTTTCTAGCACTATACACAGCTGACTGAACTGCAATTTCAAAGATTGCAGATCTTGTCACACAAAATATTCCCATTTGCTCCCAACTGAGGAAATTTTGTGCAAGCAAACATCTAAATGATCCTCGAACATGATGTTTCAGAGAAGTGTCAAAAAAATAACAGCTATTCAGCTCAGACAGTTCTGACAACCATAATGTTATCGGTTATTAATATTCACAAAGAACACTTAAAATTCATTCTGTATGAAAATATGCTCTTGATGTGTTTTCTTATGGTGAAAAAGAGCCTTTCAAGAGGTGCATCTCAATCAGCTCCTTAGCTCCCTATGTAATGAATCAGTATATCGTGAACACAAAATCGGGCACTGTCAAGGGTGTTCATCCATTAAGCATTGGGGCACTACTGACGCAACAACATTGCTATATAAATTATGTATAAAGGCATTTCTGTTGTAGATATTCAAAAGTACAGTTATTATGAAAAGTATATGTATATATACAGAAATAAAAATATAAAAGAGTGTATTTTCAACCTTCTTTTAACAACTCTGATATTTAAAAGATGTTTTCCTTTTCATGGTCATTATGGATTTTTAGCTTGTGCTCCTCTTCTAATGACTTGAAGAACTTTATAAGACATGACAACGTTTTCAGTAAGGCAACATTGTGACAAACAATGCTCACTTGTTTTTAATGTGCATTCTTTTAATTTTTGGGGCACTAAAGTTTTAGTGGACTGGAACGACTTTGCGATTGGGACAGCAGTAGAAATGGATGATTTCCTGATCAGTGCCCTGACTACAGAACTATGGAGCTGACTTCAACTCTCTCAAATGGCAATTTTCCACTGCACGATACGGTTTGACTCACCTCAACTCTACTCACGTTACTTTTCTGAGCTTGCATTTCGACTGCAGTTTAGTGCCCCTCAGCGTGGGTGGAATTATAGACTGATCGTCATAGTTGTGCCGACACTACTGCCGTGACATCATCTTAAACACGACTCAAACTGACCAAAACAATAATACAACCGCTAGCTTTTAGCTACTAGCTCATTGTGCTGCATAAAGCAGTTGTTGCATAGTGATTTTACACAAGTGTAACAGTTAAATTGGCCTGGTTGTTTTAGAAGCAAGCTTCCAGTAGCTGGTCAACTAAACAAAGTGAAGCTTTCAAGCAGAGTATAGAGTTAATGTAACAAAACCTACCATCCTCCCTCTTGGCTGAGTCCAGGGCACTCTCCCTCCCATTGCTCGCCTGTTTATATAGCATCCACTCACCTCTACTTCTACTTTTCCTTAATGGTTCTGTAGTCACTTAAGTTTTTTTTTAAACTTTTTCCTACTCTGTTGGTAGGTCCAGTGGTAGCCGTGTGCAGCCAATAGCTGAGACACTTCCTCAGAGATCTTTTCGTTTCATTCATTGCTAACGAGTGGGCCGTCTGCACCTATTGATCACAGCGTGGTTTTGCAAACAGCCATATCTTTTTTCACAATTCGAAAGTTGTGTGAACAAATGATACTACTATCACTGTTGCTAACTTTAAAACTGGCGGGTTGATGTCCCTTGTCAGAAATCCAGTGATGCTGGTAGTGACGATTCTCCCTGGCCAATCAGTGATCTGCAGGATTTTGATGTCACATTTAGTATCAGCTCGGCTCGTTTGGAACCATGACGGAGGTGGTACTAAATAAAGTATCAGGTACCAGGTACTATCCACAGTGGATAACCCCAAAAAAGCGAGCAGAGTCGAGTTGAGTCGAGTTGTACTGTGCTGTGATAAAGCCCCAAATGTCTATATAATTTGAGCCATGTATCATGAAAATGTTAGACATTCTAAAAATGCCACAAAAGACATAAAACAAAATGACCATTTCATAGATGTTTAAGCACAATTTGAGTTGTTTTGCCAGTTCAGTTCCTGCCTTGGGGTCATGTACTGTTTTCAGCTGTTTTGCATAGTTGTATATTGTACACAACTGTATCTCAAGTAAAGTGGTGCAAATGTATCTCTGGCATGTGACATGCATGGTCTGTCTAATGTGTTGCAATGCTCTATACTTAGAAAAGCAGTAACAGTCTCACCATTCCATGTGAATCAGCATGCCTCGGCAAACTAAACTGTCTGTTTGGCATCCATCCATAACATTTGTTTGATAATGGCTTTGTTGTTTAGTATATTTAATGCACAGGGGAACCTTCAAAGTTATGTTGAGGCAAAATAATCTGGTAGAGTTTGTTATCTATTTTAAATAAATGATGTAGTTTTTTTATTTTTCAATTGTGTGTGTAATGTATTTTAGAACTTTTTTTTTCTGTACTAGCTGTAAATGGCTCAACCCAAGAGGGCAGAGTAGGTTAGAATGGCTTCCTCTACATAGTGAAATAATTACTACAGTTCAAAGTGGAATGAGATTTGTTTGCATGTTTAGTGTGTTTTTCCACTGAGATGTAATTTAGAAACTGATGACAACTTATGACAATATTGCTTTCTTCTTAGAGGAGAAAAAGAACATTTGTACCTCCATGTTTTTTTCTCTTTCTGATAATTTATCCAAGATAGTGACCCAGAAAAGAACCCATCTAGTGTAAGAAAACCTGCTTTTAGTGTAAGGCAAAATTACACATGAGGATGGAGGAAAAAAAACAAATCATGGTGCAGCACTGGTAATTATCCACAGAAAGGTACATGATGTGTTAGGTGACACCGGGTGGATCCATAGGAATGCTTGTGAAGTATCACCCGTGTCTGTTTGTGTCCAAGTAACATGCTGGCCTGATCAAAGACTTGGCCGTCAACTCATATCAGGAGCACTCGAGAGTGGAGAACAAGCTCCTAATGAATGTCAGAGATTGTAAAAAATGTCCATGGGACATATGGTCAAAGCCTTGTGGTTCCTCTCTTAACAGCCCCACCTTGATTGTTCATCCCCCACCTCCCAAAGACTCATCAGATAGAGTGATCCCATGGTGTGTGTATCCTGCATCGGGAGGGGGGTCCATCTGCAGACCGCAGAGGTACAAAGCTGTATTGATGACAAGGAGGCGTTTTCAAAGCTCAGTGAAGCAGTGATGCATTTCCCCCCTGGCTAGCTGAGTTTCGAGAGCCCCCGTAAACAATGGCAGGGGGCCATCATATAGTGCATGGTCTCTGAGGGCCAGCCACAGAGATAATCATCTGATTGTGATGGCGCAGCTATTATATTCATTCTCTTGCTCCAATACAGAGCCCGATGTGTTTCCATCTCCACACCAGCTGTTATAGATAATATTTAAACTTGCATTTGTATAGATGCTGAAACATACAATATGGATGTATTTACAGCATCTAAAACATTAACAGTTTATGTATTTACATCTTTAGAAATTGTAAAAATAAATAAATAAATAAATTATATATATATATATATATATATATATATATATATATATATATATATGAATACTTTATAGTAGAAATATATATCTGTAGTTAAATTTTTCCTATTTTATAGATATTTTAAATCTATAAAACTTACCCCAACCCTTAACCTAACTACTTTCTAGCAACATAAAAAAACTTTCAACATAAAAACATAACAGGCCGATAAATGTACTGTGACAATTTTAGTTAAATATACTATTTTATGCTATTTACTTTATGAAACCCTGTTAATGTCAAGTTAGGTAAAATAATTGACTGTGTTAATAAATGTAATCGCATTGACCATTTTAATTAATCTTATTTATTACAAATACAATTAAATCAACCGATTAACTTCATGAATTTAATGTTTGTTCATGGCTTCGATAAGGATTCGTAACCATTTGTGCCTCTCTAAAGATATTCATACATAAAATGATGCCATTTAAGATGCTGTAAATATGTCAGTATTGTATTATTTTCTTGTCAAAATGCATTTACTTCCTTTTTAGGAAAGAAATCAAAACAATGTAGCAATATAAGTCTTTATTATTATTATACTTCACTTAGAAATAGAAATGCACTAAAATAGCACCAATTCAAGTAACAATAAACGGTTCACAAAGTCTAAGTGGGAGTTTGACTAACTGAAATAACTAGTCCCAACATACTCTGCATATTCTTTGCAATGCACATTAAATCTCACTCTCCACAATACTAGTCAGCCGGCAGACTGGCTATTAACTTTGCTACAGCAACCATGAAATCACGTTCATGATTCATGTAAGGGCGTCAATACCAGTGTCAAGCGCCACTTTGATCTCTACATGAAATGCATTGCAGACAACATCTCATTCTACATTTAGTGATAGTTAAGACTTGACCTGATTCTGTGGTAATTCAATTGTGCCAAACAGAGGCTGCATAGTACTTGCTTTCTGTAGCATTAAGAGGCCCTTTCCCATCCCTGTTGTGTGTGTTTGTGGTGTGTGCTTCAGTGGAATGATTCTGGGTGGAAACATTTCAAAGGCTCTGACCTAGTCCCACCTGTGCTTATTGTAATTTATGCTGTATTCCCACCTAACAGGGAACGTTCCAACAACTTTGGCTAACATTATTTAAAGGTTTGGGGGGAAAAAAATTATATAAAACGTTAATGGAACATCCTTATAACGTTATTAACCTTAAAAAACGTTCTACTAATGTTAAGAAAACTGGACATTTTCATGTTCCCACAACCAAATACTAACGTTAGGAAAACGTTCTTAGAACATAAAATTGTTAGCTGGGTTAACGGTAAATGCGTTAATCGCGATTAAGAACAATGTAACACCCCAGTAATAAAAACACTTCATAGTGTTAACACTCCAGTAATTACACATATGTACAGTATACCCATGAGAAAACATGTTTGTTTCTCCAAACACTACGATAATTGGGTGAGTTAATACAAGTTCCTCTTGTTCTGAAAATAAAGACTGTGTAATCCTAAACTGTATTGGACAAACCAGGGTGTGCCGTCATCCATTATGGTCCAGTGGAATAATTTGTGCTGAAAAAAAATGTAATTAAATGCAAGGTCCCTCTCAAAAACATAAAGGCTGTCAGACCTAAAAGTATTACTTCTTTGATCTTTTGCTGCTATTGAATCTCAACATTTCAAACAGCGTGTGAAAGCTTGATTTTGCTCAGAATGGACCACTTTTGCTTGAGGCAGGAAACTTTTAATGCATGCAAATGCCTGTGCAGTCAATTACAGCATGTGGTACATCTCATGTGGCATGAGCAATATCCCAAATTACTCCACATAGACCTCTTAACTTCTCTATGTGTTGAAAACCTATGATGAAAAGCAGGGGGATTTCTTCAGAAAATTCCATACATGGCAAAGACAGTAAAATAAAGATAGAACACATACACATCAAATTGGCCTTCTGGGGCTAATAGGCGCACGCAGCGCAGGATGTATTAAGCGTGGTATGCAGAGTTCAAAACTCATCCACTGTAGGTACAGGGTGTGTGTGAGGGACAGAGTCCACTACAGAGTCATGCCTCTTTTCCTCTGACACAATGTCTTTTATACTCCTGATTTATTGACAGCTCTAATGTCTCTTGCTGGATCTGTGTTTTATTTCAGGAGGTTCCTGGCTCTCCTCGCTTTCATTTTTCATCTCAAGCAGAGAAGATGCTTCAAGTCCGTAATGTACATGTCTTATTAATGTGAGGTTTTCAAAACACTGATTTAATTGCAAGATATGTGGCCATTTGTCCCTTCCTCTGACTGCTTTCATCTCATTATTTATCCCCTGAACCTGCTCCATCCAGACTCCAACTGAGAGGCCTGTATAGGACACTTGGCAAGCCTCTCTGCTGCTTTGACCTTGTTACAGATTAAATCAGAGTTTGCCCTGTGATTCCAATTATGGGTATCAACTGATGACTTGTAACATAATTGCACGTGTTGGAGAATGAAGTGTTGAGGGGACATGAGGGATTTTGATTCCTTTAAGGGTGTGTTTCATTTTCCTTTACATCCCTATAAAGGCAATGCACAGGCAATGATTTCTAATCATGATGTTAAGATATGCATTCTTTATACCTATAGTAAGTGTTGTTCTGTGTCCTACAACATTTTAGGTGTTAAGATATGCATTTGTTATGCCTGTAGTAAGTGTTGTTCTGCGTCCTACAACATTATAGATGTTAAGATATGCATTTGTTATAACTATAGTAAGTGTTGTTCTGTGTTTTTATACTCTAACTTTATGCTGCAGGGGTGGCTGTGCTTTTCACAGCTGTAATTAATGATTTTCTCATCTGGCTGAACCTGGCATTTGTGGGACGCTACCCATCTCCTGTGAGACCCAGTGCTCAGCAGCCTCACATTAAAGTCTGGATTTAGATCATCCACTTGCCTTGCCACCTACTTATGGTTTGATAAAGACACAGTACATCTGTCCTCAAAACACACAAACAACTCTAATACCACCATTTCTGCATGTTTTAATTTAGGCTACTCCAAAAGCTCACATGTGTTTTTAAGTGTGTGAACCTGGCTGCATTTATTATTAATAAAAAAATGACATTTCATATATTTGTTCATTTACCCTACCTCAACTAGAAATATTATTGTCAATTTATATTTTTGCTTAAAAAAAAACGAGATGGAGAAAAAGCCAGGATGGTTGATGACAGCTAGGTCTCTGTGGCTGCTCACAGGCAGTATCAGTCAAGACTAATATCACGCTGATCTTTGTGATAAATGTTGCAGTTTCACCTAGTCTAAATGATGATGTAGCAGAGAAGTAATTTCTCAGAGCGCACAGCTTCTAACATGATCTAAAAAGTGTGTGTTAATCTTCACTTGTCACAAAGCTTGTGCATGGCATGTTGACATGACATGTTTTTGTACTTTTCCAGCTTGTAAAGTTTGAGTTTAAATTACAAAAAATATATTTGTATCAGCAATCAAAATGTGTGTTATTTGAAAATAAAAAAAAATAAAAAATCAGTCACTTCTCAAACATTTATTTCTAGAATTTTGAGCATAACATCAAACATCACATTTTGATAATTTGAAAAAAAAAATTTTTAGCAACACTACAAATTCTTAAGTACATACAAAGCTAACACTGGTATGACACTTTATTGTAGGCATTGAATTATGAATTATGTGGACTACTGGTGTGACCATTGTCTATCCAGGAACAAATGAAAGGACATCAGAATCTGCCCTGTCTGCCATTGGTCAAATTATATTTTTCATAGTCCAGCCCCCAACTCACGCCATTGGTTGCATGTTTTTGGGGCAGGTCTAAGTGGGTCTGAACTGATGCATTTTCATTGTGGCACAGATACAGTGTTTACTTATAATTGTCTTTGTATAAAGCTAGGAAATAAGAAGGCATTTTAACACTGAAAAAGTAATGTTTAATGTTT
The DNA here is from genome assembly GCA_032164185.1 of Moxostoma hubbsi. Classification (NCBI taxonomy): domain Eukaryota; kingdom Metazoa; phylum Chordata; class Actinopteri; order Cypriniformes; family Catostomidae; genus Moxostoma; species Moxostoma hubbsi. Next base: position 21,841,139 of record JAVLUX010000003.1, read on the forward strand.
TTGTGTAATATAAAATGTCATAAGGTATGAACAGCACTGCTTTTTGAATATACATTTCTAAACAATTCCTCTTTTCATAAACAGTGCATACAGCAGTGGCGATTTCTCAGGGCCAGCAAAGCTTTCTCTGCTGGCGTAACATGCCTAATAAATAAATATTTTTTTAATTCTTTCATTATCATTGACCTTTTTGCCTATGTATTTTCAATCGATTTCACTCCTAATTCATCTACAAAGGAATAGTGAAAAACAAAATGTTTATCCATCAGAATTTATTCCTCGATGCTTACAAGCGAAGTGTGATAACTTTTTCACGAGTCGCATGCCCGTAGCCAGGCTCCTTGGTCGAAGCATCACGTAAGTCTGAGCTCCACCCCGTCAGGCCTTCATAATTTCTGCAGAAACCCTCAACACTGCAGAGCATAGTTATTTGAAGTCAGATTCATCAGCCAATCAGATTGATTTATTTGTTCTTGGTGGGTGTGGTCTTTAGGATATGTCCCAGACCAGGCCTTCTAGCTGGCCTTGAGTGACACAATCATGCTTTAAGTGATGTAATTTGAAAGCGAAGAGCTCAAGATCTTGCTGACGAGATGGCTGCCTCATCACCATTGAGAAAGAGATCCTTATGGATTTACAAACCTGAGATGTTCTGCATGACCGTGCGATTGATTAATTAAACAGGAAAAGAGGACTAATTTTCAAAACAAAATTTATCGCATGCAAAATTTAAATCGCAAATATAATTAGAGAGCTTTTTCTTGGTATAAAACCTCATTTGTTCTGGCTTCGTGCGTGGATGTGTTTTTTTTTTTTTTTTTTATATATATATATTTAATTGGTATTATTAGTGGACTGCCACGTAATGTATGATTCATGAATCATAGGTGTCATAATCATGAATCTGTGTTTTCTTAATGGCATTAATCGATATAGACTTAAAATGTACAGGTCATGGCTGGCATACAGTAACACTTGGGAAATTTATTTTTGTCAGAGAGACAGATACAATAAAGATGTCAGAGTGCAGAGAACAAATGGAGAAAAAAGGAAATAAGCAGTCCTAAGGGAAAGAAGTTAAGACATCAGTTAATATAATATTTCATTATTATTATAGGACGAAACTATTGGCTAAGCAATGAATTTAATTCAAAAACTGTGAATTAATTGGCTATTCTCTTTGCATATGTAATACAGTATATTTGGATCATATTTTTTCTCTTAACAACTGTTCTGATTATCACTTTCTTGTCTCCTAGGTTTCAGTTCATTGCATCTAAACACCATAGGCACCAAATCATATGCATGTGAGAATTACTAATGATATATCATCTTGGTGACTATTCTTCCATGTTTGGACTGAAATCCCAAAATCTTTGAATTGTAAATAATGGGTAAATTCACTAAAATTACATAATTTTTAAATCATGTTTGAAAGGGTGTGTGTTCAGTTCAGGCATGTGCAAGTTATTGATGCTTAGTGTGGAAAAAAGCCTTTGTGGCTTGATTGTGTCTCTAAAATTAGCTTCCCTGAAATGCACTTGTGAAACTGGAACATGATTCAGACAAAGCAGTTAATGATTCACTGGGACATGCCAATCATATAGCTTTTCAAACAGCTTTACTCAGTCCACTGCTATCAGTGATTAGTACACACTTCTTGCTCATCAAACTAATTAACTGCTGGAAGACACTTAGTCATATTTCAGATTGAATACTCCATGACATGAAGCTGTTGCAAGTGAAAGGCTAAAAGATTGTGTCATTGCTCTGCCTGCTCAATGTTTAATTTTCTCTGTTTGGATTCAACCCAGAACAGTGTACTTCACCTTAAAATGCTCTCTTAATTTCACCCTATTGCAAACATGTGTATGTGTTTCTGCCAAACATGCATCCACGCACACATACAGCAACACACACTCAGATATTCAAAAGTAGAAAAAATAAAAAGTATAAAGGTATATGTCTACAAGTTGATTAATCCACTTCAGACCTCAAATGTAGTGTCTGCATCAAAGCAAACCAAGTAAGCTGAATGAAGGGAGACAGAGCAATCTGACCTGAAGCAGAAATGCATATTATTAAATTTACATCTGTACACTTATATACTGTATTTTTTTTGAGAAGGTCTGTTGCAATTATGACAATGCTATTAAATAATTAAAGATATGGACAACATCAAACAACATTTTTAGAGGGGCTGTTCTTAAAGGCCACTAGCATACATTAACAAAAGTGGTAATGAGTGGTCTTTGTTCATATTTGCTGGACAAAAATGATCACATTTATTTATAAATGACATTAATTCCAATATTAGATGCCAAAGTGTGCTTAAATATTGTACTGGGGGGAGTGAATAATTATGCCAATTTAAATTCAATTAGACTTCACCATAATTTAAATAATTAAGTGTTTAATTGAGTTTGAGATAATTGTAATCACTTTGGTTTACATTCCTGTACTACTCTACATGAGTGATGCGTGCTAAGAAAAAAGTCTGTCACAGAGATAACAATCCAAGCTGGAATGTGCTCCACATTTAATTATTTTTGTGACAGTGATTTATATCTTCCAAACAATAACAACAAAACATATGTCTTTCTGTATTATTCTTAATTAAGGCTTGGAGTGTTTGTGGTCTTTTTACTTATTCTTTTTTTCCTTTTTGCACATTTTTATTTCTATGTATATATCTATGCATATCAGTGACCTACATTCTCTTTTTCATCGTGCTCTATATCGTATAGTTAATCACATAATTCATTATTCATTATATTTCTGTAGACAAATGAGGTACTCTAAATTTGAGTTACCAAAAATGTTTAAATATAACCAAATGAATAGAAGATGAAACAAACTAGGAAATAGGAAATAAAACAAAGAAAGAAAAATAATCAATATTTATAAAAAATATCAATGAGTATCACTATCTTCCCTTGATTGTATCGGGTAAAAGAGCATACTCTACAGTGAGCTATCAAAACACTGATATGTTGCTTTCCTGCTGATGGAAATACAGTAGCTGTACAGTTTCCAAAAAGTGGCCATCAAATGAATGATTAATTCACATCTGTATGTATGACACATGCTTTGGATCATATTTCCCCATAAATGTTTTATATTTATGAATACAACCACTGGGCAACTAGTCCTCAGAGCTGGACACACGGGACCCTGTGCACCATTAAATGGGTTATCTTTATGAGCGATAACTTTACCTTTGAAAAAATTATAAATAAGTAAAGAAATAAACTGAAGACAGTCTTAGTCTGTTTGTTTACTTCTCTAGAAGTGCTCAGAGAGTTAGAAAGAGCACAGCGAAATAAGAAAGAAATTGACAGGAAAATATTTCTCAAAGTATTCCTACATGTAAAATATCTTGGTTTCTGATATCCCCAAGCTTTCTGTCACAGAAGACATGTCCAGTGTAATTGTCCACATAGGACAAACATATGGGGAGAGATTTATTATTATTTGTCCATCTGACCAAACAAAAGATATACACTATGCTCATAAAGCATGCTAACATTATACTTAAACTACATTTGAAAGACCTTCGTTATGCATCATACATACTGTGCATAGCATTGCATGTGTTTTGTTTGTTTTTCATGTTGTGAAAATTGTAGAAATTATCATACTGGGTTACATGGTACAGTATACAGTATTTAGTCTAGGCATGAAACTCTGAATGGCATAAGCTGATTGTTCTTTAAAGTGGTTATCTGTTGGCCATTCGTTTGTCTAACATGTGATAAGCCAACTGGCATAATTGCTTACTCTCTCTTTGCCAAACATTTAAATTTGCTCAGTTTGCAAGCTGGTTTCACTGCAGCTCAGGTGGTTGCTGGAGCTTTTCCTTCTGACAGCTTGCACAGTAAGGTCTGCTTTTGGACATGACACATAATAGCACGTCTTCATCAACATAAGCCATTGTAGCCAAACCAGGCTTTGGCACACATCACTATCGCAGGCCATTAGTTTAAATAAATCCATGCATCGCTAGGCTTCCCTTCTTTGTTGGGGTATTGTATTTATGTCTACTTGTGCAGCAGTATGTCATACAAGCTTGATGCAGCATGTCTTGTATTTTATTAATTGTGCAACATCTCAGTATGTCTGTGTATGTTCAAGACATAGTTCTTCAAAGTTGTTATCTTTTAGCCAATGAGCTCACATTGGTGTAAGATGATAGGTCCTTTGACTTGTAATCGAGTAGCCAATTAACTTGCATACTCTCTCTATGCTTAAGATTTAAGATGCTGCAAGACTTTTCTCTGAAACGCACCTCCACCCAGCTACATCTGTCTACATCTGCATAATTGATACAGCATATCTGCATATGTTCTAGCAGTAGCAAGTCATTGTACTTGCTCTGCAGGAACAGCAGCAGCACAAAGGCAGATTTAGTCAGCCAAGAGCAATATCCTGTGTCATACCCACATTAACATGATAAACCTTTCCAAAAAAAAAAAAAAAAATGTATGACTAAAATGTAGTTGGCATGACATTTGCATTTAGAACAGTGTCTGTTGTCTGACATCATGAGGATGAAGAAGTGTCAATGTCAAAAAATGCAGGCAATCATTATGAGACTTATGAGGCTGAACATTCAGATTGTTTGGTGCATTGCTAGGAAGCAAGACAGTGAAATTAGTATGTGATTTTGGATAGGACAGCAGAGGTCCTGAAACAGCATTCCTATCAACCAATAACATTTTAGCTAGTGTTGGGTAGAACTACACATAGTATGGATCATGTAATCAGATTGCAATAATCAAGTGCTTGTGATTAGAATATATAACATATATAATATTATATGACATTCAATATAAATTGTATATCTTTGTAATCAGATTACAATTGCTTTTAAGAGTTAAAATAGCTGTACAAAGAAACTGTTATCTGGTGCAGTGGTTACATATTGGTTACACTATCAGTCTTGGCTTTCAAAGAATCGCAAAGGGGGTACTGACAAATAGCATTCAAAATAGCAAATTGTTGTTTGATTTCATGTTTAATATTTAACCCTTGTATTGTGTTCGGGTCTGTTGGACCCGTTTTCATTTTTTATCAAAAGAAAAATGATACGATTAATTATTTTTTCAAACTCAGACTCATTGGCTTTGGCTCATTTTCTGTGAAGAATATATATCAGAACACATTTTCAATGAAAACACACTGTACACCCCCCCCTACACATTTACATTACACACAGGATGTTCGGGTCCACTGGACCCGAGGCTAATAAAAGTGTGGAATCTGTAGATCCTGTGTACCTTTACTCTGTCCTCCTCCTGTCAGTGTGTGTGTGTGTGTGTGTGTGTGTGTGTGTGTGTGTGTGTGTGTGTGTGTGTGTGTGTGTGTGTGTGTGTGTGTGGAGTGTGAGTTTTGTGTTTCTGCACCTGCCGTTCCCACACAAGGTCACAACATTGTTGCAAAATTCAAGCACAGCCACCGTCTGCTCTCACATTCCCGCACATTTTACCCTCTGTCTTGCGGGAACCAATCTTTCTTTTCTCATACTCTATCCCAGCTGCGAATTGGGCACGGGACACAATAAATAATAATAAATAATAAGCTTTGCCAGTGAAAATGTGGTGAAAATTGTAGGTTCTGTGTACCTTCACTCTGTCCGGGCCTACTGTTATTGTGTGTGTGTGTGTGTGTGTGTGTGTGTGTGTGTGTGTGTGTGTGTTCTTTTATATGGTTTATGAGGACACAAGTGTGTATAATGGGTATTACAACATAAACATGGTTTATGAGGACATCTGTGTCCTCATAAAACAAACAGCTTAAAAAAACATACTACATGGTGTTTTTTGTAACTCAAAAAATGCCAACGCTTTCTGTGATTGGTAGGTTTAGGGTGGGGTTAGTGTAGGGGGTAGATTATACAGTTTGTACATTAGAAAAACCATTACGCATATGAAGAGTCACCATAAACCACATATCTATGTGTGTGTGTGTTATGTGTGTGTCGTGTGTGTGCGTGTGAGAGAGATTGTATGTAAGTGTGAGAGAGTGTGAGTGCAAGAGTTCCCGAACAAGGTTGAAACATTGTTGCAAAATTTAAGCACCAACACCGTCTGCTCTCACATTCCCGCACATTTTACCCTTTGTCTTGTGGGGACCAATATTTATTTTCTCTAAATTGGGGGCGGGACACAATAAATATAGCTTTGCCAGTGTGGTTTCTTATCGCAACTGATCAAGATGGCCAAAAGATTCGCTGCTCAGAGGGCCTTGCAATTGATTTTGGAAGAGACAGAACATTTTGATGATGTACAAGAAGAGGTTTCAGAATGTGAAGATCACATTTCTGACAATTCAGAGTCTGACAGTGACTTTGAAGAAGAGGATGAGATTGAGCATCACCTAGTTCCAAAACGAAGACGAGCCACAGGACCAGCCTGTCAGCATCCAGCTCCAGGACCAGCCCGTTAGCATCCAGCTCCAGGACCAGCCTGTCAGCATCTAGCTCCAGGACCAGCCCGTCAGCATCTAGCTCCAGGACCAGCCCGTCAGCAGCCAGCTCCAGGACCAGCCTGTCAGCAGCCAGCTCCAGGACCAGCCGTTCAGCAGCTCACAACTGATGAAATATGGATGTCAAAAAATGGGGAAATTGAATGGTCTTCTTGCCCAAGAAATGAGCCACCCCGCATGGCTGCCAATGTGATAAGGATGCAAACAGGGCCAACACGGATGGCAGTTACTCATGTGCAGGACATCAAGTCTTCTTTTGAGCTTTTCGTCCCAGATTCCATACAGAAAATCGTTCTGGATTGCACTAATTTAGAAGGAATGCGTGTTTTTGGAGAGAGGTGGAAGGAGATGGATCAAACCCATTTGCATGCCTACTTTGGGGTTCTTATCCTTGCTGGAGTTTTCAGGTCCAAAGGAGAATCCACAGAATCCCTGTGGGATGCAGAAACTGGCAGAGAAATTTTCCGTGCAACAATGTCTCTGGAAAAATTCCACATCATTTCCAGGATTATCCGCTTTGATAACCGAGATGACAGACCAGCTCGACGGCAGAGAGACAAGCTAGCTGCCATCAGGAAAGTGTGGGACAAGTGGGTGAACCGCCTCCCCCTGTTTTTCAACCCTGGGCCTAATGTCACCATTGATGAGCAGCTGATGCCATTTAGGGGCCGCTGCCCCTTTAGGCAGTATATACCATCTAAACCTGCCAAATATGGTATAAAGATCTGGGCTGCCTGTGATGCCACTTCCTCATATGCTTGGAACTTACAAGTCTACACAGGGAAACCTGATGGAGGAGCCCCTGAGAAAAATCAAGGAATGAGAGTTGTCCTGGACATGACTCAGGGACTCAGTGGACACAACATCACATGTGACAATTTTTTTACCTCACACAAGCTGGGACAGGAGCTCCTAAAGAGGAAGCTGACCATGCTGGGAACAATACGGAAAAACAAGACAGAGCTCCCACCCCAACTGCTGACTACAAAAAACAGACCTGTCAAGTCTTCCAAGTTTGTGTACACAGCTGACACAACCCTGGTATCCTATGTGCCAAAGAAAGGGAAGAATGTGGTACTCATGAGTACACTGCACAGGGATGGAAGAATCTGTGGCCAGGAGCATCAAAAACCAGAGATCATCATGGATTATAATGCCACAAAAGGAGGGGTGGATAACATGGACAAGCTGGTGACTTCCTACAGCTGCAAAAGGAGGACCCTACGCTGGCCACTTGTTATATTCTTTGACATATTGGACATCTCAGCGTATAATGCCTTTGTCATCTGGATGGGACTGAACCCAGAGTGGAACAGAGGGAAGCTCCAGAGGAGACGCCTCTTTCTCGAGGAACTGGGAAAAGCACTGGTACAACCTCAAATCCAGAGAAGACAACATGTTCCAAGAACCCCAGCGTCTGCAGCCATCATGAGAAGGATTCAGGAGGAGAATGGTGGTGCCCCATCCACCCGACCTACAGAACTACCATTTGCAGAGCCTGAAGTAAGTGTGTTATGCTGTTGCAGTATAGTATCTCCTTGCGAGAGAGAGAGAGAGAGAGAGAGAGAGAGAGAGAGGTGTTAGTAAAATTCCTGATCTTTTCATTATTCTAGGTTGCGGCCAGCAGCAACAAAAAGAAGCGCTGAAAGTGTGTGGACCCAAGATGGACAGAAAAACACAATATACATGCATCAAGTGCAAGAAGTACATATGTAACACACACACAGTAAAACTCTGCCCCTTATGTGTTGTATAGACTGGTATGTAAAGGCAATGTGTTCAATGGGGCTGATGTGTCATCTAGACTGACATGGCTACTGTATGTGTTCAGCTTGTGTTGTGTAAACTGACCTGAATGGGTTAAATTTCTAATGAAGTTCAAATAAATAAAAGTCAATAGTTATGAAAAACCTTGCTTCATTTGAAAATTTGTTGAATTTTTCCACTCATATCTTGATTATAATTGATTTTCTTTTTTTATGTCATTTTAGTAAAAAATAAACAAAAAAAACAAGTAGCACTTTAATTCTTAAATGTGATCTAACAAAGGTAAAGAGAAAATATTAACCATATATGCTGTTTATATTGCTTGTAATTATGATGAAGTAAACATCTGTTGAGTATTTTAACATAAAATTGTTTGATTGTGTTGAATTAAAAACCCCAAAATGCAGCGGGTCCACCAGACCCACGAACACTGGCTGAATAACAAAAATATGAACACCACACAAGCGTTAAATTGTGCAAAGAAGTGTAAATTGGTACTCAAAACACTTAAAATATGCTCTAAGTAATCCAGTAATCAAATTAGAGGACTTAATGTAGTGAGACAGATTAATGTCTTGTAAAAAATTCCCACCCCCCAATGTTATTTGTGTGTAACCGTGGTTTTCTTTCCCGGTTATGCATATGAACTTTTAATGTGATCTGTATTATGCGGTGCGCATAAGAACAGCGCATCTGTTGGTTTTAATTTATTCCGCCCCTTAGTATTTGGTGGTTTTATTCACAGCCTATCAGCGCGCATTCGTGGGATATATTAGGGCGGCTACGTGTCGCCTAGATGCGCATCATGGTCCAGTGACCCCCTCCCCTTGCCGGCATTGGGTGCTTCCGCGCCAAAGGTATGTGTCGTTGTCATCGTTTGTTTTATTTTTGATGTCAGGCTAACTGCCTGGCTTTGGTATTTTGTGTTAATGTTAATTTTGTTGTATGTGATTAGCGTTTGCTGGGGCGAGGCTTGTATCAAGCTCCGCTGGCCAACTGCTGCCTTCCTTCGGTCAGCTGTTTCATACAGCCGTGTGTGTGCGGCCGTAATTATGGCTGCAGTCTCAACACCTTTGGTATGTGATTGCCTTAAATACGATGGTGATTAAAACTTAGGTGGCTTTAATGTTTAGTTTTGTGTAATCGTTTGTTCTTTTATAGATCAATTAATTTGCTCACCAGAAGGTGCCAGTCTGGATGGAAGCTGCAGAGTGAACTGCGCCGCTGTTTTGTTTTGTTTTGTTTTCCATTTTGTTATACATTGTTGTGTTTGTATGTTCATATTATAAACTGTTTCTGGCTCCAGAAGTGATGTTCCCTCTCTCACCGAGAGAAGTGGGGTCCGTTCTCTGTATATCTTGAGCCACAGAGATCATCATTGGAGTTGGAAATGGTGTTATTTTGTATTAATTTAACCTATTTTATTATGTTTTTGTTTGTGTGAAGTTGGTCCTGGTAGATTTTGTCACTAGCTTGCCCCTACCCGTCACACCAACATGGTTTGTGTTGTATGTTAAAAATCAGTTTGCTTGTTTTGTTTTTAATTTTATGAGTATTTTGTTAATTTTCTCTTCTCTGTTCTCAGGAGCTGAAGGCTTAGTGCAGAGGGCTAGCTGTTCCCCGTTAGATGGTGATAGTGCCCCTTTCACCTGTGGAGTGCTGTGGGTTACAACTGACTTGCCTTTGTGTGTGTGTGTGCGTGAGAGTGTACACTTGTGGGTGATGTGTGTCTTTCATCGGGGAATTGCTGCCCCCGGCTAGCCTTCTTGCCCCTGGTAAGTCTCAGCCTTTATTGGTAGTGGATACGTTTCATGGGCGTGTGAAGCCTACTACGAATTTCCCGCTAATTGTGGTGCCCATCATTTTAATACATTGTTGAAAGATGAAATGAGCATGCAGTGTCCCTTATGATTCATCTGTTAAAAATAAATTATTTTTGTACTCTGGTATTCACGTCTCTTGTCCTCATGCATGAAACCACGAACCTGTGTGCCCTTTTATTGGGAGTATTTCCCTGGCTCTCCCCCAGGTTGGCATAGTCGGATTTAAATTACTTTGATTGAGCGGTTCCCGCCGGTCGGGAATTGCCACCCCCACCCGCTAGTCTGCCACACTAAGAAATATGTTATGTAAAAAACTGCGTAACTGATAACCAGTTTTGTTACATTTCAGAAGTGATCCTCCGATCACTGATGTTGGCATTAGGTTTAGGGTTAATGTTTGGGTAAGGTTTAAGGCTAGGGTTAGGAGCTTGTTCGCATGTATGGCTGCCAACGTAACTGGCTCACTTCTCTGCATTGTTGATATGCTTATTAATAACAGCTGTAAATTCTGTAGCCATATGCATAAAATAATTGCATCTGCTCTGATCCACCCAGTGCCATACAGTATGTCAGAAACCATGTTTTCACTTGTTACCAATTAAGATACATTTTATTTCCAGGCTCTTGACATGTGATATCAAAAAGAGATTTTGGTATAAAGTGATCACAAAATGACTTTCAGATCATCATGCTAAAATAGCACTCATTTCCACTCCCTTCTGAAATAACATCTTTAATATCTTCATGAGTCAGCAGTGAGGTGTGAGGTAGGTCAAATCAGTCCTCTGATATACTCCTCTGATATAATACAGTCAGATTGCTAGTCCAGTCAAATTTATTTGAAGCAAGTGATGTTTATTTGATACACAAAACGTATAATACCCCAAGACATTGCAGCCTTATTATTTGTTGCTGCTGAATACATACACCTACTCTGGAATCAAGAGTTGTATACATGGTCATCAGCACATCTTGTTGTTTATGTGCATAGATCTTGAACAATAGTGAAGAGCACTTGTGGCATAAAATAGATGATTCTGGCTGGAAAATCTCCACAGAATCTGCAGAACATATCAACACCAGCCAATCAGTCAGCTTAGGACTAGATATCTCTACATCACAGAGATTGAAAGCTGCTTAGCAAGAGCGTCCTGAACCACAGGCCACCACACTCTCCCTTTCCTCCCCTTCTACTTATGTTCATAGTTTCAGATTATATATATTCATTATATATTAGCATATATTAAGACCTTTTCTTAGCACTGGTATGTTCAAAATCTCATACGAGCTCCTCTTGGGTGGTAGATGAGCTCCAACTGTATGTCTGGACTGACATCAGTCACTCATTTGAGCTCTTTTAATTCCTCTTTTCTTGACTCATTTTAGAATTCCAATATTCTAATGGAATTGCAATGTATATTAAGTGTCTCTATGTACACAGTTAGGAAGCACTCAAGATCCTCTGCACTTTTTGAATTAACAGTAATTACATTCTAGTTTATTAAGTTTACTTTAGTTGTTATAAGTTATTTAGTCTATCATGTTACATTGCATATTTGACAGTGGGTTTGAGAATTTCCTTGACACTCAGTCATATGAGCATTATACACACTATATTTGAAAGAAATCCCCTAACTTTAGTATCTGTAGTTTGCATGTCAGGATAGTTTAAGTATCATGAATGAGTAAATAATGCTTTGGTAATGATCACCATCCTGGATTTGCAAGGGCACCTTTTCATTTGCTCACACTTACCCCAGTTCTTATCTGGAATCTGGAAGTGTCAAATACATAGCCTCCCCATCCACAAGTTTTATGTATGTTTACAAGCAGCATGTTCTTAAATGCAACCATTCTGTAACATATGCGCTCAGACACAGGAGTAGTGTTAAACCCGGAGGTTGTGTTTATTCAATAAGAGAGTTAAGGGAAGGAGATGAGTATCAGAAGTGCGTGGAGCTTGGGCTTACTTCACTGGAGTGAATGAGCGTGGAGCTGGAGAATGAGCGCAGAGCTTGGACGAGCGTGGAGCTTGGGGTGACGTCATTGGAGTAAATGAGCGTGGAGCTGGAGAATGAGCGCAGAGCTTGGACGAGCGTGGAGCTTGGGGTGACGTCACTGGAGTGAATGAGCGTGGAGCTGGAGAATGAGCGCAGAGCTTGGACGGGCGTGGAGCATGGGGTGACGTCACTGGAGTGAATGAGCGTGGAGCTGGAGAATGAGCGCAGAACTTGGACGAGCGTGGAGCTTAGGTTGACGTCACTGGAGTGAATGAGCGTGGAGCTGGAGAATGATCGCGGAGCTTGGAGTGACATCACTAGAGTGAATGAGCGCGGAGCTTGAGAGATCGTTGAGCTTCCGAGATCGTTGAGCTTCCGAGATCTCCGCTGGAGTAAAAGGAGCGATGAGCTTGGGTTAGAAGGAGCTAAGGAACGTGGAGATAGGAAGTTAACAGGAACAAAGGAGCGTGGAGATAGGACGATCGACAAAGGAGCGTGGAGACAGGAAAATCACAGGAACGAAGGAGCGTGGAGATAACCAGATCACAGGAACGAAGGAGTGAGTCTGTATACGATAAACGATTAACGATTAACGAGACCAGACCAAGAGTGAGGGGAGAACAGAGTATTTAAAGAGTGGAACGGAAACAAGAGACAGGTGCAGGTGATTAGTGATAAGTGGAGAGGGAGCGTGGAGCATAAAAGCAAGGAAAGACAGGGAGATCTGTGACACATTCTTTATTCACACTACCTAAAAAGACAGAAAACGGCCAGCAGGGCAGTTTATGTGCACCTTGTCCCTGCTTTCTCTTGTAAGACTAACATCTCGAGGAAGATTATTTGTCTTTGCTGCCTAGCTTTCAATGCAAGGATTCTAAATGAAAGGATAAAGAACATGAGTTATCATACTCTGAGGAATAGAAACATCACCACAGGTCCAGTAGTGGAGATTCACTGGTGGTTGTGGAGAAGGCATGTTCCTGAAAAAGTGATAGGGCATGTTCTTGGATGAAAGTGCTTTGATGAATACAGGAAAAGTGAAATCAATAGATAAAGCAAACAATTCTCATGCTGCACATTCCCTGTGGATGGTGAAGTAAAAAAATGTAAATGAAAACCAAGCAATAAAACAAGGTGATTGCTATAGGGTTTTGGGTTCCAATAAAGCAATACTTTTCCACAGAGACATCCTCTGGAATAACCTTTTAAACATCTTAATTGGCAATTGGCGTTGCTCTGAACATGAGCATTTACTAAAAGTTCATAAGTTCAGGCATGTTTTTCAGTCAGCAAGGCCTGCTTGAGAGGTATTTGAAAGTTCAGAAAAGTGAGCTCTGAAAAACTAGAGCTACTTTGAGAGCATGAACAATCAGTTCTGGATAAGACGTGTAAGGACAAGGTTGCTTTCACTTACTAGCTGTAAGTGTGTGTGGGTGAGAGGGGTGGCATCTCTCGTCACAATGCGAGAGAGCAATTTACAGTAAAATGTTTCAGATAATCAAAAACAATTTAAGCTTTCCATGTCACATTTAGAGGGGCATTGAAGGTTTGTTTGGCAGTAGCAAAAAAAAGAGAAAGAAAATTAAAATATATGATATATATATATATATATATATATATATATATATATATATATATATAATACTATTGTATTTCTTTTGATTAACAGGTGTAAGAAATCATCTAATTTGCATCTTCCAAGCATGTTCCCTCCAAACACTGGATTGAGTAGTATGCAGGGGTGGATTGGCCATCGGGAGAACTGGGACTTTTCCCGTTGTGCTGACCATGAAACGGGCTGAAATGGGACGCCACGTTATGCAGAACAGGCCACATAATGGCTCTGTGATATGCCGAAGGTGGCAGCGATATGCAGAAAAGGACATCGACATCACCCACCCAACAATTTTGGGCCATATTTCCACCCAACCCCTTTTAAAATGAATAACCCTGTGTGTTCTTGTTGTGGGCCTATACGAATTCACTTACACATTGATAAAAAAAAAATATATATATATTAGAGATGCACCGATTGCAATTTTCTTGACCTGCCGATACCGATTTTCTTTCTAAGAACTATTATTGACCGCATATACAAACAAAATCTACCTTTCTTCAATGCAAAATTTAATTTTCATAATAAAATAAATTATTAAACATTACAATTTCCCCCAAACAAAGTTACAGGATCTTCTCTGACTTCTGATATATAAAGTGCTCTGTGATTGGAAAGAGGTAGAAATAACAATTAACTGCAAATGAGTTGCTTTATATAACAAACAGATGTCATTTTCCACTATTTTCATAAATGGACCTTTTTCTGTTTTTTACTCGTCTAACAAAACAATTTCAAATATTACAAGCCTGTGAACAAAACTGAAGTGTCCAACACGCTCAACATTGACATTAAGCTTACGTTAGATACCAAATATCAGAGGTAAAACTGATTGCTGCTTCGGGTTCGGCTTGTCGTCACTCACCCCCGTTTTTCCCGGGAGTCTCCCGTATTTCACACCCATCTCCCACCCCCCTCCCGTTTTGTTATTTCTCCTGGGAAATTCCCATAATTTGTATGGCCCAAACCACATTATATGCATAATCACATCAATATATTATTCCAAGGTTGTCCAGTTGCCAGATCTTGTATGAAACGCATCCAACTCACACAATCGACACATACAAATTTCAACCCATTTGTGACTTCAACCTGGCAACAAAAACCCATTTGCGCTGTTGAAATCTGTGCAGGCAGTAGACGCGAGAAGTTGAATCAAGCAACACTGGTAGATGGGAGGAGACTCAGCTGATGCTCCGGCAAAAAAAAAAAAAAAAAAAAAAAAAATATATATATATATATACACACACATGTAAATTTAACAACAGCTGGACGAAAGCCTTTAATTTCATATCCCGAAGCCATATCAACAATACCCACTCCTTTTGCAAAGTGTGTCGCACTGATTTTAATATCGGACACGGTGGGAAAAATTACGTTACTCAGCACATTAAATCACAACGGCACAATTTATATGTATTTAGCCTGCCTCTGCCATCCCATGGTTTACATTAGCCATACAAATATTACAAATTGCGAACTTTATGTATTTTTCACTCACAATGAGTGAAGATCTTCCACGCCAATGTCATGTTTCCATGCGGCTGTGACATTATTGCCTGCGCTGCTGGCAACAAAATGGACCGGGTCGGAATCGGAAAGATGCGAGACTGACCGGCCCGTTACCAGTCCGGGCCGAGCATGTGAAAAACCGGCCGATTCCTGTCCCTGGCCGGTCGATCAGTGCATCTCTAATATATATATATATATATATATATATATATATATATATATATATATAAAATATGGTATATCACGTTAACAATTTGTTTGCAGCAGTCCTCTTGAGCTCTCATAGCAGGCGCTGTTTCTTCTTGTTGTTTAAATGTCTTTAATTGCTTTATAATTTGACAGTTATCCCATGCACTGTGTAAATCATGTGTTTTAAGTCTTCATGATTTCATGCTGAACTCTTGAGCAGTGTAAATTCATTTTTATATTTTTACAATATCTTGAGTAGAGTTTAAATTAATTTGATTTCTTATTTTCATTATCATCTGCTGTCAGCAGAGGTAAATCCCACTTAGAAGAGTCTTTCGCGAGAAGTGAATCACGTTCTCTCACCCGATTGGTTGTGTGCTGCAAACGTCACTCATTCATGTGCACAAGCATTTAATCTAATCTTAAACTCAGAATTGAAGCCTAAGTTGACAGAGAAAGTTGATGAGCTGCATCATGGTACCAATTAAGCCTGACTGAATTGGTACGAATTTGTCCACTTGAAGCAAATCCTGAAACCCTGAGTTCATTCAGCGACCTTCATGGTACAGGCATCAAATATGTATTGGGTAAAGGCAGTGAAACTTCTGGGGCACTGCTCAGCTGCTAACCCTGAGCTCCATGCGGCACATCTGGTGGATTCTTTGATTTTAACAAACCATTTTATGTTTGTTAATTTTAAGTTTGTTGTGAGTGATTGAACACCACAGCGCCTAGGATCATGGACTTTAGAAGATTACTGTGTTCTATATACTACTTTCTTTGCACAACCCTTTATACTTTTTTTCTGTGGAACGTTATGCTTAAATGTACTAACTTATTATGTTACAATAATTAATAAAACATTATAGAACCACATAGATGACACTGAAAGCATATCTACAGCTTGTACAGTCTAACTTAAGACAAGTAGACCTTCACGCCACCATAAAACATTTCCTATCCTCCCACTCTCAATTTAGGACTATGGATTTCTTCCCTTACTTGTATCCTCTCTAGAGGTGGGTAGTAATGTACTACATTTACTCTGTTACATTTACATGAGTAACTTTTGGGGAAAAAATACTTTTATCAGCATATTTATAGGTGGTTACTTTTCACTCTTAAGTAAATTTGTAATTAAAAAAAAATGTCTTCTACTTTGTTACAATGAGCGACATTCCAGTCGTTACATGCGTAACATATTGAGAGATTTTTGAAAGGGACTTTTACAACAGCGGAACTTTAAAGCTTTGCTCTGTCACTGGAGTCGTTCACCACTGTAGCTGCAGCAAGCGCTCCAAATAAACAATTTATTCACTTCACACCATGAAAAAGAATAGTTTTGTCATGCAGTGCCTTCATTTTACACCATGACGAGGATATTTCAAGATAAAAATTGCAGTGTAAAATATTGCCGATCGTGACAATGTGAGCTTGAATTCTGGACTGCGAGCTGACAGTATGTCTGCACCTGCACAGCATTTCTGCATTTGACAGATGCGGCAGATTTTTCTCATGGACAACAGAGCTCTGAACTTAAATAAGCCCAACACGCTTCCAAATGAAGAGATAATTTACAGTTTACCCTTAGTGTACTGAACTAATGACCTAAATACTTTCGACACTGAAAATATTGTAACACTGATCTAAGAATCCATACAGGACTTTAGAATTTGAAATAGTGACAGTAGGCATTAATAAAGCATGATATTGTTTAGTTTTATTCAGCATTACATATAATTGGGCCTGTGGGAAATTGTTCATGTTTTTCACCATAAAAATTACTAAAAACTGGCTTCCAAACTTCTCTTCTAATTGGCAGATTCGTCCAAATCTTACAAGTGCCCTTAAAATGATAGTTCATCCATAAATTAATGTTCTGTCATAATTTCCCACCCTCATGTTGCTCCAAACCTGTGAGATTGTGTATTTTGTGGAACCCAAAAATTGAACGAGCATTCTGTCAGACATATCTTTAATTGTGTTGCTTTGTAGAAAGTCACATGATTTGAAAAAACATGAGGGTGTATGATGACAATTTCCATTAATATTAAGAATAATTATTATTAGTAGTAGAAGTAGGAATATAATAATAATTATTCTGTAATACATGTTAAATATGTATTATGTAATGGAATATTGGGACGCAATCGTCCATTATGTTTTATGTGGAAGTAACTTTTACTATTCTTTTAATTGGATATTTCTTACTCTTACTTGAATAGTTTTTTCACATTACTACGTTTATATCCACTTGAGTAATACATGTTTTAAAGTAATGGGGTATTATTTGATCTGACTACACCTCTGATCCTCTCATTACCTGAATCTGTGCCCCCTCACTAAACTGTTGGGCCTTAGAAAGAATTATGTGTCAAACAGAATAATCATGTAGCCTACTGGGACTTCTGAAGTTGGTTGTCTTCTATGTCCCATAGTCATTCAAAGAGAGAGAGCAATTCATCATTGTCTTTTGCGATGGAGGAGATCTACTCCTCTCCACCAATCACAGAGGGGACCAAGAGCATCTGCTTGACAGAATCAAATCTGACTTTTCAAGTGAATTTCTGGATGTGCCTTACTGTCACTGTTTTTTTTTTTTTTTTTAAATTGATGATGAGCTGGGACAGCTTTTCAAGAAGTGTTCTCAGACTCTCCGTTGCATAGTCCCAAGTGAGTTGTGAATGCCTTGTTGCTGGATTGCCAGGCATTTGTTGAAGGCCCTCCACTCTGTTCCTTAATTGTGTCCTGGTTCACGGTGCTATTAATTGGCTGATTTCATCTGAATACTTTTCAGACAACTTGCATATAGAGGACGTTGTCACAAGAGCTATATCTCATTAAAACAACGTTTTGAGCCGTAAATACCAATTCCCACATTTGTGTTTTCTCCAGCAGTGGCTATTATTATGCCCCCCTATTGGGGCACCTTGTCACAAAACTCTAACATTGGACATGTTCAATATTTATTTTTAATTTGTTTTTGTAGCCAAGGCTTTAAATTATGTTTTATACAGAAATTGATTCTCAAGAATAAATTTACCCTGAAAATTATGGTTGGAGTAAAAAGTGCTACAACTAGCCCAGTCTACCCTAATTATTGATATTTCAGAATACACAGTGAGTTATGTTGTAAGATCAGCCTGTGTACAGTTTCAGTTCAATGCATAATCTTGAATTGTGCAGTGTGCTCACCAAGTTTAGAAAGCATTGTGATAAATTCCAGTGTAGGGGAAAAAGAGTGAAAAAAAAGATGAATGGGCCAGTATGAAGCTGTGAATGAATTCCCAATGGACGTGACACACTGGTGCCTGGTGGTAGGAGAAATGTTTCTTTTAACAGCAAATAAAAAATATGAAACAAGGAAACTGTGAGATATCTGGTGACAGGTCGCAAAAAGCTTCCTGTTCTGCTTGATGAAGGGGACTGGGAGCGCTATGTCTGAACGGTGAGCCAGCAGTCTCAGATGAGAACACACCACTCTTGGGCCTTTTCCAATCTGTTGCCTGCAAAAACTGAGAAAATGTCCTGGGTGGAGTGTCAATCACCACATCCTCCAACCCCTACATCAGGCTCCTTTGAGACACCTGATGATGCGGAGCAGTGACACAGAGGTGAGGACATGGGGACCAAGGTGACCTTTTGTCATGATTTGTCTGATTCCCTGTGGATGCCTATGTATATACTCATACCTTCACATGCAATATGTAATGTTTCCTACATCAGAAAGCAGTGATAATTATTTTCCACTTTCTTATTTTTGGCATGTTTGCACAAAGCCCTAATAATACCCCTATGCACTTCTCCAATGGCTTTAACGCATCAGAGGATTCAGCCTAATGTTTAGAGAGCAGAGGTACTCATGCGACACAGTGGACTAACACATCCCCATCCTTTTAAATTTATCAAGTCTTTTTCGCTATGTATTCCCTTCTTACGTAAACAATGGGAAATATGATAAAATGTTTTTCTTTAATTTTGTCTGCACATGCCTACATGAATTATGAATACGCTCATACATACGTAAGTATTTGCAGGGGTTGGCGCCTCTTTCTCTAAATTCCATGTTATTTGGAATGGCTTTGAATTCAGAATATACATTTAAAGGTTGGCTTTGTGCTATGACAGTGTGAAAGTGATTTGCAAATCTGTCATCCCAGAGGTGTTTTTTTTAATCAGGTCATAAAAGTGAGATAATGTGGAGAGCTCTTGTGCTGTAGAAGTGAGGAGTCACTGGGTGAAATCCAGCACATTAAACAATATATAGTTCAGATACACTGAAGTGTCAGCAGCTACTGTAACAGGAATTTGGAGATGGTTTGAAGTTCTGTTTAGTGTCAATATGGGAGCTTGCTTGAACAAAAAAATGAATGTAGACAGACAGACAAATATATGAAATTGTACATACTTACATATACATTCACTTGCATTGACCTGCCCAGCTGAAGGTGAAAGATGGGCCATACAGCTTTTCTTCTCTGCTCTTATCTTAGAGCCGTGGAAGCAGATAGCAGGCAGTGAATGTAAGCGATGTGCCGGGATCACATAAGCTCTCCCCTGCAGCTGCACGCCCAAGGTGCTGCACCCACTTTGGCTTCAGATGCAACTGAATAATTTAAGGCAATTAACGCTGGCAGGGGTTAGGGCCTGCGGTGTCCATCTTTTTCTCTGAATCTGCTGCTGTGTAGGTCACAGGGGAATCTTTGTTGCTTCTACTCTTGCAGCTGGCAGTGAGTGAGAGAACACTCTGACTTTATCGCATCACGCTGGCAGGAGGCCCGCACTCCACAGTGTCAATCTTGCAGGTCTCCGGTGCTTTTTGGGCTCACATCATCTTTGAGTTAAAGGACAATTACAGGTTCAATACAAGTTAAGCTCAGTCAACAGCATTTGTGAAATATTAACGTTCCATGGATCCAAGGGTCTCTGTTTTTATGTGCCGATTAAATCGTTTGACCATCTTTTATTGTTTGTGTCTGCAGTTACAGGTAACAAAGTTACACAAGCACAATCTACCCAGTGATTTATACCTTTTAAATCAGCATATTGCATTCAACATTGTGTGACTTGAAGAGTTAAGGGTTAAACTAATTTCCTCATCCCCAATAATTGGATACAAAACCATATTTTTTCATTATCCTACTTTGTCTAATGCTGCTGACTTTATGACTAATCTTCAATATCAATCTTGTCTTACTGTAAATTAAGACAAATTTCCCTCTTGAAAGAAGAATTACTTGAAACCCACATAGGTTATAAAACACCGTTATTTTACTTGATAAGCTTGATAATATTGTGCAGACAGTATATCGTCATTCCACGACAATCATATGTCATATCATGCAAGTTATAACTACTTATATACACATCTGGACTTGTGTATACCGGAACATTTCCTTATGGTTCAACATGCGTCTAAAAACAGCTAGCCAGTGTGCCATCATCCACTTTCATTAATTTCTTGCTTTTTTTATTCAGGGTCTGGGGCTTTTGTAGATCAGTGGTTAGATGGATCGATCAGATGTCTGTATATTTTCACTTTTCTTGGTGCAAAGGGCAAAATGGCACATTTACTTATTTAAATGAATATCAGATGCTAAAACTACACCAAATTATGGTCCTTACCAGGAATATACTTTATCGTCTGTTGTTGATTATGCTTGAGGACTTGCTATTGGCTGTTGTCATCGCATAATTAATGAGGTACATCTGTGCAGGTTTTGGGAGTGTTTGGGGGTGTTATTAATTAACATTTACAATTAATTAACAATTGGAGGTTATAGTTATGTTTTAAGTTCCATTAAATATGGTAAATGATTCTTTGTTTTGAAGTGTTCATGCCACTACACACTGGAAACTCCTGCTGGTGAAATCACATGACTTGACCAGTATAATGTGCACTTAGAAGCATTGGATCGAAACACATGGTTTGTTAATGTTTCAAGGCTTTATGAAGTGTTTTTCTTAACCCTGTCGCACATGCGATGAAACCAGCGTGATTACTCTAGGTTGGGCTCAAATGTGTACGATCAAACTGGTGTAATCTGCATTTGTGCAGGATATAGGAAAGCAATGACTCAAAGCAGCTAGTAGTAACTCCTTGTCAGTCAGTTCCCAAGCAATACTACTAATAATGTGTGCACCCTGTGTAGCCAACTAGTTATCTTGGGAAGTTGCCAAAGGCTTGTTTAAACATTGCTAAAAGTAGCCAAATCACGTAATGACATAATTTATTACGTAAGAATTTACAAATGTAAATTAACTGGTGTAAAGAGCTATGGCTAATCTTTAAAGGTGTAGAACCATGTTTTTTTTTTTTTTTTTAATTGACTACCAATCATTTATCTATCACTAACTGAACTTGTCAAACATTCAGAAAGTGGGAGATTTCTATTTATTTATTTAGTTTTATTTATTTAGTTTTGTAATTGAACTGCATTATTGAACAATGACAAGGTCCAAAATTACCCTAGCAATAGCAACCAGGAATAGGCAGCGGTGTAGTTTTGGGGAGGTTTTTGTGGTAGAGTAGCCAAAAACGTTACTCAAGTAAAAGCATTACAGAATACAATTTTAAAATAATAATAATAATATACTATTAATATTATTGTTAATACTGGAAATTGTCATAATTCACAACCATGTTTTCCCAAACCAATATGACTTTGTTCTTCCATGAATCAAATTAAAGGGATAGTTCATTAAAATGCTCTAATTTTCTCACCCTCATTTTTTAGATTTTTAGAAGAATATCTCAGCTCTGTTGATCCATATAATGCAAGTGAATGGCTAAAATGAGAAACTGTGTATAATGTATAAAAGTACTCCAGTGATTTTCATAAGCAATATGATGTGTTGGTGAGAAACAGATAAATATATATAACTTTCTAACATAAAAAGTCCTTTTTTTACTATTAAATTCTTCCCCCTGCCCAGTAGGTGGCGATAAGCACAAATAACTGAATCAACAAAATACAAGAAAATGTATGTGAAAGTGGATATTTATTAGTAAAAATGATTAAAATATTGATCTGTTTCTCATCCACACTTATCTAATCTCTTCTGAAGACATAGATTGAGCCAGTGTCATTTGAATTCCTTTAATTCTGCCTTTATGTGCTTTCTGAACTTCAAAGTTTTGGTACACATTCACTTGCATTCTATGAACCAACAGAATGTCTCAGGTTACTTTGCTGTAACCCTTGTTCCCTGAAAAAGTGGAACGAGATGCTGCACTTGATTCAGCGCTTTGGGAACGTCTTTTAGGCGTGACCAGCTGTGAATATATGTGCAACACGTCAATAAAATTGACTAGAATTTATAGCCTCTGTTGGTGACATCAGAATGCCCCAGTACCAGGGCTATAAATAGATGTGCCACAGGTGCATCATCAGGTCATTTTTCTGAAGAGGAGTCCTGGGACATCCTCAGTGTGGCAATGAAGCACAGCATTTCATTCCACTTTTTCAGGGAACAAGGGTTACAGCAAAGTAACCCCTGACGTTCCCTTATCAAAATCTGCACTTAATGCTGCGCTTGATTCAGTGCTTTGGGAACAAGAATACCCACGCCAGTTCACTGCGGGTGTCTGGACCCCTTACGGTTGTGCAGTGTGTGCTCACAAGAGCTCAAGAGGTCTCAGACATGAGCTTGTGATGTTGACTCAAGGACGTAAGAGCCCAGAGTAGCATGAACATCCAAACTATAAAATCTTATGAATGTATGCGGAGAGGACGAGCCTGCCGCATCACAAACATGCTGTACAGGGACACCCCCAGCCAGAGTTTTAGAAGAAGTGACCCCCCTGGTAGAATGAGCCCTGATGTCTGCTGGCGAAGCTTGACCGCGCACCTCATAGGCCAGGGCAATAGCATCCCTCACCCAATGTGACATTGTCTGTTTTGTGGCGGCTGCCCCCATTACGGCCCCCATGGCAGACGAATAGTTGCCCTGACTATACCACTGGATAGTGCAGTGGACGTAGGCCCGAAGAGCACGGACTGGACACAGTCTGTGAAATTTCTCCTGATCCTGCGTTATAAATGGCGGAGGACAGAAGGCTTAAAAGAGATGTACGGTTGAGAAAGGAACCTTAGGCAGGTAGTCAGGATGAGGATGCAGTATTGCTTTCGCCATTCCTGGGGCAAAGTCTAAGCAGGATGGCAAGACAGACAGAGCCTGCAAATCCCCAATTATTTTTAAAGAAGTAATAGCATAAGAAAAACCATCTTCAGAGTCAGAAGCTTGTCGGACACCAACTCTAGAGGTTCAAAAGGGGTCTCAACCGGACCCTCAAGGACTATAGCTAGGTCCCATGATGGGATCCTGGTCCTAATGGGAGGCCTCAGTCACATATCTCCACGAACAAAGCGAGTGAGCAAAGGATGTTTCCCCAGTGGCATCCCGTCAATCAAGGCGTGGCAGGCCAATAGATCTGCCACATAATCCCTGAGAGTGGCGGGGCATGTGCCTGCTGATAATTTTTCCTGCAGAAAGTCCAGAACTGAAGCAATCTGGCAGTTAACTGGATCTACATTATGTGCAGTGCACCACCTTCCAAAGACACCCCATTTATTGGCATAACTGCTTCTAGTAGAAGGAGCCCTAGCACTCAGAATGGTCTCAATAACTTCAGGTGAAAGCCCTGTGTCCCTCAGTTGGTACCATTCAGGGGCCAAACATGAAGGTTCCACTCAGGCTGGGGATGAAATATTGTCCCCTGCGCTTGAGACAGAAGGTCCCTCCACTGCAGTTTTGACCCAAGGTGAGTAGTCACGGAGAGCTATCATCTCAGAGAACCATACTTTGTTCAGCCAACGCGGTGC
Source organism: Moxostoma hubbsi (assembly GCA_032164185.1). Taxonomy (NCBI): domain Eukaryota; kingdom Metazoa; phylum Chordata; class Actinopteri; order Cypriniformes; family Catostomidae; genus Moxostoma; species Moxostoma hubbsi. The sequence goes on from JAVLUX010000003.1 coordinate 21,865,356, forward strand.
TATCAATAAGAGGCAAGATCCTTGTTGGCGAACCCTGGCTAGAACTCCCGGGAGCAGAGAAACCGGAGGGAATGCATACAGGTGCATTTTGGGCCATGTATGTGTCATCGCGTCCAGACCCAGGGGGGCTGGGTGACTCTGAGAGAAATAGAGGGGACACTGCACTGTTTGTTGGGATGCAAAGAGGTCCACCTCTGCTGCGTAAAATAGTCAGATTTGTTTCACTACCACGGGGTGGAGTTTCCATTCTCCCGTCGGCATTCAGGCATCCAGAAATATATACTGCTCTGTTCGCCAGAAACTTGCCCTGGGCCAAAATTAGAATCTGCCATGCCGGTCTTTTTAGCTTGCATGACCGTAGACCTCCTTGATGGTGTATGTAAGAGACTGTCGCTGTGTTGTCCACCCACACCAGGACATGGCAGCCTCTCAAATGCTGGAGGAAGTATTTCAGGGCCAGAAATACAGCCATCAACTCGAGACATTTGATGAGCCAATCGAGCTGATGGGCCTCCCATTCCACTTGAGCTGGACCATCACTTAAGACCGCTCCCCAGCCTGACAGGGAGAAGTCTGTCATTAGCAATCTGCGACAGCAAGATGCACCTAGAGTGGGACCCAAGGCAAGGAACTGGGGTCTGAGCCACATAGAGAGGGTATGTAGCCCGTTGCACGTAACACTTATCTGCCTTCGGGAATTGGCCCTTGGGTGAAATCCCCTGGCTTTGAGCCACAACTGAAACAGTCTCATATGCAGAAGGCCCATAGGAATCACCGAGGATGCAGATGTCATGAGACCTAACATCCGTTGATACTGAAGAACAGTACAATCTTGGCCTAGCCTGACTTTGCTCAGGGTATACTGAATGGTCTCGATTAGAGCGGGAGAAAGCTGTGCCCGCATCATGAACGAATTCCATATGTTCCCTAAATATGTTGTTCTCTGGGTAGGAGAGAGAATGCTTTTCTTGGCATTGACTCTCAACCCCAACGAAACCAGGTGAGCTAAGACAATATTTCTGTGCTGTAATGTCAGTTCTTGCGACTGTGCTAGTATCAGCCAGTTGTCTATATAGTTCAAAATGCCCCGCAGTTGTAATGGATCCAGTACTGCATCCATGCACTTTGTGAATGTGCGAGGTGATAAGGCTAGGTCAAATGGAAGAACCTGATATTGGAAAGCTTTGCCCCCGAAAGCGAATATCAGGAACTTTCTGTATTGTGGCAGAATTTCTATATGACAAAATGCATCCATGAGATCGATCGTGACTAACCAATCGTGATGTTGGATTTGAGACAACCATTCTGACAGTTAACATCTTGAATTTAAGCGCCTTGACCGTGCGGTTCAAGCCTCAAAGATCTAAGATCGGACGCAATCCCCCATCCTTCTTGGGAACCAGGATATATCTGGTGTAGTAACCTGACTCTCTCCCTAGAAGGGGAACATGTTCTATGACCCCTATGACTAAGATATTTTACAGTTCTTGTGACAGTAATGTGCTTGTTCCGGTTTCACGGTAGTGGGAACCACACCATTGAAACGCGGAGGATGGCAAACAAATCGAATTCTGTAGCCTTTCTCTACTGTCCTTAGGACCTACATAGAAATTCCTGGCAGAAGTTTCCATGCTGCAAGGTTCTCTGAAATGCTACCAATTTGGATACTTCCCATTGAGGGAATGTTGGATGTTCCATGTCATGGGCAACAACAGGAAGCAACAGAACACCCAACATTTTGCTGGAAACCGCTAGCTCCCGAAACACCAGAGGCGGTGGGAAGTGGTTCTGTGGGGGTGTCGGGAAGGTGCCGGCAAATATTTTGCGCACCCCATCCTGAGAGTGGCTACCCCCACAAGGCTGGGCTCAAGACCGTCAGGACTTTCTCTTTCTAGAAATAATGGTCCTGAGGTCTTGCTTTGGAGGCTGCTGAGGGCGATGAGCCGATCCCCACTCTTTGCGAGGGGGAGCACGACTAGCCACCTGCTGCCTTATAAGCCTTCCCCACAAGCGTTGAGGTAGTCCTACATGGCTTTGTGGGGAGAGTTGGTCCTTTTAATGATGATGCCAAACCAGGCAAGAAATAGCCCGTGAGCGTCTCTTCTACCCGTGGCATCACCGTATCCCCCCAAGACTTAGCACCCATGATAGTCGAATATGTCGACGTCGAGGGCACAATGATATGGGAAGTATAAGGTTTCCCCCAAGAATGAGTCAACTCATCATGGAGATAATCAAAGAAGGGGAGAGACTGATTTTGAGTTCCCTTTCCCAGCCACCTGACAGAAATCAAATTAGTCTTCTAATTTTAAATGTTTGGGGGTCTCTTGTTCATGCGGCCAATCTAATTGTAATCTGGCCACCGCACGAGTAATGACCTCGAGCAATTTGTCAACCATTTTGTCATCACACGAGGAATGCTCAGAGGTAGGCAACTCAGATTCCGTGGTCCCAAGAGATTCATCGTCCCTCTCATGAACTGAAGAGGCACCAAGGCGTGCTTCGAGATCATCCGAGGGACCCGTTGGATCTGGAGAGAGCGCAAGTGATAGGGACGAACCCATCTCTAGCTCTTCAGCCAGATCCATACGTGAGCCCCACGACTAAATGGTGGGGGCTGATTCTTGGAAATAAGCGAGATGAGTGCACACCATCTCCACTATGAGCAGCTCACAATGCTCACACCCGCCTCGTTCCAACGCAAGAGCAGCGTGCTCTTCCCCCAAGCAAACAAACAAAACTGGTGTGTGTACGATTCAGCCATATGGCGTAAACAGGGAAACGCACACCATTTGCTTTGTTTATTGCTCATTTTCTCTTTGTTGTTCACACTTAAGTGATAGAAGAAAGAAGAAAAAGAAAAAAAAGATTTCAGCACACTGCCTGACAAATCTAACTCCTATCAGAGGAAAATACAGAGTTTGAGGGGCTTGAGAAGCACAACACATCACAGAGTGGTCTGAAGACAAAAGACCTGACAATGCACATCTATTTATAGCCCTGGTACTGGCGCATTCTGATGATGTCACCAACAGAGGCTATAAATTCTAGTCATTTTTATTGACATGTTGCACACTTTGTTCCCAAAGTGCTGAATCAAGCACAGCATTAAGTACAGCTTTTGATAAGGAACTGAAATATTCTTCTAAAAATCTGTGTTCAGCAGAAGAAAATAAAAAAACACACACTTCTGGGATGGCATGAGGGTGAGAAAATGATGCGAGAATTTTCAATTTTGGAAAAAAATGTCCTTTCAGGAGACATTAGACAGAATGCTAACCTTAATCATAATTTACTTTCACTGCATGTTTTTCCAGACAAATCCACCCACATCTGTCAAACGCTGTGCATGCTCCAACCTTGCATGTGCAGAAATGCTCACAATCACGATAGGCAGGGCAAAACATTTGCACTTAACGCAGATATTTAAAAATTCATAAGATCATATGAGCCCATAATTACAGATTCACACTGAAAATGAATGAGCATCAAACAGACAAGCACACATTATTACTTCACTGTGTTTTCTTAAGTTGGACCTGCAATTTTAACCTTAAAATATATCCTTGTCTTGGCTACCCATTGTAATGAAGTAAAAGTAGAAAAAAAAATCTGAAATTTACTTGAGTAAGATCGAAAGTAACCACCATAAAACATACTCATAAATTATTATTTTTTTTACCAAAAATGTAAATGTAACGCAGTAAATGTTATGCGTTACTTCCCACCTCTGCTTTTTATCTATAAAAGTTAGCTTCCAGTCAGGCATTGATGAATGGCCGAATTCACCTGACTGCTCCTATGATGTAAGCGCAATGGCACGTGAACCGACACGTGACAGTCACACAACCGTTGAGTCGGAGGAGCGTGCAACACAACCTTTTATATTTAAAAAGTGCTTAATATCGTTCTTTTTTGCACACAAAGTTATCAATTTGCTTTGGAAGAGATTAATATCATTGTTGGAGATAGGATGGATTACTTTTATGCTGACTATCTGTGCTTTTTAAATCTACAAATATCTAATCACCATCCTCTCCCATTCTGAGGACCTGCTGAGCCTGGATCTTTTTCTACATATCTTCAAATGTGTTTTGCAGAAGAAAGAAAGTCATGCACATCTCAAATGCCATGGACTAAATGTATGGAGTAAATTACCATATAATTTAAATTTTTGGGTGAATTATCCCTTTAAAGCAGCTGAAAAAAATATTTTCCAACAAAGTCACCTCCAATATCACCTCATTGATTTGACTCCAGATAGCTCTTGGAGAAGTCAGTAGCATAGGCATTCACTTTTTCAGACCCTGCATAGTGAATGTTTAAATTGTCTGTTCAGTAAAGACATGAACACATCATATTGTTAGTTATAGTTGTTATGGATGTTTGTCCATTGTTGGAACTTTATGGCAAATTTATGCAAAAATCTTTTTGTCTTTTTCCTGTATATTGGGTTCCAGTAGCTCAACTGGTCAAGCATGGTGCTGGTAATTTCCAGGTCATGGGTTTGAACCCCACACAAGCTGATAAAACTGCCAAATGCGTAAATATAAATGTAGACCTCTGGCTGTTGTACATGTCTCTGTTTTATACCTTAGCCATGACAGCTGTCTTAAAAACTGAAGAGGGCTACTTGGGATCAACAGCTCTGCTACAAGGATAAACAGTCCTTGAGTAAAACATCTTGATCATACATCTAGCTTTTTTGTTATTGTCCTCATCAAAGCGGCTCCTTTTAGCAAGAGTTATGGAGAAATAAATTCCACCATGTCTTTAGTGCCGAGTTCCTTCTGTTGACACATAATCTGTTTTCATTCCATAGGTGGCAGTCTGCCGTTACTTGGGGGTATTGGCAGTGTGATTTCTCTGGTTGTCTCATGTTGGGATCAAATGAAGATGAGTTTCAACCCAGAGAGTAAAGAAAACAAAAGAGTGTGAAATAAATCGATGTTTGAGGCCGACACTGACAGATTGACAGATATTTAACAGCCTCCATCTTACATCTGGCCCCTCTCTCAAGCTGCCCTGAAAGGTCAAACCTTACCCGTTTGTAAAACAACACTAATCATCTTGGCCAGCCCATTTCCCAAACTGACATCCCTTAATTTGTTACCAGCCGTCTAGTCGATTCAAAGCGCTTCCAGCCATGGGCAGTGTTTGGCTTTTTTTTTGTTCTGCTAAATTAGGGAGGGTTGCAGAGAAGGGGTAAAAGTGCTTCATCAACAGTGTTTTCTCTCCTGTTAAAGTGAAGGGCACACTTTATGTAAAATGTATATGGTCTGTCTTGTAAATGTCCTTTTGATATGACATGTTAGCTTGCTGCCTGATACCAATCTGCAAGACTAGAGCCCCGCTGTCAGAAATGAGGCTCTCCTATCTCTGCTTGTTTACTGGCACACTCCCAAGACATGCACACTTCTTAACCCTGACTTCCTTTCAGAAATGGTAGATCCTTCATAAGAAACACCAGCCCATGTTTACGGGAATTTCATCAGCCAGCTCTGACCATGCTTTTTTTAGAATAATTATGTTATGACAGTGATAAATATGAACAGGATATTAAACTTGCTAAACAGAGCCCAGACACAGAACAGAAAAACCAACAAGGTGTGTTTACTATGAATTGATACAATAAGGGATGGTTTCCCAGACACAGATTAAACCTAATTGAAAGCTAAATGGGACATTTGATGGAGAATCCACACTGACAATATAATTTTCTCCAGGACAATGTTTAATCTGTTCCCAAAAAACAACAAAAAAATCTATGTTGACCATGACAGATGTAGCTAAATCAACCGCAGAATACAATACAAAAATAACACTATTCACTGCTATAATAAATAATACAACAGAGCTTTATTAATGATATAAATATACCTTTTCAATATCACTTTTTTACAAATTATTTTCAAAGATATCTGTGGTGACCCATCCTCCAGTTTTATTTCCGCATAATAGTTAGTAGCCCTTAGTCCAGGCCTAGCTAAAAAGATCCATATGTCAATCTCAAGGCAGATATAACATACTGTTGAGAAGACAGATGAGATTATAAAAGAAAATCCATCCATGTAACAAGGCATGCAAGAGAAAAGAAGAAAAAAATATACATAGAAAATTAGGCTTTGATTAAGACCAGGTAATTGCAGGAACGGATAATGGGACTTCATGAATGTGTTATGCATAAATAGCCTCACTGAAGCATCTCCAAAAAAGTGGTACTCACAATGTAATGGGTTCCTTTTTACAAGGCCCTCATGCAGGGCTGGACTGGGAAGAGAAATCAGCCCAGGATTTTACATACCAACTGGCCAAAAGGTTGTTGAGCAGGGGGAGGGGAATTGTTCGTTGTCCTTTTTTGCATATCGCGGCAGCGTTTTGTGGTCCGTTCTGCTTAACACGGCGGCTCATTTTAGCTAATCGCGGCCCGTTTCACGGCTGACCCACCGGTCCGCTCGGTTCTCCCAATGGCCAGTACACCCCTGATTCACCCCAAAGTGCGTTGGCTCACCGGGAAAAAGCCTGGTATGCCAGATTACCAGTCCAGCCCTGTCCTGCCCTCAGGCAATGTCCAGCTTTCTCATACAGACCAATCAGACATGCTTTCCTTCCACCCAGATGGTTTGAGTCACTGTTGTTTACAGATGCTGTCTGCAGACTTGTAACTGAACAATTTTATGATTTGTAGGTCTGTGTGTTGACAGCAATAAATATCAACATGTTTGGAATAAACAGTGCGATGTATCATTTGTGCTGCTATGGAATAATATCAGCACATTTGGAAAGAATACATATATCCATAACTCCTTAGATTCTTCACACACTTGAGTCTGCACAGTATGCATGTGACAAAATTAAAGTTGATGTATGCAATCTTTGCGATCTTAAAATTATTTCTCAAATTCCATCTAATATACAGAGTCAGATATAAGTAAGCCATTTGATGGCAAATTTCACCTAAATAGAATACTGTAGCTATCAAAACATGTCTCAAGTTTGTTAAACCCTTGAATGCATACCTCGGGTCTTTAGTGACCCGGGACCACATTCCACACTCTGTACCTCATCCATTTGATTGATTGATTTATTTGATAATTATTATTTCATATAAATTTACTATCAAAGGATATACTGTATATTTATTTCTTTATTACAAGACACATGAGTACTATATCCATACAAATGACTACTACAGTATATCACATTGATTTTCTTTGTGACAATTGTAAATTATTAGTATTCCATTTGGTGGGACCTACACATATTATACATGCTATTTCTTACTCAAGGTGGTACTGATGTGTCAATGATTCCATTTGTATCTATTGTTTGCGATTCTGCAAATTACACAGATTTTAAAATGCTGGAATATACTGTAATTTGTCTCTAGATAGATGTGTCATCTTCTACATTTAAGAACTTAGGTGTTATGATGGATAGCAATCTATCTTTTGAAAATCTAATTTGTAATGTTTGCTGAACAGCATTCTTCCACCTTAGAATTATTGCGAAGTTACGACACATGCTTAATGTTTCTGATGCTGACAAACAAATTAATGCGTTCATGACCTCAAGACTAGATTATTATAATGCACTACTGGGTGGATGTTCTGCAGGTTCAATAAATAAGATTCATTTAGTTAAAAATGCTGCAGCGAGAGAGCTGACAAGAAAAAAAAAAAAGTAGGATCATATCATCCCAATTCTATTGTCACTACATTGCCTTCCTGTTAAGTTTTGTATATATTTTTACATTTTGCAAATTACTTACAAAGGTTTGAATGACCAAGCTTTAAAGCTTTCAAGTTCTCCCTTAGCATTGTGTATTTCAAGTCACCTGGTGCTTTATCCAGGCAGAATTAAAAACAGAGGCCACAAACAAGGTCCTGAGACCTTGATAGATTGAACTCATTTGTGTGTCCCTGAAAGTAATTAAATTATCCAATTATTTTGTTTTGGTTCCCTTAGAGAGTGCAGGCAAAATTTGCCTGGGGACAGCCAAAGCATTTGTGACACATATGTGCCATTTCAGTCTAGATCAATGCCATCATAACACAAAAATCAGTTTTTGGAAAGGTTGTGTTATATGAAAAGTGCAGATAACTGCCCTGAACTGTAAACTCCACCTCTCTAGTCAATTACATCTATTATTTGGTAGAATATGTCCTTGACCCCTTCTGTGGAAAAGCTGACCAGTAGAAGGCCTATGGAGAGCACACAGAATTTGTGATGCTCTTTAAAGGAGAGCCATTAAGCTAAAGCCACCTTTCAGACAAATAACCGAAGAGTGCATACATCTGTGGCCATTCTTGACCCAAACCTTTCACCCCTTTCACTCAGCATTGAGTGTTCTCCATTGATGAAATTAAAATAAGCTTGTTAATTGGTTTTATAAACAAAGCATCATCCAAATTACTTGTATCATCACAAAGGGTTTCATGAAGTTTAACAAACAGATGGTTGTTTGCAAGGAATAATACAAATACCAATAATCAGATGTCAGTAAAGTTGCTGGCAGGACCACATTCTGTAAAGCATAACTTACAGGTAAACTTCAAGATGAACTGCAAGCAATAAGGATGTTGTGGTTATGTCTGATTGATATTGCCTAAAACAGATTAGGCTAGGAAATTAGAGATGTAAACCTCATCTTAAACAAAAGTGTTCGTTTATCATAAAAACAAAGTTTTCATCCATAGAGAAGCCTTTCTGTTATACATTTCATAGGCATACATACACATACTGTATGGCAACATCATCACCAACACACACAGCATTTCAAACATGCACACAGACACACACACACACACACACAGACAGACACACACATACACACTGGTGAACAATTACATAGTCTTTTATTTTGATCCACTGTTACAAATCGAAATATATATGGTGAATTTCAAATATGATTTGAGACATCTTGCTAAGCTGCTGTGAGGCATTTATTTCGCCATCTGGTTCAGGTTGTGCCCTTTAAAGCTTCATTCTCAGCCACTCACTGAATGTTTATGGATAGTTTCCCTCTGCTGTGGAATCTGAGAACATGATGCAGGTGTTGACAAATGTTGCAATATGCTGAGGGGGCATAAAACACAAACAGAACAAAGCTGGAAACGTCAAACACACTTTTCCCCTCCACCTCATAAGGAGAACAAATTTACATTTAAATATTTAAATCTATGAGCTTTCAAGTTTAAATTGGGGCATAAATGTGAATTGTGGTTTAGACAAGTATATACGTACACACATATGATTCCATTTCCATGGGAGAAGGCACAGCATTGCATAATCAGCTAACAGGGCCTCTAATGAGTTTTCACCTCTCAATCATCTGCCTGCTGAAATAACAAAAGGATGCGAGGCATTATGAACAGGAGATTAACATTGAGTGTAGTTTGCATAGCTGCCCTGTGCTCCTATTATAAGAGACACTGAGATGAAATGAGAGAGCTACATGAATGAATCTGAACTGAAGTGACCTGGATGAGCCAGTGGATTTCCCCTTGTCCTTCCCCTTTGTTTGTTCTGCTTTGACAAGATAGAGCAGAGGTTTTTGGAACTAACCCCCCCCCCCCCCCCCCCCCCCCCCCCAGTCATCACACTCAAACATATATGAAGGCAGAGAGCGAGAGCTATAGAGGTGTTGGAATCTGGTGTCGCTCTTTAATTCGACTAACTGCTCCTCCTTCAACTGAAAGGTCTTTTCCTTGGCAACTGAAGGGATCTCTGACCCAAGCAAATGAACTGATATCCTCACTGAAATAATGACTGAATTGTTGTTTCAGTCCGTCAATATGTTGCGTAACTGTGTTATTCAAAGGAAAGACATTTATCCCTGTCACTTGCACACAGTGAGCGAGTAGGGAAACATGTCTACATTTTTACTAATCAGCCGTTCACGCCAAAGATCCAATTGCCAACAAATGCACTGAATTTGTTTGAAAGAAGCAAGATGTTGGCATCTCTCCCTTGTATCGACATGTTCAACAAATTCAACCTGTCGAAAATGTCTACAAGGTATGACAACTGCGCTAACCACAGGGGGTCGTCCAGGTACTGTGCAAGGTCGGACTTCATATCAACAAGAAATGTCTTCACCTCTGAACGCAATTCGTAGAGGCGATGTAAAACCTGACCTCTGGAGAGCCAGCGAACCTCAGTGTGAAAGAGAAGCTGCTCATGTTAGGCTCCCATTTCCTGACAAAGCAAGGAAAACAAGTGTGCATTTAATGGCCGAGCGTTAATGAAATTGACTATTTGCACTGCCTGCTTTAAAACTAACTCCAGAGACTCAGGCATTTGCTTTGATTTCAAGAGATTTGAAATGAATCATACAGTGGGTCCACTTGGCTAAAGGGGCTAAATGCTGGACACGAGTGACAAGACCGCTAACCCTCCCAGTCATTGAACAGACCCTGTCTGTGCATATCCCAACACATTTATCCCATGACATTTCTGCATCCCATAAATACCCATCCAGTACTTCAAACAATGCCTCGCCATTTGTGTGCGCTGGAAGTGACCGACAGAAAAGAATGTTCTCCTCAATATTATAATTTTTTATATATCTGACATAGGTAAGCAACTGTGCTAGCCCTGCAACATCAGTTGTCTCATCAAGCTGCAGAGCATAGTACTGGCTTTGCATAATGTTAGCTAGCAATTGCTCCTTAATGTCGCTTGCCATGTCAGATATGCAGTGGTTAACGTTGTCATTAGAAAGGGGGATGTCAACAATCTGTTGTGCGAAATTCTCTCCAAACATGGCTTGACAGGTATTTTGGCAGTAGATAAGATTAGCTGTATGGTTTTCATAATTTAGCAACACTTTGTGAGATGTAGTATGACCCTGTTAGACACTGATGTGTGTTTGCTGATGTTGTGTTTCTGCTGTGCAAGACAAGATATCTTTAATTTGAAAAAATCTATGGGTTTGTCTTTGAGTGTTGGGTGTTTGGTTTCTAAATGTTGCTTCAACTTGCATGGCTTCATGCTATAATTTGCCAGCAAATCTGTGCATATGACACACTAGGGCAGCAGTTCAACATCTGTCCCAGGCACCTCAAAGCCAAACTGAATATAGCTAATGTCATGCTTTCATGCTTTACTATTCTTAGGGGTTGGTGCTGACGATGCATCGTCGCTACTACTCCTTTTTGCGCGTGTGCTGAACTTATCCAAACTGCTTACCAATATGAAATCCGTTCAGCTGACATTCTGAGTCTGACTGAAACGTGTCTGCACTGACAACTAGATAAAAGGCAGTCTAAGCTCCGCCTCTCCCCATCAAAAAGAAAATGCAGAGGGAGAGGGAATGCAGGTTTTCGCCTCCCATTTCTAGAGAGAAAGTCCACAACAGCCATCTGTGTGCCCCCGGTCTGTGGACCACCTCGAACTTAAAAGGCTGAAGAGTCAGATACCAACAGGTGATCTGCGCGTTAGTATCCTTCATGCAATGGAGCCTCTGGAGCGGGATGTGGTCTGAACAGAGGGAGAAAGACCATTCCAAGAGGTAATATCGAAAGGTGAGGACTGCCCACTTCATGGCCAGATACTCCTTCTCAGCAATGATGTCTTTCGCATCTCTCGCCGAAAGATTCCAGCTGATGTACAGCACTGGGCGCTCCTCCACCACCTAGCACAACATGGCTCCCAACCTCCTGTCTGACGCGTCAGTCTAAACAACAAAAGGGAGAGAACAATCTGGCACATGTAACAATGTCCCACCATAAACCGCAGCTTTCTCTTGCATAAAAGGCTGTTGGCACGGTTCCAACCAATCCACCGGGTCTGGGACTCCCTTTTTAGTGTGATCAGTCAACGGGCTGGTGATGTCCAAATAATTAGGCACAAACCTCCTATAATAGCCAGGCAGCCCCAGGAACTGTCTCACCTCCTTTTTGGTCTTGGGTCTCGGCCGCAACTGCTTGTGACCCAAGTGGAACCCCAGATACCATACCTCCACCCATCCAATTGTGCACTTCTTGGGGTTTGCCATGAGTCTCACCCATCGCATTGACCTCAAAACTGCCCTCAGTTGCTGCATATGCCACTGCTAGTCATTACTGTATATAATGATTTCATCCAGAACGGAGTATGCAAGAGTGTGGTCTGATGACTCGGCCCATAAGGTGCTGAAACATATCCAGGGCCCCAAACAAACCAAAAAGAAGGGTCACGAATTGGTGTAAACCAAACGGTGTGGAGAACGCTGTTTTCACACGGGACATTGGAGTTAATGGGATCTGCCAATAACCCTTTGTTAAATCCAGTGTCAAATAAAAGCGAGCCGTGCCATACCGATAATTCACAGTTTGTTAATATGAGGTATTGGGTATGTGTCAAATTTAGACACCGAATTGACATTTCTATAATCCACACAGAATCACACTGATCCATCGCTCTTCAGAACCAGTACCACCAGGCTGGCCCAGTCACTGTGAGATTCTTCTATTAACCCCATTTCTAGCATGGCCTCTAATTCTCCTCTAACCACTTTTATTTTGTGCTCTGGTAATTGGTAGGGATGACTAGGGTTTCGATATTGTGTTTTAGGAGGTTTGTATGGCCGGGAAGGGGCGAGAACATGTCAGAGAATTCTCTTTGCAACCGGGCCACGTCCGTGATTTGCGACGGTGAAAGGTGGTCTCCGCAAGTTACCTGGGTGCCACAATTGGCTTTTAAGTTCACCTCTGGCCCAATCTCCTCCCTCTCCGGTACCACCATCACTAAAGCCACTGGGACTACCTCCCTCAATGGTTTTAAGAGGCTGAGGTGGTATATCTGGCGTGGCATACCTATCCGTGCATTTAACCTAATAATCGACTTTCCTGACTTGCTGTGTGACCTCAGAGGGCCCTTACCAATTTGAGAGCAATTTACAGCTTGATGTGGGTAGTAATACAAGGACTTTATGTCCATGTGTAAATTATCGTAGCCGAGCTCCTGTTATAGAGCTGGGTCTGATGTTATTGGACCTGTAGCAAATCCTGTCCGACACTCTCTGTCGGGACTGGCATCTGGCTCACTCTTAAAGGCCATCTTCACTCTCACTGCAATGACAAACAGCTTTTAGAGACAGTCATTGCCAGGTGATGATCTTCTCATCTCTTGATCTCACTCTCCATTCACAAACTGGCACTTAACCACACCCCCACCACCACAGAGTGATATTTAAAAAGAAAAGTCAAAGGTACAAAATGTGTCCTTAACATCTTTAATGATGGAATGAACTACAATTCTGCAGTATTGCTACAAGTATTGCGATCAAAAAAAAAAAAAAAAATAGAAACTATTGATTTAAAATTGATGATTATAAGTATAGAATCTATTTGTATTTCAAACTATTCCAATGAATAAAAATACATAAGTGGTTTAGGGAGACTGACCCGATTTAACTATTCACAGTGCGCCATGGCAATCGGCAGTCGCAGCATAGCTCTGTTGATGCGATCTGTGTTGTTGTGATTCTCTGATTGGTGGATCTTTTTCAGGATCATAGAGCTGCACAGGTTGTAGTCCAAAAACCTGAAAGAGTATTCACCATGGTTTCCCTCAGGATATTTGCAGGATATTTCCTATAGGTTTTTGCAATGGATTTTTCAACTGAGTAAAATGTGGTCTGTGGTAAACATTACTTTACATTTGGACATTTGTTCTAAAACATAAATGACACACTTTCAGTCCTCAAATGTGAATTGTACAGATGTTATTTTAATAATAAATTGAAAAACCCCATTATAAAAATACTTAGGAAAGTCCAGTGTGAACCCATGGCGAATAAGACTTTCGGGTTCGCCAAATAATTTGCATTACAGCAGAACAACTCTATTGGTTGTTTAGTTTCTTACGCAATTAAAAAAAAGAAAAAGATTAAATATTGTAAACTGTTGCTTCAGAAGAGGCATATGTCATCGATCATTTACCTCAGAGCTCCAGTTATTGTTAAAAATCTATTCACTTATAGAGAAAATAAATGGTAATTTTACTTCTGGAATCAGACAGTTTTGCTGTTGTAAAAAAGGATGTCCATGTCAAATTTATTGAACATGAACATAAATTAATGCACAAAAATCTCATCTGCTCACAGCTGTGCTTTGATTCTCATTTAGTAATAATAATAATAATTTATTATACAGAATTTTGCACGATCCCCTTCAATCTGAAACAGGGATGTTTGCATGCTGAAATCTAGGCCTCCAGCATGTCTCTGATAAAGGATGGAAGTGAAACAAAATAATTCAGAAGGTTTTTGTGTTGAAATCGGTACCAAACTCATTGATCAAAGTCATTACGATGTAACCAGCATTTTAGTCGATGTAACCAGCATTTTAGACTTGAGGCTTGAGTTTGCGGGTGTTTACCAAGAGCTGGCAAAATGTTATGCATTAGCAAGGTCATGAATGTGAATTTTTAGACCTTGTGTCTTTGAATCTGTGGTAGGTTGTGTCTCTGAACTGATTGATGGATGAGTTGGACTGAAAGGGGAACCAGTTGTGACAGTATGATTCAATTGAGTGTCCCCTACCTGGTGAGGGGAAACTTTAGTGAAAACACAAGACAGCTGAGTGACAGGTATGGGCCAGGCACTGTCTGGGGTGACTCTGGGATGGTGCTTGAAAGGAAGTAAGAATCTCATCCACCTTGTTTAAAACAGTGACAGCTGTTAAATCACTCATCAGCTCAGACTTGCATCAAAACTGCACACTGTTCGATAAGCTGGAGACACGACAAAGCAATTCTGCCATCTGTTTTTGCTATATAACTTGTTTGTTTTTTACCATGTATACATTAAGACTTCAAGACTTTTATTATGACAGGCATTGAATTTTTTTTTATTATGTATGTAATATAAGGGGAAAAAATACTCTGATTGCTAGTGCATCAATATCCATGGTAACCATAAAGACAAGCACACCGCTGTGCACCTATTGTTATCTGAAAGGCCTTTGAGCCTCAGTGGGGCTTTGCACTGACTGTGAAATTACACTTTATATTATCATGTCTGATTCCACTGATGCAGGGAAATGCTTAAAGCCTCAATATTAGACAGTGAGACAGATTGTTTCAGGTTTTTGCGAGTTAGAATTAAGCAAAGAAAACCTACCTCAGCAAAATTCTTCCAAATGTAAAAAATAAATGTAGGAGTCATGTGATAACATGTGAATATTGGACGTATTAGGATTGGCAATCTCTTAAAATACATTTACGTGCTCAAGCTGATGCCCCAGAGCAGGCTGCAAGTCTGGGAGTTGACCTAGTCATGTAGGTGTGGGAAATGCAGTGAGAGATGTTGAACATGTCGGCAATGCTGACGAAGTTTGTTGCTGACTTGGACGATCTTGCTGTTATACATCGATTTATCACTGCCATGGAGGTGAAGTTCACTGACGTGGTTACAAAAGTGGGGGACGTCGAGAAATGGATCGATTACCTGGAGTCATCGGAGAGAGAATTATCTGCTAATCCGCTAGTGACCAAGGTGGATTTGGAGCATGTCTAAATGAGGTTGGAGGACTTTGAGAACCATAGCTGGTGGAATATCTGTATCGTCCGAGTCACTGAGGGAGTAGAGGGACAGGATATGGTGAAATTCCTGGATGGGCTCCTTCCAAATCTGCTCGAAATAGCGGCCATAAGATGGAAATTGAGCGAGCTCACAGGGTTACTGCTTGGCAATCCACAGAAGGAAACAGGCCCCAAACAATTCTGGCCAAATTTCTGAGATCATCCGATAAAGATCTTGTATTACAGAAGGCGAGGAGTATAGGAAGGCTTTCTTGGAAGAACCACAGCATTTTCTTGTTCCAAGACATTGCAAATTCAACAAGAGAGAAACGTGATCGATTCAAGGAACGCAAGAAACGCTTTTGCACTGGTATTCCCAGCCAAATTAAGAATAGATGCTAAGGATGGCCGTAATACATTCACATGCCCACACCAAGCGATGTCCTTCATAAAGTCAATGGCGTGAATAAGCCATCTTGTTGCACTCACGTTGTAGCCGAGTCGACCGTCTCACTGAACATACGCTTGACTGTTTGAGGAATCTGCCAGCTCTTTTTGTGCTGGTTCTGCCAGCACAAAAAGTATGTATGTATGTATGTATGCCCCTCGTTTCAAGAGTGGCATACATAGATGGGCAGGGTTGCGGCATTTGAAGAAATGTCATATAGAAGGCTAGGCAACATGGATTTATTTAATGAAAAATGGGGCAGCTATTAAGCCTTTTTGAAGGCACTCGGGGAGAGGCAGTAGAGGGAGACTTTTAGTTTTTAATATATGATTTATTTTTTTATATATATATTCGTAGTTGTTTCCTCTTGTCTGTTTTTTAGTTTTTTTATTTGTATGTGTGCATACTTTCATTTTGTGGCAGACCACCTGATGTTTGTAGTCGGTGGGGGGTGTTCAGGGGATGGACATATAATTTGACACAATTTTATTCTGCGTGTGTATTTTCTGTGTCTTCAATCCTGTTTAAAAACAATTAGGAAAAACTCTAGAATACTACAGTTGATTGAGTTTGAAAAAGGAAGCCCTCAATTTGTAATTGGCAGTGTCGAATAAACTAATTTTTTTACTGAATGCTTGCCTAGGGCCAGGACCTAGTTTTCATCAAAGTAGAATCAACATCACCAAGAGCTTATGGCATGCCTAAATAAAAGAGGACTGTAGGACTATATTTACCAGGGGCTGTATGTCAACACATGTCTATGTTTAGCGCTCAGTATAATCAGGGTAATTAAAATATACCATATGAAAAATAACATTGGTGTGTCTTTTCATTCATATGACCCTGAAGCACAGATGTGGAGAAAGTCATGAAACTGAGGAAAAGTTGAATTCTCTCATAACAATTTCAAACTGGGAATAAACACAAGCAAAATATTAAGATGAGTGCTAATGATCCTCTGCTTACAACATATTTGCATTGCCTGTGTGATAATGTGTTGTAGCATTTTATCATTCTTCTTGTATGCCCTCAGAAGTTGTCTTGGGGAATTGTGCTTCATATGATTAGATTAGCAGATGACACCTAGCCATGTGTCTAGGGAGACTGGGGGAGCAGATCTCTTTTTTAACAGGATCAATCTGGGGGGATTGCCTGGTCCAGTTCCATGGCATCCAGTATACAAAACCTTATTGGGCAGGAGCCATCCGTATGGTGGCAAAGATTCCTATTCGAGCCCAGAAGCCACTTTTTTGTTTCCATTAGCTGGTGCAGCACAGCCCCATTCAATGATATCCACTATACCTGCCAATGGCTCCTCTGCACAACTCATTGCCAGGAATGATCAAGTTTACTGTTTAAAGCAGACCTTAGCATTACCTATTCAAATTTAGGGGCTGTAAATTGAGAGCAGAGTGGTTCACCAAGGCAATAGCCTACATAAACATAATTAGAAATGTTAAAAAACATACAAAGATTTTTCAAACTAAAAGTATGACAAACTATGAATGTTTTATACTGCTTGTAATATGCTCTATCATAAAGGTTTCAGAAAGGTTTTATGAAAGATGTTACATATGGATTGCAGTGGTTTCAATGTACAGCTTTTATAAAAGAAAAACACAATGTTTAATTGTCAAATGAGGATGCATATGCCTTTGTACGCTGTCATGAAGGAGAAAAACATTTTTGTTAGTAGCGTTCCCTCTGTTCTTTCAAAGAATTTGCTGTCTTTTAAGTGACATAACTGAAATGCTTTCTTATTATCATATATGCCTGAAAGTGAAACTGTCAGCCAGCTGCACCAGCAATTAGCTAGTTTCATCATAAAGTCTTGTATCAGCAGAAAAGTGTAATCATTTGCAGTAATGCGAAAGGCCTTCCTCGTGATTTCCTCATTAAATTATTCATAGGGCTTCCTCTGCTTGTATATTTTCCATTTAGAATGACATGGTTCATTATAAAGATGAAGCTCCTAGTGTGTTTTTTGTGTAACACTTCTTATGGGCTCTTCTGGTCTTCTGGATCAAAATCATATGCAGGTCATAGATCACAGGTGTGAAGGAGGGTAACAGAGTGAGTAAAAGAGAAAATAATCAGGTAGAGATAGTAACAGAGTAGATAAGAAAACAGAATTAAGAAGCAGAGCTAGAAAAACATCATGGCTGTTTGTTTGCTTTGTATTTGCCTTTAATTTTCTTTTCCCACTCAAAGTCTATAGTTTGAATTGACATGATCTGATAAGCAAGGACCCAGTGTTTTTCAAAATCACCTAAAGTAGAAAGGCAGGACCTCAACCGCAACCATATCTGTGGAGAATCTCTTAAATAAAATACTGAAAGCTCTCACTGATGAACACCTCCAACTGATAAGGTGTCAGATTTACCACTCCATTACTGTGACTAGAGTTGTTCTGTTTTTCTTTCATTTGATCTCTCACAGCAACAGAGAGAGTAATCAGCCTCTCTCAATGCTCTGTACTGTATGGAGACCCCCACCAGCTCTCTGATCCACCAACAGATATCAGTGTCTCGTAATGGATTAAAATAGGGTTAGACAGAATGGATATCATATCAAAGAGTGTATGCGTCTCACTGTTTCCTCTGTTTCTGCAGTGAATATGTGATCAAAACAACAGAGAAAGAGTAATAATAGTTCTAAAGTTTGCTGGAATCCAAGCTGGGGTACGGCATGTTTTACTCAACTCCTGGGATGCACATTGGCATGGGAATCTTATTTTATTTACCCAACTGTGCCTCGTAAGACTATGCAATAGATATTGGCAGTCTGTTGTTTGTGTCAATTAACATAGACATTGTAACAAATGTTAATTGTTTGCAAAATCTGAACTATTATGCATTTTAGCATATTCATTCATAGCATTAGTCTAGCACGTTTTTAAAAGTGTTACTTCAAAACATAATCTCTGGAGGAAAGTTAATTAGACAGACTATATAAAACGTGCCCATGGAATTCTCCAGGGGAGCTCAAACAGTTTCTTCTTAGATGTAAGTTGATACATGCAATTGCGATTTAGAATGACATTTTCCTTGTGTGACGACTAATTTGTGCCTCCAAGAAAACTGATTAAAAAATAAATGCATCTGATTTCTCTGCCATCCTGAGGTGTCACTGCCAACGTGGTCTCTCTCTTTTCCACTTCCATCCACTCCCCCACCCTTCTCTGCTAATTCTCTCTCTCACTCTCTCTAACACACTTCTTTAAACCAGCCTTGGCTGAAGCGACCATGTGAGTAGTGAATCCATTATCCAAGCGACAGCTCAATTCAAATATCAGACGGGCTAATAATCTGACTGAATTGATTGTTCACTCTATCCTTAGCCAAATGGCTCTTGGGGAGAGGATCATGTTTGAGATGTCTTGCTGTTAAGACAGGAATAGACCACAGGTTGGCTATGACTAGGAGCTGTTCTTAATGAAAATAGAATATGGAACCTGAAAACGCCATAGGACAAAAATTTGTTTAGAAAATATTTAGCGCTGTCTTCCTTTGTTATAGTATTCTTGCAAAAACGAGAAACAAAACAGTGAAGACAATGATTTGCATCGCATTAAACTCCTAATCTAAACTTTTTATTTACCATTTCTCCCGATAGACTTTAAATAGGATCCTGAATAGCAATATTAGATCTGTATTGTTGTAAGCTTTATTTTTCAGAATGATTCACATTCACTGAAAAAGAGACTTTTCTGCCTAAACCTTAAGTCACAAGTGGAAAAAGTGGGTCAGACTGCAGTTTTACGAGACTACTAATTTCAATCAACAAAGCAAAATGGTAAGAGACATTCCAATTAGCAGGGCAGTAATGGATACCATAATTATAGACCTAACCTACAATTAAGCTCTGACATGATGACTGGAGTAATGGTCTTACTGCATAATGATGTGTTTCCAAAATTAGTTTTGCTGAGCTTTGTGCTCTTTTCCACAGTATGTGTACAACAGATCATGTATTTATTTGTAAAATAAAATACAAAAAAAAAAAGATAAAAAAAAAAAAAATGCATACATACATAAAACATACAGACATACATGGGGTGATGTGACATTTTTATTTTTTTTTGTCTGGATCTTTTAGTTAATTCAAACACACACACACACACACACACACACACACACACACACACACACACACACACACACACACACACACATACTGCTATTCACACAACACAATCTCTACTTGAATACACTTCTAGTATGATTTATTTTTATTTAAATGTTAATGTGATACTTGTTCTATATACAGACACATTTAGACCCTCCTGACTGTGTGTAAATTTTTAAGGAAAATATTAGAAATGTTATAAAAAAAGGCACATTTTGTTAATGTCAAATGGAATCACCTTAAGAAAAGTTTTTATCCCTGATAAATATGTGTGTGTGTGTGTGTGTGTGTGTGTGTGTGTGTGTGTGTGCGTGTGCGTGTGTGCTGTATGTACGTATGTATGTATGTATGGAATAACCTTAAGAAAAGTTTTTGCTATCCTTGATGTATATATAATGTAATGCATACTACAAAAAGTAATAATGAGATCACAATCAACATCGCATCTTTATTCGTCTTTGAAACTCGATGCCTCAATGAGTCACTTTTTTTTTTAATCCATGACTATATATTTTTTTTTATTCCCAGTGTGGGCTTTGCTTTTATCCTCCTGTTTTGATTGGAGGAGGATTTTAGAGGCCGGTTTAACAATTGCGTTGGCCGCTCGCCTCTGATGGGACCGCGACAGGACAGATGAGAAACTGCTTCCATCTAGAAACGCAGAGAGAGAAGGAGGGCTGACTCGACTCAGTCAACCGGTGGTGAGAAGCATCCTGCTTGCCTTACATTGCACTGGTCATCACCATTCCGACTGGTGGAGGAGGAGAGCGAACCTGTGCGCAGAGCAGCTGCACCTGGCTGACCGTGGAGATACCTCAATTTGATCATATTAGTCGTCATTTAACAGTCGCCTTCGGCTCCTGCTTAAGGAGGAAGAAAAAAAAGGAATCAAGTGGCTTACTTGTTTATACATTTTTTGGTCGGCACAATTCTGGGAGAGGACTTTGTCTAGAGGGACCTTGTGTCTGGAGTGCTTGTACACAAGACTGATCTTGTTGGATGTTGATTGTTGGTCAAAGACAAGAAGTGACAGCGTTTAGCCGCTGTTGGTACCATCACTGGTCAACCGGTGTCACGTCTGAAAGTCTTCAAAGGTAGGGAATGATTATGCTATTACGTCTATTGTAGCATTTCTAAACGAATGCTCACGTTAGAAATTCATTTCATAACAACGGTGGACAGTAAAGTGCTCTCTTCAAAAGGAAAGCAGAGGACAGGCGTTCTCCCCTAAGGTGCTGTCCATTCCTAATAGCTCATTTGCAAACGGTGCACGATTCAGTCTTTAATAAATGTTCCCGCATCAGATGACATTGACGGCAGCGACTCACTTTCGTAGACGTTTGCTGGACTATACTGCTATTCTCTTGTGGCTTAGTGAGCGCGCAACTTTTAGTTTTGAGCTGTTCTTTACATCAGAACCGTGTAGTGGATATGCATTGCGTTCCACTGAGCTTGACCACAAAAATACCAATTATAAGCATTAAAATCAAGTTTACTGAAATACATGTAGGCAAATGCATATATGAGGCTATTGCATAAATAATGTAGCTCTTTTGAATTGAACGAATCTCTTTATAGGTTATACTTAGAATATCTGATTATTTGATATATTTGTTTTGTTTTTTTGTTTTTTGTTTTTGTTGCTTTTGTTCAACGCGCAGTGATATATTCTAAGTCTCCTTTCTGCTTTTAATATTATAGCCATTATATTATTCTGTCTCGTGCACAGTGCAGGCAAAGCGTTTCTTTCTTTCTTTCTTTCTTTCTTTCGTTCGTTCGTTCGTTAGTTAGTAAAGAATAAGGTAAAGCGTAGAGAGCACCAGTACAATATTTTGCAATAAGTCGGGGGTCTTTTTCTGCTTCATGACTTCGGCGACTTACTTGGTTTACAGAAGGGAACGTTATATAAAACTGACAATGAACGACTCCCCTCTCGCTTGAGTGAATCCAAAAACCCCTCAGCATTCACGGTGCTCTCGCGCTGTTGGGAACAGAGGAGTCGTGCAAGCGCAGAGAGAGTAGCCGACAAACCTGGGCATGAAAACAGTCATATACCCCCAGTGTGAGAATCCCATCATTATGCATATCCTTCTCGAAGAATATCAGCTCGTCTGTGAGATATTGAAGGTGAAGAACTGGTCAAGACAGTAAGTGCATTAGCGAAACGGATCCGTATGTGTTTGAATTTGATTGGAAGATGCCGTTAAAAAGTCTGCATAGGGTGATTCTACAATAGGCTATATATATATATATATATATATATATATATATATATATATATATATATATATATATATATATATATATATATACTGTATATGGAAAGGTGTGATGATGATAATGATGGTAATATATAAAGAACACAATGCATGTTTACAGGTATTCAATAGAGGGTGCTGTTGTTCTTTTCAGTCCTGGTCCAGTTTGCTTACCACAATTTTGTCTCAGAGGGCCACTCAAAAAGATTGAGCGCCACCATATGTGTTGCCCATGCTCCCCAGGGATGCAGAATTCAATCTAGCAGAGGCTCTGGCTAATGCTGTGGCACTTTGTCAGGATTAACATCTTTCTAGTCAGTGGCTTCTGTTACCTTTGGTGTCAAATTACCACCTTAAAGTTGTGAGAAGGGAGAAAAAATAATAATGTAAGCCTCAGTATACTGCCTGCATTGTACTGGGTGCTGCACTGCTTCAGTCCCACATCACTGCAGGTCGATAGAGGAAGAGACTCAATCATTTTCAACAAATAAAGCCATTTGTTATTTTCTCTGGTGGAGCTTCTCAAAGAGCCCATTTTCTCACTATCAGCCTCATCCAAGCAAGGCAGCTGAGGAAAGATCTCTGAATTGAGTTAACTTTTTAATTAAAGAAATATTCCCTCAGCTAGAAATGAACAAAACACTACATTCACTGAGCTCTTCTGATCACTTTTGATCAGTCCATGTTCTGTGGGGGATTGTTTCATTTCAGGTTCCATTAATGCAAGTTTTTGAGGGTCAAAAAAGTGAAAATGAAATGCCATTCACACAAATAGTGCTTTTATAAATAAATTGGCTTGACTGAGAAAAGGTGATGTCAATTAACTTGCACTCCTAGTTCAATTCAGCCATGTTAAAGCATGAAGAAAAGTCTGTTCTATTTCGTATGGCAGCCTCTTCAGCAGAATGCTCTAATTGTGGTGGTTTCTACTATGACACAGAATATTGATGATTAAATTGGTGCATGGAAAAGGCCAAGTCGTTCATGCCAAATGTCTGTAGTGCAGGAATCTCATGCCATCTGTTAGTGGCCTTGGAACATGTAAATCATATTTTCTGATTGGTGGCATGGTGCTTTAAGACAACACTACACTTTGCAATCTTTCCTGGTGATTGCGGTTTAGTGCAGATTGATGAAAGTGATCCATTTGATCTGTCTGCGTCCTTAAATGTGAAGTATTTTCACAAAGAGTCTTCACTTACCACTACTAGAAAATATGGTGTATGCAATGTGGCGAGTAAACCAACAGGAAAATAAATGAGATGTGTTCGTTTTTAAAATTTCCCCTCAAAGAATTATTAATAGACCATTTGACACAGTAGAGAATTATAACTTAATTTATACAAAGCAGCCTTCATACTGAACGTGGTTGTACTAATCACTGCGTGGGTGCATGGAATACATCCATTCACTCATATGAGCAGCAATTAGCAAAGCATAAAATCATACCCCCTTTTTATATGGTAACTTTTAGAGCAGGGGGATATTTTCTTTTCTTTCTTGTATTCTTTTAATGCCTTACTTTACAAGGCAGTGCAATGACAAACCATTACTTGTCATACATTATCTCATAACTAATTCAGTACCAGGGTAATGGGATGGGCATGCGCAAATGATGCAGAACGAACAACACCTCAGTGATTAAAGATTTTGTTGGATTAAATGGCGTATGATGATGAATGAAACAAAACGTGTCAGTGGGTCTGTTCTTAAACCTAATGAGCTGCCTCTGGGGGCAGCATTTCAAGGCATCATTGGTACACTCAAAAGGTATGTATCTTAATTATGCTTCCTCCTAAGATACCTCATTTTGGCCAAATACTAAGGTATCATCAAATGTATCCTTTCCCAGGTAGACAATCCCATAATGCAGTGTTAAAACCACAGTGCAGAAAAATTAATTCAAGATCAGAAGAAGCTAAATCAATTTTGATTGTAAATATGCACCCACTGAGCACTTTATTAGGAACACCTTCACCTACTTATTCATGCAATTATCTAATCAGTTAATCACGTGGCAGCAATGCATAAAATAACTCCGATATGGATCAGGAGCTTCAGGTAATGTTCACATTGATAAATTAGAATGGGGAAAAATGTGATCTCAGTGATTTTGACCTTGGCGTGATAGTTGGTTCCAGACACACAACGCTACATTATTTATATCATTAAAGTATCTCATCTTTCCTCTCATGTCACTTTTATTGAAATCAGTTGCGATTCCAATCTTCCATGTGCTGTGCATGAGGAGCGCTATCACCTATGTACAATGTTCCAAATTGGTCACTTATTAGGCTCCATTTCAGTTATGATGACATAGAAGAGAGCAGCGTATGTACGCAGGAGACACAGAGGCAGCTCGCTAAGTTTTGGAACAGACACACTGTGAATCAAAACATGACGTGGTATGCGTTCAAGATCCCAAATCTCAAGCTGACACTGAACTCAGTTGAAGGTACTGTACTGCACTGATAATAATATGGACTATGAATGAATACACAGGAAAGCACTGTGAATTTGCTGCAGCCTGCTGGTTTAAGTAGGCCTCATTTTAAATATTCTTAATTTACTGTGGACACTGTGACAGGCGAAGTTAATTTTTATCTATATAGCACTATTTTAACCTTGCCTTTGAAGACCATGATGTAACTCTTGACTATTTTATTATGTGTTATTTTATGGATGGCTATACATGGAAGACAGTCTTTTGGAGTTTGATATGAGTGTTTTGTAAGCTCATGGCAAATGCACATATATGCTAAATTAATTGATTTAATGCAAGTTTGGTTTCATTCTACTGCTTGTGTTGCAGAGAAATGTGTTCCTTATTTACATGCCATAAAAGAAAATTTATTTATTTAAAAATGAATGTGTAATGTCCCCTTTTTCTATTTCACACTGTGAGTATTATTAGCAGACTTTTATTTGCATTGGGAGATTCTGTCAGAGATACACATCTCTAATGGGATGTGATATTTGCTTGCTGATACTGGCTTCTTTTTTTTTGAGAGAGAGAGAGAGAGATGTCATTATTTATCATGCATATGGACAGATTTTCTCTTTATTTACAAATATCTCAGTCGTATCACTTCATTTTTAGACAAGTTTGTGCATGTAAGATTGACAACATGGTTCAAATATATTTCTTTCAGACATTCAGCTGCCCTCTTTTGCTGAAGCGCACAATATTGATGGTCCTTAATCTTTGTTATGAATGCTGGATCTCGCATAATCAAATTATCTTGACTAATATTTAAACTGGCAAATTTTTGCCAGTGCTATTTTGTCCTAGGTCTGGTCAATTAAGTACTTTTTTAAATAATTTAGTTGAAATTATCCCCCCCAAAAAATAAATACAGATTCTTGCTGTGTTCTTATGCAGCTGACCTTTAGAATGAAAGCACTGGTAATAATGATGTGACTAGGTGTATGAGCACTAATATACCTGATTCTCTCAGGCATACTTGGTCACAAAACAGCATATAGCATTATTCTGAACCCATTTGCGCACAGCACAATTAGACATGAGGCGTGTAACCTTTTCTTCTTTAATGTATCCAACAACAGAAGTGCCTTCATCACCCACCAAATTTCATTTTTTTCACATTCAGTTTGAATTCCAGGTATAATACCACTGATACAGGAGTCAAAACAATTTCCAATTGACAACTACTATTTATTTCAGGTTATGTGTAAGATACATAAAGTACAAAATTATTTCCTACACATAAAGACAATAACATGTGCTTGCATATATATTTTTTCTCTGCATTTCCAATTCTCAGATTTATGCCTATATTATTCCTGTCGTTCCAGGAATCCTTCAAAGGAAAACAAATAACTTGCTTATTTGTGATTCTAGATAACCGGCTGGTTAGTGTTGCTGACATTGCAGTTCCTCCTTTTTGGAGTGGGTAAAAAGGTGGGATGTACTGATCTGTAATGACATGCTCCATTACTCTTCCTTTGGATTTGCAATAAAGCTAATTGTTGGATTTCCCCTGTTTAAGCCCAGCATTGCCACAATCAATCTGATATTAAAAAAAAACAAATAAAACAATGAGAGTGGGTTGTGCTCCTCGCAGACCAATCAGGAATTGCTCACTGCCACAAGTGGATCACGAATTCAGCCATTTGTTCCTTGTGTAAGTGCTGTAACATCTTTTAACTTACAGATCACCAATAGGCCACAATCAGAGTGTTAAGTGCACATGGTTCATTATCAAGTGGCATACGGTAATGCATTTGCATAATACGCTAGTACTTTCTCCAACTATGTCTCTTTTATCCCTCACTGTGCTATTGGCAATGTGCGATTTGGTGCAATTAAACTTTTCCCTGAGATGTATACTCATTGTTCTTTCCTCTAATTAAGTCTTGGAAGGTAATAAAAGAAAAGCAAAGAACACTTTAAAATCAAAGCCTGATTGTAATAATTTCACTCTATGCATTTGACTTTAGTCTCGGAATATGTGGGGAATGTAAACCATGGTGTTATTCTGTCTTTAAATATGTATCTGTTGCCTTAACAAACCAACAACTTCCAGAATAAAGAGACAGTGATAATGCCTAGTAATTATCTGTTTAGCTAATGATGGTTTGCAATTGCTATGGTATTGCATTAGTTTTTGTAGCAATGTTCAAGTGGCTTATTGCTACCTACTCAGAAGTAATGAATATTGCTGCAGATGATCGATATTGAAACGAAGAAACAAAATAGTGATAAGTAATATACTTATGCACATTTTATTCTTGGGTGCTTCAGTATACTAAATACTGGCAGACTATACATTTATATACTTTATGTCTGCTAAATTAGAACAACTAACTGGGTACTTAATACAATTTAGTTTGCTGAATGCAGTGCTGTGGTGCAACTAAAGATGTGTTAAGTATACTTGGTTGTGCTAAAGTGGAGCTATTTCAAGTTTACTTTAGTACACTTTAAATATCTGCCCTTGTATTTAATTTTTGATATACACAGAATTGACTCTGTGAAACCCACAGTGTGAAATTATAATGTATTTTGGTGAAATTACATTTGCAAATCATTTACACTGTAAGAGTGCTGGACATATATTAATGTTATACAGATAATATAGTGCTGTCACACTCCACAACTGAATTTCGGCTAGCATTGATAGTATTATAATGTATGGATATTTCTGGGAAGACAGTTGTGGGTTCAAGCAAGGTGAGTCTTTAAACACTGCTTAACAACCATAGTAACACTGAAAATTGCACTCAGTATTTCACTGACTCACACAGTATCATATCTATCTCAAGCAACACTAATATCAACCCTTTAGTTAGGGTAACTCAAAAATAGCCCCTTTTTATAACATAAAAAAACATATTTAACATTAAGCTGAACTTGAAACATAACTATATCCCTGATTTCTTTTAAATTTGAGTTATTAATCCCCCAAACAGTCCCCAAAACTCACACAGACCTACCTCATTAATTATGCCAACACAGCTGCCAATAGCTAGTCCCCAAGCAGAAACATCAACAGAAATGACAGTATATTCCTGAAAATTTCTATAATTCTATGTAGTTTTAACAATTGAAATTTTATTAGAATAGGTAAACGTACAATTTTATTTAATGCCCGTAGCATAAATAAAATAAAAAGATACAGACATCTAATTTGTCCATCTAATCACTGATCTACAAAGGCCCCAAGCCGACAGTGGCTAACTTGCGGCTAGCCAGAAATTAATAAAAGTGGACGAGGGCGCGCTAGCTATCTGTCACTGCCATTCTGTGTTGTAGACATGTGTAGAACAATAAGGAGACGTTCCATTAAACACTATTATAAGTCCAGATGTTTATGTAGGTAGTTATAACTTATATGATGTGACTTGCGTGATAGATGTAGAATGACCATATACTGTCTGCACAATATTAACAAGCAAATTAACAGTATTTTACATTTGGTTTTGTGTTTATTATTCTTCCAATTGATATTTTATATATAACATTTATATTGAAGATCAGTCATAACATTTACATTTATGCATTTGGCAGACGCTTTTATCCAAAGCAACTTAAAGAGCACTTATTACAGGGACAGTACCCCCCGGAGCAACCTGGAGTTAAGTGCCTTGCTCAAGGACACAATGGTGGTGGCCGTGGGGTTCGAACCAGCGACCTTCTGATTAGCAGCCCTGTGCTCTAGCCACTACACAAATCAAGTTAGCAGCATTCGACAAGGTAGGATAATGAACAAATATTGCTTTGTGCCCTATTACTGGGGATGAGGAAATTACTTTAACCCTTAACTCTTCAAGTTACACAATGTCAGATACACTATCCTACTTTAAAAATGGTATAAAACACAGGGCATAACGTTCTTGTGTAACATTGTTGAATGTAGACAAAAACAACAAAAGACTGATTGAGACTCATTCAGTGTTCCAGTAGGATCATTATCAATGGCTTAACAGAAAGCATTTAATTTTGTTGAAATTAAATGTCACACTCACACACTTCAAAATTAGTTATATCGTGGTGACTGCAGCGCATATACATTTAGAATCACTATTGTGTTTTAAGGAATATGCATTGTGCAACTAAAATAACCACTCAAGATAAAGTTTAATTATCATTTTTAAATGTATATGTTTTCAGCATTAGAAACCTCTTTTTAAAATACATCATATAAGATATAAAACAGAATGTTAAAATGCAATGAAATATGCACTCTTAAAAGTTCTCAGAACAGTCATGGCGTAATTTAAAACATAGGCCTACAGATATAACAAATATTATATATAAGTCATATCAGTAATATGTTTTGTGCTTGAAGAACATTCTTATGACAATTGCTTTTAACACTTTTCTAATTGCATTTGTATAAGCTATACTACATTACCGCTTAATTTGTAATGATCAACGTTTATCTGTGTGCATTTGAAGAAAGCATGAAATAAGTGCAATAACACGGTACTTACAATTAGTACATAGCTATGTTAATGTATTTGTAGTATACTTATAATGAAATAAATGTATTTAAATACAATTTGGTATATAACTTTTTCACTAGGGAATTGGATTTGAAGTTTGCTGTAGACAGAGAGGAAAAGTGCATTCCTGTTCTCACCATTCAATGGATATCTCATTGCTTGCTGTCCTTTTACTTGGCTGTACTACTTCAGAGCAGCTGCCTCACCTGTTCTCAATATTTAATGTGGAGTGTCTTTTGGGCTTGTAATGAAGTGGAGGTCAAGAGCTTCCTCCAGCTTCTTTCCTTCAAACCGGCCCTGTAAATGTCAGACAGGCTGTGAGGAAAGTCTTTCTCCCATCTATCTCAGTCAGTCATCGCTTATTTCTCTTCATCACTGCCCACTCTTTTGCTCCCTGTAACTCTGCCAACCTTAGTCAGAATTCATCTCTGAGCCTCTTTTTTTTCTTTCCCATTTTGAATTACCACCTCATCAGACTTTTTTTCTGTCACTCATCTGCCCTTTACCACTCCTTTTTATTATCTGATGAAAGACAGAGAAAATCCACCAAAACAAAATGAACTTGACATGTGTGATGTGTATTGGTATGGATGGATTTTTTTTTTCAAATTATTTTAGTTTTTGGATATCAAAGGACATTTATTTGGCAGAGATGAAGATAGACATAACGATGACATCTCAGACATAGCACTTCAGTTTTGTGTGGTCCCGATGGCCTTGATAAAATATTCATCCTTTTAATCCCAATCTGCGAAAATGGTGTGTAAAGAATCGGGCTATGTTCCATTCCATTGACCATCTGATGGGCACCCTTCTCTAAAGACCTAGCCACATTGCCTGCCTTTGGCTCGTTCACTCAGAGAAAACAACGGATCCAAATCTAGTACCACTGGGGCTTTGTCAACAGTGAATAACAAGCAGGGTAATTACAACCCAGTCACCAAAAGAACAGGGAAAGGGCTGGAAATAACAGCAGCTCAATTTCCAAACTGTGAGAGAAAAGTAGGTTCATGGAACAGATTATGTGGAAGGTTTTGAGATTAAAAAAAAATAAATTATGGAATATCCTTGTGGGCCAATATTTCAGGTGAATTATACAGCTAAGTGCTGCCAATTTTTGTTTGTATACATAGTAAGTAGAAGAAATTGAGCTTGCACTATCGGGACTTCAACAAGTACATAGCTGATAACCTTCTGTAGTCCTTGGCATTCATAGTCTTATATCCATGGTCTCATGTTAACTCTTGGCTGGAAATCTCAGTTGAATTATAAGACAAAATAAACCTAGGGGTTCGTAATCAGTAGTTTGTTTACTTTAGCCAAATGCTGGGCCACGGATCCTGTGTATGATGTGGCCTTTTCTCTGCCAGGATCCAAGGACTTGAAAAGATATGTAAATGATTTAATTTTCTCTTTTATACATCTCAGTTTTTTCAGGCAATTATAATAGGACAAGATTCATGATTGATTACATGTATTTATCTAAATGTAACAATCTGAGGACCTCATTTCCTTAGGGGGAAATTGCTACTTAATCATTACACGTGATTTCTTTCTTTCTTTCTTTCTTAAAAAGAGAGAAAGAAATAATTTGTATGAACTCAATTGGTTTGGAACATCTGGTGTTCTATATAATTTATAATCTCTTTTGACTCGATATGCTAATACAATGTTTAATCTAAAAGGAATGAACACTCAAAAGAGTACAAGGACAATCCCTGCACATTTTCTCAGGGAATTTTTTAGAGAGGGGCATTCAGTCAGTCAATGTCCTTAAATGTTATTTGTGTCATTTTCCTTTTTTAAACCTGAGATCTTCAAAAATAGTGTGGAATGATTGAATAATTTATTTAGTTCTGCTTCTAGTAGCTTGGTTAATGGGAAGTGGTTTGGTCACAAAGGCATACATTTGTAAATGAGGCAGATAAACCTTTGGGTAGACAAGGAGCGTTTTGTTTGACATAGGAATTCTGTTGTTTGCTGTTTTGGTTGTCAAGTACTCTGGGAAGGCAGGATGTGTACTGGTCCTACAATGGGCCTTTCAGCTTAGCATTTCAGATTCACAGAGATGCAGTCCCGCCTCCTTTCACAGTGCCGTAATCTCTTTATCGGGCTGCCACAATGGCGGATTCAGTCTTCGGCCTTGTCGGCGAGATCGTTGAGACTAGGAGACATTTTAAACTGACTACTCTCTAACCTCAGCCAGCCTCAAAGGAAGAGCAAAACATTTTCACAAGTAGTCATGGGTTATCTTTATGTGCTTAAGATATGTAAATGCTACTTCAACAACTACTACTAATAATACTAACAGGGCACCAGACTAAATGCCCAGGTATACTTTGTTTTTGTGTGTTCTAGATCAGATTGTGCCCAGTCTACAGCATTGCCTTTGCATTCATAAATACCTTTCTGACCATGAGCAAACACGAATGCATTTGACACAAGCACAATACAACTTCTTTGTGACACTCTACTACCAAGTATACATATTTTAGGCAACCAAGTATACATACTTGGTTAGTACTACCAAGTATACAGTACTACCAAGTATACATATTTTAGGCAATAAAACACAAATTTTATTGATTTTGAGTTGACATGCACATTTACTGGTATTAACAACAACAGTATCTGTAAATAGTAAATTAACTCATTATATAATTCTAATCTAAAATATTCTGACAATAGGTAAATTGAGTTTGGACTGCTTAAAAATGTATGGTTTTCCTTTGGTTAATATTTTAATTATTAATGCACTGTCACATATTGGAATTTCTGAAGGCAAGGTCTGTGTCCTTACGTTTTACGTTGTTTTAAGTTAATTTATGTAATTAAAGTTTATGTTTATTGTTCAGCAGGTTCCAGCCTCCTCCTTGCCCACCTTTACCTGTTACAATATAATATAATATAATATAATATTATGTAATATATAGTGCTGTTAGTCAATTAAATGTTTTAATCGTGACTAATCACATATTTTTTTGTAGATAATCACAATTAATCACAGATTTTGAAAATGCTGACATTTGACACTAAATATACATCTTTTCTTGTCTAAATGTGTTTTTTCCATCTTTGGAAAGAAAACAAAATAATATTTAGCAATATAATGCTTTATTTACATTTTCCAAACTTAGCCTTCCACAGTATAAAGACAATGTACTAAAATAGCACCAATTCAAGTAACATTAAATGTTGCCAAAGTCTAAGGGGAGTTTGAATATTGAAAGAACTAGTCCCCATATAGGTTGCATATTTATTAAATCCCTTTAACTGTCATCCTCCACAATATTAATTTGTGGTAGACTGTGGCTATCCACTTTCCTACAGCAACCGCGAAGCTGTTAACTCAGTAAAAAAAACTCCAAAAACAAAAAGTACCGTTCAAGTCTTGTGCGACGTTTCGGTACTACACTATACCTTCTTCAGGCAGACTTGAACGAAATTGACTGCAGCATTGTTCTCAAATGCGTGCTGTGTACACGAGCCTGCAGCGCGTTCTCTCTATGAGTGTGTGTGACGCAGTTCTAAAACCAGAACAATTAAGCTCAATTATGTACAAACTGTGTGAATGAACAAAGCGAAATGAAGGAATATTCTTTTAATTTGTAAAAGCTAATGGAATTCAAGCCCAACTTAGTGTGAACTAAATTATTACCAAAGATATTTGTTAATTATATATCCCTGTCGGGTCAATAGTGATGCACCAACATAAGCTATATCTTCTGTGTGTGTGTGTATGTGTGTGAGGCGCAGTTCTAAAACCAGAACAAGGTTTTTCTCCTAAATCTCCTGACATAAATTAGATCTGTGTTTATATTGTTTGTAGAGTATGTATGTGTCTACATATGTATATGTGTGTATAAAGAAACTGTAGAACGCGTAAGCATTAGAGAATCACTTTTTAAACCCATGAAGAAATTTTAAATATTAATGAATTCATATGATCATATATATTTGTATATTAGTAAAAGGTATCTCTGTACCTAAAATGAATTTGGAAACATACAAATGTATGTTTGTGTAAATGAATTATGTATGGGAATTGTGTGTATATATACCTCAGAGAATATGTGTGTATATATACCTCAGAGAATATGTGTGTATATATACCTCAGAGAATATGTGTGTATATGTATTTTGTTATGTGTGTAAATAAACTCTGCAAAACGCATAACCTAACCAAATCCCAATCCCGAGAAGGCCAAAGCTCAGAGAAGGAGGCACGGGCTGGGTCCAATAAAGGGCCCAGACCTGGTTATGCTCAGTCCTTCCCTCCGCTGACCCCTAAGAACCCATCCGAGAGCAGGGAAGTGGACAAAAACACAGCTCTTAATAAAATAAAATACAATAAAATATGTGGGTGTTGTTGGTTTGGTTTAGGACTGTTAACCAAGGTTTAGGGTTAATGTAGGTGTGGCCGCTTTAAACTCACTATGAAATGTGCTTGCAAACAAAAACATATCATTCTGCATTTTAGTGATAGTTAAAATTTGGTGTGCTTTTGTGGTAATTAAAACATGCCTGAGAAAGGCTGAAAAAATACTTGTTTTCGATCACAACTATTTGATGTACAACTATTTTTTACATCAAATAGTGTTAAGAGCTCCTTTCTCCAACATTTTAACAATGACAGGGAAGCGCTGTCAGAGATAATTTTATTTACTGAGATAACAACCTCCATATATCATATGATAGAGTATATTAACCGCCCACATTATGCTATTTTATGCTTAGCTTGTAGGCTCTACTTGGTAGAAGGGCTCTGGCGTTGTGGCGTATGCCTCAGTGTAATGACTCACGGGTGAACACATTACAAATGTTCCGCCGTTCACACAAATGTTTATGCAGTATTAACGGTTAATGCATTAAAAGCGACAGAGAAAAATGAACGTGTTAAACTTTTTTAATTAATCACATTTGTTAACTAAATAATTCTGACAGGTCTAATAATATAATTGTTGCAGGGCGGAGGGCGGGGCCGGGTCGTGATGATACACACCCAGTCCCGTATCAGGCTAATCAAGCCTCCGAGAGGGATAAAGGTCAATGGCAGACAGTGGTGCGAGGAGAGAGAGAGATAATTTATGGACATGTCCGTCATGTGTGTGTTTGTCCTTTGTTTTAAGTTTATTATTAAAGTCTTATTTATATTGTCAAGCCGGTGCTCGAAGACCGACCGCCTGGAGCGGGATAACCGCTGCCAGGGGCGGGGGACACCCCTTCGGCTCCCCAAGAACGCGGCAGGGCATTCCGTCCACCAGGGGCTGGAGGACTGCCTCCGATCTGCCCGGAGAGGCACTGCTGTCGTTCGTTAGAGGGTGGAGGAGTGGCCGAGGAACAAGCTACGGCGTATCGGAGACCTGGCGAGTAAATTTTGTTTTCTTTCATCTCTCTCTCCTCTCTCTCTCTCTCTCTCACTGCCGCTCTGCATTGGCCTTTTCCATCTCTTTTAAATTGTAGTGTTTTTGTTTTGTTTTTTTTGGGGGGGGTACTACACTGTTACAGGAAGTACCCCCCCCCCCACATTTTAATTATTTCTGTTTCCCTCCCCTTGTCCCCTCCCCGGCAAACGGCGCGGAAGGCACACCCCTCCCCAGGGAAAGGGGGGGGGGTTGGGGGTGTATGTCAGGCCGGGGGCTCCCCAGCCTTAAAGAACGAAGGAGGAATTTGGGAGGGTGGGGCCGGGTCACGATGATACACACCCGGTCCCGTATCAGGCTAATCAAGCCTCCGAGAGGGATAAAGGCCGATGGCAGATGGTGGTGCGAGGAGAGAGAGAGATCATTTATGGACATGTCCGTCATGTGTGTGTTTGTCCTTTGATTTAAGTTTATTATTAAAGCCTTATTTATATTGTCAAGCCGGTTCTCGCCTCCTCCTTTCTCTTGAACTAATTTACAATAATATATAATATAATCAGGGTTGTGGAGTAATGGAATACATGTAACAAGATTATGTATTTAAAATACAAAAAATAAGTAACTGTATTCCACTACAGTTACAATTTAAAGAAAATTTTGAGATAACTTTGCATTTTATTGTCATTTGTTTAATTTAATATTTAGTCCTTTCAGATGGAAATATAACATGATGCGATGCAAAGTGCATTTGAACAGCGGTGAAACACATTCTTATGATGTGTTACATTCATACGAGCAGACAGAGAAGTACGTTTGAAGTAAGTTTGGAGAAGAAGAAATAGAAATAAACCTTGTGTAAATTGTCAGATTTACATAAAGCTAAAATGATAATTGTAGCCATTTTACATGCACATGTTAATATTTTTTTATCAATAAAATTCAAGTTTTGTTTTAGTAAGACATTTGATTTTAGGCAAAAATCATTAATTTTTCCCTAAATATAATAAAATCATTAAAACCATAATCATTTTTGTATTGTTTTACTGTAAAAATATATTAAAAAAAATCCTGTGTAGAAACAACACCGCATAAGATTTTTAGGTTTTTCAGAGAATGTACAGAGAGTTTTTAATAGTCAAAACAAGTTAAATAAATCTACCAATGCTGAAGAAGCAATCCAAAGTATTTCGAATATGTTACTGACCTTGAGTAATCTAACGGAAATACATTACAAATTAAATTTTACAGCATGTATTCTGTAATCTGTAGTGGAATACATTTCAAAAGTAATCATCCCAATCCTGAATATAATATAATATAATATAATATAATAAATATAATATATGTGACGAGTAGGAGGGCAGGGCTGGGCCATGACTACGCAGGCCTGGACCCCAATCGGGCTAATCAGCCATGGAGAGGGATAAGTGCAGCGAAATGTGGCAGTTCTTAAATTTGCTACATTATAATATACAAAATTTCTGTGAAAATACCATTGCTACTATAGTTTGTGTTACCAAAGTAATTCCATGATA
This sequence comes from Moxostoma hubbsi, assembly GCA_032164185.1. Lineage (NCBI taxonomy): Eukaryota > Metazoa > Chordata > Actinopteri > Cypriniformes > Catostomidae > Moxostoma > Moxostoma hubbsi. The sequence goes on from JAVLUX010000003.1 coordinate 21,901,567, forward strand.
CATTTTATAAGGATGGTGATGTGTGGATTGAAAATCCTTGGGAATAGCACAATGATTTATCTTGTGCAGTGTTTTCTCTGTTTTCCTTGTCTATGTCAGGGCTGCTTAATATGGTTTCAAACAGCTTAAGCGCCATGTCATTTGGGGTTCCAATCGCAGGTTGCAAAGCAGAATTAAGTCGGATTCAAAATGTTTGTGTGACTAACACCACACTTTCCTCTTGTCTGCACATCTCATCAAATTGCTCTTGGCTGCATGGTACACTAGTCTGTGTGTAAATTAAGTTGCTCTGTGCCATCCACCAGTCGGTCACTCCGCAATGTCCATTGACTTGTGAAGATAACGGTCTGCGATTCAATTGGTCAGTTTTGTCACACTTTAGGATTGTTTCACAGTTTTGTATCACTTAGGGATTGTTATTTAGCTTTTAGTATTTCCCATATGCAGCAGAAAAAAGCATAATATCCTCAAAAACGGTTGGGGAATTTTGTAGTTACACCAGTGCAACTGATTATAAATTTAGTGACACCGGTGGAAAAAAAATATATAGCAAAAAGGTGACCATTTATTTGCAGTTTAGTATTATAATAATAATAATACTAAATAAATGTGAAAAGATCATGAAACTAAATGTTTCAATGCTGCAGAAAGAGTGTGTATGTCCCTCCATCCAATGTCCCACTTTTGTTTAGTGCCTGTCAATGTGAATTTGCGTCAGTAAACCCATTCACACTCCTGGAGCCAGTACCCTCAGGAATTTCGCAGCACTATCACTGAAGAAGTTACATTTTCATTTCACTTGCGGGGCTGTTTGTCTTTGATGCAACAGCTTTTTTACAGCATATAGCCTTACTGAATCATTCTTCAATCTTGCATTAGAAAAATGCATTAAGGCGTTTTAGATTTGACTGGATCACAGTGATGCCGAATTCCAGTTAATTTCACACCTCTGTAAATTCTGTTGTGTCAGGGAGGTTCTTTTTAGACCTCTTTTTGTCACCGACAAGCTATGTTGTATATAGTTTGGGGCCTCAGGGACTCATCCAGCCTGAGGTTTTAATCGTTATAATTTAAAGCAAGGGTGTCCACATCCTGTTGACCCCTGTTTGTAGAGGTTTGTAAGTTACAGTAAGGCAGAAATGATTTCCAGCTGCCTGACATTGTGGGTGGCCCATGGGTAGAGAGTCTTTTAAGAAAAGCAGCCACTTCCCTTTTTAATTAGGCTATTAAACATTAGCAGTACAACTGTTGCAGGAGATGGGATGTAATGGCCTTTTCAATGAGTATGGTAAAAGGCCTGGACACTGCTTTTCCCTTCCACAAGGACACAGGGCCTTGTGATGGCCAGCAAGGCATTCATTAACATGACAGTTAGCCTGGTGTCGTAAACCAAATCAACTTGTAATGGAGGAGACCGGCCCCTGCTGAGTGAACAGGACTGTGAGGCGTACAGGGGCCCTAAACTAGAGAAACCTCACCATGCAAATCAGACTACCACTCCCACGAACAGCAAACAAGCCTATGCTTCCTTCAACTGTCATGCAAAATGCTGTCTTGAAAAAATGTCCCCCTCTTTTCTTTTTTTTTTGCTGACAGCTGTCTGTGTTTGAATGGCTCTCCTTGGTAACAGTATGGAAAGCAGTCTATGTAAGGGTCAAATAAGTGACTGTGACAAAATGCACTGCATAAAGTCTGTAAAAACATTGCTTATAAATTGGATCATGCCCTCCTTACTTCACTTGTTACATATATATTCTAGAGTAATTAGACTCCATTACTTCATTTCTTCATGCTGGTTTTCAAGCCAAGGCTGTGAGCTGAACAGTTGCTGCTGACATTTAAGATCCAAAAGATTTGCCTCTTTTTTTAGTGCAAAACTCTGCTGTATGTTATATTTGGGGACAGTTCAAATGGGGGATTTCAAAAGCACTGCTCCAAGCAGCTTTTGAAGCAAAGGAAATGGGTGATTTTGAGTGGCATGAAAGCTGACAATTCTAAATTTTCTTAACATGAAGGTGTTTCTCTCCATCTGAGGACTTTTTGGGGCACAGCATATTGTTGCTGGAAGTGGTGAATGAATAGAGAGGAAAGTAAGTCTCTGTTGGTTGCAGGTGTGTCTTGGAGTAGTCGAAATTAAATACTTTTAGTAAGATTATTAGTAAAGATAAAATTTAAGCATTTTGTTAATACTTTCAGAATTATTATAGTAGAGTGACTCTTTGCGCCCAGGTGTAAATAACACCTGTGACACAGCATGGCTATTTTTATCCCTATAGTCTATTGGAAACATAGACATTTACAACAAATTGCTTTGTTAGTATCACTTCAGTGGCATGGGATGTAACGCTGGTGAGACTGTGCCTTTTTGACCTGGTTTCGGTTTCACGTTTGTCTCGTTGTTTTTCCCATTCAGTTTCCTGTCTCCTCTCTTAAATATTTTCTTTAGTACTACTTTTAATCATACATACAAAAATTACTATAAAGGTAGTTTAACTATAGTAATATTGTAGTGACCATGTTTTCTTGGCCAAAACCATATATTTGATGCAATTAACAATAGTGTTATTACAGTAATATGGTGTTTATATTGTAAAAATTTAATTTGACGGTAACTATGATTTTACTTCAAAATACCATGTTAATACTATGGTTATTGTAGTAAAAACATGGTTAATTTTTGGATAGCTCATGTGTTATTTGTGTACATAAACACAATATACATGCTATAGTGATGCCCTTTACTGTTAGTATTTAATTACGGGTGCAAGTAGTATCAACCATTATTTTCACCAGGGTTGGGGTGCAAATAATATTTGCCAGGGTGCAAATAGCATATATCCTATTATTATGTTTGCAAGAGGTTATAATAATTTAAATACTTAATTTGAACTTTTTTATATAGAGAATACTATATAGAGTATTTGTACTTTTAAAAATGCATACTGCTGAAAAATTTAAAATCCACTAGTGAAGTCAAAAAGGTGTTTAAAACAAAACGGTGCTTTGAAATGGTAAACCATTACAGTAACTAAAATACACTTTCCTTTATACATTAATAAACATTTTTAAATAAAATCTTAAATGTTGATTTTTAAAAAAAAAAAAAAAAGTCCATGGATGCATTATGTTTCTTGTCCTGACTTCAGTGCAGTATGCACTAGAGGCGAGAAAACATTGAAATTTCAAATTAAAATAACAATGCTGTATACGTAATTTAACATATTTTACGTCAGCATTTTAGGGAACAAATAGATTGAGTACCACTCAGACCAGCTGTGAGAATATGGTATTTGATTTATAAGCAATTATTTCAATCAGTTATTTCAATTCGACCAAAATACAAAGTTACAAATTTACTTTGAACACATATAGATGCACTAAACCCCACTGAAGATGAATGAGAAAAAATTAGTAAATTATTGCAATCTATAAACTTAATGAACCCCAATATTATTGTATCATGACCTAAATATTGATTTAATATAATCACTTGGTCCCTGCTAATTCCCACCCCTAATATGCAATCTAAACACTGACAAAATATTTAAAGTAGCTTAAATAGATGTTAAAATACACTTTATAGAGATCTTTTTCCTGAATTTATTTATTTTTCTTCTTTTTTCCGATATGCAGTTTGCTAAACAGTGTCAACCTCTTCCCAGTGGGGACCTGTAAAAGGAATTTCTGAATGCAGGTGGGGAAGAATGCCGGCAGATGCTATCATTTATCATAACCATTCTGAATGCAAGCAAAGCAAAACCCGTGGCTAAGAACAGAGAGTGAGAGAGCGAGAGAGAGAGAGAGGGACAGAGAGAGAGAGAATGATGAAAAAGAGAGAGAGAGATTACCATGCCATGACATAGTCTACTCAAAGATTAAATCAAATTCACAATGAACACAACTGATACAAACACAATGCCCAGTGAGAGCTCCAACATTGTTATTCCACCTCCCACCCAGTCTGAACAGAACACATTATTGCGTGGACAGAGGGTGCCTAGTGGTCATTATGGGTCAATGTAGTTGTCCCTGGATATCCTTTTGAGTAGCTACTCACATTACTACTCACATTGAGGTGGTCAGTGCCTCTCGGACCATTTTCCCCTCGGTCTCTATCGTCAGTATGCAGCAAACACAGTCACTCTGTCCCTTCGTCAGAGGTGGCTTTTCAATTACTGAGCGAGGCTGCAGGGGAAAGGCACTTGACAAAAGCCATGACATAAACCATTTATAGTGCGACTCCATCATGGCTCCAGTGCCAAACTGGGCTGGACGGTTCATTTAAAAGAGAAATTAATCACATATGGTTTCAGGCAGACAATAACAGATTATGACTGGCTAGTGGCATCTCACTGAATCCAGGGATAAAACTTTCAAAAGACACTTGAATCTGTGGAGAAATGCATGGGGTTTGTGCAGCTCTTTACAGAAATTGAAGACCTATGATTTTAGGTCATTTCAAAGCTGCTGGTGAGCACAGAGTTATGTAGTAAAGAGAGAGAAACAAAAAAATGAGAGAGAGATGAATAGCGAGAGACAGAGCGAGAGAGAGAGAGAGGGAGGAAAAAAACTGCACAAATATGTATTATATATTGAGTTTATAGATTGAGTGTTCAGCATAATATATTCCCTCATTATCACTAACTTCTTACAGTCAGTATGTGAGATTACTGTCTCTATACTGGCATATTGGCAAAGAGTATGCAATGCTCAGCTCTCTTTCATTAAGCCATTGGAATAATTCATTGTCATGAATTATTCCAATTCTATAGTCTGTGTAATAATGGGGCAAATTATTGCATAAAGGAAGAGATATGGGCAAAAAATGTCAAGGAGAGCCATCAAAAGAACAAAGTGAATAGAGAGAGAAGGAGGGATTCGGAATGTAAGTATAAAAGAGAGAAATTAACATTGAGGGATGGTAGGCCAAATGGCGTGGTAGCGTATTTTGCAGTGGATCTTGCATACCACATCTAATCAGCCATGATGGAGATTGTAGGCTTAAAGAACTGAGACCTTTTTTTATGGTGAAAATGACAGATTTACTCATTAGCCACAGTATGGAGCACACATTGGGAGTTACAAATGCCTCCCCCCCCCCCCCCCCCCCCCACGAGTGAGGGGCGGGTGCGGGATACAAGAGCCACCGTTTTGATGAATGAGGCTCAACTGCTGCCGATTAGCGAAGCGTCCATGAGTGGGTGAGATACAGAAGCCAGATCATATATTAAAAATCTCCCTCTCAGCAGTCTAGCCTGCATCCACTTTCAATGACTTTTTTTACACTTTGTTGTCTGTTAAAGTTTTATTTATCGACAATTCAAGCTTATTGATTGTATTCTCTTTTTTTTTCTTTCTTTTTTTTTTGCACACAAGATTTCACTGCCAGAGCAAATGGTGTGCGTCGAGTCCGAGTGGATGAACTTGAAACATTCTGAGCATTCCAGGATGTGTTTAGTGTTTACAAAAGCAGGCTGGAGCCTTTTTTAATTTGGCAAGTGACTGTGAGTCTATGTCAGTACCCCTACCTCTCCTCTGGCTACTGCACCTTGAGGTAAAGGCTGTTTAAAAGGAAGTAGCGATTATAATGGAAGGGCGGAAAACGTGGGGCTTCAACTCAAAAGGTAGGTTTTTCATAACATGCAACGCCAAAACAGCTTTTCAGTTTCCGCATAAATTAACACACACTCTGGCTGTTGAAGCGTGACACTCTCTCTTCCCGTTTCTGGCCTGGTACCTCCTTATACCGCTCTCCCCATTGCTCACTGCAATCAGAAACAGGTGTTAGACATCTAGTGCTCAGGTGTGTGCACCCTTACCGCTTTCTCTCTCTCCTGGCAAACGCACGACCACGCCCCCACAGCCAGAGGCTTTTTTTGTCCCCTCTGAAATGACTTGCGTCACTTGATATTCATTGGAAGCTGTCACAACGCATGCAGCTCAGGGCCCACTCTTATCAAGATAACCATTCAACTGCTCCCGGCTTTTGAGCGCTGAAAGAAATAGTGAACGTAAATAAATATATAATTGTGTAAATAAAGAAAAAAGTGCATTTTATAGGTCACTGTGTAAAAAAAAAAAAAAGTATATTATATAGGTCACAGAAGAAACATTATATATTCTTATCACGAGGGAAGGCGTGATGCTTTATTATCACTATAAGATTACTTTTCTATCATTTAGCTCCTGGAATGCATTGGAGGCACAGAGGTTCAAGTGCTTTTTAATCACAGGGTTTGTATTGACTACTAAATTCTGATCTTGCAAAGTTCTGGAATTAATAACATGGCAGACAGTTTTGGGCTTATCTTAATATTAATGCTTGTTTCAGCTTGAGGGCAGCTAGTTTTTGAAATGTCCTTTACTTATCTATCAAGCAATCTAAATATTGGTTTATCTCACATGTATCACCCCAGGTTTGTTGCATGGCCCGTCTTTTCTATTTAATGATGATTTTATCTGAATGCACCGTGGCTATGCAAACAGGGCATCAATGATGTGCAGGCACAAAGCCCCATTTAATAGCAATTTACAATTTTCATAGCTTGTTCTCGAGATTTCTTCATTTCTAAAGATTTCTGTAAATAGATTACTACAATCAAATATGCTGCTGCACAAATCCTATTAGAAAGCACCAGAGTGGAGAAAATCATTTGCAGTTTGACGTGAAGAACTATTGACAAATAATAAAAACCTAATGATTTACAAAATTAGGGTCAGATAGGTGGAACTGCAATAATTCGATGTGCACCTTTTTTTGTTTTGTGCACAAAGGAAGAAACATTGCCTTTTTATCAGATATACACAACAGCAAATATGACACCACTCCCACAGAGGCTAAATGCATGTTGAAAGCCTATTGAATTCCCCTCAATTGCGGGCTTTCACACAGGTAATATGATGCAGCAGGAGCCTCTTCTTCAAAATAAATGACAGTCAAGGAGGAAAAGTGGAGTGTTTTAATTTGGGCTCGAGGTGACCGTCAGCAACGTAGGGTCAGTGACCTCTTTTGAAGGAAATAAAGGAAAGTTGTTTGGAGGCACATCTCATAATCTGTGAAATACATATTCAAGAGCTTATCCATAAACATCACCCTCGAGAGAGAAGAGGTGCCAGGAATATCAGCACTCAAAGGGGGAAAGCGTTTCAATGACCCATGGTCTCCTTAAGCTTCCGCCGCTCTCCACTTTTACATATATTACCGACGCAATCACAGTTTACCTCATATTTTTGCACTCTTACACACACGCACACACACAACGAGTCATATAAGCCCTAACTCTCAAGTTTGCACTAGGCATAGGCCTGTAATCGCCTCCACACCGAGAAGAAAATACTATGTGTTAAGGCTGTGGTTTTGACGCTGATGGTGATGATGCTTCAGGTGAAGTCAGTACTTGGACTGCACCCTAGCTTGAGATTCCGCTTGGGAATAAAAAATGGAAAAGAAATGAAAAAGAAGAATAGATGACAAGCTGTTAAAAGAGGATAGCTATTCATCAGCAACTCATTTTATCACACTACAGAAAAACAGAGAAACAAATGCCAGAATATGCTGTGAATTATCAGATTTGTTTCATATCAACAATTCAGTAAATATGTATAGTTAGTTTTAAAGGAATATTTCACCCAGAAATTTAAATTATGCACCCTCATGTCGTTCCAAACCATATGATTATTTCTTTCTATGCCGAACACAAAAGAAAAAAAAAAATGTCTACGACTGTGTCATTAAAATCATATATCAATATATCACAATATTTTTTCTAATGATTTTGTATTGATACTTTAGATCCATGTATGAATATTTATATTAAACTATTTGCGCATTCATATCATGTAAACACACAACAAAGTTGGCACACTGTTACATTTAAATCAATTTAATGAGCTCACGAAGAGACAAAAAAGTGATGTTTTGAATTACAAGCTCTTCATCTGACATAAGAATATAACTGAAATATACCCAAATTTATTATAATTTAAATTTGAATGAATTTGTAATAGAATCAAATTATGATATTGTGATGTATCACAGTATAGGGAATCATGACGTGTATTTAAATACTTCGTATAGTGAAGTGCCAGGCGATACCAGTCCTATTTTCTTTCATCTTCTCAATATGTGGCAACTGACACACTTTAAAGTTTAAAAAGCACCCACAAGTGTCATAAAAGTAGTCCATGTGGCTTATGCATCAATTTCCAAGTCTTCTGAAGGCATATGATAGGTTTTAGTGAGAAACAAAAGTATAATTTTCTGTGAAAATTCTTTCTTGCACAGTCATGAGTGTGAGCATGAAAGAAGCTCGAAAAGAAGCATGAAAGAAGCTTGTTCAAAGCATTGCTTCAGCTGCCATTGTACTCTGAAGACGGACCGGGATATTTGTTTGATTTATTTTTTTTCCTTTTGTGTTCCGGGTAAGAATGAAACTCAAATGTGTTTTAAAAATGATATGAGGGTGAATGATTTATAACAGAATTGTAATATTTTGGTATACTATTTCTTTAAAATGAGGCAAGTCTAATGTTAGACAAGAGAACAAGAATAGTCTTTATTTTATCTTTGACCCTTTTGATCTCATCTCATGATATTTTCTTCTGAGATGTTAAAGATACAATGTGCTCCGATTATATTGTTGAATGTAATGTGTCCAGTTTCTTTTTTTTTTTTTTTTTTTCACAGAAGACCAGAGTAAAGCATTCAAGGAGATTTTTTTTGTTCTCTCTGTAACAACTGCACATTAAGCCATTGCTATGCTCCTGAAGAAACAGCCAATCAGATGTGTCGGCTGTGCTTACGTCTAAGACTTTTATGATTGTTCCAGCTCGTGCTTGCGGGAGATTGGGCAGCTGTTATTGGTTTTTGTGCTGCCTGTGTTAGGCAGAATGCATGTTGTTTGTGGATGCTTATTCATTCAGTTTGAACCCCCACCCCCACACCTTTTGAAGTGCTGGAAATCAGGGCCAGACAGTGCCATTTGTGAGATGGAGATGTGTGGTTTCTCTCGACAAACCCTTTAAGATTGCTTATATTGTGCTCCTTTGATTGTATTTTGTTTTACTTATTTTTTCTCTTACCATGCATATTTATTGCCCACTTTTTGTGTTCTTATCCAAGGGCAATTTCTGGTTATTGTTATTCAAAACAAACAATTTTCCAAATGGTTGTAATTGGACAGCAATAATAAATTTTTAAATAAAATATATAAAATTCACAAAGACAGAGAAAATTCAAAAAGAGATAAAACACTCTCTCCCAACTCTTATCTATTCACTCTATACCCAGAATTTGTGAATTTGAGCATGAGTATTTTAGTTCTGCTACAAATAACAGTAGTGTCTGGTTGGTGAGAAAGCTTGGCAGGATGCTCAGTCACGTGTTGAATAGATGAAGTCTGTGGCAGCGGCTCCACACAGCTGTGACCTGCATATTTACCTCGTAAACAGTCCTAATCGGTCCACACATGCCCCTTGTTTGCCCAAACCCAATTTCCTGTTTGCCCTGATTCGCTCAGGCAGTTTATTTGGACAGCACCACAGTGTTTAGCATGCAACAACTGTTGCAGATTACAATTTTTTTATGAAAACACAACACAAGGCATAACACAACAGAGTTGTCAATTGCACATGCATGAGTTCCTCTTGTTATTTTTTGGAGAGCTTGAGTATTTTTATTTTTTTTCCAGTAGATTGGAGGTCCTACCCGCTTTAATTACAAGGATAACTTGCTCTGCCAGGCTTCAAGACTACACTGTTAATTACTCTTCTCATGCCTTCAGATTTGCAGTCGTGCAGCTGGGGAGCAGCGCTCAACGGGCTGTGATTGGATATATGTGCTGGATTTCTTTCTAGATGTCTAGACAAACATCTGTATCTCAGCTTTGGAGATAGTAATTTTTTTTATAATTGCAAAACTGAGATTAACAAAGGCTAATGACAAGCAACGACCTTTCAGTTCTACATATAGTCACACTGAGTCACAGTTTGGATTTGATTTTATAGACCGAGCATATCTTTCTAAAATAGTTAGGACAGTCAAATTCCACGATGATTGCTGATATGTCTGCTAATTCAAAACCCCCTAGTGCCCTTTCTCCAATACTTCCCACAGAGAGATCATTTCTCATGCTCCCTCATTACTTTACTGAATCAGTGGCCATCATTGATATTCAGGGAGTTCAGAGAAGTGACTGTGAGTCTGCCTCCTAGCTCCCAAAGTTGATTTGATGCTAGTGTAACACTAAATTAAATTCAATATGTCACCAGAAGTCATTTGCGGGCCCAAAGCATATAGCATTTAATAGTTTAACCTTTATTCATCTTCCACCGCTGTTCTAGCATGTAGCACTGTGTAAGGATGAAGGGTATAGTGAGTTCCTCTATACAGTGTTTTCCCCGCTCTAATTGGCTATGAGACCGAAGGCTTCTCCAGTTTGTCATAACAAGCACTTAGTGTGCAATGTATTTGTCAGGAAGGTTTTCTGGAATTGTGCACACACTAAGCTGTAATAAAAGTGTTAGTAGGGCCTGAAAACTCTATGGGAGAAGAGTTTTTATTTTTTTAAATAAAATAATAAATATAAAAGAAATATAAAGCTTGAATGTACCATTTCTGGAATCAAAACTTTAAAACATCAAAGGAAAACTTTAAGAGAATTCCACTCATAAAAAATTCTGTTAAATTTGTGGTTGTGGTTGCCAGAAATTCACGTTTCAGGCATTACGGTGCCTGTATATTTTACAGTTCCTAACTCTATTTCATTAACTGCAATAATGTTAGTAGATCTTCAGTTTATGTCAGCTTTTTATCTTAAAAAATATGGCCTATAAAAAAATCACCAAAATAAATTCAGAGGGTAAAGGCAGCGAATGAACAGTATACACTCTCTAATGTACTGTACATGTACATCATACAAAGAAAATGCATAGTGTTACCTACTCAAAGACGAAACACCAATAGAGAAATAATTAAATATCACAAGAAATTACACAAAAATGATCGTATTACTAAGCTACATAAACCGCAGCAATGCTATTGTCACATTAAATCTAATATCACTTCACCATTTCAATGGCTTTCACCATTTTTGGGAAGGTAATTTGCAGTTAACAGGTTTTTAATATAGTTTTTATTATTATTATTATTATTATTATTATTATTATTATGTTGTTGTTTCTTGTATTTTACTTTTCCATTAAAATTCTGAACATATTTTGGAATATAATACCAAATTGAACATACATGGCAATGTGGCCCACACCAGAGTAATTCCCCTGGTCCTGTTAGGCACAGCACTTACATATGACATTCTTCTTTATGAGGCTTCAAGGCAAACCCGTCCATTTAACAAAATATTTTTTCTGCTTGAGGTCTTGGGATAGGTTTGTATTTGTATGTTGTTGTTTTTTTTTTTTTTTTCTGCAGCATGGCCTTTGTGAATCAAACAGCCCCTGTGGACCCCTCACAAAAAAACAAAACAATGAGGTTGCGAAATGGATTCACACAGAGAGCCTGAAGAAATCATGGGAGAACCGCTACCACTGCTCACACTTATATTGTAGTATTATATATTATATTGCTAAATTGTTCTTTACATAGTCAAGATTCTTAGAAATGGCATTTTTAGAGCGCAAAGGATATCTCTTCAAGTTGTGAAAATACTTGTGAACAATTGAAGAAGAATTCATAGATCCCTATGATGTTGGCTAGCTTTGGACATGGCATTACATTTTACAAAATGATCTTCACTGCTGGGCTGTAACAGAAAAAAAAAAATATATATATATTATAAAGTAACCATTTATTGTCAGAGATTTGATGTAAACATACCTCTTGGTTTTTTTGTACTCCACATACCTTAAACAGAGTAGTTGATTCAATTATTGTGACAGATTAATGTATGATGCATGTCAATTTCATGTTGTTAAAGAATGCACATCTTCATACCAATGTTCTGAAAATGACTCCTGTGGGTAACCAAGCTTTCACCTCTCATTATATTATTGCATCGACATGTGACAGCTCTGATCACCTTTATGATGCATTCACACGATGCAATATGCATTAATATACCTTGCCTTCTTGTCTGTTTAGACAACCATATGGTCAACTGAATCTCTTTTGAATTCATGACTGTGTGTGTGTGTGTGTGTGTGTGTGTTTGTGATATTTTTTATGGCTTGTAGCCTATGTGCGCCATATGTTATGATTATCAGCAGCCACTAATCCTGTCCTGTCTACAATGTGAGAGAAAAAAGACAAGAAGAGAGACGCCTGATTTAAGCAAATGCCCTGGGAGCTGGATGCTAATATCAACATTTGCAGCAGTTAGCCCCCCTCTGAGTCTTAACCCCTGACCCTTGGCCTTGAGTAGGATAAATCAGTGTGCCAGTGACATTTATGGAGGACTCAGTCTCTTTATGGCAGATGATTCTGTTGTCTTAAACCGTTTGACCAAGAGACCTGGCATTAGCTCAGCGCACATGCTAGGCATTGAAACAAAACGCTTAGCTTTCTGGATTTAAAGCAGAGATGATAAGATTGGTTCTAGCCATGCAAGTTGAAATACTAGATTTATCATCTTGTTGCCATGGTAGAAGACAGATTTTTTTTAACTAGTTTCCAGTTTATCGCTATAAATAGATAAACAACCTCCCATCCATCCAAATCACTACTCCTAGATGGATTTTCCTGGATTCTTGATATTCCGCAGGTGTTTAGAAGACAAATTGGATACAATGATTGTAAGCAAGAGTTTGATTAAACTGAGATACAAAAAATAAAATCAAAGGTATTGCTGCAGTTCAAAGCAAAGCTAATTTGCACAAATCAGTTAGTGTAAAAAAACACACACACACACACACACAAAGCCCTGATGGACGTTAATTTAATTTATTGATTTCATAATTTAAGTTTTGGCCAAGTGTTTGAAGTATTTATTTATTTTATTTTTTTAAACAGCACTTTTGTTTGAATAATGCATAAAATAGTGCTGTTTCTATGACTATATTAAGGAACAAATTCTTCAGTAAGAACTTATATTAAACCTGAAATAAACTTACATTCATTCAATTTTAAAACAAATAAATAAATTATTAAATGGCCCAGATAAATAAATAAAGTAAGCAGAACTCCCTTGTTGAGGGATTATGATGGTTCATAAATCCCAGAGGAAACAAACTTGGAAATACAGAAAACAAATGTAAGCCCCAGAGTATTAACAATCTCATTTTCCCACTTGCTAGAATAAAGAGAGGATTGCCCTGCTTCCTTTGATGCTTGTCAAATTATTATCTTCTTAATTTCTACTGCTGCACAGTAAGTGTGACCATGTGCTCTGGGCAGCTTGGTTCAGAATCAAGCAGGTAGATGAGCCGTCTTTGTGCTGTTGTTGAAATGGCGGATTGTGTCAACTGATGCCCCATGAGACACATTCACGTGCCTATCTGGATGTGTATGCTTTTGTGAAAAGGTCATTATGTAAAGGCAAAAAAAACAGTTGATAAAATATAGAGGCGACAATGCTGAATTCAATGTTGGATTGGTTGGGGATTATATCCTTCAACTTTAGTTTATATTATACATACCACATATTACATATATAGACCTAAAACACTTTAAGCCATCATGTGATGTGTGAAAAATGTAATGGCATCTCTCTATAAATTCACCTTATCATGACATGCATTGGCATGGTTGATGACTAATATCCTGAATGGTGCCTCCTACAGATAAGAGCGTCTCCTAATTGACTCTGATTTAGGTTAATTAGTCATAATCTAATGTAAATGCTTAAAAAAAAACCATGTCTGAACCAAAAGGTCTTGAAAAGACTGATATCAAGTGGAATCGTGTTTACCTTTCTACATTTTCTTTTGTTTACTCTTCACCGACCTACAGGTCCAAGGTGTGTGTTATTATATGCCTTCTCCCGTTTTAAATCATTTACACCTAATTGGTGGCTTGAGGCTATCTCAAAGGAGTCCTGCTGGTAGGCAGTTGTCACCAGATGTTTTAAGGAAGATAGAGCATCTTTGTTGAGTCAGCGGTGCATGACATTGGAGGATTGGGTTGGAGGATTGAGGACAGACATCTCCCTGTTTTAACCAACTCTCAGGGTCTGTAAGCCATAGTAAGAGGGAAGCTTGAGCTTCAAATTGCTTGTGTTGAGAGACAGATGCCATCTCTCTAATTCACTTAGAAATGTTCCAAAACAGCTTAATTTTTATTTTTCTAAGAACAACAGTACTTACTGTCTGCAGTTTCTGCTATTGTTATTGTTTTATTTCATATAAAAATAGAAATTAGAATACAGTTACATTCAACAAGTATTTTGATTACTGAAGAGATTTCTTTGCATTTTATTGTCATTTGTTTAATTAAATATTTTGTACTTTCAGATGGAAAACATTTATACATATAAATGATGCGATCCAAAGTGCATTTGAACAGCGGTGAAACACTTTCTTATGATGTGTTACATTCATATGAGCAGACAGAGAAGTAAGTTTGAAGTAAGTTTGGAGCACAAGAAACAGAAATAAACCTTGTGTAAATTGTCAGCTTTACGCTAAGCTAAAATGCCATTTCTAGCCATTTTACATGCACATGTTACCAGACACGATCATATTTTTTTTATCAAGAAAATTTACGTTAGATCATAATTTATTTGTGTGTAGTAATACCTTTGATATTAGGGCAAAAATCATATTCTTTATCATTTGTAATTTTTTTATGTTTTCCTGTAAAAGTATCTAGTTTGATTGATCTTGTTTTAGAAACAACACTGCATAAGATATTTAGGTTTTTCAGAGAATGTATTTTTAACATGTATATTTTGTCTTATTGTACTGGCAGATATTTAATATTCAAAACAAGTGAAATAATCTACCAATGCTGAAGAAGTAATACGTTACGGAATACATTACAATTTACATTTTACAACATGTATTCTGTAATCTGCAGTGGAATACATTTCAAAAGTAACCCTCCCAACCATATATATACTGTATTATTATGCTGCAAGGCCATATTGGTTTACAGATTTCCCCTCAACAGTGTTAATGGTCCTTAGACAGAATAGTGCCTAATTTAATTTTTGACCAGAGCGAAAGAAGGCTGTGAGGAATAAATGTAGAATACAGTCTGTTCAATGGGTTGTAATGTTCAAACTGGTGTTGATCATTCAGCTAATGGAACATCTTTCCAAAAAGTTGGCAAAAATACTCATAAGATGTGATATGTGGCCTTTACTCTAGTACAAGCCATTGTACAGACTATGCCTCACAGCCTTGTTCTTTATAAAATTAAAAAGGCCCTACTCAGACTAAGCTTTATACTAATATGTAGAGATACTGTAAGAAAGAGTTTCAAAGATATTTTCAAAGTCAGCCAGTCCATTTATTCTTTCTATAGTTATTGATCACGTTGTAAACAATGAGAGAATTATCTGGGCCATGGCATTTCTTCGAGTGTGTGATGATTGCTTTAGGACAAGTCTATTGTATATTTATTGACTCCAGGTGACACAATTTCATCCTTAGTTCTATGCAGTCCTGCACCAGAGCAGCTGGATAATCATTTTAGTCTCTCTCCCTTTCTGTTGTGCACACTATTGAAATGGCTCTCAGGTTTAAATTCTATGTTTACCAATTCAGTGAATTAACCTCTCCTCAGAGGCGAAGCTTTGTGAAAAGGTATTAAAAATTGAGTGATGTATATCAATGCACCGTTTGCTTTTCAATCATCTTGAAAAAGGTTATTGACAGGCTCTCGAAAACAATGAATCTGTCAACCTTTAGTATGGGAATAGCTTGCAGATGCTATTGGTAAAAAAAGAGTGGATTTATAGAAAAAAAAATCTACACTGAATTTCAGAAGGGAGTTTTATTGAAATATGCCTAGTGACTTGGCATGGTCAGATAAGTTGTCTGGGCTCTGTGATTTGAAATGGCTCCCTAAATTCACCCGAGTTTGTTATAGTAGCATAGTAGATTTGGCATGGTCAGATAAGTTGTTTGTGCTCTGCGACTTGAAATGGCTCCCTAAATTCATCCAAGTTTGTCATAGTAGCATAATAGTCTCATTTATCTCTCACTTCAGTGTCTCCTTTCATAGTTTGGTGGGATCCATGACTTTTTGTCTGCTGTCCCCCAACCTCAAGAATCCTGAGTATGTTATTTTCCTTTTGACTCAAATCAATTCCAGACACCGCAGTTTCCTGCTCCCCGGATCCTCCGGGACAGGGCTGTCTGAAAACCCTGACTAGTCCTCCATTTTCCAGGAAATGAAAAGGTTGGGGAATGAGAGGCTTTGGCAGGCCCTCACCATTCACCTCTTTGTCATGTAGCTGTTAAAGAAAAAATATGCAAGCATATCTTCCATAGTTACAGAAATATTCTTTAGCCTTATGCATAAGACAAAAGAGAAAACACAGGGCCTTTGTTAGCATTATACATAATAATGGATGAAGTGTCTTTTGGGTGATTGAAGCTCTGAAGAGATGCAGCTGTCTTTAGTCAGTGTTTTTATAGCCTAGTCATTAGTATTCTTGGATATACAGTGAAGCTATGAAGTGGTTATTGGAGTAGCATAATACCAAAGAAATAATTGGGATGCTATTGATGTGTAAAGAAGAGGAAAGAGAAGAAAGGAACAATCATCTTTAAAAATTAGAAACCGTGTTAAATGACTTCCATGAAGTCAGCTGAGAGGCTTTAGAACCCAGGAATCATATTGTATAGCTTAATATTTTAGTCAATGATGCATGAGCTACTTCTATAGACTTCAGTGACTAGATTGAACACTGCTATGAGGGTCTCCTTGAACTGATTATCTGCCATCTTTTGTTTGTTTCTTATCAATTTCCATGATAATTGCTCAAAACTATTTTTGTCTTGCTTTCAGTTTCCATGTCATCATCTACAGCATGCAGCATGAAATTAATTATGCTTTCAGTATATTTGCACATCTATTCATGAACATTACTTATTACAGTAACAATTTATTTATTTATTTAGTAGAGTATTTTGTATTTCTTGTTTTGGGGTTATGGCAGGAAAAACACAGGCTGGCAGGGATAATTTACAGATTGTTATTAATACTCCTGAATTTGTGCTTGCATGAATAAACTCGAGGGTGATGTGTTAGCAGAGATGAATAATGAGATGAATTATCATTACCAAGCTTGTGCAAAAGCTGATCCTTGTAGTTAATAATTACGGGTTAAGCTTTAATGAGTTTTAGTAATGTGGTTGAATGACTCAAATACACATCCACAACAAATACTCCCATCTGCATGTTCACACACACCAAAGACACACAACATTTAATAAGTG
This sequence comes from Moxostoma hubbsi, assembly GCA_032164185.1. NCBI lineage: Eukaryota > Metazoa > Chordata > Actinopteri > Cypriniformes > Catostomidae > Moxostoma > Moxostoma hubbsi. The sequence goes on from JAVLUX010000003.1 coordinate 21,918,907, forward strand.
TTTGTTGTAAATTGTGCCATATTTTTAGAGTTCTGTTTAATACAAGGATATACTGCTATTCACCTGATGTTCAGGCTGATGTTCTGTTTGACTAAAACACACCTCCTACAGTGGATATTCGAGATATGTAGGGAAACCAAGGTATATATTGTATATGATAAACTTGCTTTTGCCTTTATACGGCTAACCTTCATGTTATTCTAGGTAACATAAGTAGAGTGCTGAGCATGGTTTGCCCTAGTAAGGTGATACTGAGTTATCTTCTCCAAGGGCACATGCTGCCATCCTGAGCCGCTGAACAGACAGTAGCAGAGCCTTGGGCTCTTCTGAAATAACATCATTGACAAAGTATAAGGGCTTTTATCTCTGAAGTCCAAGTTACAAGATTTACCACCACTGCTCTGAGCAGTGTGGACTATTTGTGCTCACTGGGAAGGTTGGTTGTTAGCCGTCATCCCTAGAAACTGTGGTTGTCCATTGACATGATGTTCGTGGTGGCAGCAGTAGCTGCATCAACAACATAAACATGAAGGCAGAATGTGTTCCATCATGCTCCCTTTCCTCTAACCATAATTTAGAAACCTGGCCATGACTGTTAGCATATTCATAATCCCAATCTCTCAGAGGAAGTGAGGGAGGCAGAAGAGGAGAAAGAGGCATGAACATTAGTCACCTTTTTGGAATACAAATCAGCTCTTTAGCCCTGCAGTGAACCAGGCTGAGGGATTTTTGTTTGCGAAACACCTCCACCGATTAGTCTCTGTAATTGAATGGCAATTAATAGTCAGGTTTTGCCCTGTGAGCACAATCGCTGACCAGGGGAAGTGCTGCCAGGTAATGAGAAACCAAAAAGCTCTTTTCTCCGTGACAGCATCAGGAAAGGTTTTGATGGCAGAACTTTGAAGTGAATAGATACACATCTCAATTGCCAGGTCCTTCATGAGCATGTGTAATGTTTAGAGGTTATGACTTCCTGTTACACTGTACTTTTTAAAAGCGTGCTTGGTTTTTTGCCTAAAATAGCAATTAGCCATCGAACGAAAGCTTCTGCTTTATATCAGCCTATCATCTCAAAATAAATGTTTTCTTTATATTTAATCTCAAAATAATGGCATCTCTTCTAGGCAAAAAGTACTTCAGGTTTTGGCTTTCATAACTTAAAACTGTCTTGAGGAGACCACATGCTAAACACAAACACTGACACGGAAAGGTTTGAATGACACCCTGGTTCTCAAAAGTTCCAAGTTTTAAAAACTTTGCCTGGTTTAAGTGTCCTGAAAAATGCAATCATTCAAATCATTGTGCCATGATAGTTGATCTGTGTACCTAATGAGGAAGTGAAATTGTATGTAGGGGTGGAATGAGACAGGAGAAACCTTCTCAGAAGTTCAGAGTTCATATTGTCATGACCTTTGAACATATGAAGCTGAGAAAGAGTTGCTCACTGCCTGTGGTGAAACACGCCTTCTTAAGCATACTTGATTTCTTCATCAAACCCATAATTTACCACTGTCAGCATTGTGATTCTTTGGACTCAGTGGAATTCCTAATAGCAAAGCATAACACTATTAAAAAGATTCTGGTCATGTGAGTTCTGCATTGCATCCATTAGAGTGGATATATGGTTAGGATATGTGATGGTAAAAGCATTTTGGTCATTTTATGTACTCGAATACTCAAAGTAATTACTCTAGTACTCATTGAGTACTCAGGCGAGGGTTGGGGTGGGGGCGGGCACATAGACATGAACATATGTAGTATGTACATATTCTGTATGTTATACAACTTTGGCTGCTGCATTACGTGTCGTTGTTCCAGTGTCTATTCATTATTATAGGCTGTTATAATGTAGTCTGTTACAATAAGTACAAAAGAGGGCATAATCATATTATCATGTTATGTAAAGACTCACTGGCCAGTTCATTGAAACAATGCTCAGAATGTGAGTGTCTGATCTTCCTTCAGTTTCCATAATAAGCTTAGTAGGTGTGCACCACTATTGTACCGTGTATCTGCAAACTGTGGTTGGCGTTACTGGAGATGCCATAACCATCGTGTTTTTAAAATGCTATATTATTTTGAAAGTAGTTTTGAATACACTGCATTCTGTTACATTCAGCTCTGCTTCTTTTAGATGTTTGAAAGTAAGAGCTCACCTTGTGTGTGTGTGTGTGTGTGTGTGTGTGTGTGTGTGTGTGTGTGTTGCCCTGGACAGAATGTCATGCTGCGATCTGTTGGAGTTTGTTGCTGTGATGATTCATGTTTCCTCCAATTTAACTCAATTTTAAACTTCATACTGGGAGGTGGCCTGGGTAGCTCAGCGACTACCAACTCTGTAGTTCGAATCCAGGGTGTGCTGATTGACTCCAGCCAGGTCTCCTAAGCAACCAAATTGGCCCGGTTGCTAGGGAGGGTAGAGTCACATTGGGTAAACTCCTCATGTTCGAGCGTGTGGTGAGTTGTGCGTGGATGCTGCAGAGAATCGCGTTAGCCTCCACACGTGCTATTTCTCAGCGGTAATGCGCTCAATGAGTTACATCATAAGATAAGTGGGCTGAAGGTCTCAAACTGAGATTCTACCTCTGCCACCCAGATTGAGGCGAGTCACTACGCCACCACTTGGACTTAGAACACATTTGGAATTGTGCTTTCCAAATTGGGGAGAAAAAGGGGAGAAAAAAAAGAAACATACTGGGAAAACTGCAATGGAACACAACTTAACCTTGGACTTACAATGCATGTGGAAATCTTCAGCTTGATGTAGCTGAAATGCAGGTGTGTGACACATGTTGGCACCGAGGGAGATTTACAGTCAATAATAAACCTTCACTTTTTGAAATAATATACATTATTGAGTCAAAGTTTCTACATTACATGGCAATACAACTTTTGTAAAGGTTTGCAGAGACAGATGTTCAAAACACGAAAGATTAAACTTTATTTTCATTATCGTAAATCTGTAGAACAAATGCTAGCTTTGTAGCATCGTTTATCAGTTTGGTATACTATGCTGTGTCTGTTTGACAATCAAGTACTGCTGAAAATCAGAACATAATCAATCTCAAAATTAAAAAATGCAATGATTGATCATTGCTGTCACTTCCGAGAACTCCGTACTCAAGTACTCGTGCGCATCCCTAGTAGCAATCACCAATGACTCTTCACTTCTTCTGTAAGAGCTTCCAAGCCAGTCACCAAATAAGCAGTCAATACTTGAGAATATGATTTTTTTAAAATGCTTTCAGAAAGCCTTTGTCAAATTATGGAGCTACAGTAAACTATGCTCATTTGTATAGTCAAACATGATTTGTAAAATAAATCTTAACAGACTATGAAAAATCATACTTTAACTGGAGTTGCGTATTAAAATTATGCCAAAGGCACAACTAGACCATTAAGAAACACCCTCTAAGTAAATACCTCCAAACAGTATCAACAACGATATATAGTGTGAGTTATACGAAGTACATACAGTAACTACATGCCATTTATTTTTTTCATTTTTTTATTGAGAAACATTAATTCTTGATTTATGTGCTCCTTTATTAAGCTTGATGAAAGGTTTAATATATATATATATATATATATATATATATATATATATATATATATATATATATATATATATATATATATACATTTCATTGAACATGATACCAGTACAAGTCTACAGCAAGGCTTTTATTTATATATAACAAATTAAAAATACAATTATCTGACAATAAAATCTGATAAAAATGGCTGATTCAGACTCTAAATTGTAAAGGAATATTCTTGCTGCATTAATTGGCAGCCATTAAAATACAATTGTTATATTTTTGTATGTTTTTATTTAACCATGTATTGATCCTTTGTCTCATTGTGGTTGCCAACATTTTAAGCAAAAAGCAACTCAAGGTCATGTCTTAGCCATTTTATCACAGGGGATTGTGTGGCTTGTTGCAATAACACGCACGATCACTTGTTTATAAGGAAGACAATAACTAGTGAGCAGAATTAGATGAACTGTTCATCCATAAAAAATATATTCATGCAGGTTTCACCATCCAAGATTTATTGTAAACTCCAAGCATCGAACTTTCACAAAAACACAAACGTCAGTTCAAATACAAAATGACAAAAGAACCATCAGAAACCACTTAAGAAACTACTCTGAACCCAAGTCTAATTTAATTGAAATTGCAAAAAACAAAAATAAATAAAAATAAGACTGGACATTATACTGTATGATACAGTAAATAGAAAGAAGCTATTTACACAATCAAAGTGCCACCATGCATTATCAGTTAATGCTATACAACATCTTAAAAAAAAAAAAAAAAGCTTAGCTTGTGGCAGAATGTTAGTTTACAAAATCACTGGAAGATATCACAATTTAAAATACTTGTGCGTGCATATATGTACATGCTGTAGATATAAATGCAATCTCAGAGACTTATGAGAAAACATATCCTGCATTACTGCCAAGGAAGCAAGCAGACAGTTGCATAAATAAAGTCTACACAGAGATGAATCAACTTTATTGCTTTACACCAGTTCTATATAGGTGTTCATTAGCCTGGTCCTAAAAATGTTGCTGCGATTAAAAATAAAAAAAAAGAGAGAAATGAATAAAGGGGAAAAATTTGTGAAACAGTACAGCTGACCACACCGTTTCCTCATTAGTGTATGCTCTCCAGTCACTTTTCATACTAACTTCATGGTTGAAGTTCCAGAGAAGCACAGTGTGCTTGCAGCTGAATTGCTGTAATTTTTGTTTAGTGATAGATGTGAAAATTCTGAAACCAACCGGGTAAGAGACTGTTAGCTGAAAATTATGTCTCAGGTTTCAGAAATACTTTCACTTCTATTTTATTTCAAGTGTCATTTCATAACTTTTCCTCTATCTCTGTTTTTCTTTATATGATAGAAAATTTGTTTTTTTCTCTGACTTCTGAATGATTGCATTATGTCATGAAAGAGATCTAGATCCGGTTTGACATTTTTTTAAGCATTGTGAGATATTTGAAATCCTTCCGTCCGTCCATACATCCATCCATCCTGCCATCAATCCATCCATTCATCCGTTTATTTGTTTTACTGTTTGGGGGAATCTTACAATTCTCAGGAGAGGGTCATTTGATTTCAAATGCCCTTCATATTCTGTAGTTATATTACTTCCTCACATTCCAGGCACTTAGAATGGCAACTGAGCCCATAACTCTGTATTATGATTAAGGACTTGGCATTTTATAGCATAAAATTCAATATTGTGTTTAAAGGATGCGTAATATATTGCATTGAATATATTCCACTTAGTAATTACAGGCTGCGTGTCAGGGTAATCATTTGTGGTTCCAAAACACTAAGGCCTTTTCTTCCCTTGCCCTCCATTAACCGTAACAGTACACACTGGCAGTTTCTTGGTCTTTTTTTCCAGAGACAAAGTAATCATGTTGCCCTTAAATTGCAATATCTGCATGTTCATTCCTTCATTAAATGTAGTAAGATGCTACAGAGTGTTGATATATCCCCCACATTCAACTGAGGTTGAATTGCCCACTTAAAATCACTCAGTGGAGACACTTGAACATCTGGGCAAACTATTGCTCAACAAATAACTCATTGTATCACTGTGAAATATGTTGTAGTGTTGACAAATCACAAAACTCCATTCAGGCCCATCATTGAGTGGGTTGGTGGTTGAAACAAAGTGCATGTACTGAGCATGAAACAAAGAGAGACGATTAAGAAAAAGTCCAGGTTTCTGAGAAAAAAATGTTGTGGGCTGTTGGTTACAGTTTGAACAGTAACATGGAAAACTGTTTCTGAGTCCAGAGTCCCATTCTGACATAAGGACAGACGAATATTTATTGAAAAATATGCAGTTTATAACAAGTATTTTATTGGGTGAATAAAAAAAAAAGCGAGTATTTACGCTGGCTACCACCCCTGGAGTCGCAAGTTTGAATCCATGGTGTGCTGAGTGACTCCAGCCAGGTCTCCTAAGCAAACAAATTGGCCCGGTTGCTAGGGAGGTTAGAGTCACATGGGGCAACCTCCTCGTGTTTGTAATTAAGTGGTTCTCGCTCTCAATGGGGCACGTGGTAAGTTGTGCATGAGTCATGGAGAGTAGCATGAGCCTCCACATGCTGTGAGTCTCTGCGGTGTCATGCACAGTGAGCCATATCATAAAATGTGTGGATTGATAGTCTCAGAAGCAGGGGCAACTGAGACTTGTCCTCCTCCACCCGGATTGAGGTGAGTAACTGCGACACCATGATGACCTAGTAAGTAGTGGGAATTGGGCATTCCAAAATTGTGGAGGAAAGGGGATAAAATGTAAAAAATGAAAAGAAAAGGGGGGAAGAGTCAAAATTATTTTTGTGGTAATCAACATTATGCCACAAATGCTGTCGATTGAGCATATTTTGAACAAAACCCAAAATGTTTATTTTAGCAAAGATAATGCTCTAGATTCCCCAGAAAACACCATTAAGAAGAAGGTTGTAAAACCACTCCAAATAACAGAGCATGCTGACATTTTGCTTGCCTGTCAATAATGAAAGGATATGATAAAATGTCTTCTTCCTCTAGTGCGACTGCCAATTTTCAGCCAAAACTGAGAAGAGCATGAAGCAATATAATGTAATCATTATATGGCCTGGCAGGACGGTGGTCTGCTTGAGTTAGGGCACCTAGCTCTCCTCAAGATGCACTTTATTTGTCAAATATTTGCGGGCTTAGCAAACTTGGAATTGGATAGTTTAAGTTTCTCTCTCTCCCTTATACACCCCTCAATTGCCTTTCACACTTTCACAAACCCTCCTTCCTACATCTGTGAAGTGAGGATTTGGATGCTGCAGTGTATGCGTAAGTGTGTGTGTGTGTGTGTGGGTGTGACGGGCCACAGTGGCAGTTGTTGTCAGAGCTGAAGGTTGTTTGCGGCTCAGTGGATGAGAAAATAGCCGGCGGGCCTAACTCCCATACCACTTCCGCCTACACCCAGACAGAGAGCGATGAACGACCATTATGGGATTTCACCCAACACCTCAAGTGGTTAATTATGGAATGTGTGACATGACAAGTGTTTACACAGGATAGAGAATTGGAAAGGGATGCCATTGACAGTTGTTAGAGAGAGGAGCTCTAAAAGTTGATTGACAATACATTTTCTTTTTGTGTCTGTTTATATAGCGTATGGTCTTTATTTATTATGTAGCAGTTCTCCATGGGAAATGTACAGAAGTTATTTTACGTCACTTTATCAAATAAACAGCCATAAGACCTACAGAGCCTAGTGATTTATATTCTGCAACGTGGAGAATAGCTTGCTGCAACAATGGCTTGCTGGTAGACCGCTGACTCTGTAATACCTAATCAAAAAGAGCAAATGGGCTTACAACCTATGATGCTTAATTAGTTGAGAGTACACTGTTACACAATGAATTAATACATTTCAACAGTCAAATTTGATTCCTGTGTAGTCTAAAAACCCATGTTGTTTATACATATTATGTTCTCTCTAATGTGACCAATGGGATGTCTGTTCACTTTTTCAGACTACAGTCTACATAGAGAGTGAAAAAGATACAAAGTACAACTTTGTGATGGATCTCCGCGTGGGAAGTGAAATCCGGTGAGGTCTGCAACCCTTGTCCTCCTGACCCCAACCCCTCAACACATTTAAAGACTTTACTAGATTCTAACTGGACCCTAAAATCCATAAAAAGGGCTTTGAACAGGAAGGCCCAGAGCAAGTGGAGAGTGTAGGCAGGATGTGGGAGGGACTGAGACTGCAGGTGATCTTCTTGTGTTTGGGAGCTGCACTATGGACGACAGCAGCAGCAACATACAGGAGCTCAGGTCCACGTGAGCGCAGCCATCGGCGTCATCTCTCCTTACACAGACACAGGGAGAGGGGCAAGGAGGGCCAAGTGCTTCACCGCTCCAAACGAGGCTGGGTCTGGAACCAGTTTTTTGTCATTGAGGAGTACACAGGCCCAGATCCTGTCTTAGTAGGCCGGGTAAGCATACTTTCACACGTATTTCATGTTGTCCTGATCTTGGTTCTCTCTTTACCTCCGTCTCTTTTCTCTTAAGGTTATGCTGTGAATGAAAGTCATTGGGGTTTTCATTACAGACAGAGTCCTTGCAATATCCTCCATTTGTTCCACAAAAGCAATCAGCGGCCTACTTGATTAAAGGTTATAAATTGGATTTCCTTTTTAATAACGGTGCAGTCCCCTTTGGTTCTTGCATAAGGGAAATAGACGATTTATGGGCCTGCCTGATAGTTACATGGCCAACCTACAGCACATTTGCCTTTTAATTCCCACTTGAGTCAAACTGGAGGTTTAAACTTATCGAGTTGGATAGTCTGTGTCAGGAGTTTGATTTTATTTTAACCAGCATAATCAACATCCCTTAATTTAAAGCAGTTCCTTGCAGTATGTGTAACATAAACATAATGTATCACTAAAATTAGGCCTGCTCTCATTTTAATGTGAAAATAAGATGCTTGCTTTAGAGTAATGTAGATTTGCACTCAAGAAAATCATTTTTCCCTGCTGAACACTAGGGCTGGTTAAAAATATAGATTTTCCAATGGATCATGATCTTGGCTTGAACAATCTCAATATCGATTCTTAAATCCCACGATTGATCTTTCACTCTATATGTGAACCCTCAACCCTCTATAATGCAAGTAAATAAATTGCATGTGCAACCAAATCTCACTCATATCACTCATATCTCTCACTATGCAAATTAAAATGTCTATGATTAACCACTGCCTAGTAAATATTTTGATTTCACTCACCAGTGATTGAGCAGTATAGAGTATAGAGAGTAAAAGTTTGGTTTAACTTGTTCTGTGTGTCCATAGACAAGATCATTGAATCATTAATGTCTATTTTAATACCCTTAAAAACAACAACAACAAAATAAAACATTTAATTCTAATCACACATGGATGACCTAAAGAAATGACACACGTCTTCTCTTGTTATATTTGCTGATGCAGCTAGTCTTTAAGAGACTGTACTGATCAAGCATGTAATCTACAAATCAATGTAAATACTTAAATCAATTTAAAAAGTACAAATTATGAAAATAATAAAATAAAAATGTAACAAATATACATAATATATGCAATTTCAAGACATTGACAGATAGAATAGACTGAATTTGCACATTTGATGGATTTAAATGGAATTAAATCAGATCAGGCAATATATATCAATACCCAGCCCTACTGAACACATTGTCAATGCAGCAGACTGTCAGTGAGGATATTGTGAGTGTTTTAATGTGATACTGTAGTGAAGATGGTATCATGGGTCACTAAAGATGAGCCTAAAAGCTTTCTACCTCAGAGTCAGCATTCCTTTCATGTTATCACATAGTCTATTTGTCCTACTCATTTTTGTTGGAAAACTCACACATATTATCTCACTTCTTTTTCAGCTTCATTCGGATGTCGATTCAGGAGATGGAAAGATTAAATACATTCTCTCAGGTGAGGGAGCAGGCACTATTTTTGTTATTGATGACAAAACCGGCAACATTCATGCCACAAAGACTTTGGACAGAGAAGAACAGGCACAGTACACCCTAACTGCCCAGGCTGTAGCCAGAGACACCAACAAACCTTTGGAGCCTCCTTCAGAGTTCATTGTCAAGGTGCAGGACATCAACGACAATCCTCCAGAGTTCCTTCATGGTCCTTACTATGCGCGTGTGGCTGAGATGTCCAACGTTGGTGAGTCTGGACCTCTGGAAGAGCATATTTGTCAAGCTCCTTCTCTTTCACTAGGAGGCTATGCCTGACAACTTGTTCCTCATGCATTATTCAAAACAGCTGAAATCTGACTCCTAGAAAGTGAGTCGGTACTCTTGTTGCAACTGTTGTATTGCAGTCAGACTGACTTATCTAGGAGTATGTGTGTGTGCTTGCCTACATTTGTTTGTGTATATATTTGTGTTTACTGCTTTTCACTGCACAATACATCATCAGTAATGCTTTCCTGTCATGGGGTAACAATCTGTTACCCTGATAACCCCCATTCACAGCTTTACTTGGATACTGGAATGGCCCGTTTTGGCCAGTTAAATTCTAAATAATTTTTAGACAAGTTGTTAAACATAGAGGGTAAATTCGTTTTAGTGTCAAAACTAATCAGATTTCACGGAAATTAGCTCATTTGAAGCTTCAACTCACATGCAGCCTGAGGCAATGATAGACTTGTGATATAGTAAGACACCGGCGATGTTCATCATCAGATCATCTCTTTTTGGTTTTAAAGTGTGCCTATTCTGGAATACACTTGTTGCCTTTGAAAGGGCATTTATACCCTAGTTTATAACATAATAAATTGCTAAGTTGCAAAATCTCTATTAGCTTGTGCTGTGAATGTCAGTGGGTAGTTTATCTCTGACTGTGACATCTTTCACACTTTTGGGAAAGTATCCAAAAGTATTGGATCACTTTAATGGCCTATGATTTAACATTATTGCCTTCTTCTTTAGGTACGTCAGTTATAAAGGTCACCGCTACAGATGCCGATGACCCCACATATGGCAACAGTGCCAGGCTGGTCTACAGCATCCTACAGGGCCAGCCTTATTTTTCTGTGGAACCACAAACAGGTACCGTCCCCAGTAATGGTATTTTTCAGGTTCAGTGTTGGCTCTCTTCAGCTAACCGTGCATTCAAATATGCATTACGTGCAATTTCAAGTCATGTATGGCTTCAATTCAATTACTGCGGTGTGAGGATTGGGAATGAGGAGGGTAGTCCTTTCACGCTTCACGAGAGCACCTTGCATTCTCACAGCTAAATTAACTAGTGGTCAGATTAGTCCTACAATGTCCCATTGGTGGTCGAAAGCCTTGCTGCTGTCAGAGGGGATAGAGCAGATGCTGCTAATAAACTAAAGCTGGATATTTTGCCTGATCCTGTTCAGTGCTGACATTTCAAATTCACTTCAGGCTTATCTGTGCAGTACTACCAAAGCCAACATACAACTGTCCAGCATGTATTACTTTTTCATTATGGGGGATACATTTACATTAAGTGCTTTATGAACCTCAGCAAAGAATGAAATTGGCAAATCCTTTTCATGGCTGAGTGATGATGGGAGAGTAAAGTGTTAAGTGAAATCAGGAATTTTAGTCATTTGAGACATCACATCTGTTTGGAGACTGTGCATTTGTACTGGACAGTCACCTGTCACACTGACTCGATTTATAGCAATGTCCTGAACTGTAAGATCAAAGTCAGTTGCAGGCCCTGGATTGAATATATTTGTGTATGATGTGTGCATGCTATATATTTGTGTGTTTCTATAGGAATAATCCGAACTGCTCTTCCCAACATGGACAGAGAGGCCAGGCAGGAGTACGATGTTGTCATCCAGGCCAAGGACATGGGTGGACATATGGGTGGGCTGTCAGGAACCACTCAGGTTAAAATCACCCTGACCGATGTCAATGACAACCCTCCTAAGTTTGCTCAGGGTGAGATCATTTATACTTTATGCCATAAATGTGCTCTTTTTTCCTCTCTTTCACCATCTCTATCACTCCTCCATAAATCATTTTTTGTCCCCCTCCATCCATGTCAGGTTTTATTACTATCACTGTGGCCCTGCCTTTCTCTTTGGCTGGATACACACAACGTTAGTCTGACCTCTGCTATGCATGCACCAAGGAAGGGAAGTTTGGTTTTAGCCAGTGTACAGTTCTTTCTTCACCACACTTCAATCCTCACACCACATATTAACATCGACAAGCCATCCGGGACTGAGGCAGAATCTGCTAATACGAGCTACAGATGTTAACATTAAAATATCACAACTTAATTATTCAAACGTTCTTTAAACATTCGACACGACCATGATGACATCAAGTCACTTGAGCGTGAAAGGCTGGATAAAATATTTACAGTGTTAGTGTACAATGAATAAAGCAGGAACAGGGCAGCGTGAGCTAGCATTCACATGTTGCCAATGTGATTTTAAACTGCACACTAAGCACATTGATTTGATCTGTTATTTGTTGCAAAAAATCGGCCCTATAAATCTCTTCCGAGCTTTCGCTTTTTTGTGCGATCTGAGCCTCAGGCTTGGTAGCAAAGGGACTTGAAGCTTTTCCTGAGTTAAGCATAATGCAGCATGGTCCCAGAGCTGCAGCTCCTACCCAAGCATGTTTTGGTGGTGGTACAGAACGTTATTCACGGACCAAAATAAACTGTGCATTGCAAGGTTATTGCCCATAATGAGTAGCTTAGGCTAGCAGATCCTTAAATCTACCGCACCAATAGTTTTGAGCCTACTGCATGATGGAAAAGATCAGGGAGAAGATAGATTTTATAATGTGGACAGCAGTCTGGCTCAGTATACGGATGAGAATTTGAGCTTCTGAAATATACGTGGTTCCACTCACTTAGGACATGCAGTTTAGGCAGTCAGCTGTCTCTATTAGGCTCAATTTTGAGTTATTTGTCCTATCAGAAACCACAGCCTGAGTGTGCTTTCAATCTTACAGTAGCTCACAAAAGAAAGCTAGATGAGAATGCTGCCTGACATTTGTTTTATTTTTTTATTTCTTTTACTGGAAGTCTGATTGAAAATTCAGACCCCTTTACATGACCTGGCATTTTCATGAGAACTTCCTCACTATGTGGGAGTTATTTTTGTCAGTGCAGCTTAAGCCTTTTGCTCTTAGTAGACAGAGAGTGGAGCCATATGGTCCTCCTGCGCGCCCCAGCCTTAGGCAGGTGTGTTATAGTCTTCACGCACCCACCCACATATACACAGACTCTCACTCAATCACACAAATATTAATTTCACACACTCACTCCGGTTCCAACTAGTTAAGAGCTCACAGGTGCCAGGCAGCTGAAGGTAGTGCTGAAATCTTTCAGCAAACAGGCTCTCTGTTCCTGGGTGGGCAGTGTGATCATGATTTTACTTGCCTGTGACACAGAGATATTATAATCCATATTAACTTCTGGCCCCCTTGCTAAGAGCTCCTGGGACTCACTTACTCTCCTCCTCTGCAGGTGTGTATGCCATGTCGGTCTCCGAGGATAAGGTTCCTGGTGAGGAGGTTGGCCGACTAAAGGCCAGAGATCCAGATCTGGCGGAGAACGGTCTGGTGGAGTATCGCATTTTGGATGGAGATGGCATGAACTTTTATGAGATCTCCAAGGACTCTGAGACCCAAGAGGCAGTCATCAAACTGAAGAAGGTGAGAAGTACGAATGGGAACTAGTAGAGTGTGAGAGTAAAAGAGAGAATGATTGCTAAAATAGTACGTGTGCATGGGATTGGATGGGAGTGAGCATGACAAAGGGTGAGTGTTATTCCGATAGTGTTCCAGAGATTGTCTTATTGAAAGGAGGAGATATGGGGCTTCAAGTGATGTCAGAAATAACATAATTACGAATTCCAATCACATAAACAACCAAAGTTATATTTACCAATAGAAAACTCAGAATTTCAGATGATTCCTGAGTTGTTGACTTGTGACATTGGAAAAGGCACATCAACATGAAATATGATTATATTTAATTATTATATTCATGTAGTCAATGAATGTAATACTAATGACTCACCTTTCAGGGTTTGTTTTATGAAAATGAATTAATAATGTCTAACGTACTATGTAAGAATAAATCATAAATAGTACTGTGCAAAATTCTTAGGCACATAGGATGTTTCTCATTAAGAATTGTCTTAAGAAGGTTAGTTATATCTTCAGTTTTAGTGTGTGAATAGGAAATATACATTTTAGACTCCCAAGCATTCCTTTTGCAAATAGAATATACCAGAAGAACAGGGAGCCCTGCAACAGATGGTATGGCCCTCACAAAGTCCCCCACTGAACATCAAGTCAGTTTGGTATTACATGAAGCAATAGATGCAATTGACACAACCTACATACAGTAGATAGAATAACTGTGGAAAATTGTCCAAGAAGCATGGAATATCTTATCTGCCAACAACCAAGAAAAACTGTGCTTGGGTGTACCTAGGGAAATTGGTGCTGTTTTGAAGGCAAAGGTGGTCTCGAAAAATATTAAATTAGCTTTTGTTTATGTTTACTGTAATATGTATGATGTTAATTGACAAATGAATGCAAGATTTTGCCATTGTTTACTGTGTATTTCTTTTAGTTTGGTTTCTTGCTTATCTTGAATGACTTTGAAATAACGGATGCCCTACTTGGTTGCAAGCCTTGTATGACAATCACATAAAAGGTTTAAATGTCTATTAACTGCTTTGAGATTTATAACAGCAAATCTCTGTCTGCGAATACCATAGAAATGAATGGGGAATACCATCAAATAAATCACGCTTGTTGCAAAATTGCTTGTAAATTAAACAGCATTTTTTTTTTTCATAGTGCACTCCACATTCTCACTTCAAAATTATTATTCAATGTAAAACATTTTGAAGATTAGTAAACTGTCAGTCGTTTTAAGTTATGAGCTGTTTCTTCACAAAAGCCATTTATTTGGCATACTGAATCATATTCTCTATTGGAATATAATGTCCTCTCGCCCCTCTGTTGGGATCCTGCCACCTTGAAGGCTTCCCCTGGATCTGGTGTTACTTTGACTTTATTTTTTTCCATCACTTACACTCCATCTTTCTCCTTCTGTTCTTGAGGAATTGTTTGCATATAGCTTATTTGCTTATGTATTTGTATTCCTATTTGCATGGATGCACGTATTTGTCTGAAGTTGCGAGTGCTGGTTTAGGGTCTTAGTTTGTACAGCAGGAAGCTTGAGTGATTTTTCACCATTCCACTCCATAATTGCAATGACATTGCCTTGCCTTCCTTATTACATGAGGCGTGCATTGACTTTCATGGCTGGCTCTCTTTTTACATCTGAGGGAAGCTGATCTGGGCCATGCAGCATGCTGAGCTGCAATGCTGGCCTGGAGTATGGGTGATTCCTCCCTTGCTCCAAGGTCCTGGATTATGCAGACAATTACACAGCAACTCTGGTTAGGCTGCCGCCCATCCGTGCCCCCACTGCCTGTGGCTGAAAGAAATTCTCACAGTGCCCCTAGCAGCCTCAGAGCCACCAACCAGCTTCAGCCTGAGAGCCAAAGAGACCATGCCTGCAGCCATAACAGTGCCACCTGCTGGTGATCTGCTCCGTTGCATCCCACAGCTCACTAGCTCTGCTGTCAGTATGTTTCTATAATGATTGTCCACTTCTACATTATTTCAAAAGTCAGAAAGGAAATGCCAAGCATATTGAAAGGAAAATGTATGCAAATAAATAATTGGACTATTGCACTGATTGAGCTATACAATCTGGTGAATCATCAGCATTGTGGATGTTGTTTGTGTGAAAGGGGTGTGTATGGTGTATGAAAGGTTTGGAGGCGGGGGTGTAATTGTCAGCCCTGGTTGGTTTTTAGACGTCATTCCCACAGACCACAGCAGTGCCTTTCCAGATTGCCAAAAAGAGAAAGAGGGAATGAAGGAAGCAGAAGTGTGAGAGAACAGACAACACTGCATGCCAACAACAATCAGCTTGATGCAATGCTGCTTCACTCAATAACACAATGCCTCGCTGATCCACCTCTTGGGAAATTATCACCTTTTGCTCTTCAAAGCATGTTTAAAATTAAAGTCGAAATTACTAACGGAATTGCCAGGGTTTTAATCAAGTACACTGTTTCAACTGCAGGCATGCGACACAGGCTGAATATTAAGAGGAGACGTAGCATTATTGTGAATATTATCTGCTCTTGATTAGGTTCAGTCGGGAGTTATTAGGTGCCAAAATAAAGGATTGCATTAGGGAAAAGAGAGGGAGAAAGAGGAGACAGGGACCCATGCTGTCAGGATAAACAGAGAATGGTTTCCAACCTGTTGGAGGAAAGAACTGGGTCATACTTGTTTCCACTGTTGGCAGCTCGATTAAAGAGATACAAAGAAAAGAAAACAAAAAGGATGTGGAAAGGAAATGAGGAAGCAAGAAAAACAACTTTGAACCAATCAACACAGAGCAAGTCAGAATGTGCATGTGTGAGTGTGTATTAAAGTTGATATTTACCCTTTAAGTGTAATTATCACTTGGTAATATGTGACAGAGTTGTGACGGGTGAGACAGGCTAATCAGGACACAGGCGAATGTGTGAAAACTGGCCATCCACTAGTGTATGGTTGTACACAGAACAGTTTTTACAATCTTGTTTTTTTTTTTATTTGATTGCATTTTTATGGCATGTGGGTTACATTTGTGAGAAGTAGTGGGATCTCTAAATGGTATATTGCATGTCTGCAATATCAAGATATGCTTATGCTTTCTGATATGAGTTTTTTTGTGAATTTCAGTCTCCTTCCCAAATGTATTACAACACTGCCCTCTAGTCAGTTTCTCCAAAACAAGTTCCTTTAATTATTTTTCAAAATGTGGTTAGATTTTAAAGGGATAGTTTGCCCCAAAAAATTACAATTATGTTGTGTACTTACTATTGTGATGTTCCAAACCCGTATGACTGTCTTTCTTCCGTGGAACACAAAAGGAGATGTTAGGCAGAATGGCAGCCTCAGTCACCATTTACTTTCATTGTATGGAACAAAGATGCAATGAAAATGAATGGTGACTAAGGCTGTGCTTAACATTCTGCCTAACATTTATTTTTGTGTTCCACAAAAAGAGATGGGAACAACATGTTGGTGAGTAAATGATGACATAATTTTCATTTTTGGGTGAACTATCCCTTTAAACTGTTTTGTGTGTGTGTGTGTGTGTGTGTGTGTTCTTCCTTACTTTTGTTTTTTTTTAATGTATGTTTTTTTTTTTTTGTGTTGTTTCTTTCTGTTTGATTTCTATTGGTTTTTTGGTAATATATTCTTGAGTACTTTTTTGCTCAGAACGTGAGCTGTTAATTAATCATTAGTCCTTAATGCAGTCCACAGTCAATTTACATATTTAAACATGCACAGTAAAGCACATGAAGCAAAAATTGCTTTTTGTATTTTATTTTATTTATTTTTTTGACAGCATCCATTAAAAAGTAATGAATTAATATGAGTCGTGAATTCTTGTTTTCAGCCTGTGGACTTTGAGACCAAGCGATCATACACGCTAAGGGTAGAAGCCTCCAACCCACATGTGGATCCCCGTTTCATTTCCTGGGATCCGTACAAAGATACTACCATTGTGAAAATAGCAGTAGAAGATGCAGACGAGCCCCCAACATTCATGGCTCCCAGCTACAACTTTGAGGTGGAGGAGAATGCCCCAGAAGGCACTCTGGTTGGCCGTGTACATGCCAAAGACACTGATACCACAAACAGTCCAATCAGGTAACACTCACTCCCTCTAAAAACAAGGAACAAATTACTTGTCTTTGGCTGTTCACTTTTTTTTTTTTTGTCAAGACAGCAGTATTAGTATCAGTGCTGTGTATTTGATGACAGTCAGCAAAGTTTTCTATTCTTCGGGGGAATCTTTACCCAAAATTAAAATCCCGTCTTCACTTACTCACCCTGTTGTGGCTCCAAAACCCAATTTTTCTTCTGTAAAACACACAATGTTAGGGGCTGACAGCCTCAGTGGTGACTTTCATTGAATGGTGACTGAGGCTGTCCGTCCATAACATTCTGCTGAACAGCTCTTTTTGTGTTCCACAGAAGACAGAAAGTTATGTGGATTTGGAACAAAATGAGGGGGTGTGATTAAGGGACGGATGAAAGGATTTTTATTTTTGAGTCAATCTCTTTAATTCATTGCAAAATATACAAAAAGACAAAGAGAAAGACATTTTTTATTTTTCTTTCGTCCCAGATATATGATCCCACGCTACACAGACTTGGAAGAGTTTTTCACTATTAATCCCGAGGACGGCACTATAAAGACCACAAGACCTTTGGATCGGGAAGCACAGGGCTGGCACAACATCTCTGTCAGTGCTACAGAGATTGGTAGGTCAATCCTCTCTTTTTTGGGGCTTTGAAATAACAGAGTAGTCTTGCATTTTTCTCATTTTTTCCCTAACCGAGCTCCCCAGTTCTTCCTCCACCCTGCTCTTATGTGGTCGCAGTGTCGCCAGTCCTCCAGAATGATTTCAGAAGAGACAACCACAGATTACCTCTTCAAACTCCAAATGATACCCTCAGTTCGGTGAACAGTGTGTAATTGCCCAGAAATGTTAGAATATTTATTTTATGAGAACGTGATCTCCTCGAGGTGCAGTCTGGTTGGATTCAACATTTCAGTCTCATAAATTTTCCTTTTCATTCTCACTGTCTTTGATAATTTCAAGCATTTAAAATTCATGTCTGGAGCTCAACATAGAAATTGTTCTTTTGTTACATGAAATGCACTGATGTCTATATAGCATTCACAAAACCTGATATTTTCAGATAGAATTCAGTGAAGCACACTCTCTGTTTTTGTTTTTGTTTTGTTTTTTAAAGACAGTTTTGACAGCTCTGGTTCTGTTTCATTTGAAATCATTCACTTCCATCTACTAAAGCCAAAACTTTAGTTTCTACAAAAAAAAAAAAAAAAAACTGAATACAAATAGGGTAGACCAGGGATTAGTTGTCACACTTTGTACTTTTTACAAAAAAATTGTCAAGTCCCCCAACCTTGAATGTATGCCAGTGTGGTTTTATATGAACTTGTTTACCCAACAGCTTTAGCCAAAATATGATGATTTTGAAATTTTACTTTGAAGGACTAGACACAAAAATGTATCTAATTTAAGAGTTTTTGACCTCTTGGTTATTACATTGGACTTTTGGTTCAAACACATATAGTTACTGAGATCAGTGGTCGAATTGTAAAAAAAAAAAAAAATAATTGGAGAGATGGTAGGGTCAAACTAGTTTGTGTAATAGTAAATGTGTAATACTCCAATCTGTTTCCAATCTGTGAAGGTTTAAAGCTCTGATCATGGTATTGCACCTTTTGATAACTGGCAACCCCAGAGATGTCTAAATCTACGAGGCTCGTTGGAATATTCAGTTCTGATCAGCTAATCGTCATTATTTAAATTTTGTTATTTATCATATGTAGAGAATTTATATATTTTATTCCCACGATTGGTTCTAAGTAATACATGTATGCTACCATACATGGGTTTGTATGGTGTTTTTACAATGGGGGATGTTTTTTGTTGTTCTTTCAACAAAGGGGATGGAAATCTGAGCCCTGACTGAGATACAATATAGCACAACTTTTCTGTGACAATTAGGGTTGCAGCTGTATACCAGTTTCACGGTATACCACAGTTTGAAAATGGACGGTTATCATACCATGTGCATTTGCTTATCTACGTTATTGAGAAAAAAATGCAACTGCACGGAGAATCTCACATGCGCGTGCGCATCTCCTTTCCTTCTTGACTGTCTGTCAGACTCATTAACTTGCGTCACAAACACAAACATGCAGCAGAGAAAACGTCAGAGAGAAGCGAGGTGAGGGGGTCTGACATGAGTGTGTGTGTGTGTGTGTGTGTGTGTGTGTGTGTGTGTGTGTGAGTGTGTGGTTCTCCCATTGAAGATATTTCGGCTGCTGCCCAAGTGATCGACTATTGAAGACTGCCGAGGCAGATTTAATGATGATCTCGCAAACAGCTAAAGACTTCTCATCTGCACTTTCTCGTGTAACGATCTCGCGATCATGATCTGCTCTTCTCTCTGGCACGCGCGTGCAACAACCGGCTTCCCTCGATATTGCGGAGCGCAGACATCAAAACTGATGTGACCAATTTAAATTCTAATGAGACTATTCTAGTCTAAAGTGTTACGGAGATTGTCAATTCGAACTTCTCAAACAATAGCAGCCCTGACATTCCAAACAGCACTGAGGTGGAAAATAGTGTAATAATAACTGTATATAGTGTAATAATAACTGTGCTCTGTGCCAAAATAAATAAATAAATAAATTAAACACCATCACCTTTACAAATTTGTTTAATTTTACATGAGTAAAAGTAACTGTTATATTTTGACAAAATGTTATAGTTTCATATGAAATAATCTAAAGGTAGAATCTATTAGACCTCATTTTATATCAACAGTGGCAGCTGTAGTTAACGTTTCAAGATGTGTTTCAGCTAATATTTATTTTTCATAAATACTGTAATTTATTATTATATTACTATTATTTAAGACTAGCTACACTGACCTAACCATGATACTGAGGAGCCTTTCCTTCTGTGTAATATGTGTAGAAATATGTAATATTAGGTAACAAATGGGATAATAATGGGTAGATAAGTAAATATGCTCTTCAATTTTTAAAGGGGGGAGAGAAAACTTCCTGAAGATTTTGACATCAACAACAAAAATAATGTCACTTGATGCATGTCCTTGTACTGGAAAACAATGAACAAAACTATGCAACATAAAAGGAAATGCAACCCAGGATACATTAAATACAGGTTATGTTTAATCTATGGCAGGTTGACAATTGATTTCCAATGTCAAATCTGTCCTGAAGCAAGGAGTTAAAGGTACGGACAGGAGCATTATATGTTAACTGTTAATAATCATAGGACATTACTTCCAAAGCTCACACAGCTTATGTTATTTTTCATTTAGTAGTTAATTTAACATCTAAACTAACATGTTATATTTACATGCTATTTTTATAATGTTTATAATTCAGGTTATTATTATAATTCTGTTTTCTTATTAATGGTTAATAACCCAAATAAATGGTTTCAAGTTTCAATTATAATAAAGTGTTTGCTCAAAAATAAATAAATAAATGAAATAGCCCTTCTGTTTTCACTGATAATACTAATTGTGTAATACCATATACCGTGATACCTTGAAACCGTGATATTTTCTGAGACTGTTATCATACCTTGAAAATCTCATACCGTTGCAACCATAGTGACAACTAGCCCCGGTCTATAACTATAGGCTAATTAATATGCATCTCTCTTTGATTTTTGTTATTATTCCAGGTGGCCATCACCAAGACGCAAAAGTACGAGTCAATATCAAAGTCAAAGATGTTAATGACAATGCCCCAGAATTTGCCACTCAAAGTGAAGTGTTTGTGTGTGAGAATGTCAGCCCTGGCAAGGTAAGTCACTGTATAATAGCACAAAAGCTGATGGCAGAGTAGTGCTGAATGCTCTAGTTTGGTAATCTAAACGTCACTTGTTTGATCCTTGTACTGGTGACTTGTGATATGTAGGAGTGTTCTAAATGTAGGAGTGTTGTAAATGTAGGAGTGTTGTAAATTTGGAAGTTTGAGTGAGTGACAGCAAAAGAAAGAAAAAAAGAGGCATTTTTTTTTACCAATTTTAACCAATTTAATATTACCTGATTTGAACTCTCTGTTCTACAGCTCATTGATACAGTTAGTGCTGTGGACAAGGACGAAATGGCCCACCGCCAACACTTCCACTTCAGATTGGCCCCTGAGGTTGTCAACAACCACAGTTTCTCCCTCAAGGACAACAGAGGTGCGTGGCACATCAAACATCCTATAATAGAATCGTTTTCACTGCAGAACTGCCTCTTTCAAGCCAAGGAAACTGCCTCTGGAAATGTGCCAATTGAAAACACAAAATATTTTAGTTTCTTTGCAAGCCAAATGAGTTTATCCATGCCTAGGAGTAAGTGTATTCAGTGTCACCCAACTAAACTTGCATTGATAATTAGGTCATGATGAGGTGGGCAAACTCAAGTCAACTTACTCTTATTAATTATGGAAGACTTGTTTAAGCTTCTCCATCTGTGGATTCGAAACGTGGGAGAGGCGCTGCTGGTTGGCAGCAGTGTTTGTATCTGTTTCTCAGACATCCTGCTTGGTGCATCTTTGAGACTTTCATCACCTATCTTTAGTCCGACACCTACAAGCACAAGCCATTGCTGGATTTTGCCCAAATAGGCAGATCTAGGTCAGAAGATCATGTGTTGGTTGAGCCCCATCTGATGTGAGACCCAGTTTTGGGGAAATTTGAAGCCATTAGATTCAGCCTTGTGAGGTGCCTTTCTGAAGAGTGCCATTGTGACTGGGTGATTCCAGTTTGAGGGGCATTTTCCTGTTTGTATACTCATTATGCGGTGACCCTTGGTGGATTACAAAACTGAATTGTGGATGCTTCAAAGACACTGAAAATGGTGTCATGAGTTTCCTCAGCTAACCATGAGGTTTTTATGTAATTTTGGAGCACTCAGTATGACTGCTATGATATGATATTGAATAGTATTGCATATTTTGTCACACTAAACTATTTCTACTGTTCCCACCTATTTCACTGCATAATTTATGGCTATGCAATATTTGTCTTTGAACACCAACACATTGGGAGATATTTGAGTCAGTTGCTGTTGCCAGTCATTCTACATAATAGTTGCTTGACATATTAGGTATTACGTTTTTCATTTTTTTCTTTTTATTTGTTTCTCGTGACATCACTGTATGACTGCATCTCCATAATTGTGAACAAAACCAGTGTGAAAAACTGGGCAAAATTTGTATTTCTGTTTTTAAAGACTTTTTTGTAAAGAAGTGATACTGCTGTTTATTTACTCAACTAGATTTGTTATTTATTTATGTATTTTTTAATAGAGTTTAGGGCAGCAACTAACAATTATTTTGATAATCGAATAATCTAACAATTATTAGAACGATTATTCAACTATGTGCTTAAATGTGCTTATTAACAATAAAGAGGACAAAATCATCTTTTAAAATACCTCTAAATGACATTCACTGAATTAAAGGAAAAAATATTATTTTTTTCCATTTAAAATTGTCTAAAAATCCTAAAAACAAAATATATTTACTTGAGAAGCATCATATAAGATATTTATACTTACTTTAAGAGAATGTATCTTTAATAAGTGTAGTTTGCATACAAGTGTATTTTCACTTGGTTATACTTCTGCGGGTGCAGTAAAGACAAAATATATTATATTCAAGATCTATTCTCTAAAAGCAAGTCTAAATGTCTTATATGCTGCTTCTCAGTTGAATGCATCTTTTTAAAGGATTTTTAAATGTTTTAAAATATTTGTATTTTTAATATTATGTTCAACATTCTCAAATAACATTTTTTTTCTTCTGCAGTCTAGTTCCTAAAGTATTGCCTGTTTTCTTTATGATAAGAAATGCACAGTGACATATATTATGATTCAATAAGTCACAAGCCATCGCAAATAATCTAGCTCCAGCAAGTGTATGCACTCGAGGGACGAGGATCCCCATGACAGAGTCTGCATCAGCCGAATGCCGTTTCATTCTCTCCCCCTTAGGTTGGGTCATTCGCGCAACTCATAGAAGAGGTGCTGACCGCAAAAAGAAATGCCAGTTTTGTGGTTTGTAGTTAATTACATGACCTGTTTTCGTATTATTTGAACTGTAATAAGCTATAACGCATTAAAATTGCATTTAAGATGTAATACCGGGGTGTTTCCTTTAAAGAGCTCCGACTCCACTTATTCCACAATGAGAGTGCTTCTGTATTTACTTATTTGGTATTTTTGTATAATTCCCTCATACCTTGTGATCTACATAAGATGAAGCTGTTTGGAAAATGTATAGTGCATCTGGACTGTGAGCTGTATAATTCTTCCTCTCCTCAGTCAGGTGTGAACTGCGCATCAACATTAGAGTTTAATGTGATCTCATGTTACGTTAAATGAGATCAAACAACTATTCGACAATTACAGTTTTTTTCGACAATTTTTTATTGTCGATTCACCCCTAATGGAGTTATATTTTTCTAGTGAAATGGCTTCATTTTACAATGAGAGAGCAGTGACAAAACATTTGTTGGTGTTTGCTCATTTGTTCAGATAAAGCTTTGAAATGTTACCTCAAACAACTTTGACATGTTACATCTGACTCTATTATGTTATAACTTGAATTGTGTCTGGTAATTAAACTGGAAATTAATTAAGGATTATGTTAAATTTGTAACCGAGACTGTACAATTGTAATAGAGGTATGTGATAATTGTAGCAATGCATTTATTGTTCTTATGCTAATAAATTACCTACAACACATCTTAAGAAAGCAAGTTGGGATGTGGATACATATTGTATTTTTTAATAATTATTCCATATTTGTTAAACCCCAATGAGACAGTTTTTAATTAATGACAATAGTAGTTTAAACTACAGTGAGGGAAAAAAGTATTTGATCCCCTGCTGATATTGTACATTTGCTCACTGAAAAACAAATAATCAGTCTATAATTTTAATGGTTGGTTAATTTGAACAGTGAGAGACAGAATAACAACAAAAAAATCCAGAAAAAACGCATGTCAAAAATGTTGAATTGCATTTTAATGAGGGAAATAAGTATTTGACCCCTCTGCAAAACATGACTTAGTACTTGGTGGCAAAACTCTTGTTGGCAATCACAGAGGCCAGACATTTCTTGTAGTTGGCCACGTGGTTTGCACACATCTCAGGAGGGATTTTGTTCCCACTCCTCTTTGCAGATCTTCTCCAAGTCAGCTTCTCCAAGTCAGCTAGGCCACTCCAGGACCTTAATGTGCTTCTTTTTGAGCCACTCCTTTATTGCCTTGGCCGTGTGTTTTGGGTCATTGTCATGCTGGAATACCCATCCAGACCCATTTTCAATGCCCTGGCTAAGGGAAGGAGGTTCTCACCCAAGATTTGAAGGTACATGGCCCCGTTCAGCGGACCTTGCGGGCGCTGCATGATTTCAATCCTTCATAGCATAGCGTGTTACCAATTGTTTTCTTGGTGACTATGGTCCCAGCTGCCTTGAGATCATTGATCCTCCCGTGTAGTTCTGGGCTGATTCCTCACAGTTCTCATGATCATTGCAACTCCACGTGGTGAGATCTTGAATGGAGCCCCAGACCGGGGGAGATTGACAGTTCTTTTGTGTTTCTTCCATTTGCGAATAATAGCACCAACTGTTGTCACCTTCTCACCAAGCTGCTTGGCGATGGTCTTGTAGCCCATTCCAGCCTTGTGTAGATCTACAGTCTTGTCCCTGACATTCTTGGAGAGCTCTTTGGTCTTGGCCATGGTGGAGAGATTGGAATCTGATTGATTGTTTGCTTCTGTGAACAAGTGTCTTTTATACAGGTAACAAACTGAGATTAGGAGCACTCCCTTTAAGAGTGTGCTCCTAATCTCAGCTCGTTGCATGTATAAAAGACACCTGGGAGCCAGAAATCTCTGATTGAGAGGGGGTCGAATACTTATTTCCCTCATTAAAATGCAATTCAATTTATAACATTTTTGACATGCGTTTTTCTGGATTTTTTTGTTGTCTCTCACGATTCAAATTAACCTACCATTAAAATTATAGACTGATAATTTCTTTGTCAGTGGGCAAATGTACAATCAGGGGATCAAATACTTTTTTCCCTCACTGTATACCATTAATAGAAGTGTGCTTACTTGCCTTCTGTGTATCATTCTTGAGCTAACTGTTATTTTGGTGCTCTACAAACAGCACTTGCATAAAAAAATGGCATGAACATCGCAGACATTTTTTGTAATACAGTGACCCAATCAGACAAAAAAACAACACAAAAACAATAAAAAAAAATTTGAAGAAGAGATGATTACCATTACATAGTTGTATATTCTGTTAATAGGATTATATATATATATATATATATTACAGTATATACACGTGTGTGTATATATATATATATATATATATATATATATATACTGTTGTAGCCCATTCGCTTAAAGGTTAGCCAGATTGTGCATTCTGAGATGCTATTCTGCTCTTTTCAATTGTACAGAGTGGTTATCTGAGTTACTGTAGCCTTTCTGTCAACTTGGACGAGTCTGACCATTCTTCTTCAAATTATCTCTGCAACAAGGCCTTTCCCTCTACAGAACTGCTGCACACTGGACGTATTTTATTTATTTAAATTTTTTTGGCACCATTCTGAGTAAACTCTAGAAACTGTTATGCGTGAAAATCCCAGGAGATCAGCAGTTACAAAAATACTCATATCAGCCTGTCTGTCACCAGCAATCATGGCATGGTCCAAATCACTGAGATAAAAGTTTTTTTATTTTTAATTTACTGAAGCTCCTGACCCTTATCTGCAAGATTGTATGCATTGCACTGCTGCCACGCAATTGGCTGATTAGATATTTGCATGAATATGTAGGTGTACAGGTGTTCCTAATAAAGTGTCAGTGAGTATATGTGTGTGTGTTTGTGTGTGTGTGTTTGTGTGTGTGTGTGTGTGTGTGTGTGTGTGTGTGTGTTTGGCGGGTTTGGGTGGCATACGTGCAAATTCTTACAAACTGGTAATTACAAGGGTATTATGCTATAAATGTGGTTTATGAGGACATGTTTAGTGTCCCCATAATTCAAATTGATTAAAAAAACATACTAAACTATGTTTTTTTTTTTTAAATGTTAAAATGCAGGAAGTTTTTTGTGAGGGTTAGGTGTAGGTTTAGGGGATACAATCTATAGTTTGTACAGTATAAAAATATTTATGGAGAGTCCTCATAAGGATAGCTGCACCAACGTGTGTGTGTGTGTGTGTGTGTGTGTGTGTGTGTGTGGCAAATCTGGCAACTTTGTGCAATTTTCAGACATGTATAATTGTTTCCTGAGAATCGGAATGGATCAAAAGCAATGACTGACATTTCTCAGGTGTTTTGCCATTCATCCCCGTATACGATCATAAATGGCGACTTCAAGGAAAAAGTTATGTGACTGAAACAGATGAATAGCCTCCCAAATGTCTGGCTTCCTTTAAAGTGCCTTTAGGGCTTATGTCATCATTATTACTTAATGAGTAAACAATGCATTCAATGTTGTTTAATGGGTGCATGGTTAAATTCACAGATCTGTTAAGACTGTTCTCTTGGTAGACAGAGAGTACCCATGTGAACTGAAAACTTAAGTGTGTGAAAGAGAGAAATTACTCTCTCTTTCCCATTTGGTCTGCTTTAATGAGAAAGGAGATGAGCACTTTTTAGAAAGCCATTTCAAAAGCCAACAATATTAGGGAGAAAGATTAGACGACTCAGATTGACTGGCTTTATCAGGTCCGAGGCCTTTCAAATGGATCCAGTTTTCAACAGCTCTGCCAACTCATCTATCTAAAGCTCCATTATGCTTGGCTCCACACAGAGGCTCTGACACTGTTCCTCTTATCAGTCTGACTTAATGAAGCTGATTTCTAACCTGCTGATTATAAATTTGCATGAACTCTAAATATTTGTCTGAACCCACTTATTTAGTGTGTTGAATATTATTTGTGTTTAGTTGTAGTGATAAAAGTAATAACTTCAATGCCAGATATCATTAATCAAATAATATTTGATTAATCACCATCCCTAAGGCAAAATAATACAGCACGCCTGGTTATTTATGTGCACTGTAAATCAGAGCTGATGTTATGTGATAAAGAGCATAATCAATGTATCATATAAATTCATGCTCTCTGGCAGATGCCAGAGTTCTCTATGCACAGCTTTTCCCAATAAAAGTGGCCCAAGAAAGCCTCTTCAAAACAACATAGTAAACAGGACCCAGGGGAGCTCTCACAGGTTCAGTGTGGCAAATAGATACTTTACACTGGCTATGGTAATCTTCTTGACAGAATATAATATGGAATTATAATGGCTTACTCTAGATTGATTGAACCAGTCCGTGGTGTTGTGCTATATTTCGAGCGCTGTAGCCATATCATTAGTGGCCTTTTCCCTGACTGAGCCGCTGAAGGTTGAAGACAGTGGTGCCAGAGGGAGCGAAAATGACTAAACCCCAGGCCCTTAAATGAACTCACTCCATCTACACCTTGAGCGTGACCTTGCACTGAGTCAGGGAAGTGTGCTGGCACTGATCCATCCCTCCCAGTCACAAATAAAACCGATTCTTCTCCCTCCGCTCTAACTTTGATTACACTTCTAAAAGCTGATAAATGTTCACAATATTAAACATTAATTTAATATTGGAGGATTCACATCTCATTGAATCTTACCGGTGGCTGTGAGTCATTCTTCTGGCACCAAAACTCCAGGGAGATGCGAGCATTACTGCAATTCTGTTCAGCAGTTGGGATATTTACAACTCTGTTGTGTAAAAATTCTTGTAACCTCCTCAATTGAGCTAAACATACCTTCAATGTTTCTCTGTTGGTTCTACAGACAGCACTGCTAGCATATATGTTATGAGGAAGGGCTTCAGCAGAATGACCCAGGATGTATACCACCTTCCAATCGAGATCAACGACAACGGTGTACCCCCCATGAGCAGCACCAATACCCTTATAGTCCGTGTATGCAGCTGTGACAGCAAAAACACCATCCTCTCTTGTAATGTGGAACCTTTCATCCTGACAGCAGGGCTTAGCACCGGAGCCCTGATTGCCATCTTGGCTTGTATTGTTATTCTACTGGGTGAGTATTAGACTTTATTTTAGAGGACTAAAAGATTCATATTATTGTCCTGGGCCCATATTCACAAAAATTATTAAGGCTAAAATTAGCAGAAGCAGAAATTTAAATTAAAAATAAGGGGCACGTCACTCCTTGTCTATCTATCTATCTAGTGAAATATATATATATATATATCATTGTCTGTATTTGCTGACAAATAGCGGATCCTTGTCTACCAATCACTGTGGGCGATTTAAAAGAGCGTGCTAATAAAACATGACGTCATCTGTAGCAACGAGTTCAACTCCGCCTTACTCTTATCTTAAGATTTCCTTACTTTGCTCTAAGCAGTTTTGTGAATAGTTTTTAAGCAAAAACACTTAGCTAGGAATTCTTTGGAGATCTCCTAGTTGTAAGATAAAAATCTTTGTGAATACGGGACCTGATGTACAGTATTTTATCATCAACATATATATATATATATATATATATATATATATATATATATATATATATATATATATATATATATATATAAGCCTGCAGTATAAAAAAGGTTGTTAATAAGAGACATCTAGTTTGACTGGCAGAAAGGGGTTTCACCCCAAAAAAAATCTAAATTATGTCTTTATCTACTAGGCATCATGTTGTTCCAAACCTGACTTTCCATTTTTCCTTTCCTTCTTCCATGTAACACACACACACACACACACACACACACACACACACTCAAAGTTTAAATATTCACATGTCTGTTCACCTTTTAATGAAAGTGAATGTTGACTCCATTTACATAGAAGTAAAAGTAATGACTTGTGCACTATTTTCTAAGTCTTTTGAAACCATTCTTTCATTTCATTCTTGATGAACAGAAAAGTCGATATTCGCTCTGAAATCTAATCAAACCAGTGACCAGCATTTTTTTTCATCCATTTCAAATATATAAAATTACACACTATATATTAATATTAAAATAAACCAATACTCAAAGATCTTTTTTAGTGGACCAAAAGGATCACCATTCTTTTTGAATTCACAAAATTCCTGGCCTTGATCTCTTTTTGGCACACTTTAGTATTTTAGTATTTATTTATTTAATCAGGGTTAACAAACATTAATTATTAACATTAGCATTAATTAACATGTCAATATAAATGTGCCAGATTTAGCCAAAATGGCTCATTTTCATCTACCATCCCTGAGCAGGTTAAGGGGGAAAATGTACTAACCAAAACACTCTATACAAACAATACAACATGTTCAAAGAGGGAAAAAAACACACTTTAAAAAGTATCTATCTATCTTTCTGTCTGTCTGTCCATCCATATATATATATATATATATATATATATATATATATATATATATATATATATATATATATAATGATAACATTCAGATACACTGCAGATTACAGAATACATCCTGTAAAATGTCATTTGTAACGTATTTCCGTTAGATTATTCAAGGTCAGTAACATATTCTAAATACTTTGGATTACTTCTTCAGCACTGGTAGATTTTTTTCAATTGTTTTGACTATAAAATCTCTCAGTACAGTAAGACAAAATATACTTTAAAAATTAATTATCTGAAAAACCTAAATATCTTATGCAGTGTTGTTTCTAAAACAAAATAAATCAAATTGATCTTGTTTTAAGGATTTTTAGATATTTTTACAGGAAAACATTACACAACTTATTATCAAGAATAAAATGTTTGCCCTAATGTCAAATCTCTTACTAGAAAAAATAAATTAGGATCCATCGTGAATTTTCTTGATACAAAAAATAGGATCGTGTCTGGTAACACATGTCTGTGCATGTAAAATGGCTAGAAATAGCATTTTAGTTTAGCGTAAAGCTGACAATTTACACAAGGTTTGTTGTATTTCTTCTGCTCCAAACTTACTTCATCCTTACTTCTCTGTCTGCTTGTATGAATTTAACACATCATAAGAAAGTGTTTCACCGCTGTTCAAATGCACTTTGGATCACATCATTTGTATAAATGTTTTCCATCTGAAAGGACTAAATATTAAATGAAACAAATGACAATAAAATGTAAAGTAATTTCTTCTGTAATCAAAATACTTTTTGAATGTAACTGTATTCTAATTAACATTTATTTAAATTGTAACTGTACAGTTACTTATATTTAGTATTTTAAATATGTAATCCCATTACATGTATTCTGTTACTACTCTAACCTCTAACTATATATATATATATATATATATATATATATATATATATATATATATATATTAGGGCTGTTGATTTAACACGTTAATTCAGTGCGATTAATTTTACAAAATATAACGCGTTAAAAAAAATTACGCAATTAATCGCATGCCCACGGAACATAATAGCGAAGATTCCTGAGAAATGCAAGCTTGTAGTACCACCTGTTTACTCCAGAGTAAGTGAAATTTCAGCTGTATGAGCAACGAGCAGTTTGTACAGTGAAGAAAACAACCCACAACATAGACATGCATTACGTTATTGTGTTCAAAACACTCGAAGGAGCGCAAATGCGATCTTAGGGATCTCAAGATGTGTGTAAAGATTGAGTATTAACCTATATTTAACTTGACACAGTGACCTAAAAATTTTATGTTTATGACGCAACACACCCGAGACGTTTGACATAGGTGTAAATTGACGGGCCCTTAAACAAGCCCTCATAATAAATCTCCACAAATTCACTTGTTAATGAATTGCTGTGAACTGTATGCCAATGATTGACTTATGATCAATAATATGGTAGTAAACAATACATTGTATTCTAAAGCCGCTTTTTGTATGGCCTTATCAATGATTAACTCTTCTGCTACAGGAATGTAAAGCATTTTAATATATATATATATATATATATAATTTTTAAATATTTAAAGATAACTATGTATAATTATATATTGATATAAATATGTATAATCATTATATATTGAGTTATTGTTATATGAGGGGCTTTCTCAGCAAATATTTGTATATGCGTTTAATCACGATTGTACAATGTAATGTGACACAATGTAATGGGGCACAATATAATTAATTCGATTAAAAATTTTAATCGATTGACAGCCCTAGTATATATATATATATATATATATATATATACACAAGTCATTCAAACTCATTTTTTAACCACTCCACAGATTTACTATTTGCAAACTATAGATTTGGCAAGTAATTTAGGACATCTGCTTTGTGCATGACATGAGTAATTTTTCCAACAATTGTTTACAGACAGATTGTTTCACTATTAATTGACTATATCAAAATTCCAGTGGGTCAGAGGTTTACATACACTGTTAACTGTTAACTGTGCTTGGAAAATTCCAGAAAATGATGTCAAGCCTTTAGACAATTAGCCAATTAGCCTCTGATAGGAGGTGTACTGAATTGGAGGTGTACCTGTGGATGTATTTGACGGCCTACCTTCAAACTCAGTGCCTCATTGCTTGACAGCATGGGGAAATCTAAATAAATCAGCCAAGACCTCAGAAAAAACAACTGTGGACCCTCTACAAGTCTGGTTCATCCTTGGGAGCAGTTTCCAAATGCCTTAAGGTACCAAGTTCATCTGTACAAACAATAGTATGCAAGTATAAACACCATGGGCCCACGCAGCCATTTTACTGCTCAGGAAGGAGACATATTCTTAATGTAGTTTGGTGTGAAAAGTGAAAATCAATCCCAGAACAAGAGCAAAGGACCTTGTGAAGATGCTGAAGGAAACCGGTAGACAAGTATCTATATCCACAGTAAAATGAGTCCTATAATTGACATAACTTGAAAGGCTGCTCAGCAAGGAAGAAGCCACTGCTCCAAAACAACAAGTAAAAAGCCATATTACAGTTTGCAAGTGCACATGGGTACAAAAATCATTTTTGGAGAAATGTCCTGTGGTCTGATGAAACAAAAATTTAACTGTAGGCCCTGACCTCTATCAGATAGAAAATTTGTGGGCAGAACTGAAAAAGCATGTGTGATCAAGGAGGCCTACAAACCTGACTCAGTTACACCAGTTCCGTCTGGAGGAGGAATGGGCCAAAATTCCAGCAACTTATTGTGAGTTATACAATTTAAAGGTAATGCTACCAAATACTAACAAAGTGTATGTAAACTTCTGACCCATTGAGAATGTGATGAAAGAAATAAAAGATTAAATAAATCATTCTCTTATTCTATTATTCTGACATTTCACATTCTTAAAATAAATTAGTGATCCTAACTGACCGAAGACAGGGAAAGTTCCCTTTACAAAAAGCTTGACTATGATGCTGCGCTTTGCTAAGCGATATGGGGAACGACCCAGTCGTGAACGAGCTGTGAATATGTGTGTAACACGTCAATGAACATTGACCGGAATTTATAGCCTCGGCTGATGTAGTCATTAGACGCACCTGTGGCCAGGCTATAAATGGATGCGTCACCAGGTGTCGTCAGATCCTCTTTTTTCAGAGCGATTCTGTGTGTGTGTGTGTGTGTGTGTGTGTGTGTGTGTGTGTGTGTTACACAAACCCTGTAATAAAGCGGCTGCAGAATTGTTTCGCGCTCGCCTCCCTTACTTCCGGGAGTCGCCACATTTCTTTCGGGGCACTCTCCCCAGACCCAGCTGGTCCTTCCCGTGATCTCGAAGCGCGCTTCGGCGCCTCTTCGGTTCATGAGGGGGGTGGAGCGCTGAACCTCTGTACATTTCACGCACAATAATAAAGCGGCTGAGAAATTACTCGAGGTGATTACGCAGGCTGTGGCCAGACTAAACCTAGACTGGCCACACGAACAAGAGACCCTCCCCAAACGCTCCAAACTATTAGACAAATTTCTGTCTGGTGGCCAAAATAATTAAATAAATAAAAGAGGGAATGGAACTCTATATCAGTCCCTTCCTTTCTTCTATGACCTCCATAACAAGTATTTTCCTTATGGAGGAAATTTATACTTCCTGTGTCTTCGTGCCCTCGACGTTGGTGTATTCAACTATCGTGGGTGCTGAAGCTCAGGGGAATTCGGTGATGCCGCCAGTAGAAGAGACACCTGCGGGTTTTCTCTCGCCTGGCTCGGCATCATCGCTAAAGAGACCTACTCTCCCCACAAAGCTGTGCAGGACCACCTCCACGCTTGTGGGGAAAGCTTATCAGGCAGCAGGTCAGGCTGGTGTTACCCTGCACACTATGGCAGTGTTACAAGCGCACTAGGCTAAATCTGTTGAAGGACCTGAGTGTGGTCACCTCACTCAGGAGGAGGGGCCATCGGCCATCGGCCACCCAGCCCCGCCCCGGTCCTTCTAGACGGGAGGCTCTAAAACAAAATGTGACGAATCGTGCTCCCCCTCGTAAAGACTGGGGTCCAGTTCGTCACCCTCAGCAGCCCCCAATGCAAGACCTCAGGGGATAGATTTCTAAGAAAAAGAAACCCTGACAGTCTTGTACCCAGCCTTGTGGGGGTAGTTCCCCTCGGGACGGGGCGCGTGTATCATCCACTTCGGCCCTCCCGATACCCTCACGAAACCTCTTCACTCCCACTGCCTTTGGTGTTTTGGGTGATAGAGGCTTCCAACAAATAGTTGGGTGTACCGTTGCTTCCTGCCTTGATCCAGGATGCGGAACACTCGACATCCCCTCAACAGGAAGTGTCAGAAATAATACCCATCTCAGAGAACCTAGCAGCGTGGAAAATTCTGCCTGGTATTTCTATGTGGGTTCTAGAATCAGTAGAAAGAGGCTACAGAATTCTATTTGCTCGCCGTCCCGTGAAACCGTGACAGGCATGTCTACTGTGGAAAGAACTGCAAAATCTCTTGGTAAAGGGGCCATAGAACATGTTCCCCTTCCATAGAAAGAATCAGGTTATTACAGCAAATACTTCCTGGTTCCCAAGAAGGGTGGGGGGTTGCGTCCGATTCTAGATCTTTGGGGCTTGAACGCTCGGTGTTCAAGTCCTAGATCTGACTATCGAGACGATCGTGTCACAAGCCCAACATCATGTTTGGCTGGTCACCATCGATCTCATGGACGCATATCTTCATATAGAGCCACAGCACAGGAAGTTCCTGAGGTTCGCTTTCGGGGGCGAAGCCTTCCAGTATCGGGTTCTTCCATTTGGCCTAGCCCTATTAACCCGCACATTCAGAAAATGCATGGATGCAGCACAGGCTCTTCTGCGACTCCAGGGCATCCGCATTCTGAATTTTATAGACGACTGGCTGATACTAGCGCAGTTCCAAGAACTGGCAGTTCAGCACAGGGATATCGTCTTGACGCATCTGGGGGTTATATGGAATTCGGTCTCGATGCAGGCACAATCGTCTCCCGCACGAATCGTTTCCATTCAGAACACCCTGAGCAAGGTCAGGCTAGGTCGAGGTTGCACTGCTTGTCAGTATCATTGAATACTAGGTCTCATGGCGTTGGTGTCCGCGGTGATCCCTTCGGACCTTCTGCACATGAGACCGCTTCAGCTGTGGCTGGAAGTCAGGGGGTTTTATCCGAGGGCCGGTCCCCTAAGGCAAATAAGGGTTACGCGCCACGTGCTTCGTTCCCTTTCTAGGTGTCTTGTCGTCGCAGGCTGCTAACGACAGATGCCTCCCTGACGGGCTGGGTAGCGGCCTTAAGTGGTCGTCCGGCTTAAAGGGATAGGAGGGTTGTCAGTTCGGTTGTCACAGTAACTGTTTCAAGCTGATGGCCGTATTTCTGGCCCTGAAATACTTCCTCCTGAGGCTGCCATGTCTTGGTGCGGGTGGGCAATACAGTGGTAGCCTCTTACGTAAACCATCGGGGGGATCCACGTTCACGTCAGCTGAATTTCTGGCATGTTGGATTCTCCTTGGGGCCCAGGGCAGCTCCTGTCACTCAGGACAGTTTCATCCCTGGATGCCCGTGTGTGTGGGAGCAGATTTACTGAGGTAGTGAACAAATCTAGGGCAGAAGAGGACCTCTTCACCTCTATGATAGCGCAATGTCTCCTATACTTCTCCCTAAGTCACCCAGCCCCCTTGGGTCTGGACTTAAAGGCACATACATGACCCTGAATGTGTCTGTATGCATTTTTGTCCCCCGGTTTTTCTGCTTCCGGGAGTCTTGGCAAGGTTCGCCAGCAAGGGTCTTGCCTGCTTCTAATGGCGCTGCGCTGGCCGAACAGGATATGTTTCTCGAATGCCTCTCCTCGATGGCTCGCCTTGGGCGATTCCGAACAGGAAGGACCTTCTCATAACTGGCCCGAATTGTGAAACCTTTCATGCTTGGCCCCTAAGGGTACCAACTGAGGTTCACAGGG
Source organism: Moxostoma hubbsi (assembly GCA_032164185.1). NCBI lineage: Eukaryota > Metazoa > Chordata > Actinopteri > Cypriniformes > Catostomidae > Moxostoma > Moxostoma hubbsi. Next base: position 21,954,524 of record JAVLUX010000003.1, read on the forward strand.
CTTTCTCTTGAGGTTATCGAGACCATTTCAAGTGCTAGGGCTCCCTCCACTTGGAACTGATCTGGGTAGATTTTACAGGGCAGAAGAGGACCTCTTCGCCTCTGTTGATAGCCCCCCTAAGTTCATATTACAGAACCAGCCAACTGCCAGTTTGCTTCAGTTCTGGATTTTCTGTAGAATGAACTGTCAGCGGGCACTTGCCTCACCACTGCCAGGTTCTATGTGGCCTCCACTGCAGTTTGCCACGCCTTGGTGGGCGGGGTGCCCCCTAAGAGGCATCCTTGCTAGGACCTCTTCATAGGGTAAGACCCCCTTTTTAGACCTCTAGAGTCAGCGTTTGGTAGACTTCTGACTCTCAAGATGGTTTTTCTTATAGCAATTACATCTCTAAGGAGACTTGGGAACCTACAGGCTCTGTCTCTTTTGCCGGCCTGTTTAGAGTTTGCCCCAGAATGACCAAAAGCATTCTTTGCACGCTCACCCTAACTACCTGCCCAAGGTGCCTTTAGTGACCCTTGGCCGGTTATTTTCTAAGCCTTCTGCTCCCTGCTGTTTTTAACGCCGGAGCAGCTAAGACTTCTCAGACTTTGTCCAGTCTGTACCCTTCAGACTTATGTCCACCGCTTTTGCTAGTGGCGTAAAGTCAGGGCAGCAATTCTTCACTTGGAAGCCATGACCGGGGGGCGGTCACTTCCTGGCAGACTATGTCACTTTGGGTGAGGGACATTATTGCCCCGGCCTACGAGGCGCCCGGTCATTGAAGCTTCGCCAGTATGTTTTAGGGTGCACTCTACCAGAGGGCTCTCCTCCTCTAAAGCCTTGGCTAGAGGTCTCCCTCTGCAGCAAGTTTGTGATGCGGCAGGCTGGTCCTCTCCGCACATGGTTTGGATGTTCATGCTACTCCGGGCTCTTACGCCCCTGAGTCGACATCTACGCTCATGTCTAAGCAAGTTTGTGATGCGGCAGGCTGGTCCTCTCCGCACACATTCATCTGGATTTATGGTCATGTTACTAGATGTTCCTGCTACCCCAGGCTCTTATGCCCTTGGGTCGACATCTACGCTGATGTCTAAGCAAGTTTGTGATGCGGCAGGCTGGTCCTCTCCGCACACCTTCTTAGATCTTATGGCTTAAATCTTTCATGTCTGAACAAGTTTGTGATGCGGCAGGCTGGTCCTCTCTGCACACATTCTTCAGGCTCTATGGTTTGGATGTTCATGCTACTCCGGGCTCTTATGCCCATGAGTCGACATCTCGAGTTCATGTCTGGTCAAGTTTGTGATGCGGCAGGCTGGTCCTCTCCGCACACATTCATCAAATTTTATGGGTTAGATGTTTTGCTACTCCGGACTCTTACGTCCTTGAGTCCACATCTCAGCTCATGCCTAAACAAGTTTGTGATGCGGCGGGCTGGTCCTCTCCGCACACATTCATCAAATTTTATGGGTTAGATGTTTTGCTACTCTGGACTCTTATGTCCTTGAGTCGACATCTCAAGCTCATGTCTGAGGCCTCTCGCGTTCTTGTGAGCACACTTCACAACCGTAGGGGTCCAGACAGCCCCAGTGCGGCGGCGTGGGCATTGCGTTCCCCATAGCGCTTAGCAAAGCGCAGCATCATAGTGAAGCTTTTTGTAAAGGGAACGTCTCGGGTTACATGTGTAACCCTTGTTCCCTGAAAAAAGCGGAACGAGATGCTGCGCTTCTTTGCCGCACTGGGACGTCCCAGGACTGCTCTTCAAAAAGAAGTATCTGACGACACCTGGTGATGCATCCATTTATAGCCTGGCCACAGGTGCGTCTATTGACTACATCAGCCGAGGCTATAAATTCCGGTCAATGTTCATTGAAGTGTTACACACATATTCACAGCTCGTTCACGACTGGGTCGTTCCCCATAGCGGTTAGCAAAGCGCAGCATCTCGTTCCGCTTTTTTCAGGGAACAAGGGTTACACATGTAACCCAAGACGTTTTCTATGAATAAATGTCAGGATGTTAAATGTATTTGTCTTAGGTGTATGTAAACTTATATAAACTTATATATAAATGTATATGTATACTTATACTTCTAAATTTATGTATACATATATATAGGGAAAGATATTGACAATTTTGATTTTACAGCAACTAGATTTTTACATTTCTAGTGAAACACCATGGCTTGTTTGTTGTTTTAAGTCTGCTGGAATTCTGTTCCAGTAGTGGGTCAAAAAGTCAAAGTATACTTCATTGTCCCCATGGGGAAAATTGGTGTGGACTTCACGTTGCTACATTTCACTGAACATTAAAATTCACACACAGTACCACACACAGCATACACACAATAATAAGAAAAAATGCTCTGAAAGCAAAGGCTAATTGACTAAAAATAGCTCTCTAAATGGTACTGTATGTTGCAATTACCCCTCTTATTAATGTACATATTGAAAATGGGTGGAGCAAAATGGATTTTAAAAATCAACAATACATCTCAAAATTTAATCAGATGTTCCCAACTTAAAAAAATAAATAATAAATAAATAAAAAAGAATACTTAGTTAAAATATCACTATGATGGAATCTGAGTTTTTGTCTAAATCATTCAGAGTTTGCTAATAAACTGTTTCAACAGGCTTAATAATGGGCTTACATGTATGTGTCTAAGTAATCATGCAATAAGTGATATGGGGAAGAATCATAGCATTCATAAATAACACTGCTTCCTCTTTGGTCAAATTGTTTCTAATAAATCTAAGAATGTCTAAATTGAATTTCACAGTGATATGTCTGTATCTGAGATGTCTTACAGTTCATCCATCACAGTGGTTGGCACACAAGCAAAATTACATGCCTCTGCACAAAATGTACCCAAATTTGGCTGGTGGTGGGCATTAATTACACCCTGGACCAGATGCATGTCAACATAAGCATTTCACTACACAATGGTCTGAAGTCTGTCTTGCATAGGCTTTATGTATTTATAGAACAAATGCTTTACAGAGAGTTTAAGATACAGCATCATAATTTATTTACTTTGTTCATCCCTAGAAGATGATCAGAACTGTTTCATTGGGATTTCAAATTTATTCTAATGTCTAAGCATATGAATGCATATTTTGGAGCTACAATGCTCTACTTCTTCATTTCCCAAATATATAAGCTGTCTCAAGTTAAATGGACTTGCTAATTTATCAAGTATTCCCAGCAACTACAAGAAAACTGTTTCTAATGAGATTAGAGAAGCATCATAGCAAATTATAACTGTGCTAGATGCTATTTCTATTCTTTTAGTGTTGACCTGACATTTGTTTGCATGTCTGCAGCGATTGTGGTGCTGTTTGTGGCCCTGCGCCGCCAGAAGAAGGAACCTTTGATCATATTTGAGGAGGAAGACATTCGAGAGAACATCATCACTTATGATGATGAAGGAGGTGGAGAGGAGGACACAGAGGCATTTGACATCGCCACCTTACAGAACCCAGATGGTGCCAACGGTTTCCTACCCCGTAAGGACATCAAGCCTGAGCTGCAGTATCCCATGCGTCTGAGGCCTGTAGCCAACAGTGTGGACGTGGACGATTTCATCAAAACACGGATTACTGATGCGGACAATGATCCCACAGCGCCACCATATGACTCCATTCAGATCTACGGTTATGAAGGGAGAGGCTCTATTGCTGGCTCTCTCAGTTCCTTGGAGTCAGTGACCACAGATTCAGACCTGGACTATGATTACCTCCAAAGCTGGGGGCCACGTTTTAAGAAACTTGCTGATCTATACGGCACCAAAGACTTGGCTGATGAAAACTCTTAACGTTCACTCAAATAAATCCTTTAACATCTCCCTCCACTCTGCCCTCCTCCACTAACTGTGTGTTCTTTGTGAAGTTTACTATAAGTATTCCTTGAGTTTATCAATTCATAGTAAACTTTAGTTTGTTTGTTTGTTTCAAGTATACGTACAGTATACTCGATGCTGGGAGGGTCATGTGTATGATCACAGTGTGTTATGGGGGAGCCAGAAGGATAGAAATAAAAATTGTATAAAAAGAAAAAAAGATAAAAGAGACACCTCAATGGGATGTTTTAGTGTGTATGAAATCAATAAAATTCACTTTTGATGTTTTTAGGTTCGCAAGTTTGAGGTTATGGATGTGGATCACAGAGAGACATAGACTTGTTGAAACTGTGAATGAGCTGACGAAGAAAATAAAAAACAGTTGCCTTATTAAGAAATCTGGAGAGAACAACAGCAAATGACGGCTTTTATCTTCTGTAGCGCCTCCATATTGTCTTCGGAGATATTGTCCACAGGTCCTCTTATTTTCTGGAAGCAGATGGATCCAGCAAAAATAGACTCTTCTGTCATCTGTGTTTATGTCATCTGGGTAAAAATCCTTAAGCCCAGTTCCATCGTTGAACAATCACAAAGAAAGACCTATGAGCTCAAAAATCGCCTTAACTAAATGGACACTCTTGCAACGCAGTGCATTTTTTTGTAACTTGAAAGCTATATCCTAAAGCAAGCTAAAGTCCTTATAACGTATGTACAGTACAATGTGCAAAATATGTCTCTTGAGGATCAATCTTACACCTATCGGTTTATGTAAATCTTTCTCTCTCTTTTTTCATTATGCTGATATAATTATTTTCAGTTTTCATCATTTACCATTTTCTTTAATGGCTTTTGTTATTCTCCTTGTGAGAAAATTGCAGTCTGTCCTGTCGTAGTGAGAAATGGCTAATTTCTATGTCAATTTTATGGTAACTATTTGTACAATTTTAAAGTTCTTATTTTAGTATACATATAAATATCAGTATTTCAACATGTAAGAAAAATATTACAGCATCACACTTATATTTTATGAACATTGTACTGTTGCTTTATTATGTGCTTCTATCTGAGAAGCAAAACCTTTGAAATAAACGCTCTTTTTAAAAAACGATTGATGGCGGTAATACATGTGTGAACAATATATCTATTATCGGATTGCACAATTCATAATCATTGCAGCACGAGTAATGATTCAACAAAGGTTGAATTAGGACACAGGGTCTTAGAGCAATGCATCACATGAATTGCATTCACACTTACAGAGACATGCAGAGCTTTTCACCAGTTTGAGTGCTTTCCAGTGGTGGGTCTCTCTCCATTGTCTCCCAACAGAGAGCCGTGCATTCTTTCCTCTCCCAGGGTTGCCAGACACAGAAAGGTCAACGTGCACTTTGTTAAAAGAAGGGAAAAAAGAATGAAAAGGAAAGTAGCATTACATAAAACTGAACTTCAGCCCACCTGAATGAGATTTGACACCAATTTCCCTGAAGGGGCTTGGAGATAAACAGAAGAGCACTGCTGCAGGCCATTCTCGCCCATGCAGGAGGACTACACATGCTGTAGCCATCTATAAAGCACAGGAAATAGCTTCTGATGATAAAAGTATACCCTGTGGTAACGTAGCCTTTAGCTATTCTCCAAAGAACCCTGCTGACCACGCTCTCAACAAGCAGCTAAAACACATGCCCTTTAAATATACCGGTTTGTTGTATCTTATTTATTTCACCCATGATATTGTCAGAGAAAACTGTTTCTGAACATCATGTTGTATATGATGTGGCCACAAGCAGTTCTTAGCAGTAAAACATGTCACTTAGGATAGCATTATGCATGTTTCATGTTTTTTTTTCCTTGTCATGTCAATGTTGAAAGAAGTGTTGTATCTACAAACTAGATCATGGGAGAGTGATCTGATGTGTACTAGCAGTGGAGATGTTGCCTCTTGTTAACCAATTATTGATCCAACCAGTGCACCACAGATGGTTGTCTTTCACAATCCTCCTGCAATCCACAGAATTCCACTGTTGCTTTTTCAACAACACGGCTTATTATGTGTTGTTGAACGGGATTTATGGTTGATGAGAAAAATTTTGTCTGCCCAAATCTTGGTATTAACTGGGTTTTAGAACTTTGCTAAAAATTCTATAGTTTTGCAGGGTTTTGCTACAATATAGAAAGCAGAAAAGGTAAAATGTAACATTTATACACAAAGAACTGTGAGTGCTTATTGATAGCTTTAAATCTACTGCATGAAAAGGCAGCTTGTTTAAAATTATCTTGTGATACAGTGTCCTACCTGCAGTGTGAAATGTTAAGCCCTTCTAAAACTACTTTAAACAGCATTTTTCAAATTGTATTATAAAGATTGCGCAAGCAGTTTCATAACCTCATATTAATTGAAAGAGTATTAAATACTGAGACAGACTAAATGGCATATTTGTAAATTTGTACTAGTGAAATCAAAAGGTTGATTAAAAGTAGACAAAAAAACAAAAAACATTAGAAAACATGCTTTCCTTTAAACAAATATAGACCTATGCATTTTAACCTAAAATCTTGATGTTGAAAAAAAATAATAAAAGTCAAATTGCCAAATGTTAATTTCTATTTTAATTACTGAAATACAGTGGCATAACACATTGAAATAAATTTGAAAGTCTTCCTCAGATCTAGTGTATGAAGTTATATATTTTCAGTTAGAGTAGAAGGAGCTGATGGAATTATGAATTCCATACATTAGTATGAGAGGCGAGATGTATTTTATACCACATTATAAAGTTATTATATATATAAAAAAATCTAATGAATAAATAGTAAAATAAATAAATCTGCTGCCGTATGCTGTATCTTCCCTATGGTGTGAGGTATAAAAAAAGGGGGGCAAGATAGCACAAGAGTAATCTGAGGTGTACTAGTGGGGATGCAGCCTCCTGTTAGTTGATTAGTAATTTACTAACCATTACTAACCATTGCAATACAGATGCATGTCAATAACAATCCTCATGCAACTCTCAGAATCCCGCTGTTCCTTCTTAACAACACAGCTGATTACTTTAGAATGGGGTTTACAGTTTATGAAGAATGTCCTGTCTGCTGGAATCTTGTCAGTACTGAAGTGGGTTGACAAAAATTTTGAGGATTCTTGCTACAGCTTAGAAAGCAAGACGGGTAAATTTCACATTTACACGTAAAGGACTGTGAGTGGGTTTTGAAATATTTTCAGGGTTATAGAACAGGGGGCATGTGTCTCCTGTTTCTATTGGATGACAGTGGGTGGCATGGGCCCCTCAGGAGCACAAAGATGTACCTGGAAAACAGCTTTTACCTTCATCACATCTAATTTATGTTTAGCCGTGTTTTGTTTTCATTATGAGAGTAAATAATAATAATAATGTAAGTTTTGTTATTATATTTACTCATATGTAGCATCATACACCAGGAAATTACAGCATGACCTGTTTTGAAATAAATTATGGAATCATATGCCAGCTTTGTGTAGATTACTAATACAGTTCTTTCTAATGTTAATGTACTCTGCATTATATAACTGAATAAATCATGCTAATATATTTTTTTTTCTTCAATCAGCAGCATAAGCCATTATTTTCTTTGTGTTGTCATTCACCACTAAGCCCTCAATTAAGAATTGTTACTGTTCTCACAGATCTTGTATTGTCTTTTATATATATATATATTGGATTGGTTTCACCAGGAAATGCAAACCTGGTCTGTTATTTGATTGTTACAAGCTGACTATTAAGCTTGTAAGCCTGAAATACTAAGAGGCTATTAAAGCAAATGCCGTAGCCTCAGATGTTTGTAAAGAGACAGAGAAAAGAATGGAGGGGAAACATCTAGCATTTGACCTTGAGTCAAAACAAGAGGCTTCTGGAATTATGCTTCCACGTGAGTTGCTCCTACTCTTTGTGAGCTACAGGAGGGCAAAAATGTGGAAATGTGTGGAAAAAAACAAGTTTAACTTGTTTCATGATTTATGGTGTGTCAAAGGAAACTAGCAATAGCTTAGCTTCCATAATTCACAGCAGGATCCTTGCAAAGCTTCAGGGCCGTATTGCTTTTCTGCTCTGTGTCCCTCACCCACAGGGATGCAGGGATAAATTCATCTTTGTGCTTCAACAATATTGCACACTTTTTGCTGTTCTTCACGAAATACATTCAGAACACCTGGGACATTCACATGGCACCAAGATTTACCTCAAAGCATGGTGAAGATAGAAGCTCAGCAGCAGTTCCTTCAACACAGCTCCTTCTCAAATTATATCTTTCAAATTTCATTAAAAAAAAATAAAAAAAAAGCACCAAAAGTTTCTATGGTGTGTGTGTGTGTGTGTTGTGTGACATTGAAGTACTATGCAATGCTTTGATGATTGGAGTACCATCTAAATACTATGTTATGTAAATAAGGTAGTCAATCAGTACCATGCTATGTATATACAATGATATTACAGTTTATACTCTTACTGTACCACCCCAGTGATTTGGTGTAAGATAAAATAAAGAACAGGTACATCTGAACATGTTATTGCTACTATGTTGTTCTAAATGAAGAATGTGTTTTGTATTTCATGCAATAGCCTAATAAATAATCAAATTAATCCTCTTTAACTGCACTACATGAACCAAATGACCTTTCATAACTACTTAACTGTGATTTTTCTGTAGCTTTCCACTTTGTTCCAATTCCTCAGTGTGAAATGTCCTGACATTCATTGTGTTCCCAACTCAGAACAGGTAGTGCTTCGTGTGACAGCAGCCATTGTGACACGGGAGTTAGCATATTTAGGTCAGCGAATGCTAGATTGGGGAAAGGCTTCTGAGAATTATTTCTGGACTAACAGAGGTCTAGCTGTGTGAAAACAATTAAGATTTTGTCTTTAATTAACATTTTAGTTAATATAATTGTCTCCCAGGTCTTAATCGCTAGAGGTATGGCTAATTAAAACATATATCCTTCAAACTCTTAATAAGTAGGCATACCATGCATACTGATGTGATAGATCTAATCTGTCATATCTTTTCAAAATGTTCTACAATCTACACTTCTGTAACAGTCGTGTAGGAGTTGACAGGGGACAGTAACTACACCGAAGGCATGATCTGAAATACAATATCAGGGGCTAAAAACTGATCAGTGAAAAGACATTTGATAATCAAGGATATCTTATCAAATAGCCAATGCAAGCTGGAATCTCATCTAAGTATGCCAATTATTAACCTAATTCTAGTCTTTTAAATTAGGTCAATTAAGTCAATTCTCAAAAGTGGAGTCATTTAAAACTGGACATGTTCACTCTATCAGGAAATCCACTTTATTCAGGCTTTTTAATTTTATGAAGTCTTAACTTAAAATTATATTTTCTTCAAACATCATTTTTAACAATTTATTATCAACCTGATCTTAATTCTTAGGGAAAGATCAGCCCCAACAGCCTGTGCAACTGCCATTTACTCATTTGATTCAGCAGACCAACCAGACTGGGCATCTTTTTATCCTCAATAACATAAAATCAAATCCCAATGACACAATAAGGGTAAGGCCAATTTTAGTATCACTTTCATTCCTCCTCAGAGATATTACCACTTACACATTAATAATCATGTGTTGGTCAGATGCGTGTGTTTGTGTATGTGAAATTTACTTTACAACAAACATAATCTGCAGTCAGATGCTGCATATTACTTCAGTGAATTGTTTTATCATGGCACACAAAGTTCTGTGGATTTAAAGTGATGAAAACACATGAGCAGTGAGCAAAAACATTGATTTAAATTGAACCATGAGATGGATTCACAAATAGACCCAGTTTTCCACTCTTTTCTCCATCAAATGCAATGAATATGTTGGAGATTGAATATGTTCTTCCTTCAATAAATCAAGGTATTGACCATATGTTTTGCAATAACTCTAACTCTTTTTAACTGGCACCCCTGCTTTTGAGCATTTACCAGAGCATTCTGCTTTGTGTCAGCCATTTACATCTGTTTGTTTTTCTCCTACATTCTGTGCTCACATACTTTATTTTAATACAGCCGAATTCCCAATAAAGCTGTTCTTATTTACATATTTGTTCTGTTTCTGATGTCAGACAACGGAACGAGTATGAAATAGTGACTGAATCGCCACCCATTAAGACTACATGTTAACTAGTATTCATTTCCAAGTAGTTTCCAAGCTGCTGCTCTGCACTGCTAAAATCCTGATTTTATAACATAAGTTAAAGGCAATGGCTGTGCTGTGATTTCGGCTATATTTACATGTAAAATGATCACGCTAACAAAATCAAGTTAAAAGCCACACAATGTCTTATTTTATTTTTTTTCCTCACACAGCGCAAAGTTCCATCTGGGTAAAACACCACAAGAAGGAAGTTCTGTTTTCAGTTAGGGATGTCACTGGGATGATATACAAAGGAACATAGCAAAGAAAGAACATTTGAACATACAAGATACATTAACCATGGAGAATCTGTTGATATTTCTTTATATTCTCAGTATTTTTGGACAAAAGTTTTTTTTTCTCCCCTATTCTCCCTAATTTGGAATGCCCAATTCCCAATGCACTCTAAATCTTCATGGTGGCATAGCTCACTACAATTGCACAGGGTGGTTATCTAGTTAAATAGCCTTTCTGTTAGCTCAAACCAGTCTAGCCATTCTCAGTTGTCCTCTCTCATCAAAAAGGCGTTTCAGTCCACGGAACCGCTGCTCACTGGATGTTTTTTGTTTTTGGCACCATTGTAAACACTGGAGACTGTTGTGTGTGAACCTCCCAGGAGATCAGCAGTTACAGATATACTCAAACCAGCACCAACAGTCATGATGGTTTGTGTGACCATTAACTGAAGCTACTGACCTGTATTTGTGTGATTTTATGCATTGCACTGATTAGATAATTGCATGAATAAGTAGGTGTTCAGGTCTTCCTAATGATGTGCTCAATGAGTGTATCTAGGATAAAATAGGACTGAATAGAGACATCAAAATTAGAACATTTTACCAGCCCATCCCTACCTATTGTATCTAATTGTGCAATCACTTAAATTTTTGGATTTTGTGGATGCAGAAACTAAGGGAATAAAGAGATGCTTGAAAGCCACATCAAACTGCTTTTGAGGAATCTCTGCAAAGTCATAGATTTAGCCTGCTTAGAAGTACTGACCTTTTAGCCAATCCCAAATTCTCTGTTTAATCAGATATTTCACATGTAAATGCAAGATTAGAATGCAACCTTCATCAGCATCTGAGATAAGCCAATGGCCACATCCACCTTTTTTTTTTATTTATTTTTTTTTTTTTTTTGCTTGATGGCTTGTAACCTTAAGCAGCTTTGTATCTTAAAGTCAAGATGAAGAATTTTTTTATCTAGGATTTGGGATACTCTTTGTCCCCTGTGCTACATTTTATTCTGTCAAATGTTTCCTTGTTCAAGACTATCGAATCATTGTGCTAAGCCTACTCTTATAGATAAGACTAAAGCTTTTCGATTCAGAGGGAGTGGGACTTTGAAGATGTGACGATCACTGGGGGTGGAGGGGATTTGCCGATTTCTCTATATACCCTACTGTTTGCCCACTTCAAATACTGATGTAACAGATGCATGACTCAAAATCTAAGATATCTCTAGGGCTTCAGAACCATTTTCTACAGGTAAATCAGAGTTGGAAGTGTTGGAAGAGACCAGAGTCAGGTGGAACCATATGTAATGGTAGTCAGCTGGTAGGTAGATGTGCAGTGTGTAAACCTCACTCCCCAGGCCTCAAGGGGTGCAATAGCAACTGACTCTAGAAGCTGTAGCCTTTAGAATCCTCATTAGCACGCCTGCCTCCCATGCCGGACTCCGGATTGAATCCTGCTTGGAGCGGGTCGAGCAGGACCCGTTACAGTGGTGCCTAGATCCGGATGGAAGTGAGATTTAGGGTGGTGAGTGTAATGGTAGTCAGCTGGTAGGCAGCTATTCAGTGTGTAAACCTCACTCCCCTTACCTCAAGAGGCACACTAGCGACTGACACTAGAGGCTATAGCCTTTTAGTCTTAGTCGTTAGCGTGCCCACCTCCCATGCCAGAGACAACGTTTAAAATCCCACTCAGAAGGGGTCAAGCAGGGCCTGTTACACATACTGTTTGCCTCTGTTTAGTCAAGGGGAAAACTCGTAGTCTTTGTTACACCACTTTTGAAGATGAATCTAGGCAGCTAATTGTGATAATGTATTTGTTGGACGCTTACTCAGATGCTGAGCTCTGTAAACTGTCACATCTCATACCCACTCTTTTTACATTACTTCACTTCATTTTTCATCAGAAATAAGACCAAATTAAATTACTCATCTGCTATTCTTTTATTCCCATATGATTACGTCTTAAACCTATAGCACCCGGGGAGAATATGGAGCTTGCTAAGTGGGTTTTGCAAATACCTCCAGATTGCAGATTTCTTATGGATGATGTTGAAGGAGTGATAGAGATAAAAACAATTTCCCCTCTAAAGAGCTGGAGGGTGAGTGTCACTGCCATTTGTCTTCCTGCAGCATTTAATGACTACTACAACAATAATGAGGATGTTTATGGACTTCTTTCTCCACGGCTCATCTCCTACTTGAGAATCAGCTCTGCATATACATCACAAACAATCCTGGTGATGACAGATGAACCCTATAAATGTGCACCATATACAACAGGCCATCCAGCGAAAACAATCCTCATGAAACAACATGCCTCCTATTATTGTGAGAATTTCACCAAATCCCCTATCAGATCCATCACAACAATAGCAATATTTGCATTACAGAAAAATGGCTTAAAAATTCCTATGTAGTCTGAGGGTAATCAAGACATGAAAAACACAACAAGACTTTTGCACTAAAAAATGAAATAAAAAAAATTGAGACTTTAAAATAATTTTTTTAAGAAATGATATGCCATCAATCCCCTGATCTGACAGTTTACACAAGTATACAATTCATATCCATGTCATTCATATAGCATATCTTTATCAAATATCTTGTTGAGAAGACCCATGTAAAAGCTTCAATATTATACAAACTAATACTAGGGTGATGGCACGTTTTAAGTCATTTTTATGATTTCTTATCAACATTCTCATTTCACTGTTCAAAGGTGATTAAATATTTCAAGATAGAACAGTGCAAATATAGATCTACATGTCTAAATTACCACCAAATTTCATTGCAGTTACCTTTTTTCTGTACTACCCTTTAAGCTCTGAAGTTTTTATTTTTTTAAAAGATTTTCTGTTTCAGTCCCAAATAGAGGCTTATAAATAAATAAAAACAAAGAGGGTCAAATATTTGTTATAATTTTTATTATATATTTTTTAATGATATCGAATATGGTAAATTACAAAACTCTCTATGAGACTCAGATTTGACATTATACTGTATATCTTAGGGTGAAAATAAAATTTATAGCATTACAAAAATTATTTATCCTAGTGTCCAAAAAACATCTCCAAGTGTCCAAAATCCTCTCCAAACAAAAAAAACACATAATTGTAGTACATAGGAACTAATTACACATGCAAATACAACAATGAATTAAGCATGCAAAGGCATGAGTTATGAGATATCATTTTCATTCTGTGTCATTTGAGCCATCTTTGTGTCTGTGTAATGTACTTGGCACCATCTCTTTGTGGCAATATGAAATTAAAGTGAACAGTCCTCTCTGCCCATATTTGGATTACTTTTACTTCTGGTTTCAGCAATGTGAACCCTAATATGATTGATTTAGCATTCCATGAAGCTGGACAATGTACTACATAATTTCTGAATAAGTCATCTTATCAAGGATAGCTAATGTGTTTTTAGCCATATAGCACATTATGTGCCCTGTGCATATTGTGCTTTGTGTGGATTATCTAATGATCTCTATCTAATGGCATGTTATATTTTATGTTCTGTTTATTTTTCTTGAAATTATAAGCGAAAAAGTGGCTTACAAGGAACACCTGTTTACATGTAACATGTATGTCAAAGGCATGTACTTGCTATTTCTCGCTATATTTTGTCTGCTAGTAAAACAATTAGGTTGTATTCTACTCTTTGGGAGCTTTAAAACTACATATTACATATTGCTATATGATCAGTTTTATGTTTTTACACATTGCAAAATGATTTCTAAATTATCAAAATGTAACACTTCTGATTTGTCAGCAAATTTCAAAGCACTTTTTCAGTTTTGTTCATGATGCCTGTATTGTACAATACTGCTTCTTAGCTTTAAAACTATACCTATATTGTGTTGGTCAAGAATGTATTTTTTAATATTTTTTTCTCTCTCGATGTCCATTCAGTAATTATAAACCTACTGTTAAAATGATTAAAATGAGGAAGAGCACAACCTAATGGAAATCCAACTGAGTGGAGCTGATAAAGGACTATGTCTTCAAACCTGCACTCTTACAGTAATTCAGTTTCATTATTCTTCATTGCTCTGGTACACTACAGACAAAAAGGCATTACAGTTATAGACTGAATGGTCATGCTCCAAAAGTTCAATTAAGGGAAACATTCCACTCAGCCTTTATGTGATGGGATTACCAGATACATTTCAAAAGAATATGTAATTCTATCAGGTCTTTTCATAAAACCAACATAAAAAATCTCCATCATCTTTTAACTTCTCAAAGAAGTATTGCAACATGGCAATGAAAATAGGATTCTCTTGGAATGATTAAAAATATATGTTTTCCAATACAATGTCTTTGCTTAACTGAGACTATAAACAACTTCTGCTGAGAAGTCAGTTAGATGTTTGTTGCAGAAATGTGTATTTTCTATTACTGTAGCTGGGATATATGTGATTTCAAGATTACTTCTAAACTATAAACAAGATGTATGCCATACACGCAAAGAGTCTGAAACTTATCTACTGTCTATTTTGCACATTTGGATAATTTATTGTGATTATTTTAACAATAAATCACAATTATTCCATTTTCAACTGTATTTTATTTGGATTTTAATTGCAACAGAGGTAAAATAGCTAATGTGACAACCTCAATCATGGAGAAACACATACTCCTGAATCCTGCCTCAGGAGTCTTTCAGGTACATGTCCCATTATTCTTCCTATAAACACAACTGATGCCATTAGCACCATGGCACCATGCTGAGCCTAGTGATGACCAAATTAGCACAACACAAACAAGAGACACAAGGTTAACTGCAGCGTGATGCAAACTTGTTTTGATGGGAAGTTCTTCTGCAGAGCTGAAATTACGAGAGGACACTTGCTTGACAATGCTGTCAGATTCCTGGGGCGAAACGAGACACTTTCTACCCCCACACAACCGTCTTTGCTGTTTCATCATTTGTAAATGACATATTATTATTCTGACTCCCTACTGCCTGGTTCCCTCTTCTCATTAGGGATTTGTTTTATTTATTTATATAGATTTTTTTTCTTTTTTTTCTCCCCAAGCACCTTGAGCCTCTTGAGTTGTTTGACAAGAGCAACGGAAGTTGGAGGCAAAAATATATAAATATTTTTTTATTTTTTATTTTCCCAGTCACTTTATCTTTTTGAATAAACCTGCCATTTACATGGGCAAAATGATTACCAAAATTTGCAAAATGCAATGAAAAAGCACTGTAATTGTTCGCACAAAAAACAAACAAACAATAGATAAAATTTCAACAATCTTAAAACACTGCAGATGCTTTTGTTTGGCAAAGTCACTGTTGCAATTTCAAAAAGCACTGATTTGCATACACACTGTAAAAAAATGCTGTAAAAATACAAGCAACTTCATACAGTAAAATACTGTTATTTCAGTACACAGTTTAATATTGTAAATCTATGCCTTGGAGGAGAAACGTATCCGCAAAAAGTAAAAACATTTTACAGCAAGCTACTGTCAAATTTTACAGTATATGCTGTATTTTTCTGTAGCAGAAAATTAAAACTTGAATCAGAATGTAAATAATTCATGTAATCTCCCATAAATTCCATGTAATTTTACACTGTAAATGTTAAGAAATTAAAACTGTTCTGTTAGCCTAATCAAATAAGTGATTTTATTCAATATAAAAATTGTCAAAGAATATGCAATGTGCTGCCAAACCCAACAGCACATGACGTCATGACAACAGCACATGTGACAAGTGAGAACGTCTCGGTTACGTATGTAACCTTGTTCCCTGATGGAGGGAACGAGAAGTCGTGTCGAAGAAGCGACACTAGGGGTCTCTCTTGAGCGCCGAAAGATGCCTCTGATCTATGAAAAAAGGCTAATGAGAGTTGGCGAACAGTATTTGCATACCCCGCCTCCGGATACGGATATAAAGGCGAGGGAAATACGCTCGTTCATTCAGGATTTTTCTGAGGAGCCGGGAGTGTTCCGGGCACCTCAGCGGCTCGGCTCAGCGACGTGGCCGGGAAGACACGACATCTCGTTCCCTCCATCAGGGAACGGAGGTTACATATGTAACCGAGACGTTCCCCGTCTGTCGCTCACTTCGACGTCGTGTCGAAGAAGCGACACTAGGGGTCCACTTCAAAACTCGCCATGCGCTGAGCCGTGTACGTGTACTGCTGACACAGAAGCGGGCAGGTATTTGTACGTGCACAAGTGACCAACTGTGTTCAGGCTGCACGTACTCTTCCCCAATGCCCCGAAAAAGCGTCAGCATCCTTTTGGTTACCCTAGGGGGGAACAAGGTGACGCTCCCAACTAGGGAACGGGCCAAGCCTGGCTGGGCCTCTTTTCTCTCTATGTTTTCTCGGCATAGAGCAAGAGCAGCCGGGGCCCTTACCGCATCGAGGGAAGGGGGTCTTATCCTGAATTCCTGTTCTTTTAGGGGGAAAAGACCCTGCGGAGGCCACACCCACCCGAAAGGGGAGGTAGAGGTGGCGAAATACATCACATGGCCTCTTGGTCACATGTGGGAAGAATGGCGCGGTGGTAGATCCAACCTCGAGGAGGGGGGAGTTGCTACAAAAAGGCGAACGGAGGGCAGCAAAGGACTGCCTAAAGGAAACGCGGGTCAGCTCGTAAGGTGACCGTATAGCGGAAGTACACACAGAAGGAGTCCCGTAGGAGGCCTGATCTGTGGAGCACCTATTCCAGTAGGGGTAGCCTGGGGTACCCGTAGTGGACTGGACCAGCACGTTCCTCCGCTGAACTGCTGCGGGCCCGAAGGGCTAGGGAGGAATCAACCAGGGACCTTGGTCCTCTGGGACAGAAGCGCACTGTTTTGCCTTGGCAGAGGGAAACGGCGCTGGAACAAACGATTCACCTGGTCAGATCGTCGACGTGTACCGAGTTCTATGGGCTCGGACCTGAGAAAACACGGGACGAGACTGACTCAACCCTGAGATTGTAGAATCTCGTAAGGGTGTTAGGTGCTGCCCAGCCTGCAGCTCTGCAAATGTCTGCTAGGGAGGTGCCCCTCGCCAGTGCCCATGAGGATGCCACGCTCCAAGTGGAGTGGGCTCGAACCCGTAAGGGGGGTGGCATGGCCTGGGTGTGGTAGGCCAACTGAATGGCCTCCACCACCCAGTGAGACAACCTCTGTTTGGAGACAGCGTTCCCTTTCTGCTGTCCTCCAAAGCAGACAATGAGCTGCTCAGAGTGCCTGAAACTCTGGGTGCATTCCAGGTAGGCACGCAAGGCACGTACCGGACACAATAGTGAGAGGGCTGAGTCTGCCTCCTCCCGGGGCAGCGCTTGTACGTTCACTACCTGATCTCTAAAGGGCGTGGTAGGAACCTTGGGCACATAGCCCGGTCGAGGTCTTAGGATCACATGAGTGTCTGGAAGTGTCGTTAGTAGAGAACGCTTGCAGGTCCCCGACCCTCATGATGGAGGCGAGCGCGATCAGCAGGGCCGTCTTTAGAGAGAGGGCCCTGAGGCCAGCTGATTCTAGCGGCTCGAAAGGGGATCTCTGAAGACCGGCGAGGACCACCGAGAGATCCCAGGAGGGGAACAGGTTTGGCCGGGAGGGGTTTAACCTCCGGGCGCCTCTTAGGAACCTGACGATTAAGTCGTGCTTACCCAGAGACTTGCCATCTACTGGGTCGTGGTGAGCTGCGATAGCTGCAACATACACCTCTCCTCCAACCTCTCCTGTAGGAACAGGAGCACCGACCTAACTGCGCACCTCTGTGGGTCTTCTGCCCGGGAAGAACACCAATTGACGAACAGGCGCCACTTCAGGGCGTAGAGTTGCCTGGTAGAAGGGGCTCTGGCTTGGTTGATCGTGGCTATGACCGTGGGTAGTAGACCAGCTAGATCTTCCGCGTCCCGTCCAGGGGCCAGACGTGGAGGTTCCAGAGGTCTGGGTGCGGATGCCAGAGCGTGCCCCGTCCCTGTGAAAGAAGGTCCTTCCTCAGGGGAATTCGCCAGGGAGGGGCTGTCGCGAGGAGTACGAGGTCCGAGAACCAGGCCCGGGTGGGCCAGTAAGGAGCCACGAGAGTGACTTGCTCCTCGTCCTCTCTGACCTTGCACAGCACCTGTGCAAGAAGGCTCACTGGGGGGAATGCGTACTTGCGCAGCTCCACCGGCCAGCTGTGTGCCAGTGCATCTGCCCTGAGGGGAGCCTCTGAACGAGCGTACCAGAGCGGGCAGTGGGAGGTCTCTCGGGAGGCAAACAGGTCTAACTGGGCCTTGCCGAACCGTTCCCTAATCAGCTGAACCGAGTGGGGGTGAAGCCTCCACTCTCCGCCAGGCAAGTGTTGTCGTGACAGCGCGTCCGCTACCACATTGAGGTTGCCGGGGATATGAGTGGCACGCAGCGACTTGAGTCGGTGCTGGCTCCAAAGGAGGAGACGACGGGCGAGTTGTGACATATGGCGGGAGCGTACGCCGCCTTGGCGATTTCGCGACGGCAGTGGTGCTGTCCGACCTGACTAGGATATGTTCGTCCCGAATTAACGGGAGAAACTTCCGCAGGGCCAAAAGGACGGTCAACAACTCGAGGCAGTTGATGTGCCAACGCAGCTGGGCCCTTTTCCAACAGCCTGAGGCTGCGTGCCCATTGCAAACAGCGCCCCAACCCAATCTGGAGGCGTCGGTCGTGACCAGGACGCGTCTGGACACCTGCTGTAGGGGTACTCCAGCCTGTAAGAAACAGAGGTCTGTCCAGGGGTTGAATGTTTGTTGGCAGGCGGGGGTGATTGTTACCTGGTGCGTGCCGTGGCGCCATGCTCGTCTCGGGACTCGGGTCTGGAGCCAGTGTTGGAGCGGTCTCATATGCATCAACCCCAGCGGCGCGACCGCCGCGGAGGACGCCATATGCCCCAGGAGCCTCTGGAAATATTTTAAGGGGACCGCTGTGCCTGGCCTGAAGGCGGCGAGGCAGTTCAACACTGACTGGGCACGCTCGTTGGTGAGACGTGCGGACATTGAGACCAAGTCTAACTCCATCCCGAGAAAAGAGATGCTCTGAACTGGAGTGAGCTTGCTCTTTTCCCAGTTGACCTGAAGCCCCAGACGGCTGAGGTGCCTGAGCACCTGGTCTCTGTGGGCGCATAGTAACTCTCGCGAGTGGGCCAGAATGAGCCAGTTGTCGAGGTAGTTGAGTATGCTGATGCCGGCTTCTCGGAGCGGGGCAAGAGCTGCCTCTGCGACTTTCGTGAAGACGCGAGGGGACAGAGACAGGCTGAAGGGGAGGACTTTGTACTGATACACCTGGCCCTCGAACGCAAACCGCAGGTAGGGGCGGTGTCGGGGCAGGATGGAGACGTGGAAGTATGCGTCCTTCAGGTCTATCGCTGCGAACCAATGTAGATGCCGGACGCAGGTTAAGATGTGCTTCTGCGTGAGCATTTTGAACGGGAGTTTGTGCAACGCTCGGTTGAGAACTCGCAGGTCCAAGATTGGTCGTAAGCCGCCGCTTTTCTTGGGTACGATGAAGTAAGGGCTGTAGAAACCCTTCTTCATCTCGGTTGGAGGGACAGGGTCTATCGCGTCTTTGGCCAGAAAAGTCACGATTTCCGCGCGCAGGGACTGGGCGTGTTCGCCGTGTACTGCGGAAAAGCGGACGCCCATGAAGGGGGGCGGGGGCCTGGCAAACTGAATTGCGTAACCGAGTCAGATGGTCCTGGCCAGCCAGCAAAGACAGGTTGGGAAGTGAAAGCCACGCGTCCAACCTCTGCGCTAGGGGCACCAAAGGGACGATCAATTTGGAAGTACCCGGCGGGGCTTCGCAGCGGGGCAGAGCAGGTAGGGCAGCGTTGGTCGGCGACGGGGCGACCCGCGGCTGAGGTGCTGAGAAAAGACTCAAAGCACTTACCTTGCTCCGCACACCCGGCAGGGGGCGGGTTAGCGACTGAGGAGGAGGTCCTGGGTAGGCGTCCTCTAGACTCGACGGAACCGGCCGGCCGGGGGACATTCGTGGGGCTGAAGATGGGTGCTCCGTGTCCAGGAAGCCAGGACTGTTGAGATCTGAGGGCAAAGTGCCGTGAGAACGGCATTTGCGGGCCAGGTGACCCAGAGACATAGGAAATAGCTCTTTTATTGAGAATGTGGGTACCGCAACCCCATCTAAGGGGGGGTGGCAAATTAAATTGTTTGAAAACAAAAGATTCTCCTCCCGGCCCTCCACCGGGGGACGGAGTGGTCTTACCACCTCCGGAGCTAACGTCTGTGTCGCTGGGTCGTCCGTCTCAGGACCGCCTGGGAGCCTTCTGGGTCCTCGAGGGAGTCCGGGAGACGGGGGCGTCTGCTTCCTGCGGTGTGCTCGACGCAGGGGCTGAGAGCTGGGCCCGGGTTGAGGCGGAGCAGGTTTCTTAGCCACAGGGGGACGCCCTCGGCGAGCAGACGGGGCAGTGGCCTTGGTGGCAGGTTTGCGGCGAGGCAGGATGTGAGAAATAGCCTCCGTCTGCCTTCTCACCGCGGAGAACTGCTGGGCGAAGTCCTTGACGGTGTCGCCGAAGAGGCCAAGCTGGGAGACAGGGGCGTCGAGGAAGCGAACTTTGTCGGCCTCACGCATCTCGACCAGGTTGAGCCAAAGATGACGTTCCTGGACCACAAGGGTGGCCATCGCCTGCCCGAGTGCCTGCACGGTGACCTTCGTGGCTCTGAGGGCGAGGTCGGTCGCTGAGCGCAGTTCCTGCAGCACATCGGGATCAGGGCTACCCTCGTGCAGATCTCTGAGCGCCTTGGCCTGGTGGACTTGCAGGATGGCCAAGGCTTTCTTGACAGTATATCCGGTCACTCTCGAAGCCTTCTGCTCCCTGCTGTTTACAACTTTAGCCATTCCTGGGGCAAAATCTAAGCAGGCTGGCAAGACAGACAGAGCCTGTAGATCCCCAGTTCTTTTTAGAGAAGTAATTGCCACAAGAAAAGCCATCTTGAGAGTCAGAAGTTTATCAGATGCTGACTCTAGAGGTTCGAAGGGGGTCTCAACCAGACACTCAAGGACTATTGCTAAGTCCCATGTAGGGATCCTGGTCCAAGCAGGGGGTCTCAGTCGCGCAGCTCCACAAACGAAGCGAGCGAGCAGAGGATGTCTCCCCAATGGCACCCCGTCAATAAAGGTGTGGCAAGCTGATTGAGCGGCCACGTAAACCCTGAGAGTGGTGGGGCATGTGCCTGATGACAATTTTTCCTGCAGAAAGTCCAGAACTGAGGTAATCTGGCAGTTAACTGGATCAGCATTATGTGCACTGCTCCATCTTTTAAAGACACCCCATTTATTGGTGTCACTTCTTCTAGTAGAGGGAGCCCTAGCACTTAGAATGGTCTCGATAACTTCATGTGAAAGCCCAGTGTCCCTCATTTGTACCCTTCAGGGGCCAAACATGAAGGTTCCACAGCTCGGGCCGCGCTATCAGTAAGAGGCAGGACCCTTGCTGGCGAACTCTGGCCAAGACTCCCGGGAGCAGAGAAACCAGGGGAAACGCATACAGGCACATTCTGGGCCATGTATGCGCCATCGCATCCAGACCAAGGGGGGCTGGGTGACTCAGAGAGAAGTAGAGGGGACATTGCGCTGTCAGAGAAGAGGAGAAGAGGTCCACTTCTGCCCTGTAAAATCTCACCCAGATTTGCTCTACTGCCTCGGGGTGGAGTTTCCACTCCCCCGTCAGTATTTTCTTTCTGGACAGTAAATCTGCTCCCACATTCAGGCATCCAGGGATATAAACTGCCCTGAGTGACAGGAATTTGTCCTGGGCCCCAAGGAGAATCCGATGTGCCAGGGAATTCAGCTGACGTGAACGTAGACCTCCTTGATGATTTATGTAAGTGACAGCTGAAGTGTCTCAGCACCCACGATAGTCGAATATATCGACGTTGAGGGCATGTGGACATGGGAAGTATATAGTTTCCTC
This sequence comes from Moxostoma hubbsi, assembly GCA_032164185.1. Lineage (NCBI taxonomy): Eukaryota > Metazoa > Chordata > Actinopteri > Cypriniformes > Catostomidae > Moxostoma > Moxostoma hubbsi. The sequence continues at coordinate 21,976,653 of JAVLUX010000003.1, forward strand.
CATGAACGAGAAAGCTCGTCATGGAGGTCATCAAAGAAGGGAAGGGGCTGATGAGGCATTCCCTTCCCCTGGCCACCAGACAGAAATCTATCCTCCAATTTGGAGTGTTTGGGGGTCTCTTGTTGGCATGGCTAGTCTATCTGAAGCCTGGCCACCACACGAGTCACCACGTTGAGTAATTCCTCCGCTGATTTATTATCATACCCGGAATGCTCGGAGGTGGATAACTCAAAATCTGCCGACCCAAGAGATTCAAGGTCCCCCTCATGAACCGAAGAGGTGCCATTGATGTCAATGTCAATGTTCATTGACGTGTTGCACACATATTCACAGCAGGTCACAACTATAAGATGTTCCCAAATCGCTTTTCTCAGCGCACCATCATAAGTGAAGCTTTTTGTAAAGGGAACGGTCACTTGCTAAAGACAGCCAACTTTTAATCTGAATCCGAAGGGACTTGGAATGAGTTTTGAGTTTTTGGAATAATTGGGCCCTTCATGTTCCAGTCCGTTTGTACGCATAAAGAAATTGACAAAACCAGTGAAGATACATTATGATAAATATACATATTACATCATGAAATGAAAATAAAGGCAACAAAGACAATATTTGTAATGATTCAAGCACTTTGTTATGTGCTAGTTTTTCACTTCTTTTTTTAAAAGTAAAAAATAGGATTAAAAACGTAATCACAAATATTGTCATTTTTATATTTACTACTCTTGGTTAATAGCATGCACAAAACAATGCAAAAGACAAATTCCTCTGTTGCAGCAGCACACTTATCTATGTTCTGAAGAATAGACACAAGGTCACACACACATACACGTACATAAAAGGACAGATCTGTTGCTCTAGCCCAACAAATGACACAAAGACCACAACAATTCTGATGAGATGTCCTTGTAGGTATTTTCATCTCTTCCATATGAGTAAATGTCATGCATTCCAGAAGCAGCAGGTTAATCCACTGTCATCCAAAGCCCCTGTGATTAATCAGACACAGTCCAATATTATTCTTGTATACTCATTGATGAAAAAAATGAAAACTAACGTCCCACAATGAGCTTAGGTGGAATTACATCTGCAAACCAAAAATAAGATTTAGAAATTATTTACAGTGAGGGCAAAAAAGAACTGAGCATGCATCTAATATTTAGAAAGATAAAATCTTAGCAGAGAGTTTTATGGGAAATTAAATATTAGGAGAGATCGGTAAATACCCTAGTACTTCAAAATAACGCTTGCAAAGTAAACTGTTTTGTCAGAGGTGTAATATAATCTGGCTCACAAGGGCCCGCATGTAGGTCTCGTTACATATAATGATTGCAAGATAGTTGCAAATTACTTTATTGAGCAGCATCTGGTGTTCATTTCTTATGGTCCTAAAGAGAGTATGAGAGTTCTAAATTGAGTTAAACATGTGGCTGCCCTTTTCACTCTGACTAATAACATCTAGTAGAGGAAGCATGAGTTTCCAGCTGATTAGAGCTAGTAATATCTTTATTAGCATTTGCTGGACAAAGTCCATCCATCATAGATAAGGTATGCTTGACAACAAAGGAAAGTGATTGATTTTGGGTTGCCTAAGCTGATCCAGACAATGAATCAGACAAAGATGCAGTGTGGCATGATAAAACCGAAGCTTTCTTTTCAACTTCCTTTGCATCTGATGCTCATCATTCCACTGACTCACACTGTTTACCCCATGTGCCACTAATGTTTTTCACAAAGTCTGAAAGATTTGAACACATGTTTCTCTTTGAGGTGCTGACATTTCTCTTCTGGTAAAGTGTAAAGGTTGGGGTTTGTGCCAAAGAATTTATGCTCTGCAGCTTGAAAACTTGTCTACAGCTTCATGCTGTCAACACCAACATGACAAATCATAATAATTTGCGCGACTTGGCTGTTATTATATAACTTTTAGACTAGCCAATCAACAAACTTGCAATCAACAAAATCGATACAATACAAATATAAAAATTTCGCAAGACTCATGTCCAACATTTTATTTTAAGAAAGGAAACATCTGTGAATACATTTAGTCACTTACTCCATATATTTATCCAGTAAAAAAATAACATTTACTTGTAATAGTCTCATTCCAAACTCTTAAGTTCTCTTTCTTTTGTGATAAACAACAGTTATTTTACTATTTAAAATCATGGTTTATGTTTAGGGTTTGGGTAAAGGTTTAGAATTTCTGGTTATAGGTGCAGGTTTGGGTTAAATGTTCAGTTGTGGTTATATCTTACAATAAGGTTATATTTGTTTACACTGGTTAACATGAACTAACAATGAACAATAGTTTACAACACTTATTAATCTTGGTTAATGTTAATTTCAACATATCCATGTGCGACTCCATGGCCTCATGCAAGGACTCGCTATTTTGGATTACTATATGCATCGCATAATTTAAATTAATTTAAAACCTTTGCATACTGTTCAGGTCATTCTCATTTAAGAAGTTTTTGAAGGGTTAAACTTCTGAAGCACGGAGTCACGTGACCAAACATGCCGTTGATTTCCATATGCTGCTTCTATGGGCACAGTGCCAACAAAAGTGCCTCTGGTAAGAAACCTCTTCAAATTTTTTCACTTAAACTATTTGGTTGTAAAGTCTCTAGTTTAATTTTATATGCTGCTTTCTATTTTTGTTTGTTAACACTGTACAATAAGGTGCTATTCATTAACATAGTAAATGTGCATTCCTATATATTTACTGTATAAATGAATTCATCCAAAAGCTGAATTTTTTTTCTTTATATGGAGTTGGGATGAAAATATGGTGCATTTCAATAATATTTGCGATATAAATGTTGATTGCAATACATTTTGTTTCATCAGGGTACACGGTTATGCTGCATTCCATTCAAGTTGTATGTGGGATATTCCTACTTGACTTTCCGAGTTGAATGGAACACAGCACTACTTTTCAAAACTTGATCCGACACTGAATGCTCAAGCAGCCTAATTTACACTTAGAAAACTCCCGATGTTGCTATAACAATGCAAAAAATGAAGTGAAAATCTGTCCTCCTTTCCTGTTTAATAAATTAAACAATCACACGGTCATGCAGAACATTCTTTCTCATGACAGCCGTCTCGCTAGCAAGATCTTGCGCTCTTCACTTTCAAATGACATCACTTAAAGCGTGATTGCGTCACTCAAGGCCAGCTAGAAGGCCTCGACCGGGAAATTTCCTAAAGATCACACCCACCAATAACAGTTAAATCAATCTGATTGGCTAATGAATCTGACTTTAGTTGCCCATTCATTTGCACTGTTGAGGGATTCTGTGGAAATTCGGAAGGCCTGGCGTGTTTTGAGTTCAGACTCACACGCTTCAGGCATGCGATTTGTGAAACAGCTGTCACACTTTGCCTTTAAGTGTCAAGGAAAAAATTCTGACTGGATAAACTTTTTGTTTTTCTCTTTGTATATTAATTAAGAGTGGAAAGTGATTAAAAATACATAGGCAAAAATGTGATTGAGAATGAAAGGATAAAAAATAGTAATTTATTTGGCATGTTACGCCAGCACAGAAGGATTTGCTGGCCTTGAGAATTCGCCACTGATTGGCAGTTATTTGATGATGCTGGTCACTTCTTTTAGTCAGAATTATGTATTCATCTATCTAGAAAATAATATCTATAAAACATGAAAAACCTGATGAAAAAAATCTGACTTGCTATAGCTTGGTATTTCTAAACGTTTCACAACTTGATGTCCACATATCATATCAAAACATTTTGCTCTAGAAAAACAAATGCTTGTTTATTAGTGCTACCAGTTACAAATCAAAAATGTAAATGGAAAATGCACACAGAAGTCAGGGGGTCTCGGATGATTTATTATTTGTTTGTTTTTTTAATCAAAAGTTATACATTTTAACATTAGTTAGTTAATAAATAAAACCAGTTTCATTCCAATATCAGTGCAACCTTACATTCCCTTGTGATGGTTGTACTCCTTTACCTGGAATGCATGGATTGCTAGTTATCTGCATTTTCTCAGACATTTTTAGTGTTTTATGCTAGCCTTCTTATTTCATGGTAATTGATGATGAATTGTATTACATAATATATAGTTGAATTGCCCTGTACAGAGTTGCTCATAGTGTCATTGGATATTGAGTTGATATGAATATGGTATTGTGTTGACAGTCCATAATTTGTTATTGCATGCATAAGACTATGCATATTATTTTACAAGAGATATTTTGTTTTTATTGTAATATATGATTAAATGATGTGTCACATACTATTGGCTTGCTAGCATTGCTGTCTACCACTAAGAGACTAAGATAATCACGAATAAAAGCATATATAAGTGTTTGTTACAAATGGCTCAAAGGGTTTTTGAATTCTGAGTTGGACTTGTGAAATTCTTTGAGGAGAGATGCACATCTATCCAGAGCCTTCTCAAGATTCTAGTCATTTACACATTTTCCCCCTGTGGTGAATAAAATGGTAAGGTAGGAGCCTTCAAAGACACATCTAAAGTGCTAGCACATTGAATTAGAGCTAGAGAGAAGTTTTAGAGATGAGTTTCCCCATGCAACAAAGGGCAATCCATGCACTAATATGCTGAACTTTGAATTTCATAGGATTTGAATAGGATTTCAAGAAGTTATTCTAAAAAGAGGGAAATCTCTCAGCCGAGAGCATGAAGTGACAGCCTTTATTGTTCTTGTGCAATGGATTTCAATCATCTACTTTACTCATTGTAACTTTTGGAGAACATTAGAAGTGAACATTTCCTGCTCATTTGCTTTTTAACAATTTGATATGCTTGTCAGAATACATTTCTAATGTCTAAACAGGACCTGTAACATTGAAAACCATGTTTTATTGTTGTCTTTCTTGAGATTATTTCTTTCAAATTTTCATTCTTATTTCTCAGATTTATAGCAGCAGTCAGGTATCACATACAGGATTAAGCAAGTACACCTTTTATTATGTCCTACTGTCTGAATCTGTCACCCAAATTAGTGCCTGAGTTCTGCAATACTGGCAAATTGATATCATGGTGGATTGAAGCCACAGCCCACAGGGTACTGTCATCTGTGGACACTCGATCGATGTGAGATTGTGGAATGGCGAGAAAGATTGACAGCATTAGAAGTAAGAAAATATGTCAAGATTGTGAGCCATGTGATATAGGCGAATAGTTTGAGAAAATTAATTACATTTAAAATCCTTTGTTAAATCTTAAAGTCCTCTTAGATGACAAACATTTTAAAAGTATGTGATAAGATAAATCAGTACAGTAAATCTGTACTCACCTGCCTGCAGAGAATATCTTGATCCAATATTTATTATAATTTGCAGGATATCTAAAAAAGAGATTTCAGCATTTGGGACATGTTGGAATAATTTTCTCAGTGGCACTGACTAAACGACCTTCACAAGGGTAGAACATTTTATTAATTAATATATTCTGGTTCTAGTGACCTTCTTTTGTCAATAAAAGAATTAAAAGAAGAGATGTGGGCCCTTAAACCCCAATTTTAGCTCAGTGAAGGTCAGAACAAAGTGGCTGTGTTCCCTCCCAAGACTATCAATAATTTATAAATTTGTAAAGGTACGCCTCCGTTTTAATACCCTAACCAATATAGAGCTATATCTATTCACAGGAGACATGCAGATATATACAGCCTTGAGGGGTGCAGACATTTAACAATTATGTCACATAGACAAAAAAAACATATTGTCCCTTTAAACTATATACTTTAACCAACAATCACAAAACGGACAATTACAGTAATGTGGCTGAAATTAATACATTAATTAATACAGAAATAAATAAAAGCCAGGAATTTGTTTTACCAATAAACACCACTTCAAAATCACCAATTGTGAGGCAGAATTATCATGTTACTTTAAAGTATTTATTAAAATAAATAGAAATGAGCTACTACATTCCAAACAATTGTTAATATTTTTTTTTTTTTTTTTTGGGTGAAACTGAAAACAGGACAAGTAGATTTCAAGTTAAATTCTCAAAGCTCTTTCCAGACTAAATAAAAGACATTATCTGAGCTAAGAAAGGACTTTTATTCAGCCACCTTCCACTGAAAATGTATGCGTGTGTAATTGCATCGAATAATAGACTAATCAGCTTTTTTCAGCTTTATAATTGACTATGAAGTGAAATAACTTAAGGGAGGAAAATTAAACTTCCTGTACTGGACATTAAAATGTTCTGAATAATACACTTAAGAGTCTGTGAGAATTTGACCTAGTGTGAAATCATCTGGCGAATGATATGCTTAAAAGTGTAAGATCTGAGGAGCTCAGAAACAGAAGAAGATTAAGATAAATTATACAGTCTACCTGGAAATTCCTCAATGTCATAAACTAAACACCGCCAAGATGATGCTCTTAAAGTCTGAATCAACCTTGTATAAGAATGCACATCTGTTTATTCTCAACTATGATGTGAACAAAGTAAACTTTTCAGGATACCACATAAACCTCATTCAGACCCTTCCATTTGAACCATTTTATAAATCAGAAATCACGTGACATGGCCATCTCGACCATCTTCAAGAGAATCTCCCAATAAACATGCAGGATTGTAATGGAAAGCATAGAATCATAGACTAAGTCTTCTTTGTACTTGGACCAGTTTGATACACTTAGAAAATTGACTAATAAGGGAGTACAATACATTTTCTGTGGAAGCATGACTGTCACATGCTAAGATCCTCTGTTCAATCTTGAAACTCTATTGGGAGGATCCCTTTGGAAACGCTCTTTAACCAGACTAAAATTTGTGTTTATCCATCATCTCCAAAGGCACAAAACTAACTTTTCTTGGTTTTGTGCAATACATATACAGGAATTTTGAACTATAACACTATCAAAAGACTCTATTGTATCATTCTACACTAGACAAATATTTTTTATAGCAAAAATGTATCTTACACAAATGATTGTAGCCTGATATGACCTTTAAAATATGTGCCTTAACTATAACTGATAAATTGGTGATTTATTATTCATGTTTAAATAGTTAGTTAACTATTTTTCAGACCAAATGTATAATGTTTGGTATGTGAAGGTCTGTTTTCCCATGAGGAGAACAATGGGTGAATTAATTAAATTGTTAGAATTTGTTTTAAGATATATATAAATTCATGATTAAACATTGCCCTATTTTGGCTTTGCTTTGGCGCACCTCTGCCCTCTGTTTCCGCACAATGTAGAGTTCAGGAAAGCTTGCAATGCAAAGTTCAAAGAGGAGTTCTATTTTCTACGAGTTCTCGACTCACACACATGACAAGGAGTTGTGAGTCTCCCTTGTGGGAGGCCTCATTTCAAAGCTTTGCCTTATCATCTCAGCATCAAATCATCCGGCATCCAAAAACATCAACGGAGAACAACCAGAACTTTCTACAGTCCCAGCCAAAGAACCAACGCAATGCAAAAAAAAAATAAGTAAACCTCCAGACCTTTGCTAAAGGTGTTTTATTTAAATAATTTGGGTAACCTTTTTGCAAATCAAGGTTTAATAAATGAAGTATTGATGGCTCTCAGGGCTTGGCCTGTAGACTATATAAAGTTAAATTTTCTCCATTACAGGTAATTTCCATTCACCTTTTGTTACAGCTTATTCAACAACCGTTTTTATGTTGTTGTTGTTTTTTTTGTATATGCGTGTTAGTGATGTTGTAGTTTAGAAATAAAGTCTTGTTTGTATTCAATGAGGATTTGACTGTGGTATATTTTGATAATTAATCTTGTCAATTGATTCTTAAAGGTCTGTTTGTAAACAGCGGGTCACATTGAGGAATTTGAAGTCTGGTTTTCGGTGTATAATTGCAGAACCAATGTCCAAAAGCATTTGTCTATCATATACAATAAGGCAGACAACATCCAAGACAAAAAAAACAAAAAACTGTAAACAAAACAAACAATAAACTGCAGTGTTGTGTCGGAGCTCACAACGCAGCAGCCACCCTCGGCGCCATCTTGAGTCCAATCAGTCTTAACAGTATGATGTGCTGACCTTACTGACAGCAGCAGTTTAAACAACCATCTCCACCTAAACTTTCAGGTATTAACATATATTTGACAGAACTGGATATTTGTTCATGTCTATATTTACTAAAATAGCCTACCTTATTCCCACTGAACACCTTTTGGGATAAATTGGATTTCTACCAGTGAGCACCTGATCTCACTGATGCTCTTGTGTCTGAGAGGGAGTAAATCCCTGCACCATGTTTCAGCATCTAGTGGAAAGGCTTCCCAGAGGAGTAGAAACTGTAGGAAGGACCTACTTATAGTTTTATATTTAATTGTTCAACAAGAACATATGGATGTTGTGCTTCGGTGTCCGCATACATTTGACCAAAAAGTGTATATATAGGTATTTTGTAACTCAAGAGATGATATTATGAAGTATTATTGAAATGCTCAATTAAATGATCATTCTTTCTCAATAGAACTGCAGAGTACCTTTGAATATTAGGGATGAAAAAAAAAATAGATTCTGATACAGGTCATTAGGCTTTATTGGGCTTGAATCAGACAAAGTAAACACAAGCCATCAGACTAATCTGCTGATAGAGATGTGACATGGCAGCCATTGTGACTCCTGTATCTCGCTCCTATTCCACAGAAGATGAATATAACACAAACAATTCTCATTAGCAGGGTCCATGAGCTCATTTCTTTTTGAATGTTGCCATTCACCCGCTTTTCCTGATGGGGTTAAAACAATTTGTACTTTCCTCTGAAAGCAGCTGAACACTCCTAATCCAGCATTTAATTGTAACTTAACCATATATTAATAATCAGTCAAGCCTTTATCTGACTGTCCTAAAATTTCAGATCAAATGGCATATCATGAAACAATTGAATTATTGCATACATGCTAAAAGTTAAACTGAAAATAGAAAGTATGATAATTTAAAATAATTGTCTGATCTTGTACAATCACGGTGATGGCAGGAATATTTGAGGCTGGTTGCTAGGTTCATAAATGCTGAATGAGGGCTATGAATGTTTGCATACATTTTCCATAAAACCTTTATTCCCCGTCTGTCGCTCACTTCGGCATTGTATCGAAGAAGCGACACTAGGGGTCTCTCTTGAGCGCCGAATATGCCTCTGATCTATGAAAAAAGGCCAATGAGAAGTTGGGAGACAGTATTTGCATACCCCACCCATGGACATACGGGTATAAAAGTGGGGAAATACGTCGAATTCATTCAGAAATTTTCTTCGGAGCCGATGGTTGTACTGCAGCGAGATGCGAGTCACACACCCGTTCATGTTCCTCTTACGCTCTCTGCTGTTGGATCTACGGCACACTACAGCGACTTTCTTCTTCCTTGCATGGCAGTGCAGTTTGCCCCTGGGCGCTTCAACAGTGCAAGAGCATAATAACCCTCTGGGGTCTGAGGGTATATTGGGCCCTGGAGAAGTTTTGACATGCCTTGACATTTGAGCTTTTTTCAGTTGCTTAAAAACATATTAATGGCTAAAGTCTGATAACACTGTATTCATCACAAACAGGACTACAATAATATGTGTGCAACATGTGTGTACATGTTTGTATTTTTTGAGAAAATAACATTTATGCATGGTTTTTGAAAAAACTAAAATTTTAAGTCATTGAAATAAGGTCATATAACACATACTAAACATTTGTCCACAAGCCTTTTGAGAACTTGATCTTGTAGCTTAAATTTTTGCTACAAAATGATGTGAAAACCATCCTCATCACTCATTCACACAAAACAATATAGTAATTTAACTTTTGTTAGACAATTTTGGTGTTAAAAGGTAATATGCGAGGAGTCGTGAATGATCATGAATATAGATTGCAATTCACACCTGAGAGATAAAAAGACCACTCCCCTGGGCCTATCAATGAGGAATGTGACAGAAAGAGAATGAATGTGAGGAGACTTAATGATCAAAATCAAGTTTTAAGTTAAAATAAATAATCTGACTATATATTTTCTTTACATAAAGACTTTACTTAATTTTAGACCTACACTACCGTTAAAAGAAGTCTCTTCTGCTCACCAAGACTGCATTTATTTGATCCAAAATACAGAAACAACATTGATATTCTGAACTCTTTTTACAATTTAAAAGAACAGTTTTCTATTTGAATATATTGTAAAATGCAATTTGTGATCAAAGCTGAATTTTCAGCATCATTACTGCAGTCTTCAGTGTCACATGATCCTTCAGAAATCATTATAATATGCTGATTTTCTAATATGGGCATATTTAAATTGCATTTTACTCATTTAACCTGAACACATATTTGCAAGAAAAAGCTTTGTTGATGATAATGAGGCAGCATAAACACTCTTTAAAATATAATCTAAACATTCATATTATTTTTATATCATATTACATGTCATATTTATATTATACAGCATACAATTGAAATGCCTGCTTTAGCCGAAACAGCATTTAAATGTAACTTAAACTTGCTTATTAGGACATATTTCAAATTTCAATACTCTGAATCCTGGCTGGCAAGTCTAGAAACACTTCCACGAGTAAAATACTCAGCGGTGAAGCAGACGGAGGCCATTTCACACATCCTGCCCTGCCGCAAACCTGCCGCCATGTGCCATGCCCCGTCTGCTCGCTGAGGGCATCCTCCTGCAGCTAAGAAACACCCTGCAGATGCCCCCCGTCTCACGGACCCCCTCAAGGACCTGGAAGGCTCCCAGTCGCTCCTGAGACGCTCGACCCAGAGCCCGAGATGTTAGCTCTGGAGCTGGTAAGACCACTCCGTCCCCCGGTGGAGGGCCGGGAGGTGAATCTTTTGTTGAATTTATTTCATTTGCCACCGCCCCCCCCCCCCCCCCCTTCACGGGGCTGCGGTACCCACATTCTGAATAACAGAGCTATTTCATTTGTCTCTGGGTCACCTGGCCCGCAAATGCCGTTCTCACAGCACCCTGCCGCCAGATCTCTACAGTCCCAGCATGCTGGACGCGGACCCCCTCGCCTTCAGCCCCACGACTGTTCCCTGGCCGGCCGGTTCCGACGAGTCTAGAGGACGCCTACACTGGACCTCCTCCTTAGTCGCTAACCCGCCCCCTGCCGGGTGTGCAGAGCAAGGTAAGTGCTTTGAGTCTTTTCTCAGCACTAGAGCCTCGGGAGGTGTCCTTGCCTCCCGACGCCATTCTACCTGCTCCGCCCTGCTGCGATGCCCAGCCGGGTACGTCAAAAATAACCGTCCCCTTGGTGCCCCTAGCGCGGAGCTTGGATGTGTGGCTTTCACTTCCCAATCCATCATGCTGGCTGGCCCGGACCATTCGACTCGGTTACGCAATTCAGTTTACCAGGCCCCAGCCCCCCTTCGCGGGCTTCCGCTTTACCGCAGTATGCAGCAAAAATGCCAAATTCCTGCGTGTGGAAATCGATACTCTTTTACTCAAAGACGGGATAGAGCCTGTCCCTCCAACCGAAACGATGATGTGTTTCTACAGCCCTTACTTTGTTGTACCCAAGAAAGTCGGCGGCTTACGACTGATATTAGACCTGCGAGTTTTCAACCGGGCTTTGCTCAAACTCCCATTTTAAATGCTCAAGCAAAAACACATCTTAACTTGCGTCCGGCATCTAGATTGTTTCACAGCGGTAGACCTGAAGGACGCGTACTTCCACGTCTCAATTCTGCCTTGTCACCGACCCTTTCTACGGTTTCTTGTTCGATGGCCAAGTCCTCCCCTTCATCATGTCTCTGTCCCCTCGCGTCTTCACAAAAGTCGCAGAGGCAGCTCTTGCCCCGCTCCGAGAAGCCGGCATTCGCATACTCAATATTCTGGCCAACTCGCGAGAATTACTATGCACTAACAGAGACCAGGTGCTCAGGCACCTCAGCCGCTTGGGGCTTCAGGTCAACTGGGAAAAGAGCAAGCTCGCCCCGGTTCAGAGCATCTCTTTTCTCGGCATGGAGTTAGACTCGGTCTCAATGTCAGCACGTCTCACCAACGAGCATGCGCAGTCAGTGCTGAGATGCCTCGCCACTCTCAGGCAAGGCACATCGGTCCCTTTATAACTTTTCCAGAGGCTCCTGGGTCATATGGCATCCTCCGCGGCGGTCACACCACTGGGGTTGATGCATATGAGACCACTTCAGCACTGGCTTCAGACTTGAGTCCCGAGACGAGCATGGTGCCGCGGCACGCAACGTGTGACGATCACCCCTGCCTGCCGCCAAACATTCAAACCCTGGACAGACCTCTGCTTTCCACGGGCAGAACTACCCTTGCAGCAGGTGTCCCAATGTGTCCTGGTTACGACCGACGCCTCCAGATTGGGTTGGGGCACCGTGTGCAATGGGCACACAGCCGCGGGCCATTGGAAAGGGGCTCAGATGCGCTGGTACATCAATTGCCTAGAGTTGCTGACTGTTTTCTTTGCCCTGCGGAAGTTCCTCTCGTTAGTTCAGGACAAACATGTCCTAGTCAGGTCAGACAGCACCACCATGGTAGCGTATATAAATTGCCATGGCGGCGTATACTCCTGCCACATGTCACAACTCGCCCCTCGTCTCCTCCTTTGGAGCCAGCAGCGACTCAAGTCGCTGGGTGCCACACACATTCCCGGCAACCTTAATGTGGTAGTGGATGCGCTGTCACGACAACGCTTGCCAAGTGGAGAGGGGAGGCTTTACCCCCAGTCGATCCAGCTGATTTGGGAATGGTTAGTTCAGTTCGTCCTGGCAACTCCCAGGTAGACCTGTTTGCCTCCCAAGAGACCTCCCACTGCCCGCTCTGGTATGCCTGAACAGAGGCTCCCCTCAGGGCAGACACATTGGCACACAGCTGGCCTGCGGGGCTGCGCAAGTACGCATTTCCCCCAGTGAGCCTTCTTGCACAGGTGCTGTGCAAGGTCAGGGAGGATGAGGAACAAGTCACCCAAGTGGCTCCCTATTGGCCCACCTGGGCTTGGTTCTCGGACCTCGTACTCCTCGCTACAGACCCTCCCTGGCAAATTCCCCTGAGGAAAGACCTTCTTTCTCAGGGACGGGGCATGCTCTGGCATCTGTACCCAGACTGTTGGAACCTACACGTCTGGCCCCTGGACGGGACATGGAAGATCTAGCTGGTCAACCACCTGCCGTTGTAGACACAATCAGCCAAGCCAGAGCCCCTTCTACCAGGCATCTATACACCCTGAAGTGGCGCCTGTTCGCTAATTGGTGTTCTTCCTGGGCTGAAGACCCACAGAGGTGCGCAGTTAGGTCAGTGCTCTTATTTCTGTAGGAGGGCTGGAGGGGAGGCTGTCCCTTTCCACCTTAAATGTGTATGCCGCTGCCATCGCAGCCCACCATGACGCAGTAGACTGCAAGTCTTTGGGTAAGCACGACTTAATCATCAGGTTCCTAAGAGGCACCCGGAGGTTGAACCCCTCCAGGCCAAGCCTGTTCCCATCATGGGACCTCTCAGTGGTCCTCGCGGACCTTCAAAGACCTCCCTTCGAGCCACTAGAATCAGCTGGACTCAGGGCCCTCTCTCTAAAGACGGCCCTGCTGATCACACTCGCCTCCATCAAGAGGGTTGGGGACCTGCAAGCATTTTCTGTTAGCGACACTTGCCTGGAGTTCGGTACAGCAGACACATATGTGATCCTAAGACCGTGGCCAGGCTACGTGCCCAAGGTTCCTACCATGCCCTTTAGAGACCAGGTAGTGAACCTGCAAGCGCTGCCCCGGGAGGAGACAGACCCAGCCCTTTCGTTGCTGTGTCTGGTACGTGCTTTGCGTTCCTACTTGGACCACATGCAGAGCTCTAAATGTTCTGAGCACGCTGTCTCCAAACAGAGGCTTTCCCACTGGGTAGTGGATGCCATTTCATTGGCCTATCACACCCAGGCCATGCCCCCCCCCTTACGGGTCTTAGCACACTCGACAAGGAGTGTTGCATCCTCATGGGCACTGGCCAGGGGCACCTACCTGGCAGACATATGTAGAGCAGCGGGTTAGGCAACACCTAGTACCTTCGTGAGATTTTACAATCTCCGGGTTGAGTGAGTATCATCCCATGTTTTCTCTGGTCCGAGCCAGTAGAACTCGGTAACACACTGATGGTCTGGCCGGGTGGATTGCTTGCGCCTAGCGCCCCTCGGCGGAGGAAAAACTGTGTGCTTTCTCTCCCAGGAGATCCCACTCATTCGGATCCCTGAATGATTCCTCCCTAGCACTTTGGGTCTGCAGTTCAGTGGAGAAACTCGCCTACCCAATCCACTGCAGGTACTTAGTCTACCCTGTACTGGAATAGGTGCTCCGCAGGGCAGGACTCCTACGCGGACTCCCCCGTGTGTATTTTCCGCGGTACGGTCCCCTTACGAATTGGACTCACGTCGCCCTTAGGCAGTTCGAGCTGCCCTCCAGTCGCTGTGTTCTGTGGTCTGGAATCCGCTCCCTTGAAGGAGCGGATTCCAGACGCTCCAAACAAAACAAAAAGGAAAGGCAAATCATCCTTGGAGAGCAGGGGCAAACAGGCAGTTCAAGGGGGCACAGAGATACAAGACAAGGACAGGGAGACCATAACAGAACAGGAGGGCGGCCAGGAGACCAAGGAGGCCAGGCAGATTCCCAGGGGACCAAGGGGACGACTTCAAGGTGGGGACCAGGTCAGGAAGTCTGGGAGGCAGCTGCAGGGTAGAGACTGGGTCAGGGGGGGCCTGGTAGGTGGCCGGAGGACAAGGACTGGGTCAGGAGGCCAGGGAGGCAGCCATAGGGCAGGGACTGGGTCAGAAGTTCTGGGAGGCAGCTGCAGGGTCGGGACTGGGTCAGGGGGCCTGGCTGGTGGCCGTAGGGCAGGGACCGGGTCAGGAGGCTGGGGAGAAGGCCACGGGGCAGGGACAGGGTCAGAAGGCCAGGGAGGAGGCCACGGGTCAGGGTCAGGAGGCCTGAGAGAAGGCCACAGGACTGGGACAGGGTCAGAAGGCCAGGGAGAAGGCCACAGGACTGGGACAGGGTCAGGAGGCCAGGGAGAAGGCCACAGGACTGGGACAAGGTCAGGAGGCCTAGAGGAAGGCCACAGGACAGAGTCAGAAGGCCTGGGAGGAGGCCACAGGACAGGGTCAGAAGGCCTGGGAGGAGGCCACAGGACAGGGTCAGAAGGCCTGGGAGGAGTCTCAGGGGAAGCGGGCGGAGCCACGGAAGGCTCTGTAGGCGGAGCCGAAGAGGACTCCAGGGGTGGAGCCGTTGAAGGCAGAGACCAGGGGGATTCCAGGGGCGGAGCCGCAGGAGGCGGAGACCAGGAGGACTCCAGGGGCGAAGCCATGGAAGGCGGAGACCAGGTAGGCTCTGGGGGCGGAGCCATAGAAGGCGGAGACCAGGTAGGCTCCGAGGGCAGAGCCATAGAAGGCGGAGACCAGGAGGACTCTAGGGGCGGAGCCATGGAAGGCGGAGACCAGGTAGGTTCTGGAGGCGGAGGCTTGGAAGGCTCTGGAGGCTTGGAAGGCTCAGAAGGCGGAGCGGGCGGAGCCATGGAAGGCGGAGCAGGCGCAGGCAGAGCCATGGAAGGTGGCGCAGGCGGAGCCGTGGAAGGCGGAGCCGTGGAAGGCAGAGCAGGCGGAGCCGTGGAAGGGTCTGGAGGTGGAACCAGCAGAGCCGTGGGAGGCGGGAGCAGGTGCAGGCAGAGCCGTGGAAGGCAGAGCAGGTGCAGGCAGAGCCGTGGAAGGGTCTGGAGGCGTGGGAGGCTCTGGAGGAGTGGAAGGGCAGAGGGTTGGCGCCGTGGAAGGTGGAGCCATGGCGGACTTCTGAGGTGGAGCCGTGGGAGTCTCAGGTGATTGTGGCGTGGAAGGCTCAGGTGACTGTGGCGTGGAAGGCTCAGGTGACTGTGGCGTGGAAGGCTCAGGTGACTGTGGCGTGGAAGGCTCAAGGGACTGTGGCGTGGAAGGCTCAAGGGACTGAAATCTCGGAGGCTCGAGAGGCGGAGCCCTGGGTGGCTCGAGAGGCGCTGGCTCTTGGACAGTCGAGGCTACAGGCGCTGGCTCTGGCTCTGAGACGGTCGAGGCTACAGGCGCTGGCTCTGGCTCTGAGACGGTCGAGGCTACAGGCGCTGGCTCTGGCTCTGAGATGGTCGAGGCTACAGGCGCTGGCTCTGGCTCTGAGACGGTCGAGGCTACAGGCGCTGGCTCTGGCTCTTGGACGGTCGAGGGTACAGGCGCTGGCTCTGGCTCTTGGACGGTCGAGGCTACAGGCGCTGGCTCTGGCTCTTGGACGGTCGAGGCTACAGGCGCTGGCTCTGAGGACGGAGCCGTGGAAGGCGGAGACTGGAGAGCGGAAGCCTTTCCTCTTCTCCTCCTCCGGGCGGACGAGGCTGACCACGCTGGTTCTGGGACGGTCGAGGCTGGCAATGCTGGCTCTGGGACAGACGAGGCTGGCAACGCTGGCTCTGGGACAGATGAGGCTGGCAATGCTGGCTCTGGGATGGACGAGGCTGGCAACGCGTTGGCCGTGGCAGGCGTGGGCGTTGGCTCGTTGGCCGTGGCAGGCGTGGGCGTTGACTCGTTGGCCGTGGCAGGCGTGGGCGTTGGCTCGTTGGCTGTGGCAGGAGGAGACTGGAGAGCGGAAGCCTTCCCTCTTCTCCTCCTCCTCCTGGCGGACGGGGCTGTCAAAGCTGGCCCTGGGACAGATGAGGCTGGGGGCGCGTTGGCCATGGCAGGCATGGAGGAACGAGTTATGGAAGGCTGGGGGGTGACCACTGTGGGAGGAGAGGTAGCGTCCTCCTCCGCAACACCCACAGTGAAAGGAGAGCCACAAATCCTCAGGGTCTCTTCAAGGAAGTCAAGAAGCGTCCAGCAAGGGGTCGCTGGTGGCAACCGCTCCTTTAGCGAACTGTTAAGATTGGCCCTGAAGAAACCGACCAAGAGAGACTCCGGGAACATAAGAATGATTTCAAAATAAGAGTGCATAAACAAAAGACAATATGGAGTGTAACAGGGGACAGAAACTTAACAATAATTTCAAAAATAAACAAAAGACAATATGGAACGTAACAAAAACATTCTGGACATTATTTTTAATGGGCCATTCCTTAAGCTTTCAAAAATTTAATTAGGACTGATTTTCTCTTTTGCTCTGCCTGCAGTAAAAATGACATTTATCTTATTGGAGGTTTGACAGCTTCCCAGACATGTATGTGACAGTGTTTGAGAGAGAGAGAGAGAGAGAGAGAGAGAGAGAGAGAGAAAGAGAGAGAAAGAGAGAGAGATTGTTTGTGTGTGTGTGTGTGTGTGTGTGTGTGATGGGTCTGTTTGTGTATTCTCAGTCCTTTGTCTTCAACACACTTCCTGCCCCATGATGATTTGATTTTTGATGCTTTGTTTTGAAGAACCCCTGCATGGGAGAAAATGGTCACACTATTTAACATTTTGACAGGAAAGAGAAATCACTTTATTCTAAAACTTCACAAACAGTTTAAATGGTTTTCACTGTAAATAAAAGGAGGGATGATCAATGGCAGATGGCCCATCTTGAATCTGTCTCTCAGTGTTTGATCTGACTCTAGTGATCATTTACTGATCCCTTCCAGGTGTCCAGTTCACACATATACTTTTTCATAGTAGCGATTCATGGTTTTTGCCTCTTCTGGCAAAGCCTCTGACAGACATGGCCAGAGAACTTTTTAACTGTCAGCCTTTGTGACATTCCATTTGGTTCTAAGATATGCTTCTTAGACCGGGCATGGGTGGATGTTTGAATGTGTTTCACCTCCTGAAATGTCTACATGACTTACATTTAACACATGAAAGGTCTCCTGCCATGGTTATTCCATTCAAAAATAGACTTATTTTTGACAAATTACACTAAAGTAAAAGTCCCTGGCCACAGAATTTAATTTTAATATAAGTCTTAGATGTAACAAATTAAGGGTCAGATGAAATCCCAATGACATTTAGAAAATACATTAGGAATATACAGTTGTTATGAATCAGTAGAGGCAGGACCCAAACGCAGAGCAAAAAACCCCAAAAAGCTTTATTAATACAAAAAAATAAACAAAGGCAAAAACTCAAACTTCCCCGAAGGGGAAATAAGCGAAGTAAAGGCTGGTAAAAAACAAGGGCAGGCTGGGCTGGTGCAAAAAGGAAAAAACACACAGGACCGACTTGAACAAGACTGAAGACAAAGCTGAGGAACATGACCAACGAACAAGACGAACTGACTCTGGACAGAACACACTCCAGAGACTAAAATAAGGAGAGAAACCAAACAGGTTAACAAGCAGGGCAGGTGTGAGTAATTAACTAATAATAAGCAAACATAAATGCAGGATATGACACAAGAGAGACACGAGGCAAAACAAAAACAAAACAAAGCCACGTGCTCTCACAGTAATGCAGACACCTGAATGGCACGAACGCATATCACAAAGACAATAGGCAAAATGTGCTTATGCCAACCGACAGATAAGACAAGAGAATGCATGGCAATGCTAACAAAGCAATGCCACGTATCCTCACACTAGACAAAGCCTGAGTGTCCGTCGCAAGGCAAATACCATGCGATTCACGCAACAGGTGACAACACAAGACAGGACACCTGTGCAAGAGTTCGGCCACACACAAAACCAAAACCTCAGACTGAAGTGACCGAGCTGCAGCACAACGGGAAGACAGCTCACGACCCATGCGCACAGAGCAAAGCACGCACAACGTGCAGTCGCGCGAGACCAACACAGATCATTGACCCAAGTGCGTCCTGCTAAGGTGATGTAAGTGCAATGCACTCATGCCAAGACAAGACATGGAACATGAGTGTCTTGATCCCGAAACCGAACCAGACAGAGAAGTCAGGATGCAGACACCACACACCAGACATAAAACACAAGTCTGATCGAAGAGCGCACGGCAGGGAAACCACAAATGAAGCTGTGTGCTCACACAAAGACAAAAGACAAAACACAAGACAGACACAGAACCATGATGTCATGACCCTGTCACACAAAAAACCAGACTGACAGAGTGACAAAATCGTGACAACAGTAATAGCGAAACCATTCTCATACAGAATGATAAATACTGTATATGTTCAAATGCACCCCTAGCAGAGGTACATTGCCATAGGTATTTGCCCATTTATTGGTATTTAAAGTAGGTTTAAGACAAACTACACAAGAGTTGTAGCTTCATACAGAGCATTAAAACAAGCCTATGCCCTCAAGAAGTGACCTGTCAGGTGGATTAATGGTTGCTTACTGCCTCTCCAGAAGGGATACTTGTTATTTGTCTCCTAGATGTGCTTCCTCTGCTCCTCTCCACCTCCCACATTATCTTTATTGAGTCTCCTTTATTCTTGCTATGATTTGACTTAAAATGTAGCAATAACTGTCATCAGTTGTCCACCACAGAATGCACCTTATGTACCTATACTATCTAAAAGATAAATTTTTCCCTGTCCACTTAACACATAATAAAATATATAGTATGGCAAATCCTGTGGACAGAATGAGAACTGCATACTGTGCAATATAAGACAATTATTTAATGATGTAATGGTAATAGATCATTTTGGTAATTAGAAGTGGTTTTTTTTCTAATTTTAAGGCTAGATAAAAATGTGGATGGCAATATTGTGTGCTGTCAAATTTTGATGGATGTCAAGGTTTGCTGTCAATATTTTCTCATGCCAAAAGACGAATGAGCCATGCTTCAGCTATTGATAAACTATAGCTGAAGCCTGTGATCACTGTATGAGCCTGTGATCACTGGTGTCTTCGGTGACAGCAGGGCTTATTCAATACCTGTAAAAAGTTATTGAGAATAACATGAAAGCCTCTGAGGAGCAATGAATCCAGGTTGAAAGTGTTGTGTTACTTTATTAAATGTATAGCACCTACATATGACAACAACACACAAAGCCAAAATTGAGATTTCATGGGGACTCAATAACTGAAAAGATCCTTCCATACAGTAAGTCCTTCCATGAAATGCTTCAAATAAGTATTTCTTCATAATTATATATATATATATATATATATATATATATATATATATATATATATATATATATATATATATACACTACCGTTCAAAAGTTTGGGGTCACATTGAAATGTCCTTATTTTTGAAGGAAAAGCACTGTACTTTTCAATGAAGACAACTTTAAACTAGTCTTAACTTTGAAGAAATACACTCTATACATTGCTAATGTGGTAAATGACTATTCTAGCTGCAAATGTCTGGTTTTTGGTGCAATATGTACATAGGTGTATAGAGGCCCATTTCCAGCAACTTTCACTCCAGTGTTCTAATGGTACAATGTGTTTGCTCATTGGCTCAGAAGGCTAATTGATGATTAGAAAACCCTTGTGCAATCATGTTCACACATCTGAAAACAGTTTAGGTCGTTACAGAAGCTACAAAACTGACCTTCCTTTGAGCAGATTGAGTTTCTGGAGCATCACATTTGTGGGGTCAATTAAACGCTCAAAATGGCCAGAAAAAGAGAACTTTCATCTGAAACTCGACAGTCTATTCTTGTCCTTAGAAATGAAGGCTATTCCATGCGAGACATTGCTAAGAAATTGAAGATTTCCTACAACGGTGTGTACTACTCCCTTCAGAGGACAGCACAAACAGGCTCTAACCAGAGTAGAAAAAGAAGTGGGAGGCCGCGTTGCACAACTGAGCAAGAAGATAAGTACATTAGAGTCTCTAGTTTGAGAAACAGACGCCTCACAGGTCCCCAACTGGCATCTTCATTAAATAGTACCCGCAAAACACCAGTGTCAACATGTACAGTGAAGAGGCGGCTGCGGGATTCTGGGCTTCAGGGCAGAGTGGCAAAGAAAAAGCCATATCTGAGACTGGCCAATAAAAGAAAAAGATTAAGATGGGCAAAAGAACACAGACATTGGATAGAGGAAGACTGGAAAAAAGTGTTGTGGACAGATGAATCCAAGTTTGAGGTGTTTGGATCACAAAGAAGAACGTTTGTGAGACGCAGAACAAATGAAAAGATGCTGGAAGAATGCCTGACGCCATCTGTTAAGCATGGTGGAGGTAATATAATGGTCTGGGGTTGCTTTGGTGCTGGTAAGGTGGGAGATTTGTACAGGGTAAAAGGGATTCTGAATAAGGAAGGCTATCACTCCATTTTGCAACGCCATGCCATACCCAGTGGACAGCGCTTGATTGGAGCCAATTTCATCCTACAACAGGACAATGACCCTAAACACACCTCCAAATTGTGCAAGAACTATTTAGAGCAGAAGCAGGCAGCTGGTATTCTATCGGTAATGGAGTGGCCAGCGCAGTCACCAGATCTGAACCCCATTGAGCTGTTGTGGGAGCAGCTTGACCGTATGGTACGCAAGAAGTGCCCATCCAACCAATCCAACTTGTGGGAGCTGCTTCTGGAAGCGTGGGGTGCAATTTCTCCAGATTACCTCAACAAATTAACAGCTAGAATGCCAAAGGTCTGCAATGCTGTAATTGCTGCAAATGGAGGATTCTTTGACGAAAGCAAAGTTTGATGTAAAAAAAATCTTATTTCAAATACAAATCATTATTTCTAACCTTGTCAATGTCTTGACTCTATTTTCTATTCATTTCACAACGTATGGTGGTGAATAAGTGTGACTTTTCAGGAAAACACAAAATTGTTTGGGTGACCCCAAACTTTTGAACGGTAGTGTATATATATATTTGACAGAAAATTATGTGATTATGAATTACAAATAAAATGTGTGTGTATGAATAATGAACTTGGACAGAGCGATGAGCATCCATTGAGCTGTAAATGGAGACACACAGGCTTTTGCACAGTATCAAGCAATTCCCCTGTCTGCTGCATTCAGGGACTACAATCTTTCTATATATATATATATATATATATATATATATATATATATATAAAATAAAATAATATAATATGATTGCCAGAGTTGGGCTTTGAGGTGTCAAGCAAGAACTGAAAAGTATGGGGAATTTCTACAAGCAAAGCAAAAAAAAAATAATTAAATTAAAATTAAAAAATATAATCATGTATCTTGTCTCTGTAATGTCAAAGGGCAGGCAAGACAGGACAGGCACAGAAACAAACAACAACGATGAAGAGTGAATAACCCAAGAGCAGTTTTATTTACAACGTGATATCCAAATGTGAAATGCTAATGTGAAAGTATCAAAACAAGGTGGCACACCAACATGAACAGAAACTTGACCCATACAGATCTGACTGGAATAAACTATGACTAGCCTAAGACAGACTGGCTACAACATTACATTTACAGTACTCAACATAGGACACTGGCAGATATGAGGGCTTCAATACAGAGACAGGGGTTAACAAGATAACAAGACGAATCAAACAAGAACCAATGACAAGACATGACTAATGAACATAATAACAAGATAATGACTATAAACTAATGAGAACAAAACACACGAAACATGAGGCTCACATAACATGAACAGGAACAAGAAAGTGAAAGATAAAATTCAAAATAAAAGACATGAACGCAACAGTCTCCTGAACAGTCATCATGTTCATCTGCCTTTGATGAGAGAGGTAGCCCATTCACATCTTGAGCAGTGTGAATCAACAGCATTTGTTAAGACACATAATCAATTTTGATGATGTACTGAAACCTCTAAATTATTTGCAGCAGTGGCATTTAAAGAAGCCTGTATCATTTGCAGAGCCTTTCAGTGCTCTTTTGATAGTGAGTTTTCTGAAAAAAAAAATATGCAAACTGATTCATTTAACGCACTGACACAACAAACATGCTTTTACTCCTAAACATTTCTCCACACACATTCGTTACTTTTGCAAATGCAATCCACAGAAAAATAACACCTGAATAGGTGGCTCAGCAATAGATATGTGCAATTGCTGAGCAATTCCTTAATTTGAGTAAATGTTGTTAAATGAATTGATCAAACCTACAGTCAAAACAGTTCACAAAGTTTTCTAAATGATTTGTTTGGTGAATTGTGAGTCTGAATGAAAATAACAGCACAACAGTGCCCCAGACTAAAACAGATTCCATTGGGACACCTAAAGAGAAGAGGAAGCCCATGTAAGCGTTAAAGATAAAGTATGTAACTTTTTCTTTTTTGTATCTGTTCTACTATCTCATTTTATTGTTCATTGACAACTATAAGTAAGCAATTTGTGGATTTACTTCCCCAAAAATTATAAACACTGAGCTTCCCAGACTCTATCAAAACATTGATATGCATATTTTGAGCGGCCCGCTCAATACCATTCATCCTTTTCTAGCTTAACCTATAGCACGAGTTTGGGGCGTGACTATTTGTAGAAAGCTGTTTAGCCTTGTGTGATGAGTCGTAATACTTATGTCATCATCGGAGCGCTGGCTTCACCATGCCTCCGTGTTTTGTTAACATGTCTGTGATAGTCTATGTTTAGCACAGTGTTTATGTTTATGGTTCACATAAAACTTAATGTGGACATGCTCACTATGCATCTATGTACATTCATATGTTCTATACATTCTGATATGGAAATGGTCACCAGAGCAGTTCACATATCCACGGACACCGTGTAAGTCTCATCCCATCTGTTTACAGTCTCTCTGTTGCCATTAGCTCATGTAAATAACCACACAGAGTCAATATACATGTATGTTCTAATGGGTCATTTATTGGTAATTTGTTATTACATTGTCACTGTTACGCTGGTTGTTAAATACCTGTTTCTCCCGCTGTTTCATGTTTTTTTTTTTTGTTATCTGTATTCACACATAACCCGGAACACCCTTATGCAAACAATGGACATACCATCTTTCATTTCTGGAGGTTCTGTACCATGAAGATTGCTGAACAAACTCAGGGTTTAAGGTTGACAAATTCAAACCAATCCATTCAGGCTTAATTAGTACCATGATGCAGCTCATCAACTCCTCTGTCAACTCAGGCTTTGATTCTGACTTTAAGATTAGATTACGCACTCATGCACATGAATTTGCAGCACACAAACAATCGTGTGAGAGAACGCGATTCACTTCTTGTGAGAGATTCAGTGGGATATACCTCTCTGCTGAAAGCTGATGATTATGAATATAAGAATTTAAATTTGAAAAAGACATTGTTTAAAAAATTATATATATATATATATATATATATATATATATATATATATATATATATATATATAAATGCATTTACATTGCTCAAGAGTTCAGCTTGAAATCATGAAGATTTAAAATACATGATCTACACAGTACATGGGATAACTGTAAAATTATGAAGCAATTTACGACATTTACACAGCAAGAATTAACAGCAGCTGCTATGAGAGCTCAAGAGGACTGCTGCAAACAAATTCTTAATGTGATAAAAAAAAAATAAACAAATTTAAAAAAAATTCTTGTAGGCCCACAACAAGAACACAAAGGCTTATTAATTTTAAAAGCTTAAAATTATTTAAATATTTGATTATACATTTGTATATGAAAATATATCACCAACTGTTCACTGATAAAGGAATGGATACCTTTTCAAATCTAGCAAAAAATTCTGCACTTTAAAATTCCATTTTATTTATTATTATTATTATTTACAGGTAAGAAGATATTTATTAACAGATGTTCAAGTAAAATCAATAAAAAAGGAAATGCATCCATTAATAAATTATATAATTTATACATACAATACAACTAATCCAATAGAAAAATAGGAATTTTATAGAGTGCACTTAGATATACAGATATAAAGGACACTGAATAAAATTATATGTAGGGGGGGATGAATTAAAAATAAAAATTAGTCAGCAAGACTGGGAAGAAATATCATATAATACATTCCATACTACTCAATCCAGTTGTTATAAACTCCCGCGGTTCCTCCTGCTCACAACCAGAGGGAACTCTCTCCTGAATATTAAACCTTCTGAAACTACATTTCCCACATACTTGGCACTGATTACCTTGCACCTGTTCTTCATCAGTGGACTATTTAAGGTGCTCTCAGACTCTCCCTCACTGCGAAGTTTTGTATCTACCCCGGTGATCGTCTCTGAGCGTTTCTTCCCGTGTTTTGCCTTTCCATGGATTACTCCTTGACTGTCTACTCGTGTCTTGATTGTTTGCTGCCTGCCCTGACATTCTGCCTGTTTCTGAACTACGTATTGCCTTATCCCTTCTGTTGTGTTTACTGGTGATTGACCCTGACTGTATGACTATGATCATAATAAAGCTGCAAATGGATCCTCACTCTCCCGAAGTTCCATTACACCAGTGTTTTGAGGAAATATACTTGGAAGATGTAAATTTTTTTTATAACACCTGCTATTCAAATGAAATACTATACTGTGTTTAAAATGGATTGATGTATAAATTGTGGAGAAAAAAAGGCTCATTACAAAGTGCTCTATATTGACATCTTATTGGAATGAAGCGATTAGACAGGTTAATTCAATATTTAACTGCACAATAGAAATACATCAAGGAAACCTTATTTTGTGTAAAATGCCAATTTCCTTAAGAAATAAAGCTGAGCAAAATAGAATTGGGGTAATCAGAATAGCAGCTTTGAAAAGATTACAAAATAATGGCTTAAACCAGAACACACACAATTTCAAAGATGGAGAGAAACGATTTCGGAAATATCCAAAATGGAGAAAGTAAAATTAAAAATAAGTCTGCAATGTGAACAGAAATTGGATTTGCTTTAAAATATTATAAATTAATTTAGATTAATTATTTCCATATATTCTTGATTTTTTAATAAAATTAGTAAAAATATGAAGTACGATGTATGATCTTTACATCACATTCATATACATATGTTTTGTGAGGCAATGACTTAACATTCTTTCCGCTTTATTTTAAAATAAAATATAACATGTAAATTATTGAATTACACATGTTATTTTTAGAATATGTTGTGAATGGTTATTTGATATGGTTTTTCAGAATAAGATCATGTTATTTCTCTTTCTTGATGTTCAATTTGTACATTGTCTTTAGTAAAAAAAATGCAAAAATAAAAAGCATTAAAAAGGATTCTATTGACTAAATAGTATATAGAATTTAAGAATACTGTATACAAATAACTGGTCATTAATTTGTCAGTTATAAATAAAAAAAATGACAAAATCAAAGTCATTTTCAGAATTATCTAGCAAGGCTAGGTATTGTGTACATTTTGTATCCAAATGCATTCTGAACCTTTTAGAGGGTTAGATTACAAGTACTGGGACTTTGTGTGAAATGTTCATGGATTCCTTTTTAGCTGCTGTTTGCAGAATAATGATCATGGTGTCTCGTGATCTGATGAGTGGTTTAAGTGTAGAAAATTGTTTTTCTATCGAAGGACAAAATATAGTGTGTTTTAAGCCTTTCCCAGGGATTTTGGGGAGTGTGTTCCCTGTCTTTTATTGCTCGTAACCTTTGCCCTGAGATGGTCTTGACGGCAGTTTCAGGTGAAAACCATGTTATTAACCATGTTAATTTGGGGGTATTTCCTCAGAAGCATAAAGTTCTCAAGTCATGTGCTATCTGGACAAGTCCATATTGTTAGTTTTATTGGCCAGATGTGAACTTCAGCTAGTCTTCTGGCACCTAGTCAAGCAGAATCTTTTAATTTATGATGTTGAGGAATTCCAGGATTAAAAGGTTGGGTTTTCTAGATTCAATATTGCAGTCATATTGCAGCAATTGTTCGCTATTTTGCATCTAATATCCAATAGCCTAATATATTCTGTTTATATTTTCAAAGATTTTTTATTTATTTTTTGCTATGGGAAAAGAGGGTAAATGAAAAGCAATTAAATTTGAAATTAAGTACAACACTCTATCTGCTGAAGATCAGCATTTAGCTTCTCAAATAAATAATTTATCATGAAGAGTCGATTGTTTTGATTTCTCAGATTTTATTTGTAAAGTGTGCTTTAAGAGACATGGGGAGTTACTTGATTGCATCAGAGATGTCATTTTAATCACAGATGATTTGTTCAGCATCTGTTAGCGATCTGTAATCCAGATGAATCCTGCTATGGAGCAGGTTAGCCTTGTGGCGTAAATTGATATTGCGATGAACACCGCTAAAGCCGACCAACATTCATGGTATCTAAAACCTGGGGTTGTGGCAAACTAAACTAAAACTTACCTGGCTATCCACTGAAACCGGCTTCATGGTACAGGCCTCTGGTGTCACTTGTGTTTGTGTTGCCATCAGCTGTTTGTTTAAGGTACGTTTTTTTGAATGGAATGTTTTCATAGATTGTTGCTGTGGTTTGGTTTGCTCTTTTGCTTTCGAAAACAGCATGACTTTATGTTGTATTCTATGGAACGTTTATAGGTGAAGTAGCTCTACCCTGTGGTGGTAATGGTTTAAACCAGCTTGGTTTGGTGGAAAAAAATTACCTATAAAAAAGGTGTGTTAGTGGTTTTTCAGAAAGGGCTATTCTGCTGTAGAGTGTTACAGAGCGTGAGACACTGTGCATCGTTAAGTGCTTAGGTTTTGCTGCTCCAAGCAAGCTTGCTTTGTGTTTTGTAAACAAAGTGAGTGTGCTGCTTCATAGCACTGAATTTGTTAATATTTTTGTTCCTTTGTTTTGTTTATTTTGTCATTTTTCTTTGCACTTTTTGAATATAACACCTATCACCTACTGTAAATAAAGAACACTTTTTCACCTGAACCCACATTGGTGTACCGTGCCTACTGTATCTAGCTCATTCCTAACCCATCAGAGTCATGCAATCTGACACCAGGGTAATATAAACATCCATTGCAGACATGTACAGAGTAAAATTTTTTTAGCTTTGTTGAAATTCGAAGACTTGCTAAAAGACACAGAAACAGAGAATGGTGTACATTCTTGTACAAAACAGACATGACAGATGTAACGAACATTATAAATAAACTAAATCAAAGGTAGTACTGTCTAAAGGGGGTGTGGCGAGAGAAAAAGTTCATGAATACATTAGTCTAAATTGGGCTTGAAAGAGAAAATCTGATGCCAAACCAGCTTGCAGTATACTCATGCATCAACATCTGTCAGTTCATGTAAGTAAATAGAATAGGTTTAGCTTAAAAATATATTAAAGAAGTATTAATGTTGCATATTTAAGTTGTACATTTGTTTTTATTGTTTAGTTTAGAACGTTGGTTTCAAAACATTTGACCACCAAGTTGTATTGAAGTAGGAATAGGAAAATCATTCAAATTACTAGTAATTCTCAGATTAGATGTTAATATAAATTGTATGAAATGTTATATTTTGATACAATGTAACATAAATGTTGATAAAAAAAGATGTCTTCACAAGTATCACACTCGTTTTGCTGTAGTTAATGTGTATTTTGAAATGTCAAAGAATTTCTACATTTTATTATTTAAATAAAAACAGCTTATTAATTAATAACTTTTATATTTGTTGGTTAACATGCCAAACGTATCAATATTTTTACATATATGAATAGTTAAGAACTTATTAATGACTTACAATATAGTTTTAGATGAAAACCATCAGTTATGAATGATTTATAAGCTTGAATTCCACCGCAAATGCAAAAGGTGTATGCAGATTCTGAATGCAATAGGTTGATAAATTGTTCATATGTGTTCGCTTTACATTAATGTACATTTAAATATGTTACTAATGTTGGTAACCCATTAATAAATTATTTATGTGTATCTACATTATATTAGGGTACACTTTCATAGGTTACTAAAGTCAGTAACTCAAAAATAGTTAATAGGTGTTCACTTTTCATTAAGGTATACTTTCAGAGGTTATTGATAGTAATGATTCATGAGTAACTCCTTATTAGTCATAGTTGTCCATTTTGCATTAAGGTACCATTTTTGAGGTCACTTAGGTTGATTAAAACATCCAAATTAATTTGAAGTATTGCAAGGTTCAATAAATGAAAAAAAAAAAAAAAAGATTACAAGCTTGTTTATAGTTTATAAAATAATGGGGTTTGTGGAAAATCTATATATTTTTGATAAACAAGAGAGAATCAGAATGATTATGCATTGCTGTAGAAGATCATCAAGGCATGATATTGTTTTTGCATAAAACATTTGGTAAGACACCACTTGGAGTTGCACCATTAATTTTGACATCAAAGTGACAAGAAAAGTGACAAAACAAACACTCTTAGTCTCACTATAGTATCTATTTTTGCTACATCACAACATTAATATTTTATTTAATATTTTGTTTTCTATTTTTTATAAATTATTTAGGGCAAGGAATAAATACAGCAAAGCTACATTTTTATGCTGATGGCACAATTATATATACAGATTTGAATCAAGCCATAGAACTTCTGCAGGATTCCTTTAATTCATTCCAGCTTAAATGGCTAAAATTAATATTGGTCTTAAATTAAAAAAAAACAAAAAAAAAAACATATGATATTAACTCACTGTCACACTAACACATCTGATCCTTTTATTTCTACCATAGACAGTATTTGCATAGAAAGAGTAACTTCTTACAAATACCTAGGCATTTGGCTCGATGAAAACTTTTAATGTGCATATTGATAATTTGATGAAAATGCTCAGTCCAAAGCTGGGCTTCCTTATTCGTTTAAAAAAATGCTTCCTATTTGAAGCCAGAAAGAGGGTTGTGCAGAGCGCATTTCTGTCTGTTTTAGATTATGGTGATGTCATTTACATGTATGATCATACCACACCAGCAATTATAGCACTAGATCAACTAATAGTATTCATTTAAATGTCCCTAGGGTATACTCAGAGATAGTAAAAACTGTTTTCTCTTTTTTTATGCTCCTTGGGTATGGAATGATCTGCAAGTTACCATTACTCTAGAAACACTTACCTCTTTAAATGCTTTTAAAAGTATTTTAAAATCTGTTTTTCATAATCTTTGAATGGTATGGCCTGTATGACTTCTTTATATTTTTATGTACTATTTGTTGTAATGTGAAATTGTTGGTGCAGCCATCTTGACCAGGACTCTGTGGAAGAAGATATCTCGTATTTCAATGGGACCTTCCTGGTTAAATAAAGGATACATAATATAAAATTAAAAAATTATTATGAATTATGAAATTTCATGATTTTGATTTAAATATGTAATAATATGTACCTTTATTAAGCATTTATAATATGTGAGTTTAAATGGACTCCAGCCAAGTACCACATCACCCTTTTTATTAATCTTGTTATAACTGCATTAATGATTTATAATGCAATTGTAGATGATTTATTAGTCATTAGTTAACCCATTTACAACCCCCTTGCTAAGGGAACCTTAATGTGAAGTGTTATCCCTTTTACTTGATTTCCAAACCAATATATTTATTTGTTCTCAAGCATAACAACTTTACAAGTGATTTTAACAACTAATAGTTATAGTACTAAGAATTCAAATGAAACTGCACACACTGTATGTAATAATTTATGAAATAACTGTTATTTTTAAAGAAACTTAAAGAAATAAGTGTAAAATGTTCTTATTTCACAGCATCCTAGAAATGTTTATAATTTTTTCATAGAGCATCAACATCCTTTAACATAGGAGTGTAATCTGTCTCTCATTGCAAAGAGAAAGCACTCAGCCTGTTTTTAACTGACGAGTTTGGTGTGGAGGGACACTGGTGCAATAATGGCAACATAATGCAGGCACTATGTTGCAACGGCTCAAGGCACCAGCCATATGCCAGCCTTTATCTCAAGGGTGAGGCAGAAAGAGTGTGATCGATAGGGCATCTCTCACTCAGGGGAAATAATTGGCTTTGGTTTCCTGCTAGAGACACAGTGCTTTGGAAATCATGCTGAAGTCCACAAATTTCCACACATACCCCAAAAAAGCAGTCTGAAATTGTACATGATTCCCCTCATTGCTCATCATTGCCATCCTGACCTAATTAATTTAAACAACTAGTCCATCTCACTGGATGCCTTCAGTTCTGGACCTTCTGTATGTTTAATAAGTAATTTGTTGTTAAGAAGGGTAATGTACAGGGTCTGAAATTGTCTTTTTTGCCAACCAGCCACATTGGTGGGTGAATGCCCAATTTTACAAGCCACTTTCATTTTTAATCAGCCATTTATATATATATATATATATATATATATATATATATATATATATATATATATATATATATATATATAATCTGCAAAATTGTCACTAACTGGATGTTTTTTGTTTTTTGCACCATTCAGTGTAAACCCAGAGACGGCTGTGGATGAAAATCCCAGGAGATCAGCAGTTACAGAAATACTTAAACCAACCCGTCTTGCACAAACAATAATGCCTCGGTCGAAATCATGGAAATAAAATTTTGTCCCCATTCTGATTGTTGACGTGAACATTAACTAAAACTCCTGACCCATACCTGCATGATTTTATGCATTGTACTGCTGCCACACGAAATGCGTGAATAAGTCAGTGTACAGGTGTAACTAATACAGTGGCCGTGAGTATATAAGTTAAATACCCTAACCCTAAACAACCACTTTTCAACTATATATATATATATATATATATATTATTTTTTTTTTGGTAGTATAAATGCACATGGTATGGATTAAAGTGTCTGTGTACCTTCACCATAAAATGTAAGGAATGTTATAATGGAATTATTCAAGCTGACAGAAAGGCAACTCAGATAACCACTCAAAAATTTACAATTGAGCAGAATAGCATGTCAGAAAGCACAACACGTCAAACCTTGAAGCGGATGGGCAAAAACAGCAGAAGACCATGTTGGGTTTCACTTCTGTCAGCCAAGAAAGCTACCAACAGAAAGCTGAGGCTGCAATAGGCATGGCCTCAACAAAACAGACAATTGAAGACTGGAAAAATTCTACTTGGTCTGATGAATCACGATTTATGCTGAGGCACCAATAGTATGAATCCATGGACCCAACCTGCCTTGTGTCAGCTGTCCAGGCAGGTGGCAGTGGTATAATGGTGTAGGGAATGTTTTCTTTCCACACTTTGGGCCCGTTAATACCAATCATTCATCACTTGATTCCCACAGCCTATTTGAATATTGTTGCTGACCATTTGCATCCCTTCATGACCAAAATGTACCTATATTTTAATGGCTACTTCCAGCATGATTATGCACCATGTCACAAAGCAAAAGTCATCTCAAAGTGGTTTCATGAACATGAACATGAGTTCACTGTTTTTCAGTGGCCTTTTCAGCCATAGTATCTGAATCCAATTGAACACGTTTGGGATGTGGGAGATTCACAGCATGTGAAAGACAGAAATGGCATGGTGCAATCATGTCAACATGGACCAGAACCTTAAAATAATTTTTCCAACCTGTTGTGGAATCCATGCCACGAAGAATTGATGCTGTTCTGAGAGCAAAGAGAGGTCCTACCCAGTGTTATTATAGTGTTTCTAACAGTGGTCAGTGAGTGTATAAAACTCTATATGTATGTATGTGTATATATATATATATATATATATATATATATATATATATATATATATATATATATATATATATATATACATATATATATAGACACACACACACACACACACACACACATACTGCATTGTGCAACTAAGTATTGTTCTATAGAAAACAAATCTTTGAATGGGTTAAGGCATGAAAGGGGGGGAAGGTGATTGGTTTTGATCTTGACACAACATTAGCTTAAACATGTACAAATGAAGCATTAACCCAGAGGACACAGGTACTCTATTGCCCTGCAGAGCTTTCAGATACTCAGGCAGGCGTCACAATGCCTAATTTGCATTACAAGAATGCAGCTTCCTCCAGGCCAGAAAGAGAGTTCATTTCCACACCCACACTATTCTGATGTATAAATAACTTCACCTTACTTCTGAATTATCAGAGTGTAAGTTTTTCAGGATGAAAATAGCCATGTAATGGAGTGGCACCTCTTCTAATAAATATTTCTCTGTCTGGGGAAGAGGGTTGGGTCATTTGATAACTGTTGATATCAACAGTGGGAGGTTTGGGAAATCAGCGGAAGGGATCCTTAAGGTTTTCCCTTAGGCATTACTAAAAGTAATACATATCTTTTGAATGTAAAAAAAACAATATGTGTATCAAAATGGAAGGTAAATGTTAGAGGTGAAAAAATATTTCTAATGTACCCTTTCTAATACTAATGTGCATAAAGTCTCTAGACAGTGTCTCTAAATGCATTCATATTATTCATAATTTGTATTCTGTGAGATGTAGCCTCCAAATTATTAATATTTTAAGAATAACTGTTACATTTTCTTTATTGTGCAAATAAAATTATACCATCTATACTATATGAAAATGTAAGAACTTAAACATGATTTTTCCAATGGTAGAGTAAAAAAAAAGTATAATTAATTAATTGGCAAGTTTTTACTTGCAAAAAAGCCCTTCAAAGTTATAATGGCCCTGCCAACCACATAATTAATTTGTGTGGTCAGTTGCTGAAAAAAAAGATTATATGCAGTATGTGTATAAGCTTGTGAAAATGTCAACTTTATGTAACTAATTAAAAGTACAGAGGAATTGAAGCAAAGTAAGGCAGACTTCAAAAAGAAAGTTTAAGTTAGTACATCTACAGTAAGAAAACATTTGTGCACTATCAGTGCAAATTGACATATTACCAGCAGGCAGCAGATTGTAATAAAGACATAGAAGAAAGAAATACACTAGAAGAAATACTGTAACAGCACTGTGATATGCCATCTGAAACTTTTAATTAGGTTTGTGAAATTAAATGTATGACTTCAAATCTATTAAGTCTTGATCTTGCTTAATACCATTGATGAGTATGTACAAAAAAAAATTAAACACTGCAGCTTTTATTGTGCACAGTATACTACAGTACTTCATCAATATTTGTTGATTCTCATACACAAGCTGACAGAAAACTATAAGCATTCCAAAAATTGCAGTGTTGCCATATGGCAACTTGGCACTAGTATGGAATTGTGCCAGTGCATTTTCACCCTGGGAACTTTTATTTACACTCAATGAGCAGTGCATACAATCATGCAGATATGGGTCAGAAACTTCAGTTAATGTTCACATCCACCATCAGAATGGGGAAACAAATTCATCTCTGTGATTTCAACTGTGACATGATTTTTTGTGTCAGACGGGATGGTTTGAGTAACTGCTGTAACTGCTTATCTATTGGGGTTTTCATGCACAACAGTCTCTAGAGTTTAATCAGAATACCCCCCCCCCCCAAAAAAAAAAAAAACAAAAAAAAAATAAACATCAAGTGAGTGGCAGTTCAGTGGATGAAAATGCCTTGTTGATGAGCGGGGTCAACGGAGAATAGCAAGACTGATTGGAGCTGACAGCAATGCTATGGTAACTCAAATCACCACTCTTTACAACTGTAGTGAGACAAATAGCATCTCAGAATGCAGAACACATCAAACCTTAAGGTGGAACCTGTCCTTGATAGAGCCAGTTGTCCTTTGTCTTTGAAGACTGTAGTATACACCTTTGTATGAAATCTTAATTTATTTGGCAGTTTTAAGCATTGTAAAGCCTTCATTTCTCAAAACAATGATTGAATTTTGAGTTTATAGAGGAAAGGTGTTTCTTTTTTGCCATTTTTGACCTAAAATTGAACTTAAGACATGCCAGTCTATTGCATACTGTGGCAACTCAAAAACAAAGACAATATTAAGCTTCATATAATGTACCAAATAGCTTTCAACTGTGTTTGATATAATGACAAGTGATTTTCTAGTATCAACTTAGCAATTTAGCATGATTATTCAAGTATAAGGTGTTGGAGTGATGGCTGCTGGAATTGGGGTCTGTCTAGATTTGATCAAAAATGACTTTTTTCCCAAATTGTGATGGTTCTGTTTTTTACATTAGTAATGGCATGACTATATTTGTGATCAGTTAGTGAATTAAAGTACCAATTTCCTTCCAAGCAGCAAAATCTGTACATTATTCCAAATTGTGGCTGCCAGTGTATAGAACTCTTTCAAACTTTACAATTGGATAGAAAACAATGAATTCAATATTGAGACTCACTAGGTGTTACTAGCCACTTTCTTATTTTCTGAGCAATTATTGTTGAGTTTTTATCATGGAATACTAAATGGTACATTAGTTTGCTAAATTGCAAAAATTCTTATGAAAATTTTTATATTCAAGTGTGTAAATTAAGGGTATACAGTGAAGGAAAGACTGGGAAGTGAGAAAATAAATTATGTGTCTTTATTTATTTGTTTTGTACGGAACAGTAAATACAGCACACAATATACAAGGACATTATCAGCATTACTACTCCTTCAACTAACGCTGTCACTACAGTTCCATAACACCATTCTAGAATTCCACTGTACTCCAGAATACTAATGCAACTCCATAATACAAATGTTCACACAATATAATGTAAAAATCCACATGGCTGATTTTAATATCTATATTAGAATCAACTCAATACCCACTGTGATTTTGAAAGGCATATCGTTCTCTCTCTGCTTCAAGGAATGTATTAAAAATATATATTAGGACCAAGTCCCTAAGAAATATAGTTGAAGATTTAATATGGTATATAGATTTTAGAGGAGATGTCTCTTACTGGTGTGCCCTTTCTGTGGTCTGCAAGGTTGCTGAAATTATGTTTCATAGGGGATTGTTATTATTCATATTTTCTGCCATGAAAAATTGTCTCCAAACCACTTTTCGAATGAATGCAACGAGCGGCAGAAATGAGTAAGTGCCCATCATCGTCAAACACTCAAGAGGATTCTCTGCCTATCTTCACCCAAAAGAAGGTCAACATATAATAAGAGGTGCACTCTGAATGGCCAGTGTCATACATTTGTTTAGTCTAACAACTGAAGGTTAAGGGTGTAGGAACATTTTTGAACTAAACATCTAAACATGATAATTTTGAGTTTGCATTGAATGACCTCGACAAAATTTATTGCTAAAATAGCACATACTTAAAGAGATAGTTCAGCCAAAATGGAAACTTCTCTCATCATTACATAACCTCATGCCATCCAAGATGTGTGTGTCTTTTTCTTCTGCTGAACACAAATGAAAGTCTTAATGAAAACCCATTCACTTGCATTGTGAGGACCTATGGAAATAATCTGAAAATAATCCTCTACAATAGGTGGCGATATGAACGAAGAATGCAAAAAAAAAAAAGAAAAAAGAAAGAAATAAAAGAAGAAGAAAAATGTGAGTAGAGTGTATATTTATAGTAAAAAAGGACTTAAATGTCAATTTCTCATCCATATCTATCATATCGCTTCTGAATATATTAATTTAACTACTGGAATACAATGGATATCTTTTATGCAGCCTTTATGTCCTTTTAGATGTTAAAAATGTTGATACCCATTCACTTGCATTGTAAGGACATTTGGAGATGAAATATGCTTCTAACAATAATTTTTTGTGTTCAAGAGAATACGAAAGCCATACACATCTGGAATGGCATTAAGGTGAGTAAATGATGAGACAAATTTTGGGTAAACTGTAACTTTAAACTTTTTTTTTTTTACTTTTTTGATTGTAGCTTTTAAATTTTATTTCATTAAGCCCAGTGAGGTCTTCCATAAAAGCCAAGGCAGACTATGCAAGAGCAACGGTCTTCTATCAGATTGCACAATAAACATTTTTGGACTCTGGTGACAACTGACAGCACTGACTAGTTGATAAATCGTATCAGATTTTGACATCCTCAGTGACATGCAAAACTGAACCCAGACAAGCCCATGCGCTAATGTTGCCAATGATGTGCCTGGAAAAAAATTAAGTCTTAGTGTCTGAAGTCTGTCATGACTGGGCTGCTCATTCTTCAGAGTAAACTCAAGGTAGTTTTGATAGCACGATCAAAACGTGAATGGAACACAATGGGATTGTTGCATTTTATATAGACAGGCGAGTATAAACTGAATTGTTATTCATCTGAACCTCTATCCCAAAACCTGTGTCATCAGTTGTTATACTCCTAATGATTCTTCTCTGGATGCCCATTGTAGGAGCAGTCCCGCAAAGGCAATTAATCAGCCGTTAGTGAACATGTCACACAACGCAATCAAATGTTGCTGGGTTTGTCCAACAAGAAGATCTTTTCCATATTTTAAATTTGTCTCAGACATTAACATTGTTGCCAAAATCATACAGTGTGCACCAGGCTATAGACCGTCACTGAATATCAGCACCGTAATCCCCAGTGGAGATTGTGAGATGTAAAAGGAACGACACACATTATTCTCAGTGCTGATTTTTAAAAGCCCCTGAACGCTCCTTTATGTGGACAAAAGCCTGTCATCAGCGAGCACCACTAACTGCCTGAAGGCTTCTTGCTAAGACACAGCAGCATTATGCTAAGACAGCTAGGAGGAAAAAGAAAGAGAAAGCGAGGAGATTACAATTCTACTCTGCAGCTGCACAGAATTAATGCACTTGCGATTGGTTTCAGTTGAGTCAAAGAAGAAAGTCCTTCACCAGGGCTTTGCTCGTATTTCATGTTGTCTTCCTTTGTGGCTGACATCAGTGAAAATTAATGTATTCAGAGATGTCCAAGCGCTTAGCAGGTGATTGATAAGATAATGCATCTGAGGAGATTTAAATGCAGCTCAGGGAACTGCTGTAATCCCAGCACGTAACTTTTGTTATTATTTCTATTCCCTCTCTTTTCTGCTCTTCTTGAGGTATTAAACTGACGTTATTTATTCCCGTTGCATTTCAGTTACTGCATTGGCTGTCAGTAATTCTTGCATTAGTGATCCTGCACTTTGTTTATTCCATTTGTGCTGAGGCTGTTCTAAATGTGTAAATCTGAAACCAAACTCTCTGAAGCTACTCGTACTGAGTGGTTTTGTTCAGTGGATAGCACACAGCTTTGTTTACAGCCTGGTGCTAATAGCATGCAGAACTGTTAAAGTTTTGTGGTGAATGAATCAGGGGCAGCAGCTCGATCCTGGCCTATTTTGATACCTGTGTGTTAGGGTTGTATTGATTGCTAGGTCAGCTTTTAGCAGCGGAAAGATAAATGACCGTGAGCACCAAGGCCTGCCGGTGTTTCAGCCACTGATGTGAATGATGCAGATTTTCTCTAATCAATACTAAACATGTGGTTTATCTGCCCTATGACCCTGTCAATAACAATTACATTTAAAAATTTTACCCAAAATGGATCAGAGCAAGGAAGATAAAAAGCACATATGCATAAAAACCTGATGTACTATATGATCGAATACAAAAGTTTAAAAGGAAAATTCAAAATGTTATGCTTCCTCTGGCTGTGTGGAAAATTGGGACTTAAAAATGGAAATAAAAACAAGTTATTTTGATGGTTCTCTGAAAAACATTCCATTGCAAACTCTCTGTTTTGAGTAAAAAGAGGTGCAAAGGTGATCTCTACACTTGCATATTAATGAATAAATATCTGTAAAACAGATCATAATTCATGGGCAAGGAAGAGGCGAGAAACCGGCTTGTCAACATAAATAATAATTTAATGAAGAACTTAAAACAAACATATAGGACAGCAGACATGTCTGCTGATTAAGCTCTCTCTCTCGATCACCGTCTGCGAGTGGCCTTTATCCCTCTTGACGGCTCAATTTAGCCTGATACGGGACCGGGAGTGCGCAATCACGCGCCGGTCCCGCACTCCACCGTGCCACATTCCTCCCCCGTTCTCTCAGGCTGGGGACCCCCGGCCTGACGTACATCCCCTGGGGGGGGGGGGCTTCCCCATCAGCCTGGACGAGGGAGGGGGCAAGGGGAGGGAAACAACAATTAAAAATAGGGGGAGGGGGGGGGGGGTTCCTGCACTGGGCAGTACCTCCCCTCCCACAAACACCATAATTTAAAAAAGAGGGAAAAGGCCAACGCAGAGCGGTATCGAGAGAGAGGAGAGAGAGATTAAAGGAAAGAAAGAAAAAAAAATGTACTCGCCGGTTCTCTGATACGCCGTAGCTCGTTCCTCAGCCACTTCTCCACCCTCTTCAGGACAACAGCCGCGCCTCTCCGGGCAGATCGGAGGCAGTCCTCAGCCCCTGGCGGACGGAACGCCCCGCCACGATCCCGGGGTGTCGAAGGGGCCTCCCCCCGCCCCTGGCAGCGGTTCTCCCGCTCCAGGCGGTCGGCGGCGAGCCCCTCCCCGCACACGGTCGGCAGTCTCCAACCCCGCCGCGTTCCAGCGGCTAGTAGGTGACTCCCCCGCCCCTGGCAGCGGCCCTAACCGCTCCAGGCGGTCGGCCAGGAGCCCCTCCTCCCCTCGCGGTCGGCGGCCGTTCCTCCGCGTCCAGGTGGCTGGGCTCCTCCGTCCCCCAGCAGATGGTCACGGCTGCTCAATTGAGAAGTGGCGAGAACTCCGCTACGGCGCATCCCTCTTCCTTCCCGGGCTTTCGGCACCAATGTAAAACAGATCATAATTCATGGGCAAGGAAGAGGCGAGAAACCGGCTTGTCAACATAAATAATAATTTAATGAAGAACTTAAAACAAACATATAGGACAGCAGACATGTCTGCTGATTAAGCTCTCTCTCTCGATCACCGTCTGCGAGAGGCCTTTATCCCTCTTGACGGCTCAATTTAGCCTGATACGGGACCGGGCGTGCGCAATCACGCGCTGGTCCCGCCCTCCACCGTGCCACAATATCATATGTGTATCTAGTTCTCTCTAAAGGGATGTTTAAGTGAAAGTCAAGAAGTCTATATCTTTTTGCAAAGTAGTATATTTAATGTCATACAAAGACTAATTCAAAAAATTCAAAATTGAAAATTCAAACATGAGCATGATAAAACTATGTTGGAAATTCCCTGCTTGTATCTTGGACATTGAGAGTGCATTCCCATGCACAATATTATGCCTGATAACCAAAAAAAATCACTTGTTGTTGGTTTAATTCATCCAATAATGAAAATATTCCCATCATTTACTCACCCTCTTGCCATCTCAGATGTGTAGGTCTTTTTTCTCCTGCTGAACATAAATAAAGATTTTTAGAAAAATATCTGAGCTCTGCAGGTCTAAACAATTCAAGTGAATGTGTACTACAATTTTAAGGTCCAAAAAACAGGTCAAGGCAGCGTAAAATTACTCCATACGATTCCAGTGGTTAAATCCACATCTTCAGAAATTATCTGATCCAATAAATATTTGTCTTTTATTTATTTTTTACTATAAATTATCCTCCTTGCCCACTAGGTGGTGATGCAGCATGTGAATTGCCAAAAACAATAGAAGAAGAATGTGAAAGAGGGGATTGATTGTAAAAAAGGACTTAAGTACTTATCTATTTCACACCCTTACTTATAATATCGCTTCTGAAGAAATAGATTTAACCACTGGATTACTTTTACACTGCCTTTACCTGCTTTTTGCACCTTAAAATTGTAGTACACATTCACTTGCTATGGACCTACAGAGCAGAGATATTCTTATAAAAACATTGTTTGTGTTCTGCAGAAGAAAGAAAGTCAAACACATATGGGTTGGCATGATGGTGAGTAAATGATGAGATAATTTGCATTTCTTTTTAATGAACTGTCCTTTTAAAGAATAGTATAAGACATTTTTTAAATATCTAATCACTTTTATAGTTTCAATGTAGTTTAGGATAAATAGTGAAAAGGGTCTGCAATTTGTACTGCTTGCAAAATTCTACCATGCTCCAAAGACTTTGCATATGCAAATTATACATATGAATGCAAATCTTATAAAACGCTAACTACTCTCACATTGTCAAGATGATGGTTATGATTCCACTAGAGAGTGCAGGTCATATCATCATCTCCTTTTTGTTCTTATCTCTTGTGTACATACTTCCTATGCATGTCTGAAATCATAGCAACAAGCCTATGGATGGCAGATGAGAGAAGCGGAAACAATCGATGACAGACACAAAGCAAGTTGCATAGACAAAGTTTGCTTTTCACAGGCAGCCTGTTAGCAGAGACATGAAAAAAAAATGATCCATTCTGGTGTTTCTCTGTGAATGCCTAAGACTAGCTATTTTAAGACATCAGAGTTTGTATTCTGTTTTGTCAGATTTGACCTATGCACCATTCTTGTGAACGTACATATTGTAACACCGAAGATGTGATTTTATTTTGTAATTTATCTTCTTTTTATTCAGCACTGCTGATACAGGAGACTTTTAAAGTTGCATTGAGTCATTTTCTTTCCCACTCTATAAAAACATTGCTGCTTAAAGCCCAAAGTGTTGTTCGGTTTTGATACAAACTCTTAGCGTCTGTGTACAGTCAAACACAAGCCTGTTAAAGTATACTTCATTTGACTGCACATACACAGGCTGTTGGCACATTTGGCGCTATGACTGCTATGAGATAATGGACTAGGGACTCTCTCTCTCTCTCTCTCTCTCTCTCTCTCTCTCTCTATATATATACAGTATATATATATGTCAAACACTTTTGCCCACTAAATAAATGAATCATGGCTAAATAGCAATTTTTTGCCAGGACATCGGCAAATTAAATGTTTGCTTGTGCATGATGCAGCATCCACGCCACTGGGATTAATTACTCAGTCAGTCTAAGACCACTAACATATTTGCCAGTGCTAGATTAACTAGAAATTGTTGTGCACCTTTAAGCTTTAGCAGACTTTGTGTTTCACTAAAACAAGAACATTAATTTTGTGCTAAGATCTAAAATGCTGCTCCAAAGTTTCGATAAAATGTATCTTGACTATTTTTCTTATTAGGTCACACTGATTGTGTATGCATAATCACAAAAGACACAGCTCCTTTCAGAGGTCCTTTTCAGGAATTATGACTCAAAATGGCCCCTCTAAAGGCACTACAACCACATAACGGTTCTTTTCAGCTGTAGCCCAGCAACAGAGCACAATGTCCATTTAGAATGGCTTAACAGAGCAGTGAACTGAATATCAACTGTTATTGATAATTCATGTAACCCTTTGGCGTATATGCTGAAACTGTTGCTCCCAGAGGAGCACTGTTGTTGTAAAGCACAACGGCTCAAATGAGCGCTCTTGACACAGCTGGGGGATTTGTTGTAAGCCATTGCATATTCACAGAATCAACTCAAGGTTTTTATCCATCCTTATACAAAGTCTGGGTAACAAAGACAGGCTGAGCCACTCCGCTTTGAAGCCTGTTTAATTTAGTGCCATTCTTCAGCCACTGCACGCGTCGTACATGTAAATGCAATGGTATTGTTCTCAGCAAAGTCAGCTGCATTTTGATCAGGGTCATGATGCAAAATATTCTCTCATCTGAACGCTGCCCAATAGATGAAACGAACAAAACAAAGTGTAAAAATGAGTGTTGTTGTTTTGTGCAACCTCAAACTAGGCCTGTTATGCATTTTAATATATTTCTTTTGCACTACAGTATGTGAGTATCAAGTTAAATTCTGACACATTATGACATTTCAATGTGTTTTAATTTAGATTTATTTTGTTTAATTAGTTTAAATGTTAGTTTGTATTTGTATATATATTGTATTTGTATATATCCTTTATACACATGCACGCACACACACACACACACACACACACACACACACACACACACACACACACACACACACATATATATATATATTTATATTTATATGATATCTATTATAATCTATTAGTCAAATTATTGGTAGGGCCTCAAATGATTTATTTTTATTCCCCATTCCAGTGGTTCAGACCAGTGGGCGCCTAACTGTACACGGACCTCTCCACAAGAGAGAAATTTCTCCCACTGAGTGTTGAGGTTGTGCCAGCATAATTAGTCTCCTATGCATTCTACTCTAGCTAGAGTGAGACATGCAAGATACTCTTTGTTGCTTATAGTGGCTTAGCATTACCCCTGGAAAAGAATGCAACAAAGCATTTATTTATTTATTTATTTATTTTTTAGAGAGGGGTGTTTTATAGTAAATGAAGATTGCGTGTTGGATTTAAGAGAAATTGGTCCAAGTTCGTGATGTTTAAAGATGGATTTGGTAAGTAAAGCAATTACATCCTCACGGATGTCTCCTGTCAACTTGGCAAATCTCCAGTCCTGTTAGACTTGCACTGTCCTGTAGAAATAAATCATTTTCATGCTAAGCATAATATACTTTTTCCACAATTGCTAATACAAATTCTATCTAAGCAACTTTTTACTTCAATTATACTTAATTAAAATAAATTTACACCATTAAAATATATATAAAAATAACACTTTTATTAGACAATAAAAGAGCATTGCTTGGAAAAGAAATCAAAACAGTCTCCAGGCTTCTTATTAATTAATTTACGTGTTGTTTATTACTCTTTTCTGACAAAATGCATACACTTAAACTTAAAATTTATAACAATTAGCACTGCTGCTTTTGCCTTTTTGTTTCTAAAACTATATTTAATTAAATTGTCTAAAAATAAGTCAGCATTTTAAGGTAGGGTGTATGAAATATTTAATTACCATTTGAAACGTTGTGGTTCATTATGCAACAATGACAGCAGTCATCCATTTAATCATCATAATTTCTATCATCATTATTATCAGCATTGTCATTGTTATTATCCTGGCATACATTCTTAATGCTATACAGCCCAAACAAAGACATGAGTGACAAAAAATATAGAAGTTTTTCCGCAGGTGTGTGTGTGTGTGTGGGCGGGCATGTTTGTGTGGTTTATGAGGACAATTTTTTAGTTTACAAACTGGTAATTGCAAGGGTATTATGCTATGAATGTCGTTTATGAGGACATTTATAGTGTCACCATAATTTAAATAGCTTAAAAAAACATATTAAACAATGTTTTATTGACAATGTAAAAATGCAGAAAGTTTTTTGTGAGGTTAGGTTTAGGGGTTGTGTTAGGTTTAGGGGATATAATCTATAGTTTGTAAGTATAAAAATCATTATGTCTATGGAAAGTCCTCATAATGGTAGGTAGACCAACGTGTGTGTGTGTGTGTGTGTGTGTGTGTGTGTGTGTGTGTGTGTGTGTGTGTGTGTGTGTGTTTATGTGTGTCTCCCTACAAATGGGGACATGATATGACCCTCGGTGTGTCTGGATGAAAATGGATCTGAGTATGTGATATTTGGTGGCAGCTCTCAGGTGCTTGGGTATAGTCTGTCTGGCTTGATGAATGAGACTGTACATTGCAGTTGGAAAAGGCTGAAACTATAGACC
This sequence comes from Moxostoma hubbsi, assembly GCA_032164185.1. Lineage (NCBI taxonomy): Eukaryota > Metazoa > Chordata > Actinopteri > Cypriniformes > Catostomidae > Moxostoma > Moxostoma hubbsi. The sequence goes on from JAVLUX010000003.1 coordinate 22,020,712, forward strand.
AGATTACTACCCATCTGTCTCAGACCTGTTTTCACCACCTGCTGCAAAAATAGACACATATATAAGTTTTTGCACCATTGTATTGATTATTATCTGTGTTTTGGTGCCTGTCTATACGAACAAATTGGTATGCTCGATGACCATTTAAAATGACTCAAAGAAAATATAGTCCCCTCAAGGGACTAAATAAGGGTTTTACAGAGAAGAGTCATTAGCTAGTGTGTAGGACTAAAACAATGAAATGCATGTACATTTATTTTTATTCCAAAATTATTAATGAGCAAACCATTTTGTTTATGAAGACACCAAAAAACAATGTAAATATTGACCCCCTTTAGAGACTAAACAGTCAGTGGATGTTTTACAGTGAAGTGTCTTCAAAGAGTTCTAAGCACCAAAACCAGGGTTGCACAATATTAAAAATAATTTAAGAAATAATTTAAGAATTGGCTTCCTTCAACTAATGAGTTGTAATTTAAATTGAATTGGCCACACCCCAAAGAAAGTTTATTTGAAATCTGAATGACAGAAAGAGAAATTTACTCTATTGTAATTCAAAGAAATACAAAAATATAAAAAAAAACAAACAAACAAACAAAAAAAAAACAATCATTAATTCATGCTAACAAACTATTAATAAACAAGTAATAAACTATTCTTTTTTTCTCAGCTGATTAGATATTTCTCTAAAATAAGTTCACTACTGTCGAAATAATTAAAATAATTAACATTAATACAGATTTAAATTTTACCATAAAGAGCCACAAATTGTCCACCACGTTGTTTTTACATATAATTTTTTTTTTTTATCATTGGCTATAAAAGAGTTATTAAAAATAAAATATCTTAATTAAAAAACACACGTATAGGTCACACCTTAAAATGTATTATGATTATTTATTGTAATATCTAATGATTAAAAAAACAATGTATTAAAAATGGCACTTACAGCAGTTTTAAATATTTGTTTTAATTTTAATTAGTTTTATTCTCCTTACTTAAAATGCCAATTTTGTGTCCTGTTTGCTACCAGAATTCAAATTCACTTTGATATGCAGGAATTTAATTTTAAAGGAATTTTCAATAAAATTATGCATGGTGCACAGCCCTGGTCCAGAGTAAATATGCAACCTCAGATGGAAATAAAATAGAGTGGAATCCAAGTGGTCCTTGATCGGACAAAGAACATTTAAAACAATAAATATAAATCTGTTATCTACCACTTATCTGCACAGTAATGTCTATCGATGTAGACTCACAGAAGTCAAGTTATGTTATTCATTTAAGACCTAAATGACTTATACCTTACCCAAATGAATGTGTTTCTGGGATGCTGTGAGTCTGTTTGATACAATCGAACGGAAAATTTGGTAAAACATTAAGCAACATCGAACGATTCGTTGCATTCCAAGCAACACACCTATCTGTTATATTCCGTTGCACATTTTATGGATTTGTCTTTATATATATATTTATTTTTTATCATAATATATTTATTTTATACAAAATCACTTAAGGACAATATAAGTGGATATAAATATATTACATGTGATCCTGAATTTAGTACTATTGAGACATTTTGTGCACATCCAGTACTGGGTACTAAGTACTAAGTACTATTAATACCTCTATATTTTGGAGCATTAATATCAGTGTGTGGATATTTAGATTTATTTTTTCTCTGAATTCAGAACGGACTTTGCATTGCCTTAAAAGTAAGTAACACTTAGAAATGTGTTTAACACACCTTTTGTGCAATCTTCAGTCTTCAATATGCATTTCAGAAACCTGCAGACAATTTACCTTTTAAATAAACCATACCATCCCATAACTAGGTTTCACTCTCATTGAAATAATAATAATAATAAAAATAATAAAATTAAATTGATTAGTATCTTGACAGGTGGTGACAGATTTGCAGTCTAACAACAGAAAATAGATTAAGCATAATTCTCTCTCAAATTACATTCACAGATTTCAAATATGTATGAGGGACAAGATTATTTTTCATACTGACCTCATTGCCTTTGCCCACACCCAATCTCATTTGGTTGAAAAGCGAAATTGAGTTGTTAGAAGAATCAGGCTCATTGTGGTGCACAATGGGCAATTTTGGGCTACATAAAATGCTTAATCAATCAACAAAGCATCTTGGAGAGACTGTCTTGAATTATGGCAAACAGAGCAGAGAATACCAAACAACAGACACTTGAACCCATTTTTACATATTACTATAATTACCATTAAAGGCTCTTCATGCAGGCAATATAAATATGTGAGCATTATTTCAACACAGTTCCATAATTATTCTGACCAAGGGAGTCATACGACATCAGTCTGCAGGTATAGTTCCAAGTTACTGGTTAGAGGACATTCAGTGGCCTTGTAATATTTGAGAAAACGTGAACTCATGTGAAGATGATAGAGCCCCTAGAGACCTTGGAGCTTCTTAGCTGGATGCTCCTGACAGTTCAGTCCTCTCCTATAACCTTGTTCTCTCATCTGCACTCAAGCGGTCCTCCATGGCAGAGGAGTTTTAATGACCCATGCCACTTCAGAGGCCGCGTGGCCCGGAACAGGATAGAGATCAAAAGGCCAGGGTTTACCTGTTTCTCCCTCTCTCTTCTTTGTTGTGGGATGAAAATTTCAACAGATATCAGAACCAGATCAAAGCTCTCTGTCTGTTCATTTACTTTGGTTGAATTTGGAGGGTATAAGGCAGAACAGCATTTTAAATGGTGCTCAAAGGCAACCGCTGGGAAGTGAAATCCCAGTGCTCCTGAAATCAAACCTGTTTGCAATGCCTGATAGTTTCTGAATCATGAACAACATGAGTGTGCCCTTAATACCAGCAGTACTGACTCAATTCTAAACAGAAATACTGGCCTCTTTTGTTTGTTATATAAACTGCACAGAAGTGATTAGGGATGCTTTAGCTGATACATGCTTTAGCATGCTATATGTATTATTTTCAATTACATACCTGTACTGTTCTACTTACATACACTAACAATATAAAGTTGACATTTATATACGTAGCATTGAAACTTTTTTTATTGGCATTTTAATGATTTGTGTAGTTAACCTCAATAATGTAGTTTAACCAACACTACTTTGCACTTGGTAGATGTGCGTCACACAGCCCTGCATTGGTTCTTTTTTTCTGCAAAAATATTTGATATTCTGTTTTAGATCCTGACATGTATTCTTATATTTACTTACGTAATTCACAAGCACAAATTGTGTCTGCCAAGACAATGAAATGATTATTGTGTAAATGTTTAACGACCACTGTGTAACAATTACTTAATTGCCATTGTTCATTGTGTATTAATGCTTGTGTTTAGGATCAGAGTTATTCAGTAAATAACACGAATATATAACTCCCAGTAATAATAGTTACATATTGTGTTGTCTGTCTCTTCGGGCACTGCAGTCTAGACACTCTAGACTAATTTCTAAAGGCGATAAAGTAGGATGGGTGGTAAACTGTAAATATTTTCATGTCACAGTTTTTAGCTGATCTGCAACAGATCGTCTCTTCCTTATCTTTAAGCTACATTTTAGGTAGTGAAAGTGTTTCATCTCTCTTGTGAGATCGGTAGCTCCTAATCAGATGACACATGCATGCATGCACATACCCACATGCATAGGCACCAGTCCTCTAGTGTTGGAATGAATTCCCCAGAAGTGTTGAAGCAATGATAGCATAGTCTGGAGGGGACTTTCTTTTCTCTTTCCTTCTGTCTCTGGTAACTTCTTAACCAATCTGTTTCAAATAAAGCATTATTGAGGAGCACATGCAAAAAATTAAAATAAATAAATGAATAAAAATAAAAAAGTAATTTGTTTAACAAAAGCGTTTGTGTGTGTTTTCATATATATTTTTATCACCACAATTAAAGCCTTATATGATACCAGCCCAACTTGAACTCTTTTGGTTTGGAAGATACCCATAGTTTGAATTTTTAAGGTTGAAGCCAATTTATCTCCCTCTGTATTCTAATGACCTAGGGCTACTTCCTCTTACGTTTCCCCTCTTCCTTTACTTGTAACAGACATTGAGATTCCAGCCAACTGCTCATCAATTTTTCTTATCTCTCTATTCCTGCTTCCATTCCTTGCCAATGCTCTGTAGGTGGAATAAATTACTACCAGTCAACATGAACTATCAAATAGCTAAGGCTCCTACACACAAACTTACCTTATCCTTTGGTGCTATTGAATGATAACAGAGAAAGAAAACAAAGTGAGTGAGTGAGATAGTGATCCAAGCCGGACATTTTTATTGAAACTTCAAAGCCATTTTTATGTCTCTCTCTCTCACACACGCACACTAGCAATGACACCTTGTAATTCCTCGCAGATAATTTCTAGCTGGCCCCTACCTATAATATTATACTTCACAGGAAAATAATGAGACTTTTGGTCCTGGTGTTTCAACCGAATGACAGCTAAATTGGCAGTAACCAGCGAAGATCATGAACTTCAGATATAGCTATGTGTTACCAGGGGAAATCTGGAAAAGTAATTAGGAGCTTAATAACACAATGAATGTATTACTTGGAACAGTTGCTGATTTTGTGATGCTTTCAAGACATTTTCAAACTGTGGTTATTATATCTTAATAGATATTCTTACCAACTGTGGAAAGTTTCATAATCTGAAAGCAAGGAAAATTATGTATTATTGCCCGAAATATACATACATGTGCTTTAAACTAATATATGATAATATATGTTAATTGTATAAAAATACATTTCAGTACAATTAATATAGAATTTATAGTCTTCTCTGTAATAATGAGCAGTAATTATTCTGTTCTTGTAGCACATTTTAATATCAAAATTTGTTTTTTTGAGAAGCGCCCCATTTTCTCAAAACTTTAAACAGCTAATCTGGGTTTCTTTTAAGATGGATTACAGTTGTGTGTTATGGCTTTTGCTCCTGTGCTACTCAAAGGCACCAGTCTGGCTCTGAAATAGAAATAAATGCTCTCTCACACACAGGCTGTCCATAGAAGCTAAGCTCACCAGGCTAAATGCAGATGAGGTGCTTTAACAAACAGAAGGGTTTGTAATTTGAAGTGAAAATAAATGCAAGAACAGCCTGTGTGTATAAATGAGATCTCACTCTTTAGTCTCCAGATACTGCTCTACTGCCATTAGCACAATAAGCACTGATGGTGTCACTGAAGCAAGGCAGTCATTAAAATGTTCAAAATAAGGGTGAAGGTTAAGTGGATGCCTGTGTTATCTCAGTCAGTGAATTTTAATTCTCAATGCAAAATTATAGACTAGCCAATTAAATGTGCAATGAGGACAAATATTATAAAGGCTTGAGCTTTGGGGTGCTAATTTGAATATCTGCTGGCCACTGAGATCATCTCTTCCTGGAATTATTTAAACTTTTGTTTTTTCTTTCTTGACACATGAGCAGGAGAAGATTCAGTTTGTTAATGTCATCAGCGTTATTGCACTGGTGTAGTGTGTGTATGCATGGGCAGGGGCACGACTACCAATTTTTGGGGGTGTATGCAATATTAACATTGGTGCCCCATTGAACATTTCGTCAGTTTGGTGTTGTTCTTAGTTTGGTGCCCCTCTTAAATACATTGCATCTACTGTATAATGTTTTGTATGTTATATTTTATATTGTTGATTATGGGTTAGGTTTAGGAATGGGGTTAAGATAGCGGATCAAAAATATTGATATGACAGTATTATATAACTACACTAATATATTTACAGTACAACAGAACATAATGCAGTTAAACACATGATAATCTCAGAAGATTGGGCTGGGCACAAGTGTCTGCATTTCCCACCTTTGGAGTGAGAACAGGTTGAATATTTGTGATGTGTGTTTGCAAAACTTCACATACAAATAATAAAATTTACATGAAAAAAAAAAACATTATTTTTTACAACACATTTTACCATTTATAATATGGACCATGGTACATTATTATAAAGTGTTACTAAAATGTGTTTCTGCTTAGGATTGCTTATCAATGCCTGCACATCATTACTTATACGAAAGCAAAGTTGCATCTGTGTCTCCGTTGCTATTTGTGAATTAGGCCTGTGTTTTCTGTCAATTTTGAGATGCCTTTAATTTCAGCTTTTCTTCAAAAATGTAACTGCATGTTGCGTCAACGCAGACCACAACAGTTGTGATTGGTGCTCTTGTAATGGTGGTTATGTAAAATGATTGTATGTGCTGTGCAGTGCATGTAAACATCGCTTGCCTTGCCTCAAGAGGTGCACTAGCATTTTAAAATCCTGTTTGGAGTGGGTCAAGTAGGACCGGTTACAGTGGTGCCGTGACCCGGATGGTAGTGAGGATTAAGGGTGTGAGTGAAAATGGTGGCCAGCTGGTACATGCTGTGCAGTGCATGTAAACCTCAAGAGGCACATTAGCGACTGATGCTAGAGGCTGTTGCCTTTAGCCTCCTCGTTAGTGTGCCCGCCTCCCATGCAGGAGATGCCAGTTCGAATCCACCGTGGATAGGTGTCGAGTAGAACCGGTAACACTCTTTGTAACCAGAGACCGCCCTCTAGGATAATAACAACAATATCTGAGGTAGAATCACATTTTACCTATTATTCTACCTATTATTTTAATATACATGTCTCATATCACATTGTATTTGGACTCGGGACCATTAAAACAATTATCTCAATTGGGAGTATCAGCTGTTTTTATGTTCTGTTTGTGTTTCATGAAGTTACAAGCGAAATATGACAAAATATACTGTATCTGTTTACAGCTTATAAATTCTTAAAGATTTTTTACTTGATATTAATTTGATATGTGAGTGAAACATTATGAGTTGTATTCTACTCGCAAACTTTCTGATCTGCACAATGATTTGAACTTATGTTTGACAGTATTGTGTGCAGTAAATAATCATATTTTTTCAAGTTATGGAAATTGAACTTTTTGCCATTTCTAATTTGTCAACAAATTAAATGGCACTTGATAAGAGTTGGTTATATTGCCTATATACATTGTAAAGTCTTTAAAAAAAACACCAATTTAGTGTTCACCAAGCGAGGTATAGTTATGAATTAATTGAATTATTTATTTTTCAGCACAGAACATCAAAAGTATGCCAAAATATTATTTAAGTGACTCAAGTCAAGCCGCAATAATACAATATTTTTCTAATTTATTTGCTCCTTGCAATACAGGCAACATGTACTGCATAAAAAAAATTATACGTAGCCTACCTAAATTTCAGCATGTTCATATACTTCACTAGTTTTTTATATTTCTCCCCTTTTCTGCCCAGTTTGGAATGCCCAATTCCAATGCGCTCTAAGTCCTCGTGGTGGTGGTGTAGTGACTCTCAATACGGGTGTAGGAGGATGAATCTCTGTTGCCTGAGACTGTCAGTCGATCTTATCATGTTGCATGTTTAACATGTTACCGTGGATAACTAGCGTGTGTGGAGGCCCACACAATTCTCCATGGCAGCCATGCACAACTCACCACGTGCCCCACTGAGAGCGAGAACCACACATTATAGCGACCATGATGAGGTTACCCTATGTGACTCTACCCTCCCTAGAACCGGGTCAATTTGGTTGCTTAGGAGATCTGGCTGGAGTCACTTAGCATGCTCTGGATTCAAACTCGTAACTCCAGGGGTGGTGAGCTACACAGGTTCCATTTTGAGCTAATTTTTAATGCTATTATAATTTCATAAACACTTTTGAATCCACAAATTACATTGCTTTTTATTATTACTGAATGTATAATGTGTAATTGGAGAACGACTCAGACACGAATGCAGAAATAAAAATGCAAACCAATGCATTGGCAGCTTCAGTCTTCAGTCTATCTTGCACTGTCTGCAACACAACGTGGCTCAGCAGTGGGGCAGTATCATGGGAGATCTCACTTTGCCAACAATTAGTGGAAATGGACAGTTACAGGAAAACAGCCAATGCAACCGGGAATGAGTGCCATTGCTCAAAGTTTTAAATCCTTTCAGTATCTGTTATTGGGTATTCAAAAAAAGGATAATAATCAAGAGAGCAAACGTTACAGTATAATCTCTGATCATAAGAGGACTTTAAAAAAAATTCTGGGTTTACTTACAAGGAAACACAATGCCACTTTAATTTGTCCCCATTAAGCACTAAAAGTGAGTGCAAATTGAGAAGAAATGTACAGACTGAAGGACAAACAACTGTATTCACAAAAAAAAAAAAAAAAAAGATAGTTTAGATAGTAGACTACTCAAGTAATATCAACATCATTAATAAATGTCTGCACAAACTGAAGACAAGAACACAAAGATATATCTCCCTAGTAGTATGTACAATACAAAGTTGAAATGGATATATATTAAAATATTATGATACATAATTGGATACATAATGTTTTAACATGCACAGAATGTAGCTTAAAGTGATTAAAGGTCACACATACAATTTAAATGCAGTCAATATTTACTAACCTTGTGTGGCATATAACTTTCTTACTTTATTTTAACACAAAAGGAGAAATACAGGGGGGAAAAAAATGTGCACACACTTAAAATGTCATGCAATGGATGCAAAAGTCTAATTCAGAAGTCTAATAAATAATTTTATGCAACTCATGCCATGTTCTGAATGCATCCAAGAAGGTTTTGTGAGAAACAAACCAAAATCGAATTGATTATTTAGTGAAAATCTTCACCGACCATTTCTCTCCTGTGTGCGTTCATGAGAGTGCACAAGAGTAACAGGATACACAGCCCCTGCTCGGGAGATAAGGTGTTCAAGTGAAAACTTGTGTTGTTTATTTAAAAAAGTCCGCCACAGCACAAGTAGCAACAAAACACAACACAGCTGCACACAGAGAACAGAACTTACAAAACATGCCTGAAGAGTTTGAAGTGGAAAAGGAGATGCATTTCTTTGCCCAGCCTTATTTGTTTGAACTGGAGTAGTCGGAAATCAAACTGAGACACATTAAAGAGGCGGTCTCCATAAACTGCCATTGTATGACATCACTGGGCACATAACCTTTCCAAAATGTATCTCTTTCTGTTAAGAAATAGAAAGAAAGTCACATAGGGTCAATACAACACAGGGGTGAGTAAACAATGACTGAAATTTCATGTATAGGTGAACTTTCTCTTTAAGCACTTGCAGTGTCTTGAAAAGTGCTATATAAATTTAAGGAATTGTTATTACTTTCTTTGACACTCAGTACTACAGTAATACATCAACAATACTTCAAGTGAACTAATACTGTACATAATTTTATTACCTCACACTAACTTGATTGACTACCTTAACCCATTGTAAACTTTAGCCTTCAAAAAAAGACAGAGAGAGAGAGAGAGAGAGAGAGAGAGAGAGAGAGAGAGAAGAGAGAGAGAGAGAGAGAGAGAGAGAGAGAGAGAGAGAGAGAGACAGAGAGAGAGAGAGAGAGAGAGAGAGAGAGAGTGAGATGGGGGTGTTATAACATCGGAAATCCATGGATGTGTATTTCGTAACATCAGAAGTAAAAAAAAAAAAAAAAAAACAGGAGAGGACTCTCCATCGGTATGCAGATTTGTTTCCAGTGGGGCTCTTTCCACTTTAATCTTGGTTTCTCTTTTTAAAAGTGACTGCCCGTGTGCCAAAGGCAAGTGCCTTCAAATGCAGAGAGCTAATGACCCTTTTTGTGTTTCTGGGAGCTTAAGCGCTCTACTTTTGACGAGCACTGGCACCTGGGGCTTTGATAAACAGATCCTCTTGCTGCTCCTGTGCATGCGGGAGTCAAATGTTTCAAGGTTGAAATCATTGGCCTTGTTTTTTCTAACATTAAAAGGCACAGGCTGTTGACATGTACTGTGTAGCTCTCTAAATTCCTGCAGTGATTATGAGATCTCCTGCTTGGAATAAAATAAGTTCTTCACTCATCTATTTCTCTCTCCCACTCACTACAACCTACTTCTTCCATCTGGTGTCACCACAGAGTATAATTGTGCTACCACAGTCCCCCTGCCATTCTCAGGGAGTTGGGGTGGAAGTGTTTTGCTAGCACAATAACATATTTATAGTAGTAATATATTTTGACTCATCCAACAAGAAGTGGAGAAATATTGCCAATAATTTTTCTTCAATTTTTTTTCTTTCTTTCTAGTTATTGCACAATAGTTCTATATATTTTTAGATTTCAAGGATCTAACTTGTCAGATGATATCATCTACTGTATACACTCCATATCAATATTAAACACAACAGGAGTGAAATGTCATTATACATAATGGTTCATTATGGGAACTAGGTTGTGTAAGAATGAACAATGCTTGAACTGCATTACACATATTATGTTATGAGCAGTGTTGGGGATAACATGATAAAGATAAATTTTTTGAGTAACGAGTAAAGTACCACAATATTGTTTTTTTAATTTAGAACATAATATCAGAGTTACTTTTTAAATAAAGTAGCGCATTTCTTTTCTACACATCTACTGTCCCTGCATTGTGAGAAATCAGGAGTAAAAGTGTGCAAACTTTGGGGAGGAGAAGAAGTGAATGATGGGCATTGTAGTTCTATAGAATGTGAGGCCAGAGACTATTTAGCAGAGATGAGTCACTTCCATTTAAATATATAGTAGAAATTGGAACGCCCAACCAAGAAGTGCTAGCTTCTATTGACTACCAGTCAATGGATGTAGAAAGGAAGTCCTGCCTTTCAAGTAAAAGAGCTTATCACCTTACTGATACTGATATCGCCTGTCAGTCAACTCACTAATGTGCATGAGCATTTCGTGTTTTAAAGTATGAGGTCGACATTCAGTTGAGTGAAACAAAGTTGATTCATGTGTTAATACACACTGCATTAAAAAAATCAGTAAATGTGTTTAGGCAGAGGAATTATAAGATGAGTATTCCCATGGCTATGACATGATACACAGGGTGAAATACTCGCTCAGTTCACTGACATATGCAACGAAAATGCTCTGTGTTACAGCTCCCCGTATCTGGGAGAATGGGATGAGAAAAGTCTGGATCTGTGGCTCTAAGCACCGTTCTACATCAATTGTGTATGCAGAGAAAATGTTATAATAAAAAAGTATTTTGATTCATGAAATAATTTGTTTTAATGATATTATAGCATTAAAAATTATTCCATTCAAGTTGTATCAAAATGTGATTTGAAGTTGTGGCATCTGTACACACCTTGGTTCAACTCAAAACAAGCTGCACTGAGATGACCTAAGTGCAAAATATTTATTTATTCATCAGACTTATTCCTTGAACTGAACATGTTAGATTGGCATTCCCCAACAAATGTTATCCATCTCAAGTTGACTCTGGCAGTGTGGATGGGCACAGCACTTGATTACAGATATGATGCAGGTTCAAGTGTTGGACTTTGCTGCTTTAGGTAAGACAGTTGTGATACCTCATTATGCATACTGGCTGCCATGTTCAAATCATGTATATTCATGTTATTGATTCTTTGTTTTAAATATGAAGTGAAGACCTACAGTACTTTATAAATATCTGTTATATCTGAATGTTGTGATTACAATAGCTAGCATGACCTGTAAAGTCTCTTGTATGGAATGCATAGTTTATTTGTATGGAATGCATAGCATAGCAGAAGAGACATTTTCAGTGAGATGAAAGTAATGCAAAAGTAAAGTGATGCTTTATTTCCCATAAAAAAAAATACTTGTTAATTAATTACGTTTTTTTTTTTTCTGTCTCTTGAACACGTGTCTCAAATAATGATAGGTTAGCATTAATTGAGTGGCCTTCAGATATCATTCTAACCATAACCAATTCAACCAAGACAATTTCTCTCTAAAGTACAGCTTCCTTGGGTCTGACATACCTGCTGCTGCAATTCCTCACCAAGGATAAACATTACTTTAGCTAGCATGCAATTATGACCATGCCATGACTTAAATCGGAGTGCCAATTAAACACATTTAACATTGTATTTAAATTTTTTTTTGTTTGTTAAAAACTCTACTGTGTAGAACTACATCCTTATGCTTCCAATTAAGTGTCCTTCTTAGCAACAGCCCAAGCTTTTGCAGCAACATTGACTCAACCAATGCCATGAGTGTTGGGTGAGACTATCTGCTAATTTGATCAGTGGCAGAAGGGGGTAGGATTCTGTAAATCTGTTTGAAAACAATGCTTTTCTTTAAAAAAAATTTAATTCTGTTTAGTGTTCTATAGTGGGACATAAATTACACTTAAGCTTTAACACAGGTGGATATCTAAATTAAAATTTGAAGATGATAGTTACTGGCATATCCACACTATTATGTACTAGATTGCAGTGTTGTAGCTTATGATAAGCTTATGTAGCTTATAAATTAAAAATAGTTTGAAAGTTAATTTTAGTATTCTAATTTACAATGCATTCTTGATGGATAACTTTTACATATACATGATAATATATCTTAACAAATTAAGTACAAATTCATAATACTGTGGCCAAGGAGGGGCACAAGACAACCAAATTAACAAAACAAGTAAAATCTGAAAACACAACAATAATAAGGCACAAAACAGCAAAATTAAGCTACAACACAACAAACGTAAATGTATATATATATATTATTTATTTATTTTTTATTAATTTTTTTTTTACAGTATTTTATGATGTGACAGTCTCAATGCATGCAAAATCATGAGGCTGCTCGGAAGAAGCAGAGAGCTGCTCTTCCCACTACCATTCACTCACAAAAAAAGGGTTTCCATTGTGGCAATCTTAACAGGAGAGACTCCATGTATGCAATAAATGTTATTTTGAATATAAATTGATACCTTTGGACAGTGCTCAAAATGGTAAGAAATCCATTCCGTTACTGCACCTTACTACTCAACATGGGGTTAGGCTGGGTTAGTCTCGCATAGCTCTAAAGCAGCTTCAATTGGCAAAAAAACGCCCATTAGAAAGGAAAAGCCATCTAACTGATGTGTCTAGCGACCAATCACTGGCGGTTTTGTCATTATGGGATGTTTAGGGGTGAGGTTATCTGAGCTCATACCATAATAAAAGACAGATATGATGGAAAAAAAAAAAATTATAATAATATAATGGTACACGAGTTTCCACGAGCACAGAAAACAAATGGGAGAATAGAAGAAAATGTATAGAGAGTCCAAGTACAGCACAGAAAAATCTCATTATAGAGAATTTCATAAATAAACAAAAGCAGTAAACAAAGCAGAAAGGGCATGCATGCAACCCATTTTTGTGGGAACAGGGCATCTTCATAAAAGGTAAATTACAAGTATTTATGACACTAAGCACAAATATAATGAAGTTATAATGATGAGCTAAACTGCTGTTTACAGCAAACCACCCAGCCCACATAGCCTTAAAAAATAAAAATAAAAAAATAAATAAAAGCTTATTTGCAGATAAGGTTATTTGAATGTTATCCCCTTGAATTTGACCTATCAGTTTGAGTCAATAATTAAAGTATCACACAAAGGGTCATGGCCCCTTTGACAGTTTATGTTTCACTTGATCAAGATAAAGACATTTGTAAAGATACCATCTGTGGTTGAGAATATCAGCCCTTTTCAGGACCAAACATGAAAATCACTCATAGTCTTGCAATCCTCTCAGCAGCGACAGCACCGTAAAGTGCCTCTTTTTGACCTGCCATTAAGGAGACTTCAAGATCAGTGGACATGCAGTGTGCATAACAGAGCCTTTGAAGAGGTAGACACGACTGACATTAGAGATACAATGACTAGAGATTAAAAGATTTAAAATAGATTTATAGACAGCACATAAGGATTAATTCTACTGTAAACAAAGAATTAAAACTCCATATTAGGGTCATCTGTTGTTTAATAGGACTGAAAATAAATATCAGTGGATTGGATGGATAACAGCTCAGAGCACAAAGAGCAATATGATTTTTTGTTGACTTGGAACATATACAATCATATGAAAACAAGTCCTATGCTTTTCAAAAATGTCAGATTATTAAAATGGAGAGAATATCCGCTTATATGAAATTAAACCCGTACAATGGAACATCTTCAACTACAGTAAACAGATACAGCAGAGCTGTTTTTGCCATAAACTGCAGCTTTTTCAAATGGTAAACATAAGGGGTGTGCAGCGAAGCCATTATTTGTGTTTGTATTTGTTCATATGACAAAATGATCTGTATCTGTCTCTGTATTCAGATAGTGGGTGGGGCTTAAACTGGAGGTTCATTAAAACTAAAAAAACTTAAGAGTAACAATAAAGTATCTAGTAATAAAATATGCTGTGTGTATCCCTTTCATAATAATAGCCTAATAATAATTATAATTATTATTATTAATATTATTATTTTACAATTATAATTCAATAATTGTAAAATAATAATATTAATAATAATAATAATTATTATTATTAGGCTATTATTATGAAAAGGGATACTCACAGCATATTTTATTACTAGATACTTTATTGTTACTCTTAAGTTTTATTTAGTTTTAATGAACCTCCAGTTTAAGCCCCACCCACTATCTGAATACAGAGACAGATACAGATCATTTTCTTACCAGATGAAGCTGAATTTGTTGGTCACATTAACTGTGGAATATGTTGTTAACTGTGGTTTCTCCTGGTATTTCTGATGTTAATATCTCTTCTGAAACAGAATTTTCATTTGTTCATGTATAACAACATTATTCTGAAGGCAGGAGGTGTCAAGTGAAATGTGAAGCATACATTTTGCAGTGAATAATAAATACAAATTCAAGCATTAAAAAAAAATATAATAAATCAATATAGCCTACAAACAGGGGAAAGTCCCATAAGTCTATCAAGAATATTTATGATATACACCATTATTTAGTTTAATAATAATAATAATAATAATAATAATCAATTTATACAGCACCTTTTTCAGAGCTCAAGAACACTAAATATTGTCAAATTTTTCACAGTTTAAAGAAGAACAATAAGAAAAAAAGACAGAATGCTCACCTTTATGGAGCATTTTAACTTTTTTTGGAATAAAAACATCAGATAATTACCTTAATCACTGATGTGAACATAAATGTGGCCAACTTTAAGAGATGACTAGACAAGCTCCGGGCACATCCCTAGTAAACATGTACAAATGACCACAACCAACATAGACTTGGTTGCTACATTAATATATTGCAACAAATAAGGCATGAGCCAAGGAGTTTTCTAGTCGAAACAAAAAAAGAAAACATTTTTTAGCAGAATCATCTGATCCATTGCATTGAATGAACTTGTTTAGCCTTTCTGGTCAATGGTGTTAGAAAGGATTATTGATGTCAAACAGAATGGCAAGCTGCAATGACATTTTAATTTTGCATTGTCTCTTATCCTCAAAAGCCTGTATTTCACAGTATCCTATTCTCCTTCTTCCATGAACAGACCCTAAACACAAAGCTAGCCCTTTTCATTACATAAAATAATTGTCGTCTGCAGCTGTTACTTCTGAGGGCAGACATGGTCAGCACATTCCTTCAATTTGTCTAAGGCAAAGGATCTTAGAAGCCAATATGTGTTAATCAAACGATGAATCAGATATGAGAATAGGATGTTTGGGGGATTAAGAGATGTATCAGACTAATCCACGGATTTCAACTAGAACAGAAAATATTAAGAATATGCTCTCAGTGGGGTGCGCTTGAGTCAAAGACATTTTTTACAACCACAGTGAATACATGGAAGACAGATTAAGGTGGCAAACAATAGAACTGGGCCAACAGCTGTGTGTGCATGAAATAAGAATCATGGACAATGGCCAGCATTATGTCTAAAAGCAGCATAATAGGTAACTTCAAATTTGGAGACTGCCTTATTTTCCACCACAGCTTTTCGACCTTTCCACCCACAGTGATACTGGGAGGGAAGGAGGCTAAAAAGGTCACACAGACACCTGGATCAAAAATCTGTTTTTCTCCTCCAACCTGTGCCCACTCACCCCAGAGATGTGTTGTCTGGACTGTCATCTGCTTCTGTTTGTTACTGGTAACTACATTCCCTTGAAAAATAACATCCTGCTATGCCTGGTAATATTGTCCTGAGTTCAAAGTTGTTTTTCAAAGGGAGGGCTCTTCTGGGTCACTTAGCCTTGACCACAACCCCACCTGCCATTTGTTATTATATGTATGTGACATGACAAGTCCACTCTGGAGTTCTGGCTGATGACCCCATTACTAAAGGGATGAGAAGAGCTTGACTTGCCATCTGCCAGGTCCAGAGAGGGATTTCGGAAGGGTATGGTCTGCTGAGATGTTCCTTGTTCTCCAGAATTGCTATTCGTTCAGGTTCCTTCCTTGGATTGTCCATGCACACACATGTGTAATATAGGAACCGTTATTTGTTGTTTGGTTTCCAAGCAATTGTGTAGTTTGTTGGATTGCGTTGCCCTGACTCAAGCAACTACTGAGAATCTCTATTTACAACCAATTTAATAGTTAATTTTGCCCTGATATCTCGATAGGGAGAATGGGTCATAATTTGGGTGCTGTCAAGAAAAATAATACATCTGAATGTTTGCCTTCTTGACTGAGACTCAATGATTCTATCAAAGTCTTTTAAAACCTGAAACTTTTAAATTTTTCTATGTAAAAGAAATGAACCCCACAGCTAAAATATTATAAAAAAAATCATTTAGAGCTGGAGAGATTGGAAAAATATGAATGTTATTTAATGGAAGTGGAAAGCAGTTATATTTTGAGATAAGTTTTGGAACCTGTAAAAAATTATGCTGGCTGTCTTAGATCATTAATGAAAAGAGAGTGAGGAGGGATGATTTGCACGTTCATTTGCTACTGGTTATCTAAGTGATTTAAAAGTTTTAACACCGTTATGAAAGATTGTAAAAATTGTTCAATTAATAATATCTCATACATGAATCATTATGATTAAAATTATATTTTAGGCCAAAATGATTTAGTGGTCTTAGTATAGTTCAAAATACTGCAGAAAAAAATTCTGCTTCTTTCTTCAAACTATAGCCTAGTAACACTGTGCCATTAAGCCCCACAATCTAACATAACACAAGATTATTAAACAACTTTAGTCATGAATTAAAAACATTTAGAAAATATGGTCAACACTGAAAACATATGGCTATTTGAGCCTAGTTTGGTTTGAGAACAACAATAACAACCCTGTTCTTCCTTGTATTTCTGGACAATGTTATTTTACTGAATGAGCTACTCTTCATGTAAACATGCCCTTGGAAAGAATTATACAACTTTATGATGCCAAAAACAGAGCACCATGATGGAAAGGAAACATTTTAAAAGGAGACCACATGGGAGAAGAGATGAGTGGAGGATATTGAATGTTTTATGTCAGACGTCTCATCCCTCAGGTATCAATTCATAATTGCTTCAGATAATAGGGATTCAATCATTTATGTTCCATTTAGGTCTTGGGAAAATTGTCAGAAAAGTACTATATGACTTAATCTAATTAAGATGCTAGTCAGACCGTGAGGTAGATGAGTGAAATGGGGGAGCAAGGAAAAAAAGAGCAGATACAGGTTGATTAGAGAGATAAAGAGAGATAATGAGAGAGATAAAGAGAGAGAGAGAGAGAGAGAGAGAGAGAGAGAGAGAGAGAGAGAGATTTAATATTTGGCTGACTGCTTTCTGACACATGCTAATAGTTAGGTTTACCATTGTGATTTTATGTAATTTACATAATATTACTGTCACATATCCGGCACAATACATTCATCCTTACAAATTTGTACATATCATACAGTATATGTGTGTATATATATATATATATATATATATATATATATATATATATATATATATATATATATATATAATACAAGTCTAGTGCAACTTCCCCAACAAACAAGGTGCATGGAGAGAACAAAGTACCAATAGAGAAACTAAATCCAGCAACAGTTGTTAAAGCAAAAAAATAAATCAAATCAAATCAAATCAAATCACTTTATTGTCACACTACTGTGTACACAAGTGCAACAGTAGGTGAAATTCTTGTGTGCAGTTCCGAGTAACATAGCAGTCATGACAGTGACGAGACATAAACCACTTTACAATAAACAACAAATACAAGTAATTTAAATAAACACTAAAGTTTTCAGCACACAGGCACAAGTTAAAAGAAAACATATACAAGGCATTAAATTTAAATACAAACAAGATTAAGATCCAGCTAATTAAATTAACAGGATAACACTAGCCACTAGGTGTGTGACAATTCACTTATCTCACGATTTGGTTCGCTTCATGATTCTTTAAACTAAGCCTGAGTCAATAAAAGTTAAGATTGTCAGTTTATTATTATTATTTGTATTGTTGTTGTTGTTGTTGTTACTTTAAAGACATTTGCACAAAGATTTGAGTTAGTACAGTTCCTTTCCTTTAAAATTTAACTTAAACGTGCTAAAGGAAGCATCAGAGATGTGCTGGGACTAAAAATGGACACCAAATGGAAATATTTGCTTATAATGCTGCTTATTAGCCAGCAATCATAACACACTGGAAGCTTCTGTCACCAAAGACAAACCAGTGTGTGTGAGGATGCTTTGCAATAAAGCCAATTCTGATTTCTAATATATGAAACCAGACATCTTTTCTGATTTTGATCAAATGCATTTTGTATGATTCTGAGCTGTGCTTAAAGAGGCCCTATTATGGTTTTTGGGATTTCACCTTTCGTATAGTTTGTAACATAGCTCTTTGTGCCTGTAAAAGGTCTGCAAAGTTATAAATCACAAAGTCTACGCAAAAAGGAATTATTCAGTCATCAGAGTAATTAGTCTTTCAAATTTATTTAAATTATTTAGCAGTACAACTACAGTACAACCAATGTCGGATTTTCAAGATGGTTACTCCTGAAAGATGGTGCAGTTCCTACTTTGTTGGTACAATCTGGCGCTACAGGACACAACCTGCAATTATGCTTGATTATTTGTGGATTAATCTGTCACAGAGTTTTGTGTTGTAGCTACAGTGTACACCCATTGCACAGCTATAGGCCTCTACTAACCTGCTAGCTAATGTTATTGTGTTGAAATAGTTTTACTAATCAGATATTGTGTAGAATTATGCAGAGTGTTTGTAATTCTTACTATCATGAATAGTGATCAAGAATGGAGATGGATTTAATTTTACATATAGTAATTTTACATCTGCAATCCATGGTAGTGCTCGGCTAACTTGCATTGTAATACTATTGTTTTGGTATTGTTTGGTTTGGCTTACTATTCAGCTGTTTCACCTAAAACTGTGTAACAAAATGGTCGATCTCAAGAGTCTTATATAATTATTATAATTATTATAATTATATAATTACAAGCTGTAATGTTTTGGCCACTATCGGTAGTCCACGGCTAACTTGCTCACTAACTCTTTAATACACGCGGTAATGTCCAACTGGGAGAAAGCCTCTGTGCTCTGTTCATATCTCGGGCGAAAAAGTTTGGCTACACACATTCAAGCAAGAGATGACTAACTTAGTTGCAGTACATGTCTTTTACTTGAAGCTTTGTTAGGTTCACAGCAATCAACCAAGGGAACAAGACGTTGTATTGAAGTAGTAACACTAGGGGCTGGCTTTGGAGCCCCAAACACCTTTGCTATTTGAGAAAAGAATTGGCCAATGGAATTTGCATTCAACTCCCCCGGACATACAGGTATAAAAGGAGCCGGCTTGCAACCACTCATTCAGGTTCGTGCTGAGGAGCCAAGACAGAGTCCCAACCATTTCAGCAGGTAGTTCAGTGTTGTGGCAGGAAAGACACAACATCTCATTCCCTTCATCAGGGAATGGAGTTTACAACAGTAACCAAGACATTTCAGATCTGTCACTCATTCAACATTTTGTCGATGTAGTGACACAAGCTGACCTGTGTTATGTGGATCGGCGGTGCAGGTACAGGCAGGCCACAGTGTGCCTAGTAGCAAGTGCAACCAGCCCCATCGTAAACTTCCCATTGCCCCACGTACATCGCATGGTCCCTCGTACCCCAAGAACGTTCTTACAATGGGAATAGGCCGCACCAGACGCTTCAGCCTTTTCTCTTCTTTTTCTCCCCAAAAAATGAAAATTCATTCAGCTGGGGCCAGATGTAATCATGTTAGGGAAGGTGTTCTTTTTCCCAACGGGGAAAAGACACCGTGGGGACCACATCCTGCTGAAAGGGAGGTTAACGTGGAGAATACATCACATGGACTTACCAACCGGGAAGTACCACACATGCAAAGAAGCCCCCATGGTAAGTCCTACCCGGAAGGGAGGAACTCTACAAACGCAGCGACTGGTGGCAGAGCAGAACTCTGCCCAAGGGAAGACACAGATTTACCATCAAGGGAAACTGTACCGGGGAAAAATACATCATATGGAGTTACCAACAGGGAACCACCACATGTAGAGCACCTATCCCATTACAGGGGCTGACCTGACAGGGCATACTAACACAAGTACTGGGCCTGGGATTGAATTCCTCTACTGAATTTGCCTGGCGAAGGGTGCTGTGCTCAACCCGGAGATTATAAAATCTTGCAAAGGTATCAGGTGTCGCCCAGCCCGCTGCTCTACAGATGTTTGTTAGAGGTGCCATTTGCCAGGGCCCAGGATGATGCCACACTCCTAGTGGAGTGTGCTTGTACTCCCAGAAGGGACGGCGTGCCCTGGGCCTGATATGCCAAAGTGATGGGATCCACAATCCAGTGGGCAATCCTCTGTCTGGTTGGGTCTGCTTCCTCCCAGGGCAGTGCTTGCAGGTTCACCACCTGATCCCTTAAAGAGGTATTGGGAACCTTGGGCACATAGCCTGGCTGGGGTCTCAGGATCACGTGAGAGTATACTGGACTGACTCTAGTCACGTATCGCTGACAGAGAACAATTGCAGGTCCCGAACCCTCTTGATGGAAGTGAGCGCAGTCAGGAGGGCCATCTTCAATGCTTCGGGACAAACAAGTCCTAGTCAGGTCAGACAGCACCACCGTGTTAATGTACATAAATCGCCAAGGCGGTGTATGCTCACGCCACATGTCACGACTCTCCCATCGTCTCCTCCTTTGGAGCCAGCAGCGACTCAAGTCACTCACTCACATCCCCGGCAACCTCAATGTGGTAGCGGACGCGCTGTCACGATAACGCTTGCCCAGTGGAGAGTGGAGGCTTAACCCCCAGTCGATCCAGCTGATTTGGGAATGGTTCGGCAAGGCCCAGGTAGACCTGTTTGTCTCCCGAGAGACCTCCCTCTGCCTCCGCTGGTATGCCCGAACAGAGGCTCCCCTCGGGGCAGATGCACTGACACACAGCTGGCACACTCTGCCGCAAGCAGAGCTTTAGATGTTCTGAGCAGCTCTTTGTCTGCTTTGGCGGACAGTGGAAAAGGAACACTGTCTCCAAACAGAGGCTTTCCCACTGGGTAGTGGATGCCATTTCATTGGCCTATCACACCCAGGCCGTGCCCAATCGTCGACCCAATCCACTGCAGGTGCTTAGTCTACCCTGTACTGGAATAGGTGCTCCGCAGGGCAGGACTCCTATGCGGACTCCCCCTGTGTGTATTTTCCATGGTATGGTCCCCTTACGAAGTGGACCTGCGTCTCCCTTAGGCAGTTCCAGCTGCCCTCCGGTCGCCGTGTTGTAGCAATTCCCCCCTCCTTGAGGCTGGATCTACCACTGCGCCACTTTCCACATGTCGCCTAAAAACCCATGTGATGTATTCACCACTCTTAACTCCCCTTCAGGGCAAGTGTGGTCTCCACAGGGTCTTTTCCCCCTGAAAGAATAGGAAACTGGGTAAGACTCCCTTCCCTCGATGCATGTAAGGGCCCCGGCCGTTCTTGCTCTATGCTGAGAAACATAGAGAGAAAAGAGGCCCAGCCAGGCTTGTCCCATTCCCAGGTTGGCAAGCGTCGCCTTGTTCCCCTGTCTAGGATAACCAGAAGGATCCCAACGACTTTTTTGGGGCATTGGGGAAGGGTACGCGCAGTCTGACACAGCTGGTCGCATTTGCACGTAGAATACCTGCCCGCTCCTGTGTCAGCAGAACACGTACACGGCTCAGCACATGGTGTGATTTAAATTGGACCCCTAGTGTCGCTTCTTCGACACAACGTCAAAGTGAGTGACAGATGGGGAACGTCTAGGTTATGGATGTAACCTCCGATGGAGGGAACAAGACGTTGTGTCCTCTTGGCCACGTCACTGAGCTGAGCCACTGTAGTGGCCGGACCATTTCCGGCTCCTCAGAAAAATCCTGAATAAACTCGACATATTTCCCCACTTTTATATGGCGGGGTATGCAAATACTGTCTGCCAACTTCTCATTGGCCTTTTTTCATAGATCAGAAGCATATTTGGCACTCAAGAGAGACCCCTAGTGTCACTTCGACACAACGTCTCGTTCCCTCCATCAGGGAACGGAGGTTACATCCATAACCTAGACGTTTTTTGAACATTAAAGCATGCAAACCTATTCTAGTAGACCCCCAAAATAAAATTATGAACCTGTAAATTAGCATAATATGGGCTCTTTAAGATGTAGTATTTCTGTATGAGGAGACACTCTACCTAATGACTTCTCCAAACTGTATATTCACCAGAAGAAAACATTTATTCTGGTGAATATAAATAAGCGTTAGATATGGCCACTTACCAAGTGCTCTGAGATGGACTGTCACCAAAAACCCATTTACATCTTGATGCATATGAATCTGCAGTTAATGATGACAGCAATTTTAGAAAGAATATTAGGAATATATACCCTGCAACAAAAGAGGCCAATGCAGTACTCAGATGGTGTGGCAAAGAACAACAAAACTTGGTGATAGATTGTGAATCACTGCTCGGGATTTGAAGATGTTGCAGATGTCTCTGAATTTTGTTTATTTTTTATTATTATTTATTTATTCTTTATTTTTTTTAAGACTGAGATTATTCTGGGAGAAAAATATGTTGTTTTTTTTTATGGGGGGGTGGTTGCCATCTTTTACCTTCCTTGCTCATAGCCAAAAACCAAAAGCAATTTGTGTTATCAAGCCTCAACAGTACACAAGTAGGGTGTTTGGACTGATGCTATTAAGTGAGTGTCTTGAATTTAAAAAATTTAAATCTCTGGTTTGTTTGTGTGGAATTTAATATTACTTTATTTGTGGACTGACATAGCACCAGATTAGCCCAATATACACTATCGCATAATAACAGATTGAGGCCACAGCACAAAACAGTTACACCGTAGAGGGTTAATGCAGTTTGAGCTATTCTCTGAGTTTTTCTCCTGTACCCAAACTAAAATGTTTAATAGCATCCAGGTCATTCTTGAACTGTTTTAAATGGGGCTTTGTTTATCTGGATGGTAGGTCCATTTTTTTCTTAGTATTATTGTCAATTTGTGGACTATAAAACAGATAGATTGAACCCTGAAATCTGATTGGATGAGCCGCTTTCAAATTTGTTAAAAAATTATCATAAATGCACACCTGGCACTTCCTGAGGCTTGTTGCTTTAACCTTTTCAAGAGTAGGGTCTAAATTTGTAACAAATACTGTAAATATAGTTAACATTTGAACAAATGAGTTGTGTCTGCTGTACTGTTTTTATTTTTTAATTTTGTTTTAATAGCTGTAAAAATATCAGCAGTCCATTTTGCCTATGCACTTTTTGACATCTCAGACATTGTCTGTGTGTGTGTGTGTGTGTGTGTGTGTGTGTGTGTGTCAAGCACTAATGTAAACAGACTTGGCTGCCTGCATTGATCAGCATGTTTTCTCTGTGAGTATATGAGTTTTAAACTGTTATTGTGATGCTTTTGTAATAGCACATTTGATTGGCTGTCTGTTTCAGAAAACAAACATATTATATGCCTGAAAAGACTGTTTGAGTTGCTATTCATGAGAATGAAAACCGCATCTGCTCCTAATCAGCAGACGTGGCTGTGTGCATGGGAAGATCGCATTGAAATGTGATGGCTGTGCATATACAAGCTATGAACTTTTATTGTGGTACTTTGGTGACAATTTGGTTGTTTGTTACATAAAATAAACATATTATGTAATTGAAAAGACTCTTTGTTTGTTAGCTGTTTCTTTGACGAATGACAACTGCTACTAATGTAAACAAATGGCAGCACACATCGGAGGAAGATCGTGTTTAATGTATTGACTGTACGTATAAGAGCTGTAAATGTTTTATCGTGGTATCGTCATACTTGTTGGATGTATGTATTAAAAAAATCTACTTATTCTGTGGTTTAAAAGAGTGTATGAGTAATTGTTTTACCAAATATAAACAAACAGATGTTTGACCAGTGCACCCTGTTTTGGCATGAAAGCCGATTTGAATCTGGCAGCTTGTAACATAACTGGATGTTGCAGAAACACATATGTGTGATGCTACTCTGTGGGGGCCCAGTTATTAAAAATATTTTTAAACAGTTATTAAACTCATTACTCAAATGCCATTGGCTCTTGAATGTCATGTGATCAATCTTGTCATGTGACCAACTGAATCTAAATGACATTCAGATGATGATTTCTTATTTTGTGTAAAGAGTGCACAATAGACAACACAAAAACAAAGCAGGAAGTCTATACCTTTTTTTGTTATAGCTGTGTAGATTTTGATCCAGCAATGATGGCTGCTTTGTTTTGACTGCAATAGTCAATTATACGACATCCATAGTAAATGTATGCCCAAAAACATGCAAACTTTTAGTTTGCATAAACTATCGCGTCATTTCATAAGTGAGAACACTTCTCATTGGAAGATTCAAATGCACGTGCTTGCTGTGACATAGACACCTGCAGTCTCCTTGACAACGCTGTGATGCAATTCATCCATGCAGAGAATAGAAATTGTTTACTCCATCTGCTGTGCTGGAAGAACTACTCCGAAGCAGCGATGAAGAATTCACTGACATTTCAGAAGATGATAGCACTACAACCAGCATGGATTCAGAAGCAGAAGACATGTTTTAGTATTAAATGAGTTATTGAGGGAATTACTACAATTTTCAACACAAAACTATTGTAATAAGATATATCATTATTGTTGTGTAGAGTGGAATATGCCATTCTAAATGTGTGCAGAGAGAAGCAATGGAATAATTTATGGCAGATCACTGTGTGAGAAACAAACTATTGCATTGGGACATGCATTTCTAATCCTGTTGGAGTGCTTTGATAGCAATGAGATTTTGGAAGTGTTTATATAAACCTCATAAAATGTATATGGAACGCATAGCTCTATGCAGAGAACAAGACTCTAAATTACAAGTTCTAAAGGAGTTCACAGAGGAGACAATGGAATAGTTTATTCCTGATTGTAGTGTGTCAAACAGTTGAGTAATAGAGTACACTTCTGATCCTCTTTTTGTTGTACAATAGTGACAGCACTAAGAAATTTGGATATAAAATTAAAAGTGTATGTAGAAAACTGTACATTATTCCAGTGTTTTCCAGCTTTTGGCCACCAGTTGTGAAGCAACTTTTTGAATCCTATAGGAGAAAAGCAGAGGTAATGACTCAATAAATATACACATCTGAACACAATTTACAGACAACTGTACAAAAAAATTATAATAATAATAATAAATTTATATATATATATATATAAGTCCCTTTTTTTCGACACTGTATTTTAAAGATAATTTTGTAAAATCCAAATAACTTTAAGATCTTTATTGTAAAGGGTTTGAAAAATGTTTTCCATGCTTGTTCAATGAACCATATGCAATTTATGAACATGCACCTTTGGAACGGTCGTTAAGAAACTAACAGCTTACAGACGGTAGGCAATTAAGGTCACAGTTATAAAAAAATTAAGACACAAAAGAGACCTTTCTACTGACTCTGGAAAACACCAAAAGAAAGATGCCCAGGGTCCATGCTCATCTGTGTGAACGTACCTTAGGTATGTTGCATGGAGGCATGAGGACTGCAGATGTGGCCAGGGCAATAAATTGCAATGACCGTACTGTGAGACGCCTAAGACAGTTTTACAGGGAGACAGGAAGGACAGCGGATCATGCTTGCAGTGGCAGACCACATGTGATCCACCTGCACAGGATCGACACATCCGAATATCACACCTGCAAGACAGGTAAAGGATGGCAACCACAATTGCCCGTGTTACACCAGAAAAGCACAATCCCTCCTTCAGAGCTCAGATTGTCCACAATAGGCTGAGAGAGGCTGGACTGAGGGCTTGTAGGCCTGTTGTAAGGCAGGTCCTTACCATACATCACCAGCAACAATGTCACCAATGGGCACAAACCCACCTTCGCTGGACCAGACAGGACTCTTCAATGACGAGTCACGGTTTTGTCTCACCAGGGGTGATGGTTGGACTTGCGTTTATCATCTAATGAATGAGCATTACACTGAGTCCTGTACTCTGGAGCTAGATTGATTTGGAGGTGGAGGGTCCGTCATGGTCTGGGTGGTGTGTCACAGCATCATCGGACTGAGCTTGTTGTCAATGCAGGTAATTTCAACACTGTGCTTTACAGGGAAGACATCCCCCACCCTCATGTGGTACCCTTACTGCAGGCTCATCCTGACATGATATGCATGACAATGCCACCAGCCATACTACTCGTTCTCTGCAAGACAGGAATGTCAGTGTTCTGCCATGGCCAGCAAAGAGCCCGGATCTCAATCCCATTGAGCACGTCAAGGACCTATTTTATTCGAGGGTGAGGGCTAGGGACATTCCCCCCAGAAATATCTGAAAACTTGCAAGTGCCATGGTGGAAGAGTGGGTTAACATCCCACAGCAAGAACTGGCACGAGGAGATGCACGGCAGTACTTAATGCAGCTGGTGGCCACACCAGATACTGACTGTTGCTTTTGTTTTAATTTTGACATTTCAAAACATTTGCAGAAATGTTTAAATTTGTGCATAAATGCTTAAATATATTAACTTTAATTGTATTTGTTTGTATATGTAGGCATTTCAATATTAGATGATGTAATAATTGCAACAGGCCCAATTATTGAATCCTCATTTGTGTTTTTAGTGTAAAGATTTATTGCACATCTATTTTACATTTAGAAAAGTTTTCTTGCATTTTCCAAGGCAGAACATTTTAATAAAAAAAAAAAAATTAAGGGTCTTCCAACACCCACCTACATGAACTGTCAAGGAATACCTTAATGTAAAAAGTATAGTCAAAAAGTAGATGGCCATGTCATTTTTGACCCACATATGCATTTTAGGATTAATCAATTAGGAAATTACATTTTACTGTTAGTATTTACATATAATTTACATTTTTCATACCACCTTTGTAATACAAATGCAACCAAAAATAACGTATGACCACAGGCAGATAAAAAGAATAACTTAATAAACAAATTAAAATGGGCTAATATGTAAAGACGAAAGTGATGAGGATTAGAAAGATGAGCAAGAGACTTATTTAGCAAGTACTGTGATAAATGGTATAAAGAGCCCGGCATTTAGAAAGACATTATCCTCAAATCGATGAGTCAGTTATGGTGCAGTGAAGTGGGGTTTTATTGTTATTCCTCTATATAGCTTATATACATTGGAACTCTAATTGTATTCTAAATGTCGTTACTCCAGGACCATGGTGCAACACAGAACAGTATGCAAGACTACATAAAGTGCAATACACAAGAGTGTGAGATGAGTGCACGACAATAAATACACAGAATATGAGCTGTAGAGTGTAAACAAATTTTAGTGCAGCAGCAGAAAGTGTAGCATAATTATATTTAAATAAAGAAAAAGCATTAACGAGTTCCATAATAATAAGTGACTGCTGCAGCTTTGTAAAGTGCAGGTGTTAGGTGTTTGAATAAGCCAGGTGAGCATTGGGAGGCAGCAGGGTGTTTGAATAATCTGACTGCCTCAGGGAAGAAACTGATGCGAAATCTTCTGGTGGTGGCACGGATTCTCCTGTACCTTCTTCCAGATGACAGGAGGGTGAAGAGTCCATGAGAGGGATGAGAGGGGCTGTCCGCAATATTGGTGGCTTTGCGGAAGCAGTGGTTGTTGTATGTGGTGTCGATGGTGGATAGAGAGACTCTGATGATCTTTTCATCTGTTCTCACAGTTCACTGTAGGGTCTTGCATTCGGAAGCGGTGAAGTTCCAGTACTACACAGTCTTCTCTATCTTCTCTCTGTAGGGAAGGATGGGAGGGGGGAGTTTTTCTCTCTTCAGCCTCCTCTGGAAGTGGAGGTGCTGCTGGGCTTTCTTGGCTAGGCAGGTGGACTTAAGAGACCAGGAGAGGTCCTCCGTCATATACACACCAAGAAGATGGCGGTGCGGTAGCACGCAGCGGCCACTCCAGATCCAAAATGGTGCTATTTTTGTCACTTAGCCTGACTTTTACGGCACATGGACATCGGAGCAACCATTGTTTGTGTCTACTATCGCCAAAGACTGTTAAAATATAAGATTCATGCAACAACCACGCTGCATGATGATCTGCAGGAGTTGCTACGCGAACTCGGCTTGCTGCAGAGACCAGGCATCCAGTCCTCGGCGTCGCCTGATGATGGTGCCCGAGGGAGGGGACGTCGTAAGCGGTGTGCAAGGAAGCGAAAGCGCGGCAAGAGTGCGGGGGTCCATGCTAGGCTAAAAACAAACCCTAGCCAGCCAGCTTTCCCATCTATCCTGCTCTCAGATGTTTGCTCCCTGGACAATAAAGTGGACTACATTCGACTCCAGCAGACTATGCAGCGTGAGCTTAGAGACTGCTGCGTCTTTGTTTTCACAGAGACATGGTTCAGCGACAGAGTTGCGGACGCCGCCATTCAGCTAGACGGGCTCGCCTCATTTCGTGCCGACAGAAATGCAGCTCTGTGCGGTAAGACTCGCGGTGTTGCCTTGTGTGTTTACATCAACACGGAATGGTGCAATAACTCTATGCAAATCTCTAGTTACTGCTCATGACTGTTAGATGCAGACCTTATTATTTACCACGGGAATTCACAACTGTTATTATAACCGGAGTTTACATTCCCCCCAGCGCTAACGGTAAGGAAGCGCTCTGTGAACTGTATGGGGCTATGAGCGAACTGCAGAACGCTCACCCCGACGGACTGTTTATTGTCGCCGGAGATTTCAACCATGCAAATCTCAAGACAGTGCTCCCTAAATTCCATCAGTATGTGGACTTTGCAACGAGAGAGGCGAACACGCTTGATCTTGTTTACACAAACATCCCAGGCGCATACCGGGTGGAGCCCTGCCCCCACCCCGACTACTCAGACCACATCTCTGTTATGCTAATTCCAGCATACAGACCGCTCGTCACGCGCACAAAACCGCCCCAGAAGCAGGTGAAAACCTGGCCAGCAGGAGCCATCTCTGCTCTTCAGGACTGTTTTGAGTGTACTGACTGGCACACGTTCAGGGAGGCTGCAACATATGGCGACTCTACCAACTTGGAGGAATACACAGCATCAGTGACCAGCTACATCAGCAAGTGCATTGATGATGTCAATTTCTACAAGACCATCATCACACGCTCCAACCAGAAGCCGTGGATGACTGTGGAGGTGCGTGTGCTGCTGAGGACCCGAGACTCTGGCTTCAGAGCAGGCGACAAGGCTGTCCTAAGAACAAGGCCAAACTGTCTCGGGCCATCAGAGAGGCAAAGCGCGCACACACCCAGAGAATCCACAGTCACTTCCAGGACAGCGGTGATACGTGGCGCATGTGGCAGGGCATCCAGGCCATCACCAACTACAGGACAACATCAGTTGCCTGTGACAAAGATGCCTCCCTTCCAGATGCGCTGAACGATTCTACGCTGGGTTTGAAGCACAGAACGATGTGGTGGCGAGGAAGACCACCCCTCCTCCCAACGAGCAGGTGCTCTGTCTTACCACGCTGATGTGAGGAAAACTCTACGTAGAGTCAACCCACGGAAGGCTGCTGGACCAGACAACATTCCTGGCAGAGTGCTCAGAGGATGTACAGACTAGCTGGCAGATGTTCTTACCGACATCTTCAACATCTCTCTGAGCAGCGCCTTCTTTCCAACGTGCTTCAAGGCCGCCACCATCGTCCCCATGCCAAAGAAGTCTTCAGTGTCCTGCCTCAATGACTACCGTCCCGTCCCGTCACACTCACACCCATCATCATGAAGTGCTTCGAGAGGCTCGTCATGAGGCATATTAAGACCAAGCTGCTCCCCCTCACTAGACCCACTGCAGAATTCAACACAATAATTCCTCAGCACCTGATTGGTAAGCTGAACCTGCTGGGCCTGGACACCTCTGCAACTGGATCCTGGACTTCCTGACTGGGAGACCTCAGTCAGTCCGGATCGGCTACTCAGGACTGTGCAGCAATGCACAGCTTGAACCACATCATTAAGATTGCAGATGACACGATCGTGGTGGGTCAGCATACAGAGAGGAGGTGCAGCTGCTAACGGACTGGTGTAGAGCCAACAACCTGTCTCTGAATGTGGACAAAACAAAAGATATGGTTGTTGAATTCAGGAGATCACAGAGTGACCACTCTCCACTGAACATTGACGGCTCCTCTGTGGAGATCATCAAGAGCACCAAATTCCTGGTCCCTCGACACCAGCTCTATTACCAAGAAAGCCCAGAAGCGTCTCTACTTTCTTTGAAGGCTGAGGAAAGCGCATCTCCCACCCCCCATCCTCACTACATTCTATAGAGGGACTATTGAGAGCATCCTGAGCAGCTGCATCACTGCCTGGTTTGGGACTTGCACCGTTTCAGACCGTAAAGCCCTGCAGAGGATAGTGAGGACAGCTGAGATGATCATCGGGGTCTCTCTTCCCTCCATCAAGATTTTTACAAAAAACACTGCATCCGCAAAGCAACCAGCACTGTGGATGACCCCACACACCCCACACACCCCTCACACAAACACTTCACCCTCCTGCTGTCTGGAAAGAGGTACCAAAGCATTCTGGCCCTCATGACCAGACTGTGTAACAGCTTCTTCCCCTAAGCCATCAGACTCCTCAATACTCAGAGACTGGACTGACACACACACACTCACGTGTCCTGAGTTGCACTTTGATTATTGTCACTTTATACATGGCTGCTACCTCAATAACTGCTATGTGCATAGAACACTATCTCATAGTATGTTATGTTTACATTTGGCATTTTTAGAAACTGTCATCTTTTTGCACTACTGTGTACTGGTCGGCGCTGCACTGTCTTTCACTGTGCCTATTGTCCTGTTCATTTTTAACAATTTATTGTACTGTCTCGTACTTTTTGCACACGTTTGCATGTGCACATTATATAGGTATGTTATTTAGTCTGTGTAGTCTCATGTGGTTCTGTGTTTGTCCTATGTTGTTTTATGTATTACCATGGTCCTGGAGTTCCGCTGTGAGTTCCTTTGACAAGACAGAAGACACCACTCATTCAATGTCTTTCCACCTGGAGAGTGTTGTGGTTCAAGTGTTTAATGATCTGAATTATTTTACTCTTTAAGTAATCATTATTTTTACTGATCAATGTCTGGTCTGAACACATATTTATTATTCATCTACCTTCTCATGAGACAATGCAATTATAATGACATTGTCATGCTGAATTAATCACAGGCTCGGCAAACTTTGGATTTATTTAATGCTTTTAATTTAAGTTTAGTTGTATTATGCAATTATATTAATATTTTAGATCCCCTAAAATAACCCTATACTTAAATCTAACCACACTGAAAAAATTACGAGTTGGGTTTACTTAAAATATATCCTGTAACGCGGGGTTAGGATGGGCAAGGAGGAGGCGAGAACTGGCTTGTCAATATAAATAATATACATTTACATTTACATTTACATTTATTCATTTGGCAGATGCTTTTATCCAAAGCGACTTACAAAAGAGGAAAAAACAAGCGAATCATCTTAAGAAGACAGTGGTACGAAAAGTGCCATACTACAAAGTTTCACTAGCATAAGAAGAGTATACAAAACCGATTTAAGTGCAACAAGAATTGTTAATTTTTAAAAAAAACATTTTGTGACTGGTTAAATGCTTTTGGAAAAGATGTGTTTTTAGCTGTTTTTTGAAGATAGAGAGTGAGTCAGCTTCACGGATTGAGTTAGGGAGGTCATTCCACCAACGTGATATGATAAAACCGAAAGTCCGGGAAAGTGTTTTGTTGCCTCTTTGTTTTGGTACGACAAGGTGACGTTCCTTAGCCGACCGCAGGCTTCTGGTGGGAAAGTAGCTCTGCATAAATGTTTTTAGGTAAGCTGGAGCAGACCCAGTGACCCATGTTTTGTATGCCAGCATCAGGGCCTTGAATTTAATACGTGCATGAACCGGCAGCCAGTGGAGAGAGACAAAGAGTGGTGTAACATGTGCTCTCTTTGGTTCATTAAAGACCAGATGTGCTGCTGCATTCTGGATCATTTTCAGAGGTCTAATAGCATATGCAGGAAGGCCTGCAAAGAGAGCGTTACAGTAGTCCAGTCTAGTTATGACAAGTGACTGAACAAGCAGTTGTGTGGCATGTTCAGAGAGGAAAGGTCTTATCTTCCTGATACTGTAGAGTGTAAATCTACATGATCTTGCAGTCTTTGAGATGTGGTCTATGAAATTTAGATTGTCATCAATGGTTACCCCTAGATTTCTGACCGTTTTGGAAGGCGACACTGTAGTTGGACCCAGCTGCACAGTGATGTTGTGTTCAACATCAGGGTTGGCTGGAAAGACAAGGAGTTCAGTCTTGGCTGGGTTGAATTGCAGGTGGTGTTCCTTCATCCAGGCCAAGATGTCTGCCAGACAGGCAGCGATTTGAGCGGTCACTGTGGTGTCATTGGGCTGGAAAGACAAGTAAAGTTGCATGTCATCAGCGTAGCAGTGGTAAGAGAAACCATGTGACTGGATGATGGGTCCTAATGACGTTGTGTATATGGACAAGAGAAGTGGCCCAAGCACTGATCCCTGAGGTACCCCAGTAAGTAACTGATGTGGCTTGGATACCTCACCTCTCCGGGCTACCTTGAAAGTCCTACCTGAGAGATAGGAGTTGAACCAGCCAAGCACAGTTCCGGTGATGCCCAGTTTAGAGAGGGTGGAAAGTAGGATATGATGGTTGACTGTGTCAAAGGCTGCAGAAAGGTCCAGCAGAATCAGAACTGATGATCTGGATTCAGCTTTCGCCTGTCTCAGCGACTCCGTGACAGACAGCAGGGCAGTCTCAGTGGAGTGTCCACTTTTGAAGCCTGACTGGTTGTCATCCAGCAGATTGTTCTGTGAGAGATAGGCAGAGATCTGATTGAAAACTGCCCTTTCAAGTGTTTTTGCCATGAATGGGATGAGAGAGACTGGTCTGTAGTGTTCTATCTGTGTGGGGTTAAGTGCAGTTTTTTTCAGCAGCGGGGTTAATCGAGCCTGCTTAAATGTAGTGGGAAAAGTGCCTTCAAGAAGAGATGTGTTAATTATGCGGATGGAGAGTTGGCCTGGAGAAGGTGTGATGGAATGGGGTCAAAAGAACAGGTGGTGGGGTGGTTGGAGAGGAGGAGTTTTGAGACCTCAGTGTCAGTTAAAGGAGAGAACATAGAGAGAGAAGAGTTGCATACAGGAGTTGGGTGTTTGACAGGGTTTGGTGCTGTGAATGTATTGCTGATGGCTGTAACCTTATTAGTAAAAAATGTGGCGAAGATATCTGCTGTAAGTGATGTGTCAGGTGGTGGAGGGGGAGGGCAGAGAAGTGTGTTAAATGTTCTAATCATGCTACGAGTGTCTGTGGTGCTGTTGATCTTGGTCTGGTAATATGAAGTTTTTTGCAGCTTTAACGTTATCTGAAAAAGTTGCAAGCAGAAGCTGATATTTACCTAGATCGGCTGGATCTTTAGATTTCCGCCATCTCCTCTCAGCTGCCCTGAGATCAGTTCGATATTTTAATGAAGAACTTAAAATAAAAGCACAGACACACAACGGACATGTCCAGGATTGCTCTCTCTCTCGAACCTTCGTCACCGGCCACCTTTAT
Organism: Moxostoma hubbsi; assembly: GCA_032164185.1. Taxonomy (NCBI): domain Eukaryota; kingdom Metazoa; phylum Chordata; class Actinopteri; order Cypriniformes; family Catostomidae; genus Moxostoma; species Moxostoma hubbsi. The sequence goes on from JAVLUX010000003.1 coordinate 22,054,650, forward strand.
CCCTCGTGTGCCTCATCAGGCCAATTGGAGACCGGGCGTGCGACATTCCAGCCTGGCCCCACCCCCTCCACACCACACTCCTGGCGTTACCTCAGGCCGGGGTGCCACCGACTTATGACTTACATAAGGTGGGTTTGTGGCCATAGACGATGTTGTTGATGGTGATGTCTGTGCTTTACAACAGGCCTACAAGCCCTCAGTCCAGCCTCTCTCAGCCTATTTTGGACAGTCTGAGCACTAATGAAGGGATTGTGCTTTCCTGGTGTAACTTTCCTTTGGGCAGTTATTGTTGCCATCCTGTACCTGTCCCGCAGCTGTGTTATTCGAATGTACCGATCCTGTGCAAGTGTTGATGCATGTGGTCTGCCACTGCGAGGACGATCAGCTGTCCTTCCTGTCTCCCTGTAGTGCTGTCTCAGGTTTCTCACAGTACGGTCATTGCAATTTATTGCCCTAGCCACATCTGCAGTCCTCATGCCTCCATGCAGCATGCCTAATGCCTAATTCACACAGATGAACATGGACCCTGGGCATCTTTCTTTTGGTGTTTTTCAGAGACAGTAGACAGGTCTCTTTAGTGTCTTAAGTTTTTATAACTGTGACCTTAATTGCCTAATGTCTGTAAGCTGTTTGTGTGTCTTAATGACTGTTCCACAGGTGCATGTTCATTAATTGTTTATGGTTCATCGAACAAGCATGGAAAACATTGTTTAAACCCTTTACAATAAAGATCTTAAAGTTATTAGGATTTTACAGAATTATCTGTAAAATACAGTGTCCTGAAAAGGGGAAGTTTCTTTTTTTAACTGAATTTATGTTGCATATATGTATATATGTGACCTTTTTTATTTGAGAAAAACATTTATGAATATTTATTATCAGCATATAAGCATATTGCTAATTTCAGATTCTATACAGATACTGTATTAAACATTTCAAATTCAAATCACATTTTACTTCACAAATAAAGGGGTTTTTGAGAGAATGTTAGGGATTCTTTGTATAAACCTAGGCTTTTGTGTCTCATTCGCAGCACTCAGGGAGATGATTAAACACTAGCTGTGATGTATGTGTGCTATCTGCAATCCCACAAAAGTTTAGACAAGGATTTTGATAGTAAACACACAACGTGGTGGAGACGAGACAGAGATGCTTACACTTACTATGGAGATGATTCAATAGCAGCTGTGAATTTGTATATGTTGTGTCTGCGTCAAGCTTTTCAAACATGTACTTTGTTTGATTACAATCTGCTGCAGTATATATATATATATATATATATATATATATATATATATATATATATACACTTGTTAATTGTCTAATATATGTTACCACCAAACATGGAAATTATACATATTACTGTTTTACAGCATTTTTATACTGCTACTTCATTTTCAGTGTTTTTAAAACTGTTCAGAATTGAATAAAAATATAAAGTAGTTGTATAAAGAACAAGCATAGATTTTACCTGGGTCTTTTCTGACCCACATGTGCATTTTATGTATGAAAAGTGATATTTTTATATCTATTTTCTTTTTTTTTGGATGATTATTTGTGGATCTATTGTGATGTTTTTTCAGCTTTTTAGTTTTTGCATTTATTTGATATCTCTCTCATGTAAAAAGTATAACTTGCCCAGTTTTCAGATTTGCAGTGAAACATACAAAAACTCTACCATATTTTGACAAACTATAGGTAAAACTGAGCTCCCCTGCAGGTGTTCCATTCCCATGTGGATTTTTGCTATCTATAAACTTAGATAAAGGGTTAATCCTCTTTTTCACTATTGATTTCACCTGCCTCTGCCTTAAAACCACTGAACCTTATAACAATGCCGTTTTTTAAGATAAAGGGTAGCTTGGTTTAAAATATTAGCAATACTTATTTTGCTGATGAAAGACAAAAAAAAAAATGCAGACTGAAACAATGAGAAAATAAATAGTTTAGCCTGCATTTTCATATGTAATGGTTGTGAAGCAGTGAGGGTGGCACTTGGCAATGTTTGGCTGCTTCTCTGTGTGCTGTATGTACTGTATTGTACCCATGCCTGCTTATTGACTTTGGTTAAAATGTGTTTCTAATCTTTACTCCTGGATTTGAATTGGATACTTTTGGTTTTTAGACCTTTCGCCTGCCTAAATCACCGGTTTATATTGTCAAACTAAACATACATGTAGTTTACTCTAGTCATAGAGTTCGCTATTTTGCAGTTTTTTGGTTATTGTTTTAATTAAAAATGTCCCAGTGAGTCAAGGTACACACTAATTTATATGTTGCACATTCACTACTCATGAGAAAAATATGTTTAAATATTATGCTTGCACAAACTAGTCTAGTTTACTTATTAATAAATAATTTTAGTGAACACTGATTAAAGGTGTTTCTTAAACCTTGTCTAAAAAATTTTATATTAAAAAAAAAATGCAGCCTAAGGAAAAATTTTCAAAACTCAATGCAAATTGTGTGGGATCTATTTTTCTGGGAATAGTCATTTTGCTCAAAGTCATTTAAACTTCCCCAATGGCTAAAATGTTTTAGCAATGCGCCTCTGTGATGCACCTCTCCCACTACCCATACCCTGGGGTGCAGCAAATTTAAATTTGAAAATGCTAACAAAGGAAGCATCATAAAAAAAGTCAAATGTATGTATATTTTTGTCCATTTAAAAAGAGAGAAATGCAAAAGCTCAGAGAAGAAAGCGAAAGCAAATGCTCTTGGGTCATGAATTGACAAATCAGACTTTTGTTTATTAACACACACACACACACACACACACACACACACACACACACATATATATATATATATATATATATATATATATATATATATATATATATATAATGAACATTTTATATACGGACATCTTTATCTTAAATACACTGAGATACATAAGAAGTGGGACACACAATCTAAAAAAAATATGAAATGGTCATGGGTTGGATCCAAACGGAGCAATTTCAGAAAAAGGTATTAGAAGTGCTCAAAGAAATCCTTTTGTTCTTTTTTCTTTTTAAATGGGTGAAATGTTTCACTTTGGTATGATTTTGTTGGCAACGGTAACCGAGTAGTCTAAAATTGCTCCAAATTCAAGTACATTTCCTCAAAATCGTTTGGTTCTTAAAGAGTTTTGAGTGCTTTCCTGAGCTCTAGAAGTGAGAAGCAATCAACTTTAAGTGGGCTCAGAAAACCCAGAACAGATATGTTACAATAACCTGACATGAGTGGTAGGCTGTCATTTGTTTTATCTCAGGTTGTTTAGTAGTTTTTGTTATGCTATTTATATTTTTATTTTCTGTGAAAGCACAACAACAAGGATTAATTCATTATATGGTAAACCCTTTAAGGGTTTGATGTTGGTTTCTCAAACTGAAAGGAACTGCACTTCTAATGCAGTTTCCTTTCTTTTCTGCAGCTAAATGAAAAATTTTAGGGGGTAATTTCCCTGATCTCTACATAGTCTATGCATAAAATAAAAACTACTGTTGTTGTCCTGTTGATAACAATAATTGTAACAGGCTGATCAGTTTATAAATAATATTAATATAATAGTCAATAATTTATTTTAATGCTTAAAGTAAAATTGTCACCCAATGCCCTACTCACTCTGAAGGGAGAACCTTTGAAGTGGGTCTAATGAATGAACCCTTCAATAACAGTCTATTGCAAGAGCCCTTCGTGAAAAGTTAAATTTTTTTCACCATTGTTTGGAACGACCATTCAAGGGCTTAAAGATGGCGTTTAGAATTCGCCCATTGTTAGTGTTTTCACTGTTGAATCTGCACTATGAAACCTTTGAGCTCTCTATCAACATCTGTGGTTAAAACCTAAAATTGATAGTAATTTTTAAAGGAACTTAAAAAACTTTTGTTTTTTACATCAGTTGTTTTTTTGGCACTGCTCTTCCGCACAAATGAATGCCATGGTTTGAGTTTACCTGTGACCATATCTCATCTTGGAGATATTTACCTTCAGAGCTGGAGTCATGACATGCTATTTTCACATTGATATTTTGTAATCTGATTAAATATTTTTATCTGCGATATTACTTGCTTTGATGAAGATTGTAACGTTGCTGGAAACAAGCAGAGACGATGACGTGAAGATGAATCGAAGTTTTATTTTTCAAACATGGTAACCTGTATCCCTAACTATAAATGTGAATAAAGCAAAAACATAAACATGGACCTAACGAAACTTTAAAAAACATGAACCAACAGAATAAACATGACAAAGATAAACATTCTTACTTAAATATTTATAAGTGTTTCATCCACCACTAATTAGTTTTTGTATTTTACTATAAATAAAATATCCCTAATTTAAGAGGAGAAACCAATCCACACCTGGAGTCGCAAGTTCAAATCCAGGGCGTGCTGAGTGACTCCAGCCAGGCTTCATAAGCAACCAGTTGGCCCACTTGCTCGGATGGGTATAGTCACATTGGGTAAACCTCCTCGTGGTCACCATAATGTGGTTCTCGCTCTCGGTGGGACGCCTGGTGAGTTGTGCGTGGCTGCTGCGGAGAATAGCGTTAAGACTCCACACGTGCTAGATCTCAGCGGTAACACACTCAACAAGCCACGTGAGAAGATGTGCAGAATGATGGTCTCAGACGTGGAGGCAACTGAGATTCATCCTCTGCCACCTGGATTGAGGTGAGTTACTATGCCACCACAAGCACATTGGGAATTGAGCATTCCAAATTGGGGAGAAAAGGGGAGAAGAAAAAAAAGAGAACCCTGTGATTTGGCTGAAATGAGTTCAATGAATAACCCTTAATTTGCTTTATATTATTCAATTTACAGCCTCGGAGTGTAATAAAAGTGTAAACCAAAAATAGCACAATGTCGAGTGAGTGACAGAAGGGGAACACATGTTAGTTATTTTGAACAACTCTCTGTGTGTCATTTAGCTCCATTTTAATACACATTTTTTTGTTTAATGTTGTTACCACTGAGCAATACAATTCTATTTTTTAACATCAGTCCATGCATTCCAATATATTTACTGTGCATTTTCACATTGAGAATAAATGTGTTCATCCAAAAGCTGAAAAATGTTGCTTTCAGAGGCTTTATATGGAGCTAGGATGAAAATAAGGTGCATTTCAAACTGTTCTGAGACCAGTGAAGACATACAACATACTGGAGGTTAAGTCATTCACTAAATAGGGAGCAAGGGAGCATCCTCTAACTTTCTATGCATTCAATCCTAATCCAACCAAAAATTGAGTTTCAGGCTGCAGATGATGTTTGGACCACTTAACATGTTTGGCAGACATGGGGCAATGGCAAAAAGTACATAGATTGAGAATACTATAATGCTACATTTTATTTTATAATGGTTGGCAGTTATTGGATGATGCTTATAATTAGAATTATTTATTCAGGTTTACAGAAAAACAGCTGTAATGTCTCAAAAACATGAATAACCAACACTCCTGAAACTTAATAATCAATTTGATTAAGTAAAAAACAAATAGGACTTTATATTGCTTTGTATTATTTCACATTTCACAACTTAGTCCTTCTGTCCACATATGTGGACATATTTGTTTTGGAAAACTATTTTTTTTTTTCTTTTATTATGTGCTACTAGTTACGAATCAAAATGGAAAATGCACACAGAAGTCACGCTGGGGGCGTTTTGCAGCTTTAATAATCATAGCTCTTCATCTAGGTAAGATTTGCTGCAAAAACAATGGATAGTACAAGTTTCTATTTTTCTATTGTAAGGTATATTTTACAAGAATGATTGTGACATATGTATTTATTGTGTAATGTGTTTAATATTCTAAAGGGCATTACATTTAATTACCAGAAATGCTAACATTTTCCAGTGAAGATGAATGTAAAATGTGATGACTACAGTATACTGAGGTCTTTTTTTTTTGCCTCTCTTTCAATCCCACAGAAATAAATAACATACTTCAAAAACTTACCAAATATGGACTTCAAAAACATACAGTAAACCAAAATACCAGTTCAAAGTTTAAAGACCGGACACACAATGTTCAGTATGTTACTGACCTTATGATCTAATGTGTATGTTTAATTGTAAGTGCCTGCATAAATTTCTTTAGCAAATTAATTAGCGAAGTGCCGGTGGGTCATCCCCATCAACCTGGACGAGGGAGGGGGCAAGGGGAGGGAAACAAAAAACTATTAAAATGTGGGGGGGGCCCCCAGGGGGGGGTACTCGCCGGTTCTCCGATACGCCGTAGCTTGGTGGCTCTCCAGGCAGATCCAAGGCAGTCCTCCAGCCCCTGGCGGACAGAACGCCCCGCCGCATTCTCAGGGAGCCGAAGGGGACTCCCCCGCCCCTGGCAGCAGCGGTCTCCAACCCCTCCGCGTTTCAGCGGCTGGTAGGGGCATCCTCCGCCCCTGGCAGCAGCCCTGACCACTCCAGGTGGTCGGCTAGGAGCCCCTTCTCCCCTTGCGGTCGGCGGCCGTTCCTCCGCGTCCAGGTGGCTGGGCTCCTCGTCCCCCGGCAGATGGCCGAGGATCTGCCGCGGCTGCTCCGTTGGGGTGGACGGTAGTGGCGAGAACTCTACTACGGCGTATCCCTCTTCCTTCCCGGGCTTTCGGCACCAATGTTAAAACAGTTCACACTCACGGGCAAGGAAGAGGCGAAAAACCAGCTTAACATCCAAATAAAGGTTTAATGGTAAACTCAAAAGACAAACACATAAGACGACGGACATGTCCGTGAACGATCTCTCTCTCGCACCGCCCTCTGCAATTGGCCTTTATCCCTCTCGGTGGCTTATTTAGCCTGATATGGGACCGGGCGTGTCGAGTCACGACCCGTCCCCGCCCTCCACCGTGCTACAGGTGGCTACAGCTTTTAGAATATATACACTAATCTATGTAATGCATTTTTTGGGCACTATATGATCCACATACTTCTATTTGTTTAATTTAATAGTTCTGATGTTCTTACTATTATTCTAAAATGTGGAAGAAAGTAATAAAAAAGAATATGCTCTAACACTTAAATATGTCAAATTCAGATAGTGTAATTTGAAAAATTCAGTAATTCAGAAAACTGCAAGTTGTTGTGTAACCTAAAAACAAATATACACTTATAACAAATAAATAAACAATTAAATTTTTGCTTTTTTTAAGGACAAGGATATTTTTTTTCCTTAGGCTGCAAATTTGCTGCACCCACCATTATTAACCATGCTATGGACAACAGATTCTGGTATAGCAGGAAGAGCAATGGGTTGGATTGGCTCTTTTCACTTGGGCCTTTTACATAATTGCCAGCCCTCACTACCCATCTGGGTGCAGAACCTTTCCACTCTGATTAATGAAGCAGCAACACAAGCTTTTTTCTTTTCTTCTTTTTTTGAAACCTTGTCCACCATTTCCTTCTCAAAAGTTCAATTATAAACACAAAGCAATCCATCATTTAAATTAAACTGACTGTAGAGGCAAATTAAAAATGTCAATTTAAATTAGCAAAGTTCACAATCTCTTAAAAAAAAGTTACTGTCATTGGAAACCAGAAATCACTTGTCACCTTAAACTCCTGTTACACATTTAAAATCCAGGTATTATATTGTATTACTTAAACTGTGGGATGTTTCACAAACGAGCCTGCAAATTATTTGTGCTAGTTGGTAAATCAATAAAAGTAAAGCAAACTTGTGGTAAATGTGTGGCAAGATTAGGTTTTTCATGGGTAGGTGTCTTGTCTTTTTTATGTGTCTACAACATATAATAATTATCTGAAAATCACAGGGGAAATAACCCAGGCTAAAGAACATTTCCTCTCAGCTGTGCTGGATTAATATAAGAGCTAGGCAGGCTGAATCCCCAGGGTCCAAACCCATATATTTGGCTGCAGCTTCTGGAGATTAAGTCGCTCTGTTGTGTTTGTTGCATCCTTGATTGACAAGTGATAAGTGGTTGTTCTGTGTTTATCACTGAAGATGACTGGAGAAAATCTGAAAAAGCAAATATAACTTTTCAATTAGCGTAATGTTGTAGGGAGCTGCTGCAGTTTTCATGGCTGTTAAAAAATAAGTTTGGCAGTTTTTGGTAAGAAATCTCTCAAAGTAAACCTCAAGTGAGCAGCGCAACATGACATAGCCCTGCAAATTTACCTTACCTTGTCTGTTACCAATGCCAAATGAGAGAGCTCTTTTTCTTGATTGTCTTTGATTAAAAAATAAATTGCAGTCTACAATGAGACAGGAGAGACTGAACAAGTGTAGTTCCCCTTCTGTCACTCGACATTGTGTCGATGTAGTGACACTAAGGGTCGATCTTGAGAGCCCCAAACACCTCTAATCATATCTAATCTAATCCCACAGCTGTTCCATTCACCTCAGAAAGAAGCATATGCTCTTGGATATATGACACATTCCAGCGGCTTTCGATCCTTCTGCACGCCTAGGACAGTTTACGCCCCTGGGTGCTTCAACAGCGCTACTAAGAGAGTATATATTTCTGCAAAGAGTATATTTTCCTCTATTAGAGCAGCACATTGATGTGAACGTCTTTTTAAAGACGCATCTTTTTAAAGATGCCTTTCCGTCTTTGTGTGATACCTGGATGCTGTTGTTATCTCTCCGACTGCCACGGGCGCTGCCACACATGTCTGGGCGCGATCACACTGAGGCAGTGTTCGTGGATGTTTCTTGTTCTCATTGCGAGAACATTACCATGGCAACGTTGCGATTACGCTTTCTGAGGGAAAGCCACTTCAGACACCCCCAGCGCTGCACCTTCTACCTTCGGGTACGAGTCTGGCCGAAATCGCTGGAGGCAAATTGGAGAGTACAATGGGCACAATGTACAATCTCGCTGGGTAATTCCCCATGGACCTCACATCCCCCAGCACGCTCATCTGTCCCCGTCGAGTTCCAAGATGAGGCCAGCTTGCCTCATGGCCAGCTTAACGTCTCTTTCAGGGCTTGCAAGCAGGATGAGTCCACAAACGCTGCATCGGAGAGAGCACTGGCGACGCCGAGGACTCGACTGGGCTGCCATCTTCAGGTCTGCCTGCCCAGTCTGAGACAGACACAGAGCTGGCTGCCATGCTTGCCCGGGCCACCACGAGTGTCAGGTTGGACTGGAAACTTCCTCTGAGCCTTCACAGCTAGATGATTGGCTACTAAGCACCCCTAAAATGACAGACCCTGGGAGTGAGATGTCCGCTACATCCATGGAGCTGGTAATTAGACCACTCCATCCCAAGGTAACCCGCCCTACAATATGTTGGGCATGTGGAGCAAGGTAAGTGCTTCGAGGTTCCCCTCAGCACAGCCACCTAGGGACAAAGCACTGCTCCTCGACATGGCTTGCCTGCTTCCCCCCACCATGAGGCCCCACCCCCAGGTACGTCATACGTGATCATCCCCTTAGTGCCCTTTGCCCAGAGCTTGGATGCATGGCTATGCTTTCCAACCCGTTGCGGTGGCTGGCCAGGACCATCCGACTTGGCTATGCGATTCAGTTTGCCAGGCATCTGCCCCAGTTCAGCGGTATCCGCTTCACCTCGGTGCAGGGCGGGAAAGCCACCACCCTGCGTGCGGGGAATGTAACCCTTCTGCGCAAGTGTGCAATAGAGCTGAACCTTTCAGCCGAGATGAGGAAAGGGTTCTACAGCACACATTGTGTGGTTATCATGCTGGTCTGCCACCACTTATTCAGCCCTTAGACAGACAGAATTTTTTGTATGAGTCCCCCTACAGCAGGTATCTAGATGTATCATGGTCACCACAGACGCCTCGAAGTGGGGCTGGGGTGACATGTGCAATGGGCATGCGGCCGCTGGCTCCTGGACAGGACCTTGGCTGTGTTGGCACATCAACTGCTTAGACTTGCTGGCTGTAATACTCATCTAACAGAGGCTATTGCCATTGATCCGGGGCAAGCATGTGTAGGTCTGGTCGGACAACACAGCAACAGTAGCATATATAAATCTGCAAGGCAAGGCTCACATGTTGCAACTCGCCCGCCATCTCCTCCTCTGGAGTCAGCAGCGGCTGAGGTTGCTGCAGGCCACTCACATCTCGGACAGCCTCAACGCCACAGCAGACACACTGTCGGAGCAGGCGACACTCAGCAGAGTGGAGACTCCATCCCCACATGGTCCGATTGATTTGGAGTCGATTCAGCAAAGCACAGGTAAACCTGTTCGCTTCCCGGGAATACTCCCATAGCCCACTCTGGTATTCCCTGACGGGTGCCCCCCTCAGGACAGATGCGCTGGCACACAGCTGGCCCCGGGGTTGAGCAAATACACGTACCCACAGTGAGTCTACTTGCACAGAACATGTGCAAGGTCAGAGAGGACAAGGAATGAGTCACCCTTGTGGCCCCATATTGGCTAACCCATACAGTAGGACCTCATGCTCCTCATGACAGCACCTCCCTGGCAAATTCCCCTCAGGAGGGACCACCTCTCGCATGGATGGGGCACCATCAGGCACCTGTGCCTAGACCTCTGTAACCTCCACGTCTGGCCCTTGGGTGGGACGCGGAAGACCTAAGTGGCCTACCACCGGCCTTGGTAGGCATGATCACTCAGGCCAGAGCTCCCTCTACAAGGTAGCTTTATGCCTTGAAGTGGCGTTTGTTTGCAAGGTGGTGTTCTTTCCGAGCCTAAGACACCCAAAGTTGCGCAGTCGGGTCAGTGCTTTTCTCCTGCAGGAAGCGGCCCACCAAGACACGGTGGATGGTCAGTCCCTAGGGAAGCACGACCTGATCATCAGGTTCCTTAGAGGCACCCGGAGGCTGTATCCTCCTAAGCCATGTCTCTTCCCCTCATGGTATCTCTCTCCGTGCTTCTCCTGGGCCTTCGGAGAGCCCCATTTGAGCTGCTAGAGTCAGTTGAGCTGAAAGCCCTCTCCTTGAAGACAGCCCTCCTGATTGCTCTCACCTCCATCCAGAGGGTTGGGGACCTGTAAGCGAGCGTGATACTGAGACCCCGGCCGGGCTATGGAGCAACATGTCTTTAATTGATAAGGTCATGGCATTGAATGTTGTATGAAGAATTGTTTTCTTGTTGTGGGATTGTTTTCTTGTTGTGTTTAAGTAGGGTGTCCAGACATCCCATTTTGAAGAGATGTGTTCCGGTGTCCAGACAATTCTCTAAACATTGTAATTATTTCCTGGTTTCAGCTGTTAGGCTCACTGATTTTTTTTTTCTACTTACATTTGATGTAATAATTTTGACAATACTTTCATTCTAGTGTTTCTGCAAATCTGCTGAAATGTATCTGGATACCAATGGCAATGACGTCATACGCTTGGCATGAAATGCACCAAAAAAAAGTGTTTTCAACAATGAGCTGAAAGAAGCTGAACCATTTTTTTCATGCAGCACGTGAATATGTAGGCGAGTATTTTTCTGTAATGTTCATTTCCCATGAGCATGGAGGTAAATCAGACAATGTCACATTTAGACAGCTACACTGCACTTTTTATGTCGTACAAGCACTTATATGTTCAGATGTGGGGGTTGTATTTTGAATTTTTTTGGTTACAATGTTGTGAATTTTTGTTATTTCATAATTACACATGCAATGTGACTTCATATTGATATAACATGGAATTTGTACATTAAAAAAGATCAAATGTGGTTAATTCATTAAAAAACTAAATCTAAAATTACATTTAAAAAACTATATTGCCTATACAGTTAAGTACATTACTTTACTCTTATTTACACAAACCATACTGTTTAAAAGTTGGCACCCCTTGGTTCTTCTTATGTTGCTTTCTTGAGCATGAATAATTGTTTGCACCATTTGTACTAGTTGTGCATTAATCCCTCAATTGTCAAAATCTAGATGTCATGTAAAGCCACTGTTGAGAAGAACTCAAATGTGCAGAAGATGTTGAGAAACCAAATAATTTTACTGTCGTTGGGTTTTTTCTTTAAAAAAAGTGGACATCTTCACTGTTCAGGACAAAGCAGGGATTCATGAACAATTATTACACAATCAGTCAATGATCATGTAAAATTCTTAACAGGATTATGTGTGTAAATTCATTTACTATTTTGTTGTGTGTGATATAGGAGTATGTGTTATGTCAAATAGCTTCTTCAGGGCAGTACTAAATAAAAACAAAATGCTATGTTTATGATCCCTCATTTAAAAAAAATGGAAAGTTGAAAGTGCATTCAAGTTTACTGTACAGGGTGTGAGCAGTGCTCACAGAAGATTGAACACAAGGAAAACTGCAGTACTGGATGACATTCCCAGATGGCATGTGCTAACCAGCTAATTTTCCATTTGTCCCTAAGCCAGTGGCAGGCCATGCATTTACAGTCTAGGCCTTCAGTGTGATTCATGCCATAAAAAACAGTTTCACAATGAATAAGACACCCTATGCCTTTGGGCTTCATACATTATGTCGCAGCTAACTAATAAGACCAGCTGACATTTTAAAAACATGTCCAAGCAGGATTTTTCATATGAATCTACCAATGAGGTCTATAATACCTGGAAAATCTATGTAATAAAATGTAATTTAAATCTATGTAATTTAAATGTTGCTTGCAATAAATTTTGTTTCGTCAGGGTACACGGTTTTGCTGTGTTCCATTCAAGTTGGATGTGGGATATTCCTACTTGATATCTCCGACCATAAATGCATTCCATTCTCAGATATTCGGAAGATGACATTTAATGAAACAAAACTGTAATGCCCCCGTTAGCTTAGCAGGGGTTTGACTCTGATTAGAGAAGTCTCCTAGCAATTTAACTGATAAACAATGCTGCAGCGCTAGTATTTGAGCTTCAGGTGTACGAATCTCAAAAGAGATTATAATGTTTTATATACCCGTTTCTGCAGGCATTTGTTAAGCAAGCTTAAATATAATGTGGAAACAAACTAATTTATCGATATTACTTAATAAAGTGAATATATATTACTTACTTTGTATATCTCCCTGAGTGACGAGATCTCTGTGTGACATCATGCCATTCTTGATGGAGTTGAGAATTTTTGCACAATCCTACAATATATAATTCTGACTTAAAGATGCATTCCATTACACTTTTCCTTGTAGGACGTTGTAAAATCGGAATTTCCAAGTTGAATGGAATGCAGCACTACTTTTCAAAACATGATTCGACACTGAACTCTCCAGGAGCCTAATTTATACTTAGAAAACTCCTGATGTTGCTATAATAATACAAAAAGCACTTACCAAATTAATTTAAGTGAAAATGAGTCCTCCTTTCCTGTTTTATAAATTAAGCAATCCCACGGTCATGCTGAACATCTTGTGTTTTTAAATCCATAAGGATCTCTTTCTCAATGGCAATAACAGCAGTGATGGCAGCCGACTCAGCAAGATATCACACCCTTCGTTTTAACATTTTTTATTATTTTTTTTGCTTTCAAATTACATACATCACTTAAAGCGTGATTGCGTCTCTATTCAAAGCCAGCTAGACGGCCTCGACTGGGACATATCCTAGAGACCACACCCACCAAAAACCAATAAATCAATCTGATTGGCTGATGAATCTGACAATCTGACTTTAGTCGCTTGTTCATTTGCACTGTTGAGGGATTCTGTGGAAATTCTGAAGGCCTAATGGGGTGGAGCTCAGACTCACACACTGCTTCATGCTTTGCTTGTAAGCATCAAGGAATACATTTTGACTGGATAAACTTTTCGTTTTCTCTATTTGTTTGTAGATTAATTAAGAGTGGAAATAGATTACAACTACATAAATGTGACTGAGAATGAAAAGATGAACAATATTTATTTATTTGGCATGTTAGGCCAGCAGAGAACGCTTTGCTGGCCCTGAGAATTTGCCACTACCCAAAGCTAATCTCTTATAGGCTACATACTTTTCAAAAGATCCACTATTGTTCCTGTGCTGAAAACACCAAAACCCGACTGCTTGAATGACAATTGCCAAAGTCTTTCTATTAAGTCAGTCCACTGGTGGCCATTTTTTAAATGCTCTCAGGCAGTGTAAACAAACAAATGACATACAAGAGTATCTCCAATTGACTCTCCAAAATGGTTGGTCAAGATTATGATAAAAAAACATATTTCAATTCAGTAGAAAATTGGAATCAAAAAATGTGTTTCTTTACCTCAGATTACGTAAAATAAAAAAATAAAAAATTACCAGCTTGTATAGCCAATGTACATGTGCATTCTCAAGTTGATTGACATCTGTATCAAAAAGGTGATTGGCTCTTTTACCTGTAAGGCGGGACTTCCTTTCTACATCTGTTGACCGATGGACGTTACAATTTCTCCCAATAATTTTAATAGAAGTGTCCCATTTCTGCTAAAATGCTTTGAAAGACTGGTCAGAAATAACATTTGTTATTCATTTTGATGTGATCTCCACATGGCAACTCCCATGATGCAGCCCAGATCCATGTACATTGCCTGGCCAAAACAAAAAGTAGCAATACTCATATATTTAGTTGGTCTGCCTTTAGCTGTTATTACTGCATCCATTTGTTGTGACATTGTTTTGACAACTTTATGCAACGTCACAACAATTACTTCTGTCCAGAGTTGCATGAATTTTTAGCGAGATATCGATGATGGGAGAGTCGAACCACTCTGTAAAGTCTTCTCCAGCACATCCCAAAAACTTTCAATGGTGTTAAGGTCAGGACTCTGGTGGCCAATTGTTCTGGAATACCCTTGCCGTCAGGGAACAAAATTATTATTGATGGAATAACCTGGTCATTCAGTACATTCAGGTAGTCAGCTGATTTTATTTTACTGAGCCTAGACCTGAACAACTGAAGCAACCCCAGATCATAACACTGCCTTCAGAGGCTTGTACAGTGACAGGTACATCGCTTCATGCACTTCCCTTTTTACCGTGATGTACCCATCGCTTTGGAATATGGTAAATCTGGACTCATCAGACCACATTACCATGTTCCATTGCTCCACAGTCCAAACTTTATATTCCCTAGCAAATAAAAATGTTCTGATTAGCCTCGCTAACAAGTGGCTTTCTTGTGGCCACACAGATGTTTAGTCACAATTCTGTAAGCTCTCGTTACATAGTGCCAGTGAAAATGCTCTTACTTTCACTATTAAACATAGAGGTGAGTTCTACTGTAGATATTTTACGATCCGACTTCAACCGTTTTAGTGATTTCCGATCACGATCAATCAAGATTTTTTTCAGACCACATTTCTTCTGCGAAGCTGACGATTCACCTCTGTCCTTCCAGGTTTTAATAATGCGTTGTACAGTTCTTAACCATATTCCAGTGATTTCAGCAATCTCCTTAGTTTTCTTTGCTTGATGCAGGCCAATAATTTTCCCCCTCTGAAACATATTTTCCACAACCATGAGATATGACTTCAAACATGGATGTTTAAGAAATGAGAAGCTACACACTGTTTATAAATCAGCATTTATTGGGCTAATATGACTGAGGTCTTCATCTTATGAGAGTACACATTATTTTAAACATTATTCTAAGTAATATTAATTTCTTTGTGGGGTAAATAGTTATTATAAAGTGCTACCAATTAAACAGTTGCTCAAAGATTTTCTCTAAATATGAAAAATTTGGGATGTTCAGATACCATTTTTTAAAGAACGAGAAGGAATACCGGTACTTTTTTTTAGTACTCGCCGATACAGAGTCCGATACCTGTTTTTTTCTTCTGAAATATCAGCAGTTTATTTCAATTTTCTCATCAAAATTGTGTTTAAATATATTAATTAATTAAATATTTAATTCAAATGAAAGTATAACATTTAATTTTCAACATGAAATTGTATTATTTTTATCAAATGAAGTGATTTTATACAGAACTTCACAGAACAATCCTAAATACAAGTTATTTTTGTCTAAATATGTTGTCTGTATATGACTTGTGCTAAAAAGTGAATTATCGCTCTGCCTGCTGCCATCTGCTACAGAGTATGCAATGCTCATAATAGTGTTTTCTGTGTATTAGCCAAGGATCTCTTGGCTGTAAAATACCAGCTCCACACATTCACAAATAATATCACAAGGACATGACGTGATTTTAATCTGTTCGCTGAATGTTTTAAGTAATGACATTCGTACTTCAGATGGTATCGGATTTTGGTATAGGAGCATTTTTACTAGGATGAGTACAAGTAAATTAGTGCTATATCATAACAGATTCATATAAAAAAAAATACAATATCTAATGACTGAATACAGTCCATTTTTCATAAAAATTTTAAAGACATGTTGTGAAGCATTATAGCATAATATTAAGCCCAGCTATGCATGTGTCTTTTTGGTAACAGTTTGAGTGAATGAAGTGTGAGTATATGTAAATAGCCTCAAGCTTTACTGATTTTAAATAGTATAAAACAATTACAAAGCTATCAGACAAAACAAGCCTTAGGGACTAAAGAAAATGCAGGCTTGTGACATAAATTTCTGCATTTAGTCTCCAACATAACCTATACTATGAAGATTTACATAGATTACATGTAAAATGTTTGTCCATTTTTGAAAATGTTTGATGCTGTGATGTTTTTTTTTTTTTTATTATTATTGTTCTTGCCGATTACTTGCATAACCAGTTGTCACTGTAATTGTTAAACATTGTCATAACAATATTGCCTATTACCATGCAAAATCCTGCACTGACAAATCAAATATAGACATGGAACGAGTCTTTACCCTTTGAAAGGGTAATTTTCATTTGCTTAAATTTGGAGACAGTGGTTTCTGTGATCCTTTGTAAGATGTTCAACCAGCAGAACATGGTCATCTGTGAAGAGTTATCAAAGGGAATTGCGAACTGGCTAACCACTACTCAGGATTTATAAATGATTAAATTAGCTTTAGATTTACTATGAAAGATCTGTTCATTAAGGGTGTGTTCACAAAACAAACTATGGTGCTATTGCTCTGTTAGTGTGGTTAATTAGAACAAGTGTGAACGCTGCCATCCGAACCTTGGTGCGCACCAAGCAAGCAGACCGAGACCTCCTGAACAGTGGGTCTTGGTCTGCTTCCAAATGAACTCTGGTGCGGTTTGACTGATATGAATGCAGCATGGACCAAAGACGTCTAAACGGAACAATAACATGATGTGATGTCACAAGATGCGACCCTAAAAATCATGTGATTTGATAACTTTCATCATATCTTCATTTGTGTGTGCAATGGAGGAATTGCTGGCACTGTTTTGACCCCTGACATTTTATTAGCTCTTTGTTTGTTCTCAGCTGGTAAAAATACCACCATTTATACAGGGTTACTTTTGAAATGTATTCCATTACAGATTACAGAATACATGCTGTAAAACATTTGTAACGTATTTCATTAGATTCCTCAAGGTCAGTAACGTATTCGAAGTACTTTGGAGTTTTGACTAAAAATTCTGCCAGAAAAGTAAAACAAAACTTATAGAGATTATGATCCAACGTGAATTTTCTTGATTAAAAAAATATGATCGTGTCAGGTAACATGTGCATGTAAAATGGCTAGAAATAGCAATTGAGCTTAGCGTGAAGTTGACAATTTACACAAGGTTTATTTCTGTTTTTTGTGCTCCAAACTTACTTCAAACTTACTTCTCTGTCTGCTCGTATGAATGTTACATATCATAAGAAAGTGTTTCACCGCTGTTCAAATGCTTTTTGGATTGCATCATTTATATGTATAAATGTTTTCCATCTGAAAGGACTAAATATTAATGTAACAAATGACAATACAAATGCAAAGTAATCTCTTCAGTAATCAAAATAATTTTTGAATGTAAATGTTTTCTAAATACCAATTATTTAAATTGTAACTGTAGCTACATGTATTTCATTACTCCCCAACCCTGCATATATACAGTACATAAATCCAACGAGCACATTTAGCCCAGCAGCCAGCATTGTTCTGGATGTTCGTCAAGTTACATTGCAAAATATTCATCATAAAAGCTGTCCAATCAGGTTGTGACTTTATCCTTATGCTTTTATTTTTTTGGGGGGGATCTTTAGGCTTGGTGTTAAAAATGTGATTGCTAAGCAAACCAGGAGTAAATGTATAATTTTCTTTTTTTTTCCGGACCAAGAGAGCCAACAGAATTGAACTACAAGTGTGAGCACACCCTAAAAATGCATTAAATGTTAACAGGATCAGTTGATGCTAAATGGAATAGCCAAAAAGTCAAAAATTAATCTGAGCTTTCTCCATTCCTCTTTTTGACAGCAGTCAGACTGTTGCTGCCTCAATAGATATGTAGAGAGAGAGACAGAGAGAGAGAGAGAGAGAGAGAGAGAGAGAGAGAATGGCACTTAAATCAGTTTAATGTGGAATATGGGGGAAATGCACATACACACAAAAGATTAATTAGTACACATTGAAGTCAACATTCTAATTCCTTTGAATACAAATGTGAATGTGGAGCATTGAAGTCATTCTATTTCATGCTTACAGCAGGAAGCCTGTAGGTAGTATGTTGTGTACGCCACTGAAATAATTACCATACTTATGGATGGTAGGGTGGGTGTCAGAAACAACCAATCAGCTTCTTTCATTAAACATCAAAGGTGATGAGACAGATTGTTTATGTTCCGGCTGCCGAAAAACAGCCCAGTAGATGTTGAAATGCCATTACCCAGCTAATGAGCTCAGATATATATATATATATATATATATATATATATATATATATATATATATATATATATATATATATATATATAAGGAGGTCTGTAGGTAAAGGGAGGGAACCAGAAGCCAGCTCGAGATAGTCCTATTTCACAGTAATCCTGCAGGGCTTAGACTGGCAGCTGCCCGATGTGCGCGACATGAAGCCGACCCCACAGAGTAGAGTGAGCAGGCGATTATGCAAATCAACAAACCTCTCTCACACCGGCATAAAAAAGGTGCCTGATTGCTTTTCGCAAACCTTCACTAGAGTTTGAGCAGATAGTTCACCTCTGTCTACCAAACCTCTCTGCATGGTGCACATGCTAGATTTCCTGAGCAACACGTGTAGGGAAATTATTACTGTCACTCATCTACCTGTCCAGATGAGTAGTAAGAGAGTATTTGTTTGCTGAATCAAGTAGACTATACACCACACAGAATATTAGAAGATTGGATCAAAGATTGATAAAAGGAGAAAAACATATGGCCTATATCTGAAATATGTCAAGCTACTTTGTGTGACAAATAGATAAACAATTGATTGAGCAGCTTGACTAATGATCCATTTCCTCTGTCAGAGCACAAATGTTTATCTTTTGGATGCCCTTCAAATGTGCCATAAAACTGCACTAGTATTGCTGCTCTTGAACTAGCCATTAACAAGTCTTACAGTGTGTCTAATCACATTTTTGACAGGAAAAAAAAAAAACGAATGTGAATCCCCATCCAAAAGTAATGGAGTTCAAATAATAGATGGCCCCATATTAGCAGTTTGATAAAGTCCCTGGAAGCAATAGGATGGTGCCAAGTTCAGGGAGAGGTTGATGGCAGCTGTCAGTCATGCTTCATCTGTAGTTGTCAGAAGGTTGCGTTTTACTTTCTTATATCACTCTGGTTCAGACATATATTTTATCCTTGTCATCCTATGATAAGAGGTGTGTTTTGCTTTTGAATTAATCTTGAGAGTAAAGTGTAACAATGTATTGTAGATGTAATTTACTGGAATAGGACACAATTAAAGGCAGCCTATGCAAAGTGTAAAAAAAATAGAAAACAAAATCACCTAAACAAACAGATTTTATTCTTGGTGCACTATGAAGTAATTGAGTATTCCTTGACCTAATGTAGCAGTAAGTTTTTTCCTCACAGACTTGCACTGAGTGGTGCTCAAAACAATACTACTGTGCAGTCTCTTCCTGAGCTCTGTATATTCACACACACACATTCCAAGAATTTTATTATGTATATTTGTAACATGTAAAGGTGGGCAAGGGGGAGGCGGGAACTGGCTGAACTGTAAACATAAACTATAATGATATAAATGAACTTAAAATAATGTAAAATTTAAGTACACAGATACACATGCAATGCGGCACATGCGTCTCTCTCTCTTGAACTGGCATCTTCAGCTCCCCTTTATCTCGCTCTCCCACTGATCAGCTGATTCAGCACTGGCCTTGCAGCCTCATGGCCAGGCCATGCCCTCTTCCTTGTCACAATATTGTAATGTGAACATGTGTCATTGCATTTGTTGTAACTGTGTATTGTTGAATGTTGTGCAGATTTAATGTGACTAATATAAATTGCAGTACTTAAAATAAATTCACATATTGGCAAATAAAAGTGATTCTGATTTGGATACATTTTTCCAAGAAATATATATATACACTCACCTAAAGGATTATTAGGAACACCATACTAATACTGTGTTTGACCCCCTTTCGCCTTCAGAACTGCCTTAATTCTAAGTGGCATTGATTCAAGAAGGTGCTGAAAGCATTCTTTAGAAATGTTGGCCCATATTGATAGGATAGCATCTTGCAGTTGATGGAGATTTGTGGGATGCACATCCAGGGCACGAAGCTCCCGTTCCACCACATCCCAAAGATGCTCTATTGGGTTGAGATCTGGTG
Organism: Moxostoma hubbsi; assembly: GCA_032164185.1. NCBI lineage: Eukaryota > Metazoa > Chordata > Actinopteri > Cypriniformes > Catostomidae > Moxostoma > Moxostoma hubbsi. The sequence continues at coordinate 22,075,180 of JAVLUX010000003.1, forward strand.
ACTGTGGGGGCCATTTTAGTACAGTGAACTCATTGTCATGTTCAAGAAACCAATTTGAAATGATTCGAGCTTTGTGACGGTGCATTATCCTGCTGGAAGTAGCCATCAGAGGATGGGTACATGGTGGCCATAAAGGGATGGACATGGTCAGAAACAATGCTCAGGTAGGCCGTGGCATTTAAACGATGCCCAATTGGCACTAAGGGGCCTAAAGTGTGCCAAGAACACATCCCCCACACCATTACACCACCACCACCAGCCTGCACAGTGGTAACAATGCATGATGGATCCATGTTCTCATTCTGTTTACGCCAAATTCTGACTCTACCATCTGAATGTCTCAACAGAAATCGAGACACATCAGACCAGGCAACATTTCTCCAGTCTTCAACTGTCCAATTTTGGTGAGCTCTTGCAAATTGTAGCCTCTTTTTCCTATTTGTAGTGGAGATGAGTGGTACCCGGTGGGGTCTTCTGCTGTTGTAGCCCATCCGCCTCAAGGTTGTGCGTGTTGTGGCTTCACAAATGCTTTGCTGCATACCTCGGTTGTAACGAGTGGTTATTTCAGTCAAAGTTGCTCTTCTATCAGCTTGAATCAGACGGCCCATTCTCCTCTGACCTCTAGCATCAACAAGGCATTTTCGCCCACAGGACTGCCGCATACTGGATGTTTTTCCCTTTTCACACCATTCTTTGTAAACCCTAGAAATGGTTGTGCGTGAAAATCCCAGTAACTGAGCAGATTGTGAAATACTCAGACCGGCCCGTCTGGCACCAACAACCATGCCACGCTCAAAATTGCTTAAATCACCTTTCTTTCCCATTCTGACATTCAGTTTGGAGTTCAGGAGATTGTCTTGACCAGGACCATACCCCCAAAATGCATTGAAGCAACTGCCATGTGATTGGTTGATTAGATAATTGCATTAATGAGAAATTGAACAGGTGTTCCTAATAATCCTTTAGGTGAGTGTATATATATGTGTGTGTGTGTGTGTGTGTGTGTGTGTGTGTAAAAGTATTTATTTATGTTTATTTTAATACAGTATTGTGTGGTAAAATATTGTAATACTTTGAAATATATTATATTCTGCCCACCGCTTAACACATAAATGCACATCAACATATGATGATATGTGTCTATTTTATCATCAATAACAATGACTACTAACTCCTACTCTTCTGATAGCACTTGACTCAAAACAAACAAAAAACAAACAACAACAACAACAACAGCAACAAAAAAAAAAAAAAAAAACCTTATAAATGCTTTTGTTGTAGTATTTCTCATTTTGTTGTAATATTCCTAATTTCTCATTTCAGGTCACTTTGAATAAAAGCACCTGCTAAATGACTAAATGTAAAAGATTCCAGATGAAGAAAAGAATAATTGGACATATGTTAGAGTCTGAGAGGGCTATAAAAAAGCAATCTGTTTCAACAGCATGCTATATGTATAGTGGCTTTATTTAAAACCTTTTCACATGTGAGTTTTTCTTTTACTGACAGACCCCCCAGCATGAGTTCTTTAACCCTTAAATGTTTTTTTTTTTTTTTTTTGCACTTCCATAAATTATATTTTTGTATAAATATTTAATATCCATTTAAGTTTGTTATCACAGGATATCTATTTATTTGTGTTTTACAAAAGGTCAAAATAAATCAAAATCATTTTTTTATTTTATTGTTTTATAATTGTCTTGAAAACATTTGTAAAATTTTACACAATCTGGGCATTTTGTACATCCATTTTTGATAGATATAAGTGTAAGTGTCTCTAAAGACCCGAATATGTAAGTGTTTGGGAAAATCACCATGCATTTAAGGCTTAATGCATGCCTTCATTGTAAGGGAATATATATATATATATATATATATATATATATATATATATATATATATATATATATATATATATATATATATATATTCCCTTACAATTCACAGCAGATGCACTGAAGGCCAGATTATATATTATCAAACATATAATTTGGTTTTAAGATATTTATAATAGTTTATTATGATAAATAAGATGCGATCCTAATTGCGCTTGCCGGCTATTCATGCCGCCATATTGTATGCATGCATTGCAATATAGGATTCTGAGTTCATGACAGAAGCATTTAACATTTTAAAACAACTAGCCCTTCCACTTTATCAGCACCAGAAGTGGTTAGAATGAGTGATGGATGGAATGGGAGAAGGCTCATTGGATTGACTAGTTGTATATCTTTGTTTGATGTCAGAAAACATGGCCGCATTGCTCCATCAGAACAGGGCATTCTGACTGTAATGGCTATAAACATTTATTTAGTGATTGTTTGAATGTTTGTAACATATAAAAATAAAGACATTGTGATGTTGAAAAGACTATTTGAGCAGTTGGTTCATTATGACAACTGCATCAGTCCCTATTTTGCTGGTAAACAGCAACAAGAATGCAGATCACACTGATTTAAGCATACACATCTGAGCCTAGCATAGTATATTCACATCAGTTTGATCATATGTGTGAAAGGGTTAAGGATTATGTCATTTCTGATTGAGTTTTTCTAAACAGGATATCCAAACACTAGTGTTTTCTAGCCAGTAGTATCATGTAGCCGCCATAAGGTCTGGTCCGAATTGCAGCCTTTTCTTGCCAAGAACCGACCACTTACACAAGCAAAAATTCAGATTTTGATGCTAAGACTTGGTGATAGCAAAAATATGTTGCTATATTTTCTTTAAAGTAACTACAATTTTTCTGCAATGTTATTGCAGGTAGTACCACACTATTGGTTGATCAAAAAGTTGACACTTTATTAGTGTATGTGTTAAGATGTTTCTATGTTTTCTTTGTGTTAAGTGTGGCACAGTATGTGTATGACAGACAGTTGAGTCTCATAAAATTTCAGTGTGGTATTAATTAATCGAATTATAATATTTATTGCATCATCTCTTTTGCAAAATAAAACAAAAATATAACAGGATATATTCTATCCTATTATTTTCTAATTGTCTTAAAAATGATTGAACATTTTACAATATCTTGGGCATTTTGTAGATCATTTGTGATAGATATAAGGGCTAGGTCGTTAAAGACAGGAAGTATGTAAATCGGAGTGTCTATTTGCACCCCAGTGTTAATAGCTTCTGTCACACAGGCCAGCTATTTGCACCCCAATTGTCTGGTGGAACCAATGAAATATGCAACAAACTAATCAGTAGATGTCGCTACAGTGGTGTAGGCTGTAGAGACGGTGTGTGATTGTGTAGTGCTTTCCTAGCGATCATGGATTAAATCAAAATTTTGTCCCACTCTTTTTGCCATTCATTTCCTGGTCGATACTACTTGAAATAATCTATACAAATTTATATAAATGTTGATTTTATCACAGTGATTTGGTCACAGTGAATGTTTAGGATTGCATAGAAGGGTTTGTTCCGAAGGCGGGGTCTGTCGTTTGCATTCGTTCCCGCGGCTCGGCATCACTTGTGTGTAGATTGCATCACTGTATTACTAATATTGTAGTAACCATGTTCTTTGGGAGAAGCCACAGTTTTAATGCAATTAACAATGGTATTGTTAGTACAGTAATATGGTGCTAAAAATTTAACCATGGTTAATTTTGAGGTTATTGTAAATTTCCAAAAATACCTCGGTGAAACCATGGTCACAGTATTAAAACCAATGTTATTTTTTTCCAAGGTAAAGTTAAGGTTAGGTTTAGGGCTAGAGGTTAATGTAGTGTGTCTTTGGGACTCTAAATAAACACAATATACACTGCACTGATGCTCATACAGTATGTTAATTTTCAAATATGGGTGCAAATTTTATTTGACACGGTTTTAACAAGGTATCAATTAGTATCTACCATTATTTGATCCAGGGTTGGGGTGCAAATAATATCTGCTACTATTTGCACTGGGGTGTAAATAGAATATACCATTATTTGCACCAGGGTGCAAATAGCATCTGCCAAATATTTCTGGCAAAACACCCATGCATTTAATGGTTAATTAGTGACCCTCAAACCAGCTGCTGCAGTCTACTGCATTTGGTAGATGCAGTAGATTTTGCAGAAGATTTTCTGTTTAATGTAGTCAACATAAACTTCAACATGCATGCTGCCATATGGTCAAGTACTGTATTCCTGAATAAATAACTGTGAGAGAAAGACATATCAGATAAAGGCATCTAAAGATGCAAAGCAGGGCTGTCTCATAAGTGATGTGTCACCATAGCAATGTTTTCCCTATATCATGAAAACGTGAGACAAAATGGGTTCTCCTCAATTCAGACAATTACAGTCACAGTCTCAGTCACAGTCTCTTTGTATATTATTGCGTTTTCAACCACAATTTTTATTATACTTACAAATACATTAATTTAGCTAGACTAACTTATAATGTCATATCGATATTTTAGATCCCTTAACCCAATCCCTTTTCAAAACTAATTGAAAATGTAAACAATATAACATATGTAAAAGACAAGTGAATTTGGTCAAAATAATTTTAATACATTACAGTAATATAAATAGATACTGTTGAGCATGCAACCCCACCCCCATGCCTAAAAATATAAAAGACAGACAGTAGCAAGTCAAAATTTTATAAAAAAATAAATAATTTCACAAATTCTCTGGTTCATGTAATCCGGCGTGCATTAAGATAAACTGATTTAGAGTGATTTCCATGGTAAAGGGGATCGAGCACAGGACTGAACTTGAGATCTGATCCATCTGGACTACAGTATCTGTCTAAAGGAAGAAATAGAAATACATTTTTGAAATAATAATTGGTATAGGTGTTATGAAATGTAATGTTGGAGATGTGGGAAGAATCATCACCAGTGCAAGATTGATTGATGCATGATTGGCAGGCCTAGATGGACAAGTTTCTCATGAACTTATGTTTGAAACTTCAATATATTAGTATACCAAACAACTCAAATGACCAGAGTGAAACTGTAGGTTAGAATGTACATACAAACTACTTGGAATACAACACAGAGTGCTGATAAAATATTTAAGAGATGAACATAACTAGATAAGTATTTCATAGTCCATATTGCACATGCTTTTTTAAATGTGTATGACTTTTCAGGCCTGTAAATCAGTTTTAAAAATCCCTGATATTTCCAGCCTTTCCATAAATGTGGGGACCCTGAATCAGTAAACTAATCCAAATATTACAACATTAAAGTAACAACATCTGAATACATTCATTTTCCTCAAGGCCTCATATTGTTTTCTCGTCATTTTAAATGTTTTTTTTTTTTTCCCAACTAAATAATGATACCAGTAAAATGGTACTATTTTATCTTATAAGATTAACAGCGAATTTTCCCTGCCATTATTTTTTTTTTTTTTTCCAGCAATGAGTTGGCAGCTGTATCAATGGTTTGAGCACATGTGAAAGAGCAAGCTGTCATTTGCTCACATGGAGTCAGTGACCATCATGAGGATAGATCAGACTGGAGGTGCTTGAAAGCCTCAGAAAGCTGTTCAGATTAAGTTTCAATGGGAGTATCGACAAAACCGAGAGCAAGTACAATGCCGTGTACTTAAACATCATATTTCAAGATTGATGAATCGGTAGGATTTGTATTCGATGCATCGAGAACTGAGTGAATAGTTACACCTCTACACAGGACTAGAGATCCAATGGGATTTGACTTCACTGATGTCAAACTGTCATAAGGCTTCTTGAGATAGCAATTTTTTAATGTTTAAATGATTGTGGGTCTGGATCTGACTGCTACGGCAGATGGGAATGCTGATCATTAAACAAAGATTTAAATTTAGATCCGTTCCACATAAAATGTTGTTACAAGGCAGTGGAAGATATGCAATCTACCGCACACATAGAGGAGTACTTTTATCATAATTATTATGGTGCTTTTCTATTTTTTTTTAGCATCAACTCGGCCATTCTGAAATCTCCCTTTGCGTCCCAGGGCAAACAATATACAAATGAAATGATTAAAGCAATGGGTAAATGATGACGTTTTTCAAATGTAAATTTTTAGTCTTGGGTAAAGTAATGGAATGCTCTAAAATAGTTGAATGCAGCATCATAATGGCATTTAAAATATAGAACAAGGGTGACATATTTGTTGTGCAGGCAAAAAAGTCGCTCCAATGACATTTCGTCATGAGAGTGTGTTTTGCAAAGCTCTACTAAAAGTATCTTGATTTGGAATAAAGAGAAGCAGGCGAATTGAAATTCTGACTGAAAAGTATGCCAAAAAAAAGAGCAGAAGGGGGAGAGATACAAAAAAGTGTGATCAATTGATTTTCAGTAATCATCGATGCAATTACAGTTCTCATCATATGTACAATATAATGACTATCATCCCAGAGGCGGCTGGAACGGTCTTTAAAGTTCATTATTACACAGACATAAGTTGGTGCTTTTGAAAATATTGCCTTCTTGTAAATGACTAACATTAATAATTATACAAATAACAATGTAAAGGTTTACTACTGCAAATGAGCAAATTGCTAATAGATATCTTTCTTCAGAGAAGCAGCGCTTATTTAGGATAAGGCATTTGTTGTCTGAGTGGACAATCTGGTGATGTGGTTTTCAAACACACAGAACACAAGGAAAGTAATGCAATAATAATAATAATAATAATAATAATAAAGAACAGAATGTATCTCCCATATACCTTAAGGATGCCAACGTTAAAGTTAAATCTTTTCAGCAGTGAAATTATACATGTAAGCAACTTGCTCAAACATCTCAGGACATAAACTCAAATAAGGCAAAAACAGGTGAATGAAAAGAAAAAAACATGCTTGATCATGTAATGACAGCAATGTCAATTTGTCAAATGGTCTCTCAAACTACTTGCATTGGTCACAGCCTAGCCTGAAAAATGTGACTAGTACACAATGACATTTTAAGTTTTGTTTTAGCACAATTCCCATTTCATTAAGTCCAAGACTCAAAAGTTATACATTAATGAAAATGCTTCTGCATGCATTCTACATGTCAACCAAGACATAAAGGACTGGAATCAGAATATCACAACCTCTCAACATGGCAATCGCAAAGCATCAGCAGTGCTCGCAAATTTTCATGTGATTATTATATTTTTTTTTTTCATTCTTCACAATTTGTAGCATGTTGTCAGTGAAATAAAGTTAGCAATGCATAGATATAAATAAAACTGAAATAAGAAACATAACAGTATATCTTTTATTTTAATTTTTAACATTTTCAGTGGTGCAGAAAGCCTCATCCCAGATAAATATGTGATTGAGAGATTATATATTTTAGCATTTTTACTTCTCTACATTTACATTTATTTGTTTAGCAGATGCTTTTATCCAGAGCAACTAATGAGGAAGTATACAATACAATCGATTCATCAGGTTGAATGCTGCTGATTAAATTTAGCTTGTATTGAACCCAGAATATTCCTTGAAGGAGACAGTAACATGAAATGCTGGATTAGAAATGTTCAATTGCATCAGAAAAAGAACTAGCCAAGACAGAGATTAGAGTGCATCAAGATTTGTATTTGTGTGTGTGTGTGTGTGTGTGTAGGAATAATTAAATCTATAGGAATGTTTGTATTTAAAATGACATGTGAACTATTCAGACAACAGATTCTTTGTTATACTGCCCCATCTTCAATAAAAAAATTTTTTAATAGATTTTCGCCTCAGGCGGTTTGTCTCATTCAGTCAAATTCCAGAATATGGGCTCCTAATTTGAAATGAGTAAATGTTTAAACCAAACCAAATAAATCCTTATTCTCATACTGACATCTAGTGTCGGTCTATGGTATGGATATCTTCTGTGACTGTAACCATAGAAACACATAGACAAGCAATTCGTTTTCCTGACCTTTTTGCAATTATCTGCTACTAATTGTATTCAAGGCTTCTGCTGCTTGTGTAAATAAGTACACACAAATACAGTAAATGTCATTCCTACTAAAACAACAACAACAACACCAACAACAACAACTTATAATATAGCTACTATTGCTACTTACTACCAAATATATAGTAGCATACATGCATTCACCTCTAGCATAATAAAATAAAAAATTTAAATAAAGTAAAGGCTGTTATTCCCTTGATTTGTAAAATCCAACATAATTTAATGATTACAAATGAGTTAATAGCACTATAACATATTAAATATTTTTATGACACAAAATGCATAGCACTCAAACGTGTCTGGCATTGAGGTGTTCAGCCATGATTTTAGTTTTCCATTATGAAGATATATGATTTCAGCTAGGGTGAAGTGGAGCTGCTTTAGCTTACAATCCACCAATTTACTGTACGTTGCATTGCCAAGGAATGTATGCAGGAACACAGAACCAGTGCAATTGTATGGTCAAATTGTTTGTGTGAATTCAACTGCAGTGTCTTTATTGAATACTTTTGCACATTCTTCATGGGAATTCTTGTTGGCAGTATACAGACTTCTGTCATGTAACATGAAGGCTTTGCAGGTTGGTGGGTTGGATGCTGCTGATATACAATCTCACTCTGATGTGAATGAGTTCTATTTGGCAATCACTGCAGTGCCCTCCCATTCTCAGTGCTAACCATATCTCCCTAGATAAACAGCAGTTTTGTTTTGGCTTTATGTGGATAATCTCAATACGCCGACTGTGCCTTTTGCCTGCGCTATTGTCAGGCTGTGGCGTAAATGTGTGTAGCCTCTCATAAGCCAATTGCTAAACATGACAGGTGTCTGCTGGATTAAAAAGCTCAGAGCCACAGGAATACAACACTGAAGACTGGTAAAAAGTACTCTCTCTTCTGACATGCACCTTGCCACATACAGCCCAGTCTATGGGTAATTTGCCAATTTTCACACAAATACATGACAGCAGACATATTTTATACAATGTTTAAGAGCATTGTTTTGTCTGTCTTCTAAGCTATATGCGTATTCTAATTCAAAATCAGATCTAAACACAAAAACAAGTCTTTGAAAAATGTAATTGCCCATTATTGGCATTATGCAAGTCTTGTTTTTAAGTTTCCATTAAAATTTAGTAATTTATTACTTCTTATTCGAACAATTATAATATAATGAGATTTTAATTAGTTAACATGCAGTAAACAAAATAAACAGAAGGAGTGCGTTCTAATTATGCGATTCCTCCTGAACAGTTCACATTATAAACATGTTTATCTCTATTTGATGTATGGACTGAAAGAGAGAACTTATTTTACGCATTAAGTTTTATTTTCTACATCCCTCTTGAAATCTCTCAGTCCTGGGAATTATTCTTCCATAGTGCCCAAGGCAGCAATGCATAGATCTCATTTTGAGCTTTATAAGGCAACTGGCTAATCTACAATCGCATGAAAAAGAAAAGTGGATTTTAGAACTTCAAAGAGGTACTGAATTTCATCCTGAAGGTGTCCGCAATAATTTGTCAATATTAGGTTTAACATTTCATCCCCTCTATTTCTTGTTTACTCTGCCAATTTTCCAACTTTTTCTTATTGATACTTATGTTTAATATCTAAACTGAATAACAAGATAAAAAGAAAAAAATTGTATTGAGCATTTTGAAATGCTGAACTGGGGATCAGAATGAATAATTAAAATATTCATTGCAATAGCTCACAAAGTGGTTTGCAATTATATAAAATATGTATTATAAACACTAGCAGCAAGAGGATTGGTTGATATGAGAGCCAAAGAATGTGCCATTACTTTAGTCTAGAGCAAAATTGCTGCATGTGGTTACAGGTTTGTCACTTGTAAGTGCAAGAAACTAATAGTCAACTGACAAAAACACAGTGCGTGTTTATTAGGCAAATCAAATGACTAACAGCAACATTTTTCAATAAATGAATGAAAAACTGGGAAATTGTATATCTCTGAGGCCTTTGTGTTAATTCATCTCTGTGAAAGATTGGAAGACAACATTTAGCAGGTCCCAATTATGAGGTATCACACAAACCTCTTCTGGCTCATTAAAAACTGTAATAAATGATCTAACCTGAAATAAATGGTATAAAATTTCATCCTAATTTGTAATATTTCATTGCTCTGTGACACTTTCCATTACATTCCTGGTTAATCAAATCTCACACACATTTTATCAAGTGCTAATATGCTGGCAAGCTTGTGAAAACAAACAGCGAGTAATTATTCTCGTGACATTTAAAAAGTTTTTAACAAAATCATATCCAATATTTGCATTCCGTAAATTAAGATGGCACACATTAGAATGGTGGGAGTTTGATTTATGATCAATTGCTGGGCATGTCTTACAGTTAAAATGTAGTAAATTAATTGCTATTCATATGTCTAATTATAGGCGTCTCTCCACAAATTAGATTAATTAATATCTATAGGTTACTGGATATGGATCACCATAACTAATCAATTAAATTTGCCTGTCTAGTCCAAATTATTAATTAATTTAAATTATTATTAATTTGTCAAAATATCACTGGCTTGTACATCAGTGGAGCCATTTTCATGGCTGTTGTTGCCATGTAACTCTAAATAAGGTATTTTTTCTGAATATCAAGAAGTCAGGTTACTTTTTATTAATGCCAAATACATCCTTTCTAAACTGTTCAGATTTAATAATGTATGATCTTATGCTATTATACATACTGTGTGTAAATTCACACATCTCCCTTCCTTTTTGCATCATCTGAGGCAGATGTGAACCAATTGTCTACTTCATTTTTTTATTCTCCACTTGAAAGTGTTATTTCAGGCCTGGTTGTACTTGTATTCCATTGAGAGCTCAGTCTCCGTGACCAATGAGCCTCCTTTTTGCAGGCACTAATTTTTGCTTCCAAACATGTGACACAAGCTTGTGCCTCATCACAGCAATCAGTTTGTCCCAAGAACCCCTAGTGGTCAGAATAACAAATGTAATGTGCTTTAGCCACCAAGAGATGGCAGTTTTGATCTATTGAGACCACCATTAACTACCACAACCTTTGGCTAAAAGCCATAAAGGCCTGGCTCACTTCTAACTTTAGAGGGTTCCGACATGCCATCAATACATCAAATCTATGTTTATTGAAATAAAATGTCTTTCAGGAACCACAGTATAATCACACTTCTGGTCCATACTTGTGCAAGTCTGTTTGGGCACGTGTCCATTCAGATCTTGATGAGTACATTCTCAATAAATTGTTTAAAAATGTTGCTGTTACCATTAAATATGAAAAGTAAAATTACAGTCCCATCCAGATGAGAATTATTTTTTTATTATAATCATGCATTTATCCAGACATGTATAGGTATTATTCACCCCAAAATTTAAATGTTGACATTATTCACTCACTCCCAATGACAAAAAAGAAAAACACCAACAAAAGCACCATTAAATAGTCCACTTGTCCAAGTCTTCTGAAGAACAGACTGACATTTAAGTCATTATTCAATGATAACCTCCCTCTCTAGTGAGCTGCTAACTCGAGAACCGTTGTGTCCAGATCACAGAGTCAGCAAGGTAGCGTAATAACAGAAAGGTCTGATTCACGAATTGGATCAACTGGTTTAACCGGCTCAAAAGAGCATTTCCTTCTTGAGTTTGATTAATTGAATTAATGATTGGATTCTCAAGGTAACAGCTCACTGGAAGGTAAGATTACCAGCAAATAATGACATTACTGTTGGTCTCTTCAAAACACAAAGATACCACATGGCTTCAGAAGCATTCAAGTAGTTTGGACTACTTTAATGTTGCTTGAAACTTTGAATGGTCACTCTGAAATCTTTATGTGTAGAAAAGAGAAGCATGGAATTAATCTTTTACTGTTCCATAGAAGAAAAAAAGATAGAAAAAATGTCAAATGGGTTAGAAATGACATTAGTGTGAGTAAATAATGACAGAATGTAAATTTTTATGTCAACTGTTCCTAACCAACCATAACCTCGCAGTTTGTATCTGATTTCTATTTCCTACTTTGAAATTTGTTCCCACACCCAAAACTACTCTCTAGCAGCCATCTTCTTGTCCTACTTCTCAAGGCACTGAGCCAAATTTCTGGAATAACGCCTGGAGTAAACAAATCCCCCTCTTTGTAATGCACTCTGGGCAAGTGACCCATTTTCACCACATGTTATTGAGAAAAGAGAATCATCTGTGCATATCAAAACATATTTGAAATCATCCTTATGGCTGTTATTCAACTACATTCTCAGCTTCCATTTTTACCATAAAGACCTTGTCCCTTCAAGGATTTTTTTTCGCCTTACACAACTTCAATTCAGTTGATTTTCACCTACTTAAAGTTGCTAACAAATTGTACACTGAGAGGTCAAGGCTGGCATTAATCAGAACAGATGCAGATCTAAGCAAGTGCAAACCTGGAGTCTCTAGAGTGTGTCCATATTGGAAACACTCGATGTTTCTCACACTATGACTCTGTGCTAGAGCACAGAGTTAAGGAGACCAGACGTCAGGTGGAACTTCCTAACCCAGTGCTGTCACCAACATCCACACTAGGCCTGTTACAATTAATTTACCACCAACAAAGGCCTGGGCACTTCAAAACATTTCTCATTCCGCTCCATCAGGCCACACAACATACTTGCTGTGTTGTTAAATATGGAACTAAAGGACCACAAAATATAGTGGGAGTGGGGGTTGGGTATCACAATATTAGTTAAATAGTTGGCCCCTTACACCTAGTATTAATATGCAACTCAGGTATTTAGATCCAACCACCCAAGGAGGGTCGATTAAAAATAAAATAAAAATAAAATACCAGCCAGTCAGGTTTCTTACTGGCCAATTTTTTTAAGTGGATTTGACAGACAAGTGAGTCAAACAAACAATACATTTAAAAGTGAACTGCTCTTTCAAAGAATTTTATTATATTGTTTACTGGGAAAATCTAAGGCTATCAATGATCAGTGGAAACTAACAATATATTATTCTGAAATTATTAAATCATTAAATTATTGAGTCATTCTATTACCAAAATTCTCAATGTTAATACACAAAACACCCTCCAAAACGGCATCACATTACATTTGTTTTATAAGCTGACATTTACATTACACTGTACATCATAAATAAAGGAATAAGAGGTAAAAATTCCACCAGCCAATGTGGTATGTGAAACTGCGAAATTCACCGGCCAAATTTCCTAAGTGCTTTGGTGTCCTAAGCACTTTGTGATCGGATCATACAAACCATATTTGGAGGTGGTTAAATATGTATGTGACCACATTGCATTTGTACTTTAAATGCAAAGAAATCCTGAAGCTTCCCAGTGAGCAAGGACTTCCTTTTCACCTATCAATCAGCCTCTGCTGTAAAACAACAGTTTCAAATGTGTGGTTTCAAAAGGAAATAACCATCCGATGGGGAAAATATGAAAAAGTGCATTCATACATATAAACTTCAGGGAACTTCTTCAATGTGCCTGATAGGCCATGTACACTGCAGCTAAATACATTTGACATTTCACCTTTTTGTGCTTTATGCCATTCTGTACATACATAGAGCGACAACCGCATTCTACAGTACAACCAAATTAACTCCTGGAAAATTCAGGTAGAGACATTATGTAGTGTGTACAGAACCAAACTGAACTAGTTGTTAATGACATGATACTGTACATAACGCATGTGAGAGGTGTTGGTCTTCTCCTGGTGCTCATCACACTAAAAGAGGTATGTGTCTTCATTCATTCATATATTAAAGTCTGTCTCTCTCCACTGCAGTTTCTCTCACCAGCCCTGTGGTCTTGTGGAAACCTGTACATTACAGTCCAGAGAATGTTCACATTTTGCATAAACAAAACTTGGTGACTCTATAGACAACAGACAACGTCTCGGTTACATATGTAATCTTGGCTCCCTGAAATGTTACGTGACGCTGCGTGATGATGCAATGGGAACACATTAATGGTCATATGGTTTGAAGCCCTTATACATTCAAGACAATTAATTGGCTGATGGTGCTTTAGCTTCCCCCCAATTGGGCTCCTTAAAAAGCATCAACCCACAGTGCCATCCCCCAGATTTTCTGCTAGAGGCACAAGCTTATGCAGCTATCAGAGAGTATTGCCAGCAACGCAGTGTATCTGACTGATGACGCTATGGGAACGATGTACCATCACACCATGCAAACAGTAGCTGCTAATTGTTTTAGCCCATGTGGCAAGCATACAGCGGTCCACAAGCAAGCTTAAACATAAAAAAACTTTGATTTTACTTCCAGCAGAGAGAACCTGTGAAGCAGCAGTCAAACCATCATCCAGATTAAACAATATATCAAATATATGCAAAGAGGACCATCCTGCTGCCATCCAAATGTCCTCCAAGGATGCACATCTGCCAAAGCCCATGAGGATGCCATGCTCCATGTAGAATGAGCCAGAATACAGCACATCCAGCAAATCCCAAAGAAGCTCATTCGGATTGAGATCTGGAGAATTTGGAGGCCAGAGCATCACCTTGAACTCTTCAGAATGTCCCTCAAGCCATTCCAGAAAAATGTGTGCAGTGTGGCAGGGCACATTATCCTGCTGAAAGAGGCCACTGCCATCAGGGAATACCATTGACGAGAAGGGGTGTATCTGGTCTGCAACGATGTTTAACCCTCTGGGGTCGACGGACGCGCCGGCGCGTCCTGCTGAAACAACATTAAAGCAATCATTTACTAAATCATAACATTAAATCATTACAGCAGAAACAACTTAAAATACTCCGTCATTTTTGGGTATACAGATAAGTGTAAGATATCATTAGAGACTGTAAAGGGTCTACTTTTATTTGTGTACACTCACAATAACAACAAAATCTTGTGCTTTTGTAAAATAAAGAAAATAAAAAGGGTGAACTTTCAGCAGTCTCTGTGTTCACGAGCATATTTCAGAAACACGTCACAAAAACAAACATGAAAATTATTTCTAAAGAAAGCTTAAAATGTCTACTTTTTAATAAACCAATTCAAATTTACTGTGAGGTTTGATGTAAACACATTTCATTCATTTTTCTGCGCGTTTGCAACGATACACTAGTGAGTAAGCTCCAGGATTGTAAGGAAGAGTTAACATTTTCCTCAGAAGAAGAGCGGGACTCCGATGAACGTTTGCATTTTGAAGAGAGACTTGATCCAGCCGAGGATACAATTTCAGACGAGTAAGTAACTTAGTTTTCATTAGTTGACATGCTATTTTATATAAACATGTACATATTTTACTAGTGGGACTGTTTCCAGACTTGCCAGCCAGGATTCAGATTATTGAAATTTAAAATATGTCCTAATAAGTTTAGTTACATGTAAATGCTGTTTCGGCTAAAGCAGGTATTTAAATTGTATACTGTATGACATAAATATGGTATGTGATATGATATAAAATAATATGAATGTTTAGATTATATTTTAAAGAGTGTTTATGCTGCCTCATCATCATCAGCAAGCATGTGCTTGCAAATGTGTTCAGGTTAAATGAGTAAAATGCACTTTAAATTTGACAATATTAGAAAATCACCATCTTATAATGATTTCTGAAGGATCATGTGACAATGAAGACAATATGTCATCAGATTTTCAGATTACTTATTTTAACTTAAAACTTGATTTTGATCATTAAGTCTCCTCATATTCATTCTCTTTCTGTCACATTTCTCATTGATAGGCCCAGGGTGGGGTCATTGTCTCTCAGGTGTGAATTAGAATCCATATTCATGATCGTTCACGCCTCCTCGCATATTACCTTTCAACACTAAAATTGACTTAAAAAAGTTAAATTACTATATTGTTTTGTATGAATGAGTGATCAGGATGGTTTTCACATCATTTTGTAGCAAAAACTCTAGGCTACAAGATCCAGCACTCAAAAGTCTTGTGGACAAATGTTTAGTATGTGTTATATGGCATTATTTCAGTGACTTAAAATGTTAAGTTTTTTCAAAAACCATGCATAAACGTTATTTTCTCAAAAATACAAACCTGTACATACATGTTGCTCACATATTATTGTAGCCCAGTTTGTGTTGAATACAGTGTTATCAGACTTTAGCCTTTAATATGTTTTTAAGCAACTGAAAAAAACACAAATGTCAAGGCATGTCAAAACTTCTCCAGGGCCCAAAATACCCTCAGACGCCAGAGGGTTTTAAGTAGGTGGCAAATATCAAATTGACTTCCACATGAATGGCCAGACCCAGGGTTACATTGCCCAGAGCATTATGCTCCCTCCACTGACTTGTCATCTTCCCACATTTCGTCCTGGTGCCATCACTTCCCCAGGTAAACGGTGCACACATCTATGGCTATTCACATGATGTAAAAGAAAATGAGACTCATCAAACAAGGCAACCTTCTTCCACTGCTCCTAGGTTCAGTTCTGATGCTCACATGCCAAAGTAGTCCTTCTGTTGGTTCGGACTAGATGGGATAGCCTACGTTGTCCTTCTGCATCAACAGGAGCTTTACTCGATCCTCCCAAACCACAGTGGATGCAAGATATCACCTTTATATAGTCTGGCCAGATGAGGACAGGAATGTCTCGAATCTTTGTAAGAAAATATTTAAATGCCAACATCACCACAAATATTTCCAGGCAGTTTATGTGCCACTTTTGCAGCTGGCCTGTCCAAACTCCATAAGCTGGACGGCCTTCATACACATCGTCCACCCCACGGAGGAGGCATCTATTGTTATTACTTTGCAGTGACACACCTGTCCCTGTGGAACACCCGATATTAGAAAGCGGGTCTGTTTCCATGGACACATGAGAAAGATTCTAGTGTCCATACCCATATTCTCAAGAACAGAGCCAAAATCCAAAATGCCTGCAAGCTCATGGAGCTCCATATTCAGAGGATAATTCATCTCTGTTGGAAAAGCTCTATGCTCAAAAAGACAGTGCTCCAAACAGGGGAGAGAGAGAGAAAGAGACGCTGAGGTTGACGCTGCTATGACGCTGCTATGCTCAAAAAGTGTGTACACAAAACAGGTCAAACTGTTGTAATTTGTGTTTTTTTTTTTTTTTAACGAGACAGCGTTGCTATGGATATAAATTGTCAGTTATAGCAATTGCAGGAGTAACACCTGTTTTCCATGTACACATGGAATTAAAATGTATGGGAATTCACTCCTGTATTTAAATGCAGTTGTCACTCCCAAAACTTTGTACTGAGTACATGGCCATATTAACATGCAATGGCACAGACGAAAAGCACACACATTCGAAGTTCAGTTAATACAAGTACTGCTGTAAATGTCACGTTTGTGCTTAGATTATGAAAGTATATTGAGGAGAAACAGTGAACCATCTTTAGTAATTTTCACACTGCTGTACTGAGGGATGTATACAGTCATAAATTTGAGAACATTCTCTTGAAATCTGAACACAAGTAGACACAGGAGATGCATTTGAGTGAGGTTTAAATGACGATAGGTCTTGCTTGAACACTTGTGATCGAATCACCCACAATGGATCATAATACTAGGTGGTAACAGGGCCAGTATGTCAAAGCACTGCAGTGTGAGATGAGTGCAAGGTGCACCTTGAATGCCAAATTTTGAACCACAGTTCATATGGATATTCACAGTATTTGGCTGCACTTTCATTCTAGTTCTCAAAACATGAGCTTGCAACCATCATCAGTGACTCCTAATGTCAACATACACTTTCTTTTTTTCTCTCTCTTTGATGTCTCTGTCTGAACAAAATAGGAAAAAATTAAGCATGGATAAACTGCCACCAGACAGACCAGTCCTTTATCTAAATGGAATCAATCACCCAGTGTTATTAAACTGTGAATGGGCAGGCTAGAATTGCATGCTTTGTGGCACTATGGCAGTTTTCATTTATTTATTCTGCTCTACCAAGAAACACCTCTGATGCTTGTGGGCAGTGGCTTCTCCCTGCTATCAAATGCCATACCCCTATGTAGTTCAAAAGATGGATGGTCTCAGGGGCGGGGTCATCATGAAAGGAAAGAGGAGGATCGAAAACACAATGGGCCGTCCAGCTGCCTATCTAGGCTTCAAGAGTAAGAGCTCCTGATCTTTGTGGGAGGAAAGTTGACAGGCTTCATTTGTCTGGAATTTACGCACCCTGACCTGTCACCTTAGACTTTGTGGAAAACGTGTTGTTTTAGGACCCAGTTGCACTAACTTTGGTTTATAGAGGATGATTTTGACCTGTAAAAAAAATTAAATAAAAAGTACAACCATATCTGTCTGTCTGGCAAAGAGGTGAAACTGCACTGCACACAGAATGATACTGCACATGAATACAAAGATTTGTAAACACTGACAAATATCTGCCAAATAAACGACACCTGCATATCCTTTATGGTAGGGTTTGCATATGACTTCTTGTGGTTTTGGATGGCCACCCTTACAAAAACCAAGAGCTCTGGCAAAATTACCTCTTTGTGGCAAACTCTTCATTGATGCCAAAGGTTTGCTGCAGGTTCACTACAACCAGTGAAGAGTTGCAAACTTCTCACAAACATTTTGAGTCAAATCACAAGCTCAATTGCATGTGAAAATAATGAGTGGGAAAATGTACGGCAAGATAGAGGCAAGATTGTCAGAGCTCTAGATTTTTTGTGAATTCATTAAATTATATTTATACCATTGTGTCATAGTATGTTATATTATCCTGATTAAAAATAGAAAATATGGGCTAGCCTATCGGCAAATTAAAAGAAAGCACAGGTTTAGAGTCTTAACAGTTTTTGGATGTCACAGTTCTTTGAATATGTGGTCTAAAGATTTTTGCTCATAACTTCAGTGCACATATATAAAAATAATCACAAATTATAATTCTCTTTAAAGAAATGTGAATGAATAAATGCAAATAAATAACTCTCCAATGCATGGACGTCCTTGTTAATGCTGAATGCTGCAGTCTTAATCATGCGTCTCCATTGCGACGTTTAGCCAGAAAATAAATGTTGTGATGTTTTTAAGTTTGTTTTTGTTCTTCTTTCTCATTACAGTTGGCAAAACCAGCTTAACTTGCCCTTTCCACCTCCAACTTAATGATTGTTACGTTGGTAGAAACACTTATGAGGCAGATTTCAAGACCATCATACTGTGAATTTGAAGCACAAGTAAACATATAATTAACGCTGTCTGATAATGTGTACCATTTCACAAGGAATAAAAAAACTAATTTGAATATAAAGGCACTTACTACTGTTATTGCCGCCTAATAGCTCATACTTATAACGCTGTGTAAAATTGCACTGATCATATTGTTTTTAACCAGATTGAGCCTCTGTAAATAAAATAAAATTATTTTGTTTGCATCATTCTACCATCGAGCTAATTATACCTCTTATTTTCATCTGTACAAAGATGCCAACATTATGTAGTAAGTTTATATGGTCCAGCAAAAAACATTCCACTATACCCTCCAATGAAATAGTTCTTTACCCTATATGGGGTAACATACAGGTGCTGGTCATATAATTAGAATATCATCAAAAAGTCGATTTATTTCAGTAATTCCATTCAAAAAGTGAAACTTTTCAAGTGTTCAATCCTTTTAATTTTGATGATTATAACTGACAACTAATGAAAACCCCACAATCAGTATCTCAGAAAATTAGAATTTTGTGAAAAGGTTCAATATTGAAGACACCTGGTGCCACACTCTAATCAGCTTATTAACTCAAAACACCTGCAAAGGCCTTTAAATGGTCTCTCAGTCTAGTTCTGTAGGCTACACAATCATGGGGACAGCTGTCCAAAAGACGACCATTGACATCTTGCACAAGGAGGGCAAGACACAAAAGGTCATTGCTAAAGAGGCTGACTGTTCACCGAGCTCTGTGTCCAAGCACATTAATAGAGAGGCGAAGGGAAGAAAAAGATGTGGTAGAAAAAAGTGTACAAGCAATAGGGATAACCGCACCCTGGAGAGGATTGTGAAACAAAACCCATTCAAAAATGTGGGGGAGATTCACAAAGAGTGGACTGCAGCTGGAGTCAGTGCTTCAAGAACCACCACACACAGACATATGCAAGACATGGGTTTCAGCTGTCGCATTCCTTGTGTCAAGCCACTCTTGAACAAGACACAGCGTCAGAAGCGTTTCGCCTGGGCTAAAGACAAAAAGGACTGGACTGCTGCTGAGTGGTCCAAAGATATGTTCTCTGATGAAAGTAAATTTTGCATTTCCTTTGGAAATCAAGGTTCCAGAGTCTGGAGGAAGAGAGGAGAGGCACAGAATCCACGTTGCTTGAAGTCCAGTGTAAAGATTCCACAGTCAGTGATGGTTTGGGGTGCCATGTCATCTGCTGGTGTTGGTCCACTGTGTTTTCTGAGGTCCAAGGTCAATGGAGCTGTCTACCAGGAAGTTTTAGAGCACTTCATGCTTCCTGCTGCTGACCAATTTTATGGAGATGCAGATTTCATTTTCCAACAGGACTTGGCACCTGCACACAGTGCCAAAGCTACCAGTACCTGGTTTAAGGACCATGGTATCCCTGTTCTTAATTGGCCAGCAAACTTGCCTGACCTTAACCCTATAGAAAATCTATGGGGTATTGTGAAGAGGAAGATGCGATACGCCAGACCCAACAATGCAGAAGAGCTGAAGGCCACTACCAGAGCAACCTGGGCTCTCATAACACCTGAGCAGTGCCACAGACTGATCGACTCCATGCCATGCCGCATTGCTGCAGTAATTCAGGCAAAAGGAGCCCCAACTAAGTATTGAGTGCTGTACATGCTCATACTTTTCATGCTCATACTTTTCAGTTGGCCAACATTTCTAAAAATCCTTTATTTGTATTGGTCTTAAGTAATATTCTAATTTTCCGAGATACTGAATTTGGGATTTTCATTAGTTGTCAGTTTTAATCATCACAATTAAATGAAATAAACATTTGAAATATATCAGTCTGTGTGTAATGAATGAATATAATATCCAAGTTTCACATTTTGAATCAAAATCAACTTTTTTATGATATTCTAATTATATGACCAGCACCTGTATATATTTGAGTACAGAAATAAGAAATACATTCCCAAAACAGCTGCAGCCGCATTTTGTGATGACACAGCAAGCTACATCAACAAGAGAAGTTTAAAAGAAGTTTTTTATTATTCCACACCCATCATCACAGCCAGCATCATATGGGTTCCCTTCAGACATGCAAACACATCGTAGTTATGTGACAATTCCGCAGTCATCACTATAATCAATAAAGGCTGGTCCTCCTCGAACCATCATGTCCCTTATGAGACGTCTGACATGGCAGAGCATTTCCTGCAACTTCATTATCCCAGCCAGACACATTCCTGGGTTTTTCAATGTAATATCTTCTACTGGCACCTTCGAGGATACCCAAATCATCAAACAAGCTCAAATCTCCATCAGCCATAATTTCTCATGCATATCTGGTGGTGGTTGTTGGTTATCTCCCAGCACATCCGATTCAATTCAAGCACGCACACTGTTCGCAAGGATAGTGCATAACTATGTCTACCCCCCTTGCCAGCCAGCCGCCCTTGCTGGAAAGCTCGCACTATAATGGGATATCTTTCAATAACGTATTGCACGACAACATCGCCATTATCGTATGGCTTTATGTATGCTGTTCACCTTGGCAAAGATGACCATTAAACAACGCCGCCCTCGCTCGAGGGCTTGAGCTTCATGGAATATCTTTCTACGAAGGGTAATGCACACAATGTTGCCATTATCGTATGGCTCTACGCACGTTGTTCAACTGTCGGCAAAGATAACCATTAAACAACTTTTCCCTCGTCGGAGGGTTTTCATATCAAATGTTGTTTTCTTTCAACGAAGGGATTGCATGCAACGTCGCCATAATCGTATGGCTTTACGCATGTTGATCACCTTTCAGCAAAGATACCTCAAACAACTTTTCCCTCTTCGGAGACTTTTCATAATCACATGTTGTTTTCTTTCAACGAAGGGATTGCACGCAATGTCGCCATAGTCTTATGGCTTTATGCATGTTGTTCACATTTCGCCAAATATACCCCAAACAACTTTTCCCTCGTCGGAGGGTTTTCATTATCAAATGTTGTTTATCTTTCAACAAAGACACTGCACAGCAATCTCTTTTGGGGTAGTATTTTACATTCTCTCTCTTTTGGGGGTAGGCTCCTCGCCCCTGCCTGCTATCTCAGGCAGGATATGACGGTTCCGAGTACTAAAACTTCGGACCGCCAGACAGGGCCTACGCCAAAGAGAGACATTACTTTCTGATTTATTTTCAATAAATCTTTTCTTATTTATTATCAAATAAATGTCATCTTCAATTTCACTCAAGACTGCGAGTCTTCCTGATAGAAGTAGTTTACTTTCTACATGTATCCAAACAGACAATAAGATAAGTAAATCTGGTCTCGACTCCGCAATTTGCAGGAAAAGGCAGTATCAGTTGACGCCAGTGCACAGCCCCTGAGCTATCAATCCACATGTGACTTAAAGTTTTTAACTACTCCACACCAACTGTTGTAACTTTAAAAAATATTATTTAAAAACAACAAAATTATCACACAGACTCAATATATATATATATATATATATATATGATAAGGTTTAACACTTTGTCTAACACCACAACCAATGGCAGTTCACCCTATTATTGCCCCCCGGCCAATATTTGGAAGAATTTCAAGAATGTGTTAGCTGAGGGTTCTTTCTGAAGTTGGTCCATGTCACCCCCGGCAAACTTTATCATCCACTGTGAGAGCTTTGGAGGGCTGAAAGGTGTGGTGCTCAATAATAAAGGTAATTCGGAACTCCCTTTTTAAGTAATTCATATTAGAAATTCTATGCGAAGCGATCTTATTTTTTTTATTATTATTTTGAGCAATACTTATGTAGATATATAACTACTAACATGATTTTGACAGTCTATTTTTTTTTTTTTTTTTTTTTGCAAAATGTGAAGTTACTTGTCAGGCTTTGTGGCATTATGTTGATTACAACAAAAATCTATTTGAAATTCCGTGTTTTTCTTTCAAAAAAGTGAATGTGGGCCAATCAATAAATTATAAAATACTCACTCTTTCAGAAGTATAGCCACAAAAAATATGCACATTGGCGTGATTTTTAGCTAACTAACCTGTTCTGTGTTGTTATATCCAATTTTTATAACTTGTTTTAGGAATTTAGGGTATGTTAAATCGTCATGGCAACAACCATAAAAACTATGGTTTAAATTGTTTTAAGCTCAAATACTAAACAAGTTTTAACAGTAGAATTAATGTCAGTGTTTTTATTAAATTATAGGCTTCACATTTTCGCCCTTTAAAAACTTCATGAAGTAGCCCCATCCACTTCCATTGCAAGTGCCTTACTGTAAACATGAAAACATTTTAAAGGAGGGACAAAGATGTATTTTTTTCACACATTATGCAACAAATGCTGCCGATTAAGCTTAATTTGTATTGAACCAAGAATATTATTTTTATATCTTCAATATAGGCATGAAAACATTGTTTTATATCAGTAATAAGCCAGTCTGTATGCTGCACAATTAAGTCAGACAAAGATTAGCATGATTTTTATGGCAAATTAATGTAGCACTAAAGGGATTCACAAACCTCCTCTAAGCACTACACTTTCAAAAGCAAAGGTTTCAAAAGCATTTAACTGCCTGATCCCATAGGAAATCATTTGAAAGTTCTTGTAGGGGAACATTGCATACTTGTGCACTTTTTCTCAGTGAACAGATGTTGCCTAGAACAATACACTGATCTGAAGAACCTAATGTACAATATTTTTTTTCAAAAGGAACACATAGCCAACTTAAGAACCTTAAACTGTGGAAAATGGTCCCAGATAAGAAGAGGGATCTTTGATTTATAAGTTGCTGCAAAGAACCATCGAAGAAACTTTATTTTGAAAAATGCTGAAGTCCAGCAAGGTTGAGAATGTGATATAACACAAACAGCACAGTTTGTGCAAAAAAATAAAAAAAACTTAAAGAGCATAAATGCACTCCTCATTTTAAGGAGGTCAATGAGAAATTGAAGGACTCCATGTTCCTGTGTTTCTCATTCCTCATAAATATGCATGCATCTGTGCTATGGGGATGCCATCGAGTCGCCTTGTTTTCTGACCTCTTTAGCAAGTGTTAACTTGTGAAAACGCTAGTCCTCATTTGGCCAAGTTGTACAAGCCTCTCCATGGAGCTGTAACCGATATTGGAAATTTTTTAAAGTACCAAGAATGGCTGCCTAATGGTTAAACTAATATGATTTCAGAGGGGTTCCATTCCCTCATTGTCATTTTATATTGTCGGTGTATCCACTATCCACTAGGGCTGGGTATCGTTCAAAAAATGTCGATTTTGATACCTTGACTTCGATACCAGTTCCTAAGCAATACTTTTTTTCAACACCAATTTTATGAAATCTGTTTCAACAAGATTACAAACATTACCTCAAAAAACTTTGGTTTTATTTTTTCATTTTGTTGACTTTTTTTACAGACTCAAAGACTCATCTCCTGAGTCTTCTGGTCTCCTCATGCCAGGGTAGGCAGGGGCAGAGGTGAGAGATGGAGAAATGTTATCAGTAGTTTATAGAATAAAAAAAACAAAATTTTTACTCAAACACATACCTGTAAATAGCAAATCCAGAAAAACTGATAATTTTGCAGTGGTCTTTTAATTTTTTCCAGAGCTGTATGGGTAGTGATGCACAGTGTACCCATGGACTTTTCTTTTATCATAGTGGATTGCCCATGGAAATAAAGACACTTTTAGTTCCCCGTCTGTCGCTCACTTCGACGTTGTGTCGAAGAAGCGACACTAGGGGTCTCTCTTGAGCGCCGAATATGCCTCTGATCTATGAAAAAAGGCCAATGAGAAGTTTGCAGACAGTATTTGCATACCCCGCCCCCGGACATATGGGTATAAAAGCGGCGAAATACGTCGAGTTCATTCAGAAATTTTCTTCTGAGCCAATGGTTGTACTGCAGCGAGCTGCGAGTCACACACCCGTTCCTGTTCCTCTGATGCTCTCTGCTGTTGGATCTACGGCACATTACAGCGGCTTCCCTGCACAGCAGTGCAGCTTGCCCCTGTGCGCTTTGACAGTGCAAGAGCAAATAAAAGAGTGATATTTCTTGTAAAAGAGTATTTTTCTCTATTAGAGCAATACACAGCGGCGTTTAACGTCCTTTTCAGGACGCGTCTTTGTAAAGATGCCATTCCGCCCCTGTGTAGTTCCTGGATGCGGTAGAGTGCTCTCCGCTTCAGATGGCCACAGGCGTTTTCTCACGTGTCTGAGCAGCGATCACACCAAGGCAGCATTTGTGAATGGTTCATGCTCTCACTGCAAGGGCATGACCATGGCAACGTTGCAGTTGCGGCTTGCTTTCAATAGAAAGCACGCCACTCCAGCCCCCCCCTGCATTGCTCCTTCCCACGGGATTGAGGACGATTCGGCTGGCGATGGAGGCGATCTGGGGATAGCAGCGGGTGCAGCTCCGCCGGGTACACCCCCTCAGACAACCCGCCCCCCAGCACGCTCATTGACTCCCGTCCGTGCTTGAGGCAACAGCGGCTCGCAATCACAGCCAGCCTGGTTATCCTCTAGAGCTCGAAGTGGATGAGCTTGCCGCTGCATCAGAGAGCGCGTCGTCTGATGTGGATGACTCCCCTGGGCTGCCGCCTTCGGGCCAGCACGCCCTGGCTGACATGCTTTCCCAGCGCCAGCGCAGGCTTGGACTGGGACTCTCCGTCCTCCCCACAGCCATCGCGTTGGATGACTGGTTCCTGGGGTCTGGCCCCTGCCCCCCTTCACGGGTGTCCGCTTTATTGCAGTATACGGCAAACATGCCAAATCCCTGCGCGCGGAAATCGGTACTCTTTTACTCAAAGACGCGATAGAGTCTGTCCCCTCACGTCTTCACGAAAGTCGCAGAGGCAGCTCTTGCCCCTGCTTTCTACGGGCAGGAGTACCCTTGCAGCAGGTGTCCCAACGTGTCTTGGTCACGGCCGACGCCTCCAGATTGGGTTGGGTCGCCGTGTGCAATGGGCACGCAGCTGCAGGCTGTTGGAGAGGGGCACCGCTGCGCTGGCATATAATTTGCCTAGAGTTGTTGGCTGTTTTTCTTGCCCTGCGTAACATGTCCTAGTCAGGTCAGACAGCACCACCGTGGTAGCGTACATAAATCGCCCGTCGTCTCCTCCTTTGGAGCCAGCCACTCAAGTCGCTGCGTGCCACTCACATCCCCAGCAACCTCAATGTGATAATGGACGCGCTGTCATGACAACGCTTGCCCAGTGGAGAGGGGAGGCTTCACCCCCAGTCGGTCCAGCTGATCTGGGAACGGTTCAGCAAGGCCCAGTTAGACCTGTTTGCCTCCCGAGAGACCTCCCACTGTGACGCACTGGCACACAGCTGGCCTGCGGGGCTGCACAAGTACGCAATTCCCCCAGTGAGCCTTCTTGCACAGGTGCTGTGCAAGGTCAGGGAGGACGAGAAACAAGTCACCCTGGTGGCTCCTTATTGGCCTACTCAGGCCTGGTTCTCGGACCTCGTACTCCTCTCGACAGCCCCTCTCTGGCGAATTCCCCTGAGGAAGGACCTTTTTTCTCAGGGACAGGCCACGCTCTGGCACCCACACCCAGACATTTGGAACCTCCACATCTGGCCCCTGGACGGGACGTGGAAGATCTAGCTGGTCTACCACCTGCCATCCCTGATGGAGGGAACGAGAAGTTGTGTCCTCCCGGCCACGTCGCTGAGCCGAGCCACTGTAGTGGCAAGACCATTTCCGGCTCCTCAGAAAAATCCTGAATGAACTCGACGTATTTCCCCACTTTTATACCCATATGTCCGGGGGCGGGGAATGCAAATACTGTCTGCCAACTTCTCATTGGCCTTTTTACATAGATCAGAGGCATATTCGGCACTCAAGATAGACCCTTAGTGTCGCTTCTTCGACACGTCTCACATACGTAACCTAGACGTTTTGTGTGTTTCTGGAAGGATCTGGGGAAAATGGGTAACCAGTTTTTAAAAATGCTCACAGCTATTCCCCCCCTCCCACATTATATTCCTCCATTTCCCCACACTCCATGAGCTGTCCAGTATGATTATGGGCCAAATCACTTCTACCCTGTCACGGCAGTTATTAATGAGGTTATCTATTGCTCTCCTAATTAGTTGTGAAACTGAACATGTCATCTGGATTGAGATTAAATGTATGACAAAGACTAAACTCTGATAAATAGATGCTTATTTCCAATGTAAATGCATTATAGCACTGGCATGAGCTAAATTATATACTATTCGATACATTTTCTGATCTTAATAAATCATTGGGGGAAAGAAAACAAAACAGAATTGTAAAATATACTTTTCAATTAAAATATACTTTTCAATATTGTTTGATTCACCTTCAAATGAATGACACAGGTTCAAGACACAAACTGAGTTCCCTTTGCAATATACTGGCTTTGGTGGACTGAAACATTTAGAAAGAGCAAGGTCAGGGAGTAATGGAATACATGTTCCAAAGCATTATGTTTTTAAAATACAAAATATTAATAACCATATTCCACTGCAGTTACAATTTAAATCTTTGGTAATCAGAATACAGTTACTTTCAAAAAGTATTTTGATAACTGAAGAGATTACTTTGCATTTTATTGTCATCTGTTCCATTTAATATTTTGTCTATTCAATTGGAAAACATTTATCCATTTGAGAGATACGATCCAAAGAGCATTTGAATAGTGGTCAAACACTTTCTGAAGATGTGTTACATTCATACGAGCAGACAGAGAAGTAAGTTTGGAGCAGCAGCAATATACATAAACCTTGTGTAAATTGCCATGTGTATATTTAGCTTTATGCTAATCTAAAATTACATTTATTGCCATGTTACATGCACCTGTTCTACCAGGCATAATCACACACACACACACACACACACACACACACACACACACACACACACACACACACACACACACACACAAATATATATAATCAAGAAAATCCATGTTAGATCATTATTTTTTTTCTCTAGTAAGACCTTTGATATTAGGGCAAAAGTCATATTCTCGATGATCATTTTTTTATTGTTTTTTTTTCTGTAAAAATATCTAAAAATCCTTAAAACAATACAAATTTGCTTAATCTTGTTTTAGAAGCAATGCTGAATATTTTCTTCTTTCAGAGAATGTATTTTTACAATGTGCATTTTGTCATACAGTACTAGCAGATATGTTTATAGTCAAAACAAGTGAAAAATCTTACAGTGCTGAAGAAGTAATCCTAAATATTTTGATTAAATTACTGACCTTGAGTAATCTAATGGAAAATGTTTAAAATGACATTTTACAACATCTGCATCAACACAACCCCCATGTGCTTTGGACATTTTTTGAGGGAACTGCATACACAATTTCCAATACAGAAGGGCACCTACTGTGCTTTCAGAACTGATGAAAGGTTATCGGTCAGAGACGTAGCTTCATTATAGTCTGTGGCAATAGGGAATTCATCTGCCACTTACATTAGTGATTAAGATTTACAGTTTGTCAATCACCTGTGTTCCCCCTGAGCAAATACACAATGTGTGAACCAGCTATTTGACCTTGCCATCAATGGCAGCACAGCATGCCCTTTTTCAACAAAACTTATTGGCAAATGAACGTCTGAATGAAACAGTCTGAGTTTGCCTTTGAACACCAATGAAACAAAAGGTGAACTTGCTTCAAAGTTCTCGGCTTGTGAAAGGCATATAAATTGCACTCCACATACACAATACAAATCACCTTCGCTGTCATTTCTTGTCAACCGTGAAGGCTACGCTATCCCTGACTGGAGCACAGAAGCACACCTGCTGGACTGTCCAGAGGTATCATTACACTTTCTAAATTCAAATCCCTCTAGTGAGGTTTGGAGGGGATGAAAAGAACCGGGCATCAGACTTAATATATAACCCTGATCCCATTAGAGACAGACCAACAAAATTGAAGAGAGGCATTATGAGGTCTTAGCATAAGACAGCAACCAGAGGATTGTTTGATGGAGGTCAGAGAGGCTCTCCCATGCTGCTGAAGCACACATTTTGTTTGAACCCCTCGAATAGATTTGCTCTAGGCAAAATGTATAATTTCCAGTTCTGAACCCACTGAGACATGAACCACGCAGGGGCAGGTGACTGATCTGGTTCTACAGCTCGTCTGCTGGGTAATACAGCATGCATGAAAGAACAGGTCTGTCCATGATACAGTGGAACAAATTCTCTCTGTACCCCATAGCCACTTTTAATATGCAAACCCCTAAGGAACCACAATGGTATCAGAGATGTACTGTATAATTAGACTCCTGCTTCCTGTACCAGACAATGTGGCTTAAAGTTTTTAATGTTTATATATATATATATATATATATATATATATATATATATATATATATATGTTTGATATATTTTATAAATGCAATATGTTATGCACTTATTTTGAAATGCTGTTAATTAAATAGTATTATGTTTGTCAGAATTAATAAATGATACCAGTTAACAGCATTTCAGTATATTCTGAATAGAAATAAAAAATTATTGCCTAAACAGATAAATAATATGTTCTAAATCAGACCATTTTTGCTGTTTTTGTTTTTATTGTTGTTGTTTACACATGCATTCAAATGTCTTCGATTTTACTTGACTGTGTTCCTTCATAGCATGCCGCTTATTCAAAAATCAAAGCAATTAAGTCTTAAAAATACAAACTGGGGTGGAAATCCAGGATCCAGCATATGTTGAAAATCATAAACATTTCAACCACATTGCTTCAGTATGCATGCAAGAGAATAAAGAGAAGCCAGTGAAGCACTATTTGCACATACAAAGCAATATTTTTTTAAGCATTTAGCCGTTTACACCAAACTTAAAGGCTGTAGTGTTTTTATGCCATGTAAAATGGCAATAAAACCCTTCTAGAAATCTTAAACACCATAGTAATTTGAGGTTCCCGACTAGCTTCTGCCTGTTCATATGCACAACTTATTTAATGTATTTCAATCACACTCTCATATCTTTTAATTAATTCTATAAATCATTATTAATAACCTTTAAAGCATGCCTGTAATCACCATAGTCAATCTTTGGTGTCAGTTTTGATTGCCAATCCATGTCCTCCTCTAATTGACCTTGTCCACTGAGGGAAGAGGAGAGCGAATTGCCTTCCATTTTGATAGTCGATTTATTCCTGCACTGAATGATGGGTGCTTAGATTTTGTTCTGAAGATTTAATTAAACCTTGTCTTTTGAGAAGCAGAACAAAATGCCAGAAACAGGTGAGCATTGGGTTAAAATTGAGTATACTATGTTATAATATAATATTATGGACCGTTTCCTTGCACCCACTTGTCTTAAGCACAAGCCTAAAAAGTACATGTACTTACATGTATACTCAAAATAGAATGCCTGTAGTTCATAACAAATTGGCACTGGACCTCTCAGCCATCATTTCAATAAATTTAAATAAATAAATTATTAAACGATTACAAAGTTTGTATTCATTTTAACATTTTAAAGTCTGTGTGTGTGTGTGTGTGTGTGTGTGTGTGTGTGTGTGTGCGCGCGTGTGCGTATTAGGGCTGTAACTAATGATTATTTTGGTGATCGATTAATCTAACGATTATTAGAACGATTATTAGACTATTCTGCGATTATTGCAATGATTAATCATTAGCTCTTCACAGATTATTCATGCTTACTAACAATAAAGAGGACAAAATAATCTTTTAAAAATACCTCTAAATGACATTCACTGAGTTAAATGGAAAAATACTTTATATTAAGTTTAATTCAGTAAAGAAATTCACTGCAAAAAAAAAACAAAAAAAAAACATTTTAAATGTTTTCCATTTAAAATGGTCTAAAATCCTTAAAACCAGATACATTTACTTGAGAAGCAGCATATAAGATATTTAGACTTGCTTTAAAAGAATGTATCTTTAATATAAGTATAGTTTGCATATAAGTGCATTTTTTTCACTTGGTTATACTTCTGTGAGTGCAGTAAAGAGGAAATACACTTATATTCAAGATCTATTCTTTAAAACCAAGTCTAAATATATTATATGCTGCTTCTCAGTTGAATGCATCTTTTTTAAAGGATTTTTAGACATTTTAAATATTTTTATTTTTAATATTATATTCAACATTCTCAAATATTTTTTTTTCTTCTGCAGTATACACTCACCTAAAGGATTATTAGGAACACCATACTAATACTGTGTTTGACCCCCTTTCGCCTTCAGAACTGCCTTAATTCTACGTGGCATTGATTCAACAAGGTGCTGAAAGCATTCTTTAGAAATGTTGGCCCATATTGATAGGATAGCATCTTGCAGTTGATGGAGATTTGTGGGATACACATCCAGGGCACGAAGCTCCCGTTCCACCACATCCCAAAGATGCTCTATTGGGTTGAGATCTGGTGACTGTGGGGGCCATTTTAGTACAGTGAACTCATTGTCATGTTCAAGAAACCAATTTGAAATGATTCGAGCTTTGTGACATGGTGTATTATCCTGCTGGAAGTAGCCATCAGAGGATGGGTACATGGTGGCCATAAAGGGATGGACATGGTCAGAAACAATGCTCAGGTAGGCCGTGGCATTTAAACGATGCCCAATTGGCACTAAGGCGCCTAAAGTGTGCCAAGAAAACATCCCCCACACCATTACACCACCACCACCAGCCTGCACAGTGGTAACAAGGCATGATGGATCCATGTTCTCATTCTGTTTACGCCAAATTCTGACTCTACCATCTGAATGTCTCAACAGAAATCGAGACTCATCAGACCAGGCAACATTTTTCCAGTCTTCAACTGTCCAATTTTGGTGAGCTCTAGCAAATTGTAGCCTCTTTTTCCTATTTGTAGTGGAGATGAGTGGTACCCGGTGGGGTCTTCTGCTGTTGTAGCCCATCCGCCTCAAGGTTGTGCGTGTTGTGGCTTCACAAATGCTTTGCTGCATACCTTGGTTGTAACGAGTGGTTATTTCAGTCAAAGTTGCTCTTCTATCAGCTTGAATCAGTCGGCCCATTCTCCTCTGACCTCTAGCATCAACAAGGCATTTTCGCCCACAGGACTGCCGCATACTGGATGTTTTTCCCTTTTCACACCATTCTTTGTAAACCCTAGAAATGGTTGTGCGTGAAAATCCCAGTAACTGAGCAGATTGTGAAATACTCAGACCGGCCTGTCTGGCACCAACAACCATGCCACGCTCAAAATTGCTTAAATCACCTTTCTTTCCCATTCTGACATTCAGTTTGGAGTTCAGGAGATTGTCTTGACCAGGACCACACCCCTAAATGCATTGAAGCAACTGCCATGTGATTGGTTGATTAGATAATTGCATTAATGAGAAATTGAACAGGTGTTCCTAATAATCCTTTAGGTGAGTGTAGTTCCTAAAGTAAATGTAAATTGTCTTAAATGAGTTTTAGATATATTTATTGGAAAACAAGCCAAAACAAATCAAACGTATATTGTTGCGTATACTGGGGCGAAGACTACCCTCTCTCACCATTCTGTTCACTTCAATCCATCTTTAACTCACAAAAAAAAAACTCTCTCTTATTAATAAAGCTGCTTATTATGAATCAATAAGTCACGAGCCACCGCGTTATATTCTAGCTGCATTAAGTGTGCACGCTCATGGGATGAGCATCCCAGCGCCAGAGTGAGCCTCAGCCGGGTGCAATTTCAGTCTCTCCCCCTTAGATCGGGACATTCGCGCAACTCATAGAAGAGGCGCTGACCGCACAGAGAAATTCCAGTTTACAGAAATACCTGCTTCCATATTATTTGAACTTTAATAAAGTTTTTTCATATAATTTTAATATAATGCATTAAATATAACTGCATTTAAGATGTAACACCAGGGTGTTTCCTTTAAAGAGCTCAGACTCCACTTATTCCACAACGAGAGTGCTTCAGTATTTACTTGTTTGTTATTTTTGTATGATTCCCTTGTACTTTGCAACCTTCATCACCCGTAGCTGCTCTTGCATGCCATCATCAGAGTTTAATGTGATCTCATGTTATGTTAAATGAGATCAAACATCTATTCGACTATGAAAATTTTTGTTGACAATTTTTTATTGTCGACGTTGTTGATAACGTCAACTAATCGTTTCAGCCCTAGTGTGTATGTTTGTTTGTGAGTGGGTATGTATGTTTTGCACTGAGGATGTTTTAGAGTCTCACCCTTTACATTTATGCATTTGGCAGACGCTTTTATCCAAACCTTTAATTTATGTCTGTTTTTTTTTTCTGCATTGTGGCTGATTTATTGATTGTATTTTACAGGGTATCTTTTTTTGGGCTTTCTCACTGCGAATAACAAAGGTGTCGCTTTTACCGAAAACCATAGGAGGGTTAAAATTACCTCAGGTCACAAACAAATACATCTGAAGGTGGCCACTAAGCTATAATGGGAAGCTGTCAGAAAGCTCTA
The DNA here is from genome assembly GCA_032164185.1 of Moxostoma hubbsi. Taxonomy (NCBI): domain Eukaryota; kingdom Metazoa; phylum Chordata; class Actinopteri; order Cypriniformes; family Catostomidae; genus Moxostoma; species Moxostoma hubbsi. The sequence continues at coordinate 22,108,602 of JAVLUX010000003.1, forward strand.
TTTTGAAACCCTCGAAGTGTTGACATAGATGTAGACACATGAAAAGGACTTTATGGGAATAACTGTTTCATTATATCAGACAAGGTCCCCATGGCAGAGATATAGCATTTGAGTCTTGCATGTGTCATGGGGTTGTTGTTGTTGTATTGGAATATGATATGCAAAGACTTGTTTCAGCCTGATGGGAAAGCCATGTCTGTCTCCTAAGGCAAGTGGCCTGGGACTCATCCGGCAAGCGGCTACAATGAAGGTTATATAACCTGGCCTAGGGAGCCACTAGATTTGAGCTCAGAGTGCAAGTCCTGGGTCTGGAGAGATTTCACCAGCTGATGGAACTGTGTCAGGCACATATGAAAGGATCAGTGGTGTAATTTATTAAAATACCCACACTGGACTAGGAGGTGGTGGGGGAAATCGTCACAAGCTTTCGCTCCAAAACTGCCATTTAAAGGAGCTGGCAAAGGGGTCATAAATCCTCATCAAATGCAGAATGTCTGACCTGTCATTTAGCTCTCATTGTGGAAGGAATTTAATTAGAGCTGGACCCCCCAGTGTATTTAAATGGGATGAGTTGATTTGCATGTCAAACTAGTAATGACAGCATTAGCATGTGACTTATAATGGCATGTATTTTCCAGCAATCCTGCATAGTTATACCTCATTGAATAATGAGTTTGTTTTTAGTTTTTTTGCTGGAAAGACTGATTCACAAAATAAATTAGCTTGATATTATGCAGTTTCTTGTATTGGCTACATGTTGCTCTGTTTTGACCTGCAATCAGTAGTGTAGTCTAGGGCATACACAGTTATATGCCGTATGTCCACCTAAATTAAGTGATGATACGTATGGTAGCCAGAACAACGAGTAGACTTTTGACCGATAACTTTAAATCTACTAACATGATGCTGCAGCACCATTTAGTGAATTGTGTTTTTTTTAAAGTGTGTTTTCTTTTTTAAGTGTACAAAACGCGCACTCAGCTGCGGGATGTGGGAGTGCAACTGAACTAATGCTGATGCGCAAGCATCCATGATGTAACCATAATTTGCGCTGTAAATTTATTTCCCAGATAAACATAAATACATCTCTCTCTCTCTCTCTCTCTCTCTCTCTCTCTCTCTCTCTCTCTATATATATATATATATATATATATATATATATATATATATATATATATATATATATATATATAGGTTTGTGTGCCCTTATGATCCTGAGGGCTGAGTTGTCTGGAGCCAGGTGCTCCTGGTAGGGTCTCCCAAGGCAAAGTTGTCTCAGGTGAGGGGGCCATACTAACAATGGTTCACAAAGACTCCAAGAAAAAAACGGCAAGAGGAGTAACCCTGCCCGGAGGAAGCCCGGGGCCCCTGTCTGGAGCCAGGCCCAGACGGAAGGCTTGTCACGGAGTCCAGCCAGGCACAGCCCGAAGAAGCAAAATGATACCACCCTCTATATACCTTAGGCCCACCACCCATTGGAGAAATCGCAGGAGTTGGGTGCGCTGCCATATGGGTGGAAGTTAAGGCCGTGGGTCTCAACGGACCAGACCCAGGTGGCAAAGGCTAGCTCTAGGGACATGGAACATCACCTCTCTGGGGGGGAAGGAGCCAGAACTGGTGAGGGAGGTGGAGCGCTACCAGTTGGATCTGGTGGAGCTTACTTCGATGCAGTTTTGACTCTGGATCTGTACTCCTGGATAGGGGATGGACTCTATTCTTCTCTGGAGTTTCCCAGGGTGTGAGGCAACGGGTGGGTGTGGGGATACTCACGAGTCCCCGGCTGAGCGCCGCTACATTGGAGTTTACCCCGGTGGACGAGAGGGTTGCCTCCCTACGCCTACGGGTTGTGGGGGGGAAACGCTGACTGTTGTCTGTGCATATGCACCAAACAGCAGTTCAGAGTATTCAGCCTTCTTGGAGACCCTGAATGGAGTCCTGAATACGGCCCCAGTAGGGGACTCCATAGTGATGCTGGGTTACTTCAACACTCGGGTGAAGAGTGGGACGGAGCTGTCAACTGATCCCCATCTGGTGGTGAGTTGGGTCAGGGAGTGGGGAAAGACTCTGGACAGACCTGGGAAGCCCAAGCAAGTAGTGCGGGTGAACTGGGAACGTTTGGAGGAGGCCCCTGTCCGCGAGATCTTCAACTCACACCTCCGGCGGAGCTTTTCAGGCATCCCTACGGAGGTTGGGGACATTGATCCGGAGTGGGCAATTTTCAAAGCTTCCGTTGTCGAAGCCGCGGTGGAGAGCTGCGGCCTCAAGGTTTTAGGTGCTGCAAGGGGTGGTAACCCTCGAACACCGTGGTGGACACTGGTGGTCAGGGAAGCCATCCGACTGAAGAAATAGGCCTTCCCGGGATTTGTTGTCTCGGAGGTCTCCGGTGGCAGTTGCAAGGTCCCAACAGGCCCGAAGGGCTGCGGTCTCTGCCATGAGGGAGGCAAAGCAGTGGGTGTGGGAAAAGTTCAGAGAAGCCATGGAGAAGGAGTTACGGTCTGCACGAAAGTGCTTCTGGGAAACCGTCCGCCACCTTAGGAGGGGGAAACAGGGAACCATCCAAGCTGTGTACAGCAAAGATGGGACGCTGTTGACTTCAACCGAGGAGGTTATTGGGCGTAGGAAGGAACACTTTGAAGAACTCCTAAATCACAACACGCTCTATATGCTAGAGGCAGAGCCAGAGGCTTATGGGGGATCAGATTATATTTCCCCGGGGGAGGTCACTGAGGTAGTCAAACAACTCCGCAGTGGCAAAGCCCTGGGGATTGATGAGATCTGACCAGAAATGCTGAAAGCTTTGGATGTGGAGGGGGTGTCATGGATGACACGCCTCTTCAACATTGCTTGGAAGTCTGGGACAGTGCCTAAGGAGTGGTAGAACGGGGTGGTGGTTCCCCTCTTCAAAAAGGGGGATCAGAGAGTGTGTGCCAACTACAGGGGTATCACACTTCTCAGCCTCCATGGTAAAGTTTACTCCAAGGTGCTGGAGAGGAGGGTTCGGCAATTGTCTAACCTCGGATTGAAGAGGAACAATGCAGGTACCGTCCTGGTCATGGAACTGATCTGGAGAAGGCGTATGACCGGGTCCCCCGGGAGAGACTGTGGGAGGTGCTGCGGGAGTACGGGGTGAGGGGGTCCCCTCTTAGGGCGATCCAATCCCTGTACGTCCAAAGCAAGAGCTGTGTCCAGGTCCTTGGCACGAAGTCGGGTTCGTTCCATATGGGGGTTGGTCTCCGCCAGGGCTGCACTTTGTCACCAATCCTTTTTGTGATATTCATGGACAGGATATCGAGTTTAGTCAGGGTGGGGAAGGTGTGTGGTTCGGTGGGCTGGGGATCTCATCGCTGCTTTTTGCAGATGATGTTGTCTTCATGTCATCAACAGTCCGTGACCTTCAGCTCTCACTGGATCTCTTGGCAGTCAAGTGTGAAGCGGCTGGGATGAGGATTAGCACCTCTAAATCTGAGGCCATGGTTCTCAGCAGGAAAACGATGGAGTGCATACTCCGGGTAGGGAAGGAGGTATTGCCCCAAGTGAAGGAGTTGAAGTACCTCAGGGTCTTGTTCACGAGTGAGGGGACAATGGAGTGGGAGGTTGGCCGGAGAATTGGGGCAGCAGGGGCGGTATTGCACTCGCTCTATCACACCATTGTCATGAAAAGAGAGTTGAGCCAGAAGGCAAAGCTCTTGATCTAACGGTCAATTTTTGTTCCTACCCTCACCTATGGTCATGAAGGTTGGGTCATGACCGAAAGAACTAGGTCATGAGTACAAGCAGCCGAAATGGGCTTCCTCAGAAGGGTGGCGGGCTTCTCCCTTAGAGATAGGGTGAGGAGCTCAGTCATCCGTGAGGAGTAGAGCCGCTGCTCCTTTGCGTCGAAAGGAGTCAGTTGAGGTGGTTGGGGCATATGGTAAGGATGCCCCCTGGGCGCCTCCCTAGGGAGGTGTTTCAGGCACGTCCAGCTGGGAGGAGGCCTCAGGGAAGACCCAGGACTAGATGGAGAGATGACATCTCTATATTGGCCTGGGAACGCCTCGGGGTCGCCCAGTGAGAGCTGGTTAATGTGGCTCGGGATAGGGAAGATTGGGGCCCCTTGCTGGAGCTGCTGCCCCCGCGACCTGACTTTGGATAAGCAGTTGAAGATGGATGGATGGATGGATTGATTATGCAATTAAACTTTGTGAAAATACTTGTTTTTGATTCTCTTCACAGATGCTGGACAACTGTGTGCTGTAATTATTACATTAATGCTTAACTGATTATTTTGTATTATGTGTGTATTAATTTACTAATTATAGTAAATATAAAGTATTAACAATTTTCATAGTAGCCTAATGAAAGGAACATTAATGACACCTGTTAATTTAAATACATATTTAACATCAAGTTACCATACCATGGTTCTTAGTAGTGTAATATACACCATTCCAGCAAGAAACTTACACTAAGATCCATTTTGTAAGTTCATGTAAAACTATAATAATTACAACACCTAGTTTTTTATTATAATTATTATTATTTTTTTTTCATAAATTCACAGTTTTCCCACCTCTTCAGACACTACTACATCACTGCCTACAATGTATTTCATCACCTAGCAAGGAAATGTTTCACTGATGTCTATCTGCTGAAAATAATTGCTGTACATTGACTAAATGCTAGTTGACAAAAGGGCTATATCTCATTAACTAATGTTTTGAGTCAATAAACTTACACAATTTTGAAACTGGACCTTGTGACAATGAGCCCTGGTCTCATATAGTGTATGACTTGAAATTGTATTTTGGATTTGTTTGACTTACCATTGAAATTTAGAACATCATCCCAATAGTTTGAAAAATGGATTAAATAGTGACCTATTATAAGGAAAATCATGTACCTTTAACCAGTAGCGGTATTAACCACTACACAAACAACGCAATTCCATGGGGCCCCTGACATGGGGGGGGGGGGGGGCTGGTCAGATGTCAGAACACTCAAGTGTTGGTGTGGTTTATGTACGTGAAGGCAAAGTATGACAGGTTCACCCATTAGCGTAATTCCAAATATTTGAAGCTGCTTATAGTTATTATAGAAATCTGCCGAGTATAGACACCGACTACCACCCCTGGAGTCGCGAGTTCATATCCATGGTGTGCTGAGTGACTCCAGCCAGGTCTCCTAAGCAACCAAAGTGGACCGGTTGCTAGGGAGGGTACAGTGACACGGGGTAACCTCCTTGTGGTTGCTATAATGTGGTTCTTGCTCTCAGTGGGGCACGCGGTGTGTTGTGCGTGAATGCCGCAGAGAATAGCGTGAAGACTCCACACGCACTATATCTCCATGGTAACGCACTCAAAAAGCCACATGATAAGATGTACGGATTGATGGTCTCAGACATAGAGGCAACTGAGATTCGTCCTCCGCCACCTGGATTGAGGCGAGTTACTACGCCACCACGCAGATTTACAGTGCATTGGGAAATGGGGATTCCAAATTGGGGAGAAAAGGGGAGAAAAAAAAGCTATTATACAAATCTAAGAATGTAATGCAGTGTCACAGAAATGGAGGTGACATCATTTCACCAGATTTGAAACAAGGAACAATGTAAACTGTGAAATACATACTGACACTGCAGTCACATCAGGGCTGGACAGGTAATCTGGCATAACAGGCATTTTCCCTGTGGGCCGACGCACTTTCTGGCCGATCAGGTGTGGACTGGCCATCGGAAGAACCGAGCGGGCCGGTGGGTTTATTGGTGAAATCCCCCATGCTCGACAACTTTTGACTCAATTTAATTAAAAACTGCTTTCCCACTGTTTAGCTGCCACTGCAGAGACTGGCTAAGCACTTGCCATTTAAATACCCAAAACAGCTGCTTGAACAATCTTCTCAACCACAGGATGTTTATTTTGTTACAGGCATTCAAACTAACACAGAAGAATACAAATGTACTGCTCAGTCCACACTGTATAACAGCGCAAAACTGAGAAACTCACCATATCAGCTTTCGTACTGCATAGCTGCTACATAGAATGAGACTGGCTAATCACTTATCATTTATATGTCTAAAACAGCTGCTAGAATTGTTTTTTTAACCACATAATATGTTTATTTTATGTTACGAGCATTCAAACAAACATAGGAGAATACACGTTTACTGTCCAGATCCACACACTGTGTATAATAGCTGCAAAACAAACTGAGAAACTCACCAAATCTGCTGTTGTGCTGCCACTGCTATGGAGGGAGAGACTGGCTAAGTGCTTGTCATTTATGTCTAAAATAGCTGCTCAAACAGTCTTTTCAAACACATGATAAAATAAATGTAATGGGCATTCAAATAAACACAGGGGTATTAGAATACAAGTTTACAGCTCATATATACATATACACAGCCTATCAATAATTACATTTATCTCTGTAATAATACATTAATAATAAATGTCGTATAAACACATATGTTTGACCCTTTTGAGAATCTAATAACAAATATTTAATGCGGTAAATAAGATGATGTTTTGAATAAAAACTAAGAATCTGAAATATAGGATAGACATCAGTAATGCCCCCTTTTTTTCTTCTTTTTTTATTTTGTAATGATTTGCAGTGTTCCCTTTCCCCTGATGACAAGTGTCACAGCATGCTACTTTTCCTCAGACTCATATTGGCGCTCGTTACAGATTTTACTCACACAAATGCTTTAGCTAATTGCATTTATTTACAGATGTATTTACACAACTGCCACATAAAAAAAGTCTGCTTTTAAAAGAAAACAGTTAACAGATGAAACGATCTGAGAAATATTGTTTTATTTCTGAAGATATCTCAGCCACTGCTTCATTGCCTGCACACACAACATCAAAGGAGGTGGAGGAAGTAAGCTCTTTCTGCTAGAGGGCAACCAGCAATTTTACATCAATTGTTTGTTTTTTTAACCCTCAAAGTCAAACCCCACCTGCATCTCCCACAGAGGTCTAATGTTTGGAAATGCTTATAACCGAGGAGGTTGTTGAGGAGATCAGGAAACAAACTGCTACGCCGCAGAACAGCTGGAGGAAACACCGCCTGGAGTGAAAGGAAAGCTGGCAAAGTGGGTTCCGAGTAAGGTAAATGAGGTTGAGATTAATATAACTGAGTTTATATTGTAGTTTTGTGTGATGTACTCACTGGTACTGATTCACCACTGACATCCACCACTACGAAAGACAATTCACCACGGTATCAGTGCAACAGTGGCTGTCCTGCCTCTGACAATCCTCTGTGTCTGACACAGGGGCGGAGCTACGTGGTGGCCAGGGGGGGCCACGGCCACCACTGGTCAAGGGTCGGCCCCCCTAACCTCACGGGAAAATAAATTTAATAATAATTTTTTTAAAAACTCCAGTAACGGTCTAAAGGAAGCTGAAATGTATGCATTTTTTTTATCAAGTCATTTGTCACCTACGCTACAAGCCCCAATGCCCCATATTAGCAACATGTTGGGTCACGCCCCCATCAACAGTGCAAGACATTACGTGCCTGCATTCTGACAGCACTTAACGGAGACTAGCAGCTAACAACTGGATACCACTAACTAACAGGTGAGTAAGTTGGTTATACTTGAAAGCATAATTGAAATGATAAGATCATATAGTTATCTTCTCACTCAGTTTAATGTGTAAGGATGTGTCGTCGACATAGAGGAAAGGTGGCAGAGTGAGTTAAGCAGTGCTGCTGCTGTTATTTTTGCAAACTTGTATGATTATCTGGCTAGCGCTAGCTAGTTAGCTTAAGTCAATTCCAATGTGTCACTTAGGGGTAAGCTACACCAGGCACTAACTGAAGCGTTCCGTTCACGACGCGTAAAATCCATTTTAGACGAATCTGGTCTTTTTTTTTTTTTTTTTGAACGTACGCGCCGGCGCTTGACTGGCAGCTTTTATTGAACCGTACCAGGAGGTCTTTGATGTTTTCTCCAGGCTTTGCAAAATTGCACTGGCAATACCTGTCAGCACAGCTGCTTGTGAACGCAGCTTTTCCTGCTTGAAGCTTGTCAAAACACACCTGAGAACTACAATGGGAGAGGATAGGCTGAGTGATCTTGGGGTGTTGAGCATAGAACACAGGAGGGCAGCGTCTTTAAATTTAGATGAGTTTGTTGATCGATTTACTAGTAATCATCACAACCGGAGAATACAGCTACTGTAAACTAACAGTTAAGTAACCAGCATCTGTTTATGTTATACCTGCCAGTTCTGGATCATAAACAGCCTTAACAATAAAGAGGACGAGCTAGTGATGTTGTTCATCTTACATCTTTTGTTTATCTTCTAGTTTTTCTGGCCTACCTACTATAGAGTGTATTATGGGACATGCGTATTGCAATGTTATCACATGTCTGTTCAATTTAGACATCTTGTTGTTTATTGACATTTAGACATATCTGCTCTCAGCTTCTCACACTGACACTCTCAGATATTTCTCAAAAATTACAAATAAGCAAACAAACAAAAAGACAATTATGTAAAATGACTTACATGGATCTAACTTCTCTCTCTCTCTCTCTCTCTCTCTCTCTCTCTCTCTCTCTCACAGACAGACAGACAGACACAGACAGACAGACAGACAGACACACACACACACACACACACACACACAAAAGTGTGCCCCTTCTAGACCTGGTTTGTCAGTGTGTAAGAGCTGTCTTCAGTACCGCTGCAACCCATAAACCACCAGTGCTGTTATCATTCTGCATCAATCTCTTTGATGCAGTATGCAAAATCAATATCACTATGCAGTAAGCTAGTGATAATGTTCATTGTTTGTGATACTGTTCACTTTACATTGTACATATTTTTTATTATTTTTTTCTTCTAGTTTTTCTTGCCTACCTAGAGTGTATTATGGGGCATGAGAGCCTGCAATGTAATGTGTGTTCTATTTAGACATACTATCTGCTCTTGTTATTTATTTGTGATGTAATGTTTTTTTCTTTTCTCTCTCTCTTTAAATATGTTATATTATCACAAATAAATTGAATATTGCACTTAAAATGCTATGGTTTACCTAAATAAATTATCACCTAAAATGACAATTCATATTGTGTCTTTCTGTCATTTGCACTAAAAACATCCCTGTCTCATGTTAAGGTCCCTAACCCCTCGCATAATCATGACACATCGCACTCGCACATTATCTAAGCACCCATCTCAATAACATGGATTATCAATAAGACATTATTAGTGTCCATAAGGAAGTTCAATCCATTGTTTATGACCTGACGAGCCGCGGGAAAACCGCTACTCTGAGTGACGCGGTGCATGAGTTTTAAAATAGTAGTTTTTGACAATCAAGTGCCACCCCAAATAAGACTGGCCCAAGCTGGCCCCCCCAGAAATAATGTCCTGGCTACGCCCCTGGTCTGACAGCCAGGCATTTCCCCTCTGAAGTTCCTCAAACCACTTCCCAGGGCAGCAGGAGCAGGCAGTAGTGCAAGGTCTGTCTCTCCAGCACATGGAAGACAAAGGATAGGTGCCTTACAAAATACATGTGTGTGTCATGTTCCCTGGTGTGTTACTCCATACTCCATGCAGGAGTACAATTCACTCAAACATTATTGAACCTATAAAAGTTTGTTTAAATATATTTTATAGTTGATATTTAATGTTATTATAAACTGCTTAGTACATATTATTATATGTATATTGTTTTGTTTTTGTTATGAAATGTGTAAGTAGTTCTTATTTGAAATTACAATGGTCTATGGAATTTGTGTTTTTTGTTTAAACATAACTGTAATAAAACCATTAACTTTTCATCATTATTAAATATATCATTCATGATACCTCTTGATAAAGCAGAGCCAAGTAACATAGTACTTCACATCATGCAGACTCAGGATCTTTGATACTGTAGGAGCAAATAGGATGAAAATGACCATGATCACCTGCAAAATGATCAAAGAGAAAGCAGAGTAGTAAAGTAGTAAGGTACTCACGAAGTGCATGAGAGCTGTGCAACACTCCCTTTTGTGTTAGCCCAAGTTTTTGTAGAGTACCACATCCTTAAACCTTACTAAGACTGCAAAAGACAAGGCAATGTCATTATTAAATTATATTACTTACTTACCATCAGAATAATTTATTGTTATTGATAAATGTAATTTAAAAAATAAATATTTAATTTACTGAAATCATTTATGAAATGATATAACATTATTTTTATGACACTGAATTTGCATATGTATCTGACAAAGCAACACTGTATGATATTTTACATCACATAGTATTTTTCCCTTCATTGTGAAACATATGAGCAGCTAACCATGAAAAAAGACGTCTGGCTTCATTGCTATAATATTATATTCAATAATATTATCAATACTAATGCAATGCTATTGTAGTTTAAGCTGAAAACTATATCCTATTAAAAAAATCCTGCAACAAAAACTTTTCATCAAAGTGAGCATGAGTGAACACAAGAAAATTAACAGTAATAAACGCTAAAATGTGCTGAGCAGAGCAATGCCAAATAGATTACAAAGGCAGTGAAAGGGCATGATGGCATTGTAATACAAGAAAACTAATGTAATAAAGATGTTTTTACTACATATACAGTCTTGTAATTTATTAAGTCATGTGTCTGTTGTAGTTTATGCATGTTTTTGGGAGGTTTTGAAGTGAAAATGAAGCTTAACATTTACTCACCAATGTTTAGCCCTCCCGTGTGTGTTAGTTGTAAAACCCCACGAACCAACAAATGCAAGGCTCAAGTAAAGTGAACATAATGGCAACATAAACCGTTAGATGATATGTTTATTATAGCTCATACATATTTTTCATTTTTAGAAGTTTTGCATTGAAAATATAGCTAAACTTGTCCTAGTTTACTCACCCACGCTCTCTCCTCCTGGCGAGCCAGCAGCAAAGTCTCACATGACAACAAAATGCCTTGTGATTGGCTTGTTGTGCCAAGATGGAATTTAGACAGTTACATGTTTTTACATTTAATTTCAAGCACATAAAAAAACTGTGGCAGTCTGAATAATTAAAAGTATGTGCAAAATGCACACATACTTTAATTAACAGGCCAAAAGAGCCATTTCACAGGGTGAAGTACTTTCTTCTTCTTTTTCGTCAGCAGAATCTGTTGTGATTTCTACCTTCTTAAACTCCTTAAACAAAGACACAATGAGCAACGCTGATTTCTGTCATTTCTTGTTTCAGGAACACTTTTACAATCCTATTCTATTCCTGAAACAAACCAGGTATTGCACCTTCTCCCTGTGAACACCCAATCCGCTACCTGTATTAATATCTCCTCAGGAGAGGGCCTGTATGTCAGTCTTTATCTCCAGAGAAGATGAGCAAAGCCAAATGAAGGCTCAACCTGTGACAGGCCTTCCATGCCATCTCATGGGAATGCTCTAAGCACATTAAGTGAAACCACAGTAATGTGAAAAACAAATGGGTATATGTGAAAACCCCTAAGAATTGCTGCGCCAGCTATGCTTCAGACCCATAAGTCTCGCTTGCACGCTTTAGACAAGAAGTGTGTGAAAAAGAGTGAAAAATACTGAGATAGTGAAATAAAGGAGATGGATGAGTTACTTCTGATGGTCTCCATTAGTAATGGAAGATGATAAAGGTTGTCTCATGTGGAAGGAAGTTTATAAGATGTGGTGTCTCTTTGGAGTGTTTTGTTGAACATTTAGGAGCTCATCTTCAGATGAGAGCTCTTGTCTTCTGGCCAAGCTGTTCTTCAAGCAAGGCTTCACTTGGGATGCTGTGATGGTTCTGTTGCTGTTCAATCGTTTTGCATTGGAGTTTAACATTTAAAGTGACTGCCAACACAATTTGGATAAAGACGAATGAAGTTTGTTCTATACTTAGGAGCAATGGGATTGCTGTAATAAAGATACATTAGGAAATGGAGTAACGCATCTTGGCAATGTGTCACACAGTTATGGCCCATGGGAAGGGTGGGCTGGAGCAATCTCTCACTGTAGACTCTCATCGCCTTGTGTCAATCAAATCTGTGCATATGAAAATGGAGTTCAGTGTGTTGGTTGTTGGGCTATATTAGTCTGTCCTCTCAGTGGAACAAGCCCTATTTGTTATTTCAAACACCTAGAAAGTAACGGCATGTAACTTGGGAGAATCCCATACTAATATCAGTGACAAGCTTACATTAATATTATTTGGCTGGCATACAATGAAAACAGGCAATTTTGGGGATTGTGCAAAGAGGAGGAGATAAAAGCACCCACTTCAGTCTCCATTATCCTAAGCTTGTTTACCCAAACAATAACAGCAGAGCTATGAGCTTCAGGGCTTCTGGAGGACCCTGGACACCTCCAAAGTCTGTATTTATATTCATATTTGGCTCAGGTGGAGTTGATCATGTCTTCACAACTACATAAACCTATAACACACATTTGTTATGCATAAACCTATAACACACATTTGTTGTTTTATCCATTACCACTTAGAATATTAATAGACACCCAGAGAGGATTAAGTCTCTTAGCGTCTTGTCAAAAAAAAAAAAAACAACATGCAAAAGCCTTGTGTCTTAAACAATGATGTATAATTTTGAATACACACATCAGTGGTTAGTGGTTAAAATGTCACATGTCATTTAACACCTCAGTGGGGTTGACTGAGCTGTCTGAAGATTGGATACGAGTCAGAATATTAATTAACTCTGAAGTAATGCCCATTCTCATTGGTCATTTGGGTTTGCCTGGCCTCATTTTTCTGGTTAATTGCATTCTGTACTTGAGCTAAAGACCTGTCATCTGTTTCTGTGGTCCCATTTATCTTACAAATAACCTACAGAAGGTGTGCTGCACTACCTTGCTATGCTAAATAAGAGACTTTTTATATTTTGCAGATTTGGAGAGTGTTTGCCCTAATTTAATTGTACCTGTTCCCCATGTATTACATTAGTGACAAAGTGTTCTTGTTAAAATGTGCCTGGTGTTTGATACATTTTTCTTTTTTATAAAGAATGGATGGAAGGCTTCACAAACCCTCCCTGGATGTTTGTGCTAGACTTGATAATTATGCAATTTTTATGTTTGCAGAAGTTTCAGAAGCAGCGTGAGACTCCTTATCAGAGGTAGATTAATTACAGAAACAGAACAACCTAGCATCCTGTGCTGAGGGTTGATCAACCAGCTGCATCTCACTTTCTGCAGTGTTCATCAAGTTGATATTCACTGAGATCAAAGAAGTGGCTAATTCAGAGGTCTGGCTCCCATAAATTAGGTGATATCATGCTGCAAGAAGTGGTGGACTGAATTATTATACAACACATAACAGGTCGGGAATTACTTGTTTGTCTTATATGACAAGTGAATTTCATGCTAGTTTATCTTTATTTCTTTATGTCCTCATCCTATTGGGGGCTCATCCTGCTGTGTACACAGTCCCTATGCAATGTAATTATGTAAATGACACATTAATGAGGTGTAATTCGGAATTCATAAAACAGCAGGGATAAACTGTTAAAAGACACAGCTTTTTAATGAGTGGGAATGCATGTTTCATCATCGAGCTGGCTGCAGTGCTAATTGTTTACCTACCACTGTTTCTTAAGTGCAGCACATTTATACCCAGGCCATAGATATTTATGACAATTTTGTATCACTTAATCAGTCAGGTGAAATGTTAGCCATGCTAAGTACCATCTGTGCTCTAGCATCGCTGCAGGAGGCATCATGGCATTACAGCTTGCTAGCAGCTAAAAATGGTTGGACGCCCAGGGCTTAACCTAATAAGTCACTAGTGTCATTGATTTACCAACTCTTGCATATGTTTCGGAGGCCTCCTATGGTTGAGGGACCTAGACTGTCTCTTGGTTGCCAATGCAATGAGCACAGTTGCAGTGGGGAAAGTGATAGCTGACCTCTTGCTCAACAGTGAGGGAAAGTCAGAAAAGTTAAATAAATCTATTAGTCGAATCACAGTAGAATGTCAGTCTATATTGTGTATCTTGATATTCTGTACTTTTTTTCTCAAGCATAATTCCATAATGGCCCATTAGGAATCTATATCTAATATATCTAGAGGTAACTTTGTCCATCATATTTGTTCCATCACGATTTAGATTTAGTCCCTTGCCTGCTGTGGAACATGATAAAGCATATTAAAGAAAATTAAAGTAAATGATGATAACTTTGTGTTCAGCTTGCTCTTTCTAAAAATAATGAAATTACTGTTAATTTAAAGCCATGCATAGTTTGGAGAGTCAATGAAGTGGAATTTGTTCTCAGAAGACATCAGTAAAGGTATTCTGCATTCACTGTAAATTAACTATGTCTTCACCTAAATAAATTGGTGAGGACTGATTGATAAAATGGGGATGAGTAAGGTTTGAGCAGGTTAGTGGAATTAGAACTTGCTTAAGAAGAGAGACTAATTGCAGGAATTATTAAGCCATTATTAAGCAAGTCAATCAATTCTTAGACAAAGTGCTGTGGCGTTTTACACATATATATTTTCTTTTTTTTCCATTTCCACATTTCTGTTTCAGAACCACTGCAGTGTATAACGTTGTGTTATGAAATCTATTTATTTTTGTAATAAGTCAGTAGAAACATGGTATTTGGTTTGCAGTGTTAATGTAGTGATTTTTAAGTGTCCGTTATGATTGCAAATTGTTCAAGTACATTTTAAAAAAGAGGGAATGATAAAACGACTTGATCTATGGCAAGGTGTTAAATAAGGTTTGAATTTTGACTTATGATAGCTCAGATTATGTTGTGGTTTCCAGTTTGAAATGGTTATACAGCACCTTTTTAGCCTTAGCAGTATTCCAAGCGCGTTACACTGTGTCTCATTCACACATTCAAACACCAATGATGGCAGAGCAGTTGCTCTTGCCCAAGGACACTTCGGAGTGTGGGCCAGGAATCAAACTATCAACTCTGCGATTAGTGGACAACCCGCTCTACCACCTGAGCCACAGCCACCCCGCAAACAAAGTGCAGATTGTTGTATTTTACAATCCACTACAAAACACATCACCGTACACATGGCTCAGTAAATCAATTAGGTGTAAAAATGCCATGTATTAAATAACACCATAAAAGCCCTGTCATACTGGGCTGGTTTTAGACTTTAATTAGACAGGGTTAACAAAAGGAGAGTGACCCATAGACTGCACCTATCTCCACTGTGACCCCAACTAAAGGGTGAATTCTGTGGCCTGTTGAATGGCCAATTCCTCATTTCATTAATGTCTCCATGGCAAGGTTCTTGTCTGACATATCTAGAAAAGTCCAGCAGATTCATAGCAAAGAAGCACTTAATACAAATGAGCTGATCTGAATTGCAAATAACGCTAGTTTAAAAAGGCTAAGGTTTGTGAGTGCGTGTGTCAGAGTAAACTTGCCTTGTGTGCACACGCTATGTGTGATTGTGGTGTGTGCGTGTAAAAATCAGTGTCTGTGCATCCTGTCTTTGCAAATGTTTTCTAAGATGAAATGGACAGGAGGCTAAGCTTCATTTTGTTGCAATGAATGAAACCACTGGAAATTTCAACTAACAATTTGTACATTACCAGAAAAAAAACACATGCTAATATTAATTATTGCTAGCAGATATTTGTTTGGATTTCTATGTGATATCATGCAACATAATTTTGATTAAAATGTTCTGATGCTTTATTTTAACAATGGTGACAACATGATTAATGCTGTAGCAAGTAGCTATACCATGACCACATAAACTGAGCACAGTAATCACCCTCTTCATCAGCCTTCCATCAAGTGATTTCAGAAGTGATAAATAAAAATAGGCAGTTTAGCCATGGATTGCCTGTTAATCGTTTTGGCATTTTTGCTCCAATGTGCTGCACATTTCTTCCAGAGTAGGATTTGCATTTGCATGTTAATGAAGGTTAAGGGCAGAAGCCACTAATTACAATCCAGCAAAGTTCTGCCTAATGGTCCACTAAAGACACAGCATAGTTCCCATAATTCCATTATGCAAATAGCACCAAGGGTTGGAAACCCACAACCTGAGCAGACCTTAAAGGGACCTCATGTCTGGCAACAGCCAAATTAATACATTCTTTTCAAGCTGAATTACTGTGGCTCTACAGGGAAGAAGGAAGTTCACAATACTGAGTAAACATTAAAGATTTATGCTAAGAAAAACAGGTACTTGTCAGTGCAAACACTATAAATTTGATACATTATTCTTCAGCTGACTCAGCTATAGCTAAATAAAAAGTGCAGTTCTGCAGTCATCCATAGTAATGGCCAACAATGCCAACATTGGAGCCATATTCGTATGTGGCCATTAGAGACACAATTTCAAAGGAGTAACAAAGTTTGTGTTTATTCAGGCTGCAAATTCACTTATTTCTTTTTTTTTCTTTTTTTTTTTACGCATTTGGCAGATTCTTTTATCCAAAGCGTCTTACAGTGGCCTTGTTACAGGGACAATTCCCCCGGAGCAATGTGCCTTGCTCAAGGACACAATGGTGGTGGCTGTGGGGATCGAACTAACAACCTTCTGCTTACCAGTTCAGTGTTTAACCCACTACACCACTTCAAGAGAAAGTTGAGACACATTATTTGCAACCCTTATACAATCTGACATCTGGGACTAGAGAATATTACTGTTATTTAAAATGTATTTGTTTTATTTACCTAAAAAATATAATAAAATAATATCTACAATGCTGTTATAATAAAATATTAGCTACAATGCTGTTATAATAAAATAACGTCAGTAGGAGTTCTTAAAAAGTTCTGTAAACAATCAGTAATGATTATCCACTGGTTTGTAACTACTGAAATAATACATTTTTATTATTATTAGGTTGTTTGTAAAGTTAACAAACACATTATATATGAACTGATTATTTGGAACTGTATTCATTAATTCTAAATAGTTTAAAAAAGTTTATTAACAATGTAAGAATTATTAATCATGCATTATTATATTGTATGCTACCAATGCTTTATTCTAAATTGTTTAAAAATTGTATTAGTGTATTAGCAATGTATCAATCAAATCAAATAACTTTATTGTCACACTACTGTGTACACGAGTGCAACAGCAGGTGAAATTCTTGTGTGCAGTTCCGAGCAACATTGCAGTAATGACAGTGACGAGACATAAACCACTTTACAATAACAACATTTACACAACACTATTTACATAACAAATGTACACATACCTACACAACAATTTACATATCAAATGTACACAATACACACAATGTAGAATACACATACACTAGATAAGGGTATAAATATATATATATATATATATATATATATATATATACACTAACTGAATTGGGAGCGAGAATATATTGACAGAATGAGGATTAATAAAGTGCAGTGCTGATTGTAGATCGTGAGAGATCATGTGTTCAAAAGTCTTATTACTTGGGGGAAGAAGCTGTCATGTAGTCGGGTGGTGCGGGTCCTGATGCTGCGATACCGCCTGCCTGATGGAAGCAGTGAGAGCAGCCCATGACTCGGGTGGCTGGAGTCTTTGATAATCCTCCGAGCTTTATTCACACACCGTCTGTTATATATATCCTGGAGGGAGGGAAGCTCACCTCCGATGATGTTTCTGGCCGTTCGCACCACCCTTTGCAGGTCTTTGCGGTTGTGGGCGGTGCTATTGCCGTACCAGGCGGTGATGCAGCCAGTCAGGATGCTCTCAACAGTACTGGTGTAGAACCGTGTGAGGATGTGTTGGTTCATTCCAAACTTCCTCAGCCGTCTCAGGAAGAAGAGGCGCTGGTGAGCCTTCTTCAGAACGGCCTCAGTGTGGACGGACCATGTGAGTTCCTCAGTAATGTGGACACCGAGGAACTTGAAGCTGCTGACTCTCTCCACCGGTGCTCCATTAATGGTGATGGGGCTGTGTTCTCTGTCTTTCTTCCTGAAGTCCACCACAAGCTCCTTGGTTTTACTGACGTTGAGGGAGAGGTTGTGCTCCTGACACCAGCGTGTCAGAGTGTGCACCTCCTCTCTGTAGGCTGTTTCATCATTGTCAGTGATCAGACCTACCACCGTCGTATCGTCAGCAAACTTAATGATGGCATTGGAGCTATGTGTCGCCACACAGTCATATGTGTAAAGGGAATACAGGAGTGGGCTGAGAACACAGCCCTGCGGGGCTCCAGTGTTGAGGGTCAGTGATGAGGAGATGTTGCTGCCCATTCTAACCACCTGACGTCTGCCTGACAGGAAATCCAGGTTCCAGCTGCACAGCAAGCTGTTTAAGCCCAGAGCCCAGAGTTTCACATCAAGCTTGGAGGGCATTATGGTATTAAATGCTGAGCTGTAGTCTACAAACAGCATTCTCACATACGTGTTCCTTTTTTCCAGGTGGGATAGAGCAGTGTGTATTGTAGATGCAATAGCATCATCAGTGGAGCGGTTGTTACGGTAGGCAAACTGCAATGGGTCCAAAGAGGTGGGCAGAACAGAGCAGATGTGATCTCTGATCAACCTCTCAAAGCATTTGCTGATGATGGGGGTGAGGGCAACAGGACGCCAGTCATTTAACCAAGTAATTTTGGCTTGCTTCGGTACAGGCACAATGGTTGATGTTTTGAAGCATGTGGGGACTACAGACAGGGAGAGGGACAGGTTGAAAATGTCCGTAAAAACACCAGCCAGTTGGTTCGCGCATGCTCTGATGACGCGGCCCGGAATGCCGTCTGGACCCGCGGCTTTGCGAATGTTCACCCATTAATTATTAATCATGCTTTATAATATAAAATGCATTATTACATTGTACACTACCAATACCTTATACCGTGAAGATATAATTAAGTGTTTAGATTGATATACTATTATAATATTTAAACAAGGGCTTCAACTTGGCAGATTAACAATTTCACTGCATGATGGAATAATCTCCAAATTATATTTGGTTGATTTTTTATTTTTTTTTGTGTTTCAGTGAATGAATTTGATCTTTCAAAATCGACCAGTAAAGGTTAAGTTCATTCCGATACAAACACTGCTACTACTAGCCATTATTTGTGTCCCAGTAGATGAAAATTAATAATACTTCATAATTATTTACTTTTTAACTTATTCATAATTACTACAATCATAATTACTAAATACATAATGTAATAAGAGCATAAATCCAAATACTGAGGAGAACCAAATTGTCCATGCTTATAAAAGTAACCTATCACTATCATAGAAATATGCCCAACATTCAACAAGGACACAGTTAATGCAAAAAAGAATGCACATCAATATATACGTATATATATATATATATATTCTTCTAAGTCATTGCATTCAGACCATTTACACTACCAACTTATTATGAATGTGCTATCTTCATTTATATCGTTGGTGCTTGACAAGGGATAGACTATATAATAGGACGCAGACAGCGCAGGAGAATTAAATTGCACTTGACCCAACCTATTAGCGCTTTGCGCGCGTAATTTCACCAAACCCACTTGCGCCTAGATTTAGCACATTCTTGCACGAAAATACCAAAACTTCCTGAATATGCCCACTGACTTTGCATGTATGGCTTATAACATTGTGTTGCACTTAGCGCTAGTGCTCTTAAAATAGGGCCAGTATGTAATACTGAAGATTGAAATGCACATTACAAAGGCATTTTGAGACTTACACACTCAAATCCCCTGATTAGAGACAAACGGTAACCAAGTACTTCCTCTCAATGGACAGCTACTATGAGAGCCAAATAAAATAATTAAGAACATCGCTTCTCAAACACTGAGAAACATATGGCTCAAATTCTAAAATAGCTTTAGAGACATAATGTAGGGTGGCACTGCCAGAGACTAGTGGATGCCATGGCGTGACAGTCACTAAGCTAAGTCCATAACCCCACGCATCTGCCTCCAAGAGAGAAATCTTTCATCTGAACAAGTCCATATGGCCAATTATGAGAGATATCCAAGGATAATATTTGGCTTTATTATTTTTGTTACCTCTTCTCTGCCAAGGGAACAGGTCTGCATAAAGTATGTTTAATTGTTGGGAAGGAAAGTCCTGCTAGTTTAAGGGTGTTTTATAGCTTTAAGTCTTTGGGCAAAAGTAAAGTCCTATTTCTACCCTTGCAAAAGGACCCAGACAGAGGGAAAACAAAAAAAAAAAGAATTTAGCAGTCAAATTTGATCTCTTCAAGGTTTCAGATATAGAAGCCTCTTGATATTCATGGTTTAACCTTGCTACCACAGAAGGGTAAACAGAGGACTTGAGGTTTAAGCTAATGTTCTTATTTTTTTACACCAAAACAAGCAACTGACAGCACTGCAGCTATATAATGTGTTTTCATGCATGTTATTATGTGTTTTACATTCTCACACTAGGCAGTTTATTCATTCATAATGAGGGTATGAATGTGCGCTTGAGCACACATACAGTCTTGCAATAGCAATGTGTTATTGAAAATGATGAAATACCTCCTGGAGGACTTGCAAATCCTCTCTGACCCAAACTGTAATAAAACTGTACTGAAGGGAAAGTCTTGTGCATGATCTATAATAATTTAGATGAGCATAAGGTTTCCCTGGACACTGACGTAAAAAGTGCCTCAAGTTCTTTCATTCTGGATTGTAGTTAGGTTAACATAACACAAATTAAAAGTAAGAAATAGGAAAAAAACCAGGGCCCAAATGCTTATTTCCTCTCTTTTGACCAGCCATCATGTGCTGGCCTTCAGAAAAATATGCTTTCATAATCTTGTAGGTGATATAATAAATGTATTCTCATAAAAGTTAATGGCGATCCGTTTTCTACATACCATTTTCTCATACCACCTAAAGCAATGTCCTTCTTGTCAGTGGTAATGCAGATTGTGCATGGACTGGGAAAATGGCCCAAGTTTATTTTATGATGGAATTAATAAGCAATAAAAATAGCTATACAAAATCATTGGCATATCACAGCCAGCCCCACTAGGTTAAGCAGTTGCTGCAATTAAACTGCAGATGCTTCAATTGAATTATTTGACCTTGTTTATCTTAAGGAACAAATACTCAAGGGTGAAAATAGTCTTTAGCAATCACACACACACGGTAAATCTGGCGAATGATTCAACTAACACAAGATGAGTATTGTATTGAATTAATTTGGAACTGTGATGTGAAAAGTGAAACATAATGCTCAAGATGGTATTTGAATGCATATAGCTTTATCTAAGTAGATATTTACCTTGCAATTTAAAAGGAAAATATGTGATCTCTTTGGAATTCCTTTAGAAACAAATCAACAATAACAAAGGCTTTATCTAAAGTGATCTTGAACAAACCTCTTGGAGCCTTCATTTTCACATTTTTCAAGGGCAATGTGTTTGCAACAATAAAGACATTAGTGTCCTTGTAAACGATTGTGTGGCTCTGTCACATTAAAGAAGGCGAATGAAAAAGCATGAGGAAGAGGGAAATGACTCACCTCCCTCCCCTCTCGTCTGTAGTCTAACCACACATACTGTAGGTCTCAACTTGTTAAACTTGATATGTGATGCTGGTTGAATAACAATGTGCTTACTCTCAGATGCTGCTGCTTGGTGCAATTCAGTGAAGTCATTCTCTATTAGAGTTCAGATGAAGAAGACTCGTCCTCTCTGACATTGACTCAGCTGCCATTATCATGGCTGATGGTCCATGCTAACAGTTATTTCTCAGCCACACAGACATTGTTTCGCCTTTTGTGTTGGTTGTTTGTTCAATATTTTGTTAATACATAATTTTCGTTCAGCAGGGTTGGGAGGGTTACTTTTAAAAATCTGTTAAAAAATACTGATTACTTACTAAAATGGAGTCAGTTTGTAAATATTTCTTGTTGCTTAGTACTCTCAAAGAGATTATTGGTGAAGCAAAAACGTGTGTGAAAAACACTTTTGTGTAAAGTCACTTCTATCGGGAAGACACGCAGGCTTGAGTGAGGTTTAAGATGCCATTTATTTGATGAATGTAGAACAGAAAAGTAATGTCTCTCTTTGGCGTAGGCCCCGTCTGGCGGTCCGAGGGAGTTGTACTCGGAACCATCATATCCTGCCAGAGAAAGGAGGCAGGGGCGAGGAGCCTACCCCCCTGCGGGACAGGGCTCAACTGGTGGTGGTGGAGGTTGGCATTTATTTATTTTGTGGAATTTTATAGTTTTCAACGGCACACCTGGCAATCTTTCATGGCACAGTGGTTGAGAAACACTGTATTAGGGTATTCTGAGGTTGGTTGGTGTTCCGATGCCACCAAATATTTATTAACTTTTGTTTAGGAATTAACCCATATTGTGGTTGGTTGGCACAAGTTGTGGGGTTTGTTGGCACAGTGTTAAAACAATAGTTCAATATCTGTAACTCACTTGATGTTGTGTCGATGTAGTGACACTAGGGGCCACTCTTGGGAGCCCGAGACACCTTCTGATCGAGTGGGATTTGCATGCCTCTCCACCAGACATACGGGTATAAAGGAGGGGGCGTGCATACCGTTCATTCAGATTTTCTCTTCGGAGCCAAGCGGTCGCTATTTCATTGAGAAATAAGCAAGTTGAAATTCCCACAGCTTCCATTCACCTCTGCTGGATCCTTACAGCGCATTACAGCGGCTTTCTCCCCTGTCTGCATGGGTGCACTGCAGAGATCACCTCTGGGTGCTTCGGCAGATCTACCAACAGTGTATTCTACAAGAGCATTTTCCACCTAAAAAATTATATTCTAAAAGAGCGGCACACATCGGAACGCCTTTTTAAAGACGCATCTTTTTAAAGATGCCTTTCCGGTTGTGTGTTATTCCTGTATGTGGTCAATATCTCTTGCCTTCAGATGGCCACGATCACTGTCTTTCATGCCTGCGTGCAGCCCTCGCCAAGGGCTACTCAGCTATTCCTCCAGTGGATAAGGCGCTTGCGGTGCAGCTATGCCCGCAGATCACTGCCACCTGGCACGTGCGCCCGAAGCTCAGTTTGTGGTAAGTCCTTAGGAAAACACAAACTGAACATTAGGATCCTGAGAGGCGCAGGAGGTTGAATCCCTCCAGACCATGCCTCGTTCCCTCGTGGGACGGTCCGGGTTACTCTCATGTGATCCTGAGACCCCGACCAGGCTATGTGCCCAAGGTTCCCATGACCCCATTCAGGGATCAAGTGGTTAACCTGCAAGTGCTGCCCCAGGAAGTGGCAGGCCCAGCCTGATGTTGCTGTGTCCGGTGTTTGATTTACGCATTTATTTGGATCGCACGCAGAGCTTTAGAGTCTTTGAGCAGCTCTCTGTCTGCTTTCATGGACAGCAGAAAGAAGCGCTGTCTCCAAGCAGGGGATGGCCCACTGGGTCATCGACACTATAGCTATCACTTATCAAGCTCAGCACGTGAGAACCTGCAAGTGTTCTCTGTCAGCGAAATGTGCCTGGAGTTCGGTCCGGGTTACTCTCATGTGATCCTGAGACCCCGACCAGGCTATGTGCCCAAGGTTCCCACGACCCCATTCAGGGATCAGGTGGTTAACCTGCAAGTGCTGTCCCAGGAAGTGGCAGACCCAGCCTGATGTTGCTGTGTCCGGTGCTTGATTTACGCATTTATTTGGATCGCACGCAGAGCTTTAGAGTCTTTGAGCAGCTCTCTGTCTACTTTTGTGGACAGTGGAAAGAAGTACTGTCTCCAAGCAGGGAATCGCCCACTTGATCATTGACACCATAGCTATCACTTACCAAGCTCAGCATGTGCCGCCTCTGACCAGTGGCGTCTCTCTAACAGAAAGAGCAGTATGCTGGGCTATAGCCAACACCTTTGCAAGGTTTTATAATCTCTGGGTTTAGCCAGTTTTGTCCCGTGTCTTAGCAGGAACGGACAGGGAAGTCCGGGTCAGCCAGCCGGGTATATCACTTGCGATTGGCACCTTTCACCTCCCTTGAGCTGAAGATGTGCTTTGTTGATTCACAGTTAGCATTCACAAATGTGTTCCCTCATTGACTTCCTCCTAGCCTGTGGCAGGCGAGTTTGCGGAGAAACTCACTGTCGGCTCAGTATTTGTGCTAACTAAGCCATGTACTGGGACAGGTGCTCCGCATGCACTGGTTGCCCGTAGGTAACCCCTTGCAACGCATATTCCGCTGAAAAACATTTCCCTGTTGGTAAACTGCATTTTCCTTGGGCAGAAGCCCCTCTGCCCTAGTCACTATGTTTGTAGAGCCTCCTCCCCCATTGGGAAGGACCTTCCATAGGACTTCTCCACATGACATACTTCCGACTAGACTTGGCAAGAACATGTGATGCATCTCCACTTGAAATACCCCCCCCCCCCCCCCGGGCAGGCTGTGGTCTACGCGGTGTATTCCCCTTGGGTGTGACACCACCCCGACATAGACACTGGTGTTTCTGGGGAGAAAAAGAGGGAAGAGGCACAACTGGGCTAGCCTGTTCCTATCCTTTGGGCAGTTGACTCGTCCCCAAAGGTCTGTTCGACACACATACTAGTGTCAGGGGAGGTTGTGTGCCGGCCCAGTGCGCTGGCTATGCAGCACACAGTAGTCTGCCTGTTTCTCACTACCAATCCACGTAACACAGTTCAGTTAGTTGTGGCCTTTTTGTAGGGGACCCAAAGTGTCACTACATCGACACAACGTCGAGTCAGTGACAGATCGGGAACATCCCGGTTACTTCCGTAACCTCCATTCCCTGATGGAGGGAACGGGACGTTGTTTCCCTCCCTCCACAACGCTGAACTAAGCGCTGAAATGGCCGGGACCTTATTCTCAGGTCCTCAGCACAAAACCTGAATAAGCGGTATGCACGCCCCCTCCTTTATACCCATATGTCCTGGGGAGTGGCATGCAAATACCACTCGCCAATTCCCATTGGCCTTTTATTAAAGATCAGATGGTGTCTCGGGCTCCCAAGAGTGACGCCTAGTGTCACTATATCGACACAACGTCTTGCTCCCTCCATCAGGGAACGGATGTTACGGAAATAACTAGGACGTTTTTTATTACTTATTCCTACATTCAAAATTTTACTTTTGCTAGAATTTCTGACTCACCCAGACATTTGGACTCTTCTTAACAATACATTTATAATAAGTATAAAAATCATATTAATTACCTTTGTTTCCTGAGAACTTAATAGAATTTTCAATTAATTTGGTACTTGTGTACAATATTTTTTTTTTAATAATGACAAAAGGATATGCTGTCCCTATTGGTGTCATTATCACATGTAATGTTGCATAATTACATTACATTACATTACACTATCGTAACCCCCAATAATAAAAAAAAGTAAGTACATTATAAATACCATGGTCAATGGAAACATGGGTAAATGCTTCAACATGGGTAAATGCCAAACCTATGCCCTTGCTCACGTGAAACAAGTGAAAGAATCAGAATAGATGTCAAGCATGCATCTGATTACAATGGGCTTTTATACAACTGTAACAGATTAGTTACACAGGTGTTCCTATCCTAATTACGAAATGCCTTTACAAGTATTTTGTTACTCCCCAAGCCTGCCGTTGAGTTATTTTGATGCTCTGCGCATTTTATATTATTCTATAATATATCTCTGTCTGTGATTATTTTCCATGCCATCAGAGTCATGATTTAGAAAGCATGCTGATACCGAGATGCTGGGAAAATATGTTGATTGATCTCAATGGAGTGATGTAAATGACATCAGCATGTGTGTTCAATAGCATAAAAATGAGGTTATGATTGATTCTTCAGATGAGATCTGCCCAGGGTCCATTAAGCCACAGATCTGATAAGTGCTTATTTAAAATGGCCTATCAACAGAGTAAAAGAACTTTCATTCAACATTTGTTTTAAAAACAATCTTTAATCATAGACATAATGCATCGTTTAACCCGGTTAATTTCCAGAATATGTTTTAGTATTGATTCTTAAAGAGAAAAGTAACAGAAAAGGCAATATATATTGAAAAGTATAGTTCTTCCAAAAATGAAAATTCTGTCATCATTTACTCACCCCGATTTAATTTCAAACTCATGACTTATTTTTTTTGAGCAGAATATAAAAGAAGATATTTTAAAGAATGTAATGCTCACTGATTTCCATACAATGCCAGTTGATTATGACTTAAGTGTCAGTAGTCTGCAACTTGCATGTCATATTCCAGACAATAATTTGTATGATGAACAGACTGAAATTTAAGTAGTCTCAAAACAAATCAAATCATTGATCAACTCACAGAGCCCAAATCAAATACATGGTGACTATGTCAATAACATTATGACTCATTGGTTGTTGAGTGTCTCTTTGTGGTGATGGGGCATGGTCGTGTGTCTGTCTGCCGGAGAGAGAGGGTGTGTGGCTCATCAAACTGGTTGACATGATTACTTACAGCTGTTTCTCATTACAGTGATATTTGAGAAATGCCTTAAAACCATTGAACACACCAGAAGAGAAAGAGAGAGAATGAGTGTGGAGCGTTGCCAACTGCTGACATTGTGTATACTGAAGCTGTTGAGTGTTTGTAAAAAAGTTTGTTTATTTTTTGAGAGTGAATTATTGAACTCAGTGAAAGAACTTGAAAATAGTGCATTTGCTGCATAGAAGAGAAATAAAACTTTACCTAAAGCGTGTCACTGCTCCCTGTCTCCTCTTCCCATACCTGAATTGTAACGTTCGTCAGTGATCAGGGGAAAAGAAGGACATGGGAGACGGCTGTGTAGTCCATGTAAGTCCAATTTTATTTCCAGAATTTTAACTCAAATAGATTTTCAGCAAGGAGTTTTTACTTAGCACACACAGCTTCAATGATAAAAGTCAACACAAAAGTAAATCAGTCAGTATATCTGCTTTTCAGGGTGGAGCTTCAGGGTACGTGTGTGGCTCGTACTCTCTCTGGCATTCCGCCGGCCTTTTTCAAGCCCATCTCCACCATCACTGAAATGAGACACAGGTGGTTAGTATCAGTAATCACCAGGTAATGGTCCCTAACTCTTCTTCTCTCCCCACCTACGGACACACTACCACATCTTGGTCAACACTGAACTTGGAGATTTTGCTACACTTGTGACCAAACGTCATGGCACTAGAACCAAATATATTTGTCGTTATTGATGTAGTCACCATATTTTATTTGAGCACAGTACTGGAGTTGTTCAATAGTGATTTGATTTGAAACTGAATATCGACTTTCGGAATATCGATCATTCTTTTTTCAAGTTTGTCAGCATTGATTCACTATTCAATTCAATTATTACTTGATTATATGGCTAAAAGTCTTTCCTTTCATTTCCCATGGAAGCAAGAAAGCCATATTGGTTTGGAACTAGTAAATAATGACAGAATTGTTGATTTTGGGTGAACAATTCCTCTGAATTAAAGTAATCTCTCTTTGAAATATTTTATAGCACAATTCATAAATCGAATGAATGTATGCAGCAAAATAATGTAAGGAATTTCTTTTAATAGATAGGAAAACAGGCCACACACCAATGGCAATTTAGAAGTTCTTTCATTTTCACTGCTGGAAATGAGTCAGTGAAGAGTCGGTTATCACGTGATAACTTTAGCTGTAAAGAGATTAAAAGCTCCAGGCTGAGACGGAAGGCTGGATTAAATCGGCGTTAAACAACCTCTAGTGTGACTCCAGCGATTATACAAATTCTGTGCTTTCCACCTTTTGTGTGCCTTCTGCTTTCAGGCCTTAGAAGAAGATACTACTTGCATGGAGCTAAATTTTACACGCTGCTTGATGCCTTCTTTTGTCAGAGCTTTCTGCACAGTATTTCAAGCTTTGTGTCGATGGAACAGGGGAATCTTGTGAATTAAGGCATACCCTGTCTAATACCAGGTACCGTGCTGCTGGTGCTGTAAAATGTTTCCTACTAAGTCACTAAAGGGTTCTCTCTCTTAAAATGGAATGGACTTTTAATAACAGCCTACATTAAATCGTGGTGGAGTCTGGAAAAAAGAAACCTGTTAATTGTGAGCCTTGTCAGATCTCCCAATGTCCTTTGTAATGCCTTAACCCTTCAAAATTGGGAAGTAATCTGGGCTCTCTATATCCAGCGGTTAAACGGTTGAAGGACAGTAACGTTTCCACTCTCAGCACTTTAAACCCCTCCCCCAAAAGACGGCTAAATGGTGTCAGCATGAGGGAGAGGTCTCGACTGCTGTAACAAGAGTAAAATCTTAGCCCCATCATCCTCACTGTGTGCTGTAATTGTAGAAATGGTGTCAGCACTCAGCAAGGGAAAAAGAAAGGTAGGGAGGAGAAATGGGAGGGATAGGACAGGGGTTGTAAAGAAAGAGTGAAACGAGAGGCTCAACTTCAATCCACTTGACCGAGCAGGTCAACGGAAATAAATGACTTTCCCTGACCAAGGCTGGAGCTCTCTCATCAGCTGTGTCACTGCTTCCATATCCCTCTGTCAAGGACAGGAGGGCTCACTTGACTGCAGTCAGACAGAGATAAAACAGTGAAGCACTCAAAAAACTGATTCAGTGTCACTGCCCTACTTCCCCATCACTCTAGAGTCATTGATATATATATATATATATATATATATATATATATATATATATATATATATATATATATATATACACACACACACACACACACACACACAACAACAACTCAATTCCTGAATTAATTTAAACTGAGGTAGCTTACAGGATGTTATTTCAATTCAATTTTAAGGAAGTATAATAAAAACAGAATAAAATTCAAAGAAATTCAAAATCATTTTTAAATCTGGTTAATAATTAATTTTTAATACATTTTCAGTATAGCATGAAAAATAACATGTAACACCATATGGGGTATTTCCAGAAAAATTAGAATGTAAAAATTATTCCTAGATCAAGTGATAAAACAACCAAAGATTTGTGCTCCATGAAAAAATACAATATTAAATACAATGTATATTTTGTTTTATTTTTAACCTAAAGGAAAAAAAAATCTCCCAAAAATGAAAAATTATATCACAATGTACTAACTCTCCTGTTGTTTCAAATATGTTTGGCTTACTTTCTTCTGTGGAACACGAAAGGAGATGTTACATTTGTTTTACACCGCACGCTGAAGCAAGGCAGGAGCAGTGCAGAAGCAGTGTGTATTATTATATTTTTTTTATTTTTTTTGGTGTCCATGTTAACAAGTGAGTGCATTTACCTTGGAAGCAGTTTTCAGCACAGAGCATAAGCAGCATGTTTTTTGCTGTGCTGCTCATGCTGAATTAATTTAACACTGCACTGTTGATGAACATCAGGAAGAGGAGTTGATACGAAAAAGTATATATTCTACAGAATAAGCACATTTGTAGTGTTGTGTGTTTTTGTATTATTTACAGCTCGTAGGAAAATAAATAAAATAAAATGAAATATATCACACAAAAACAAAACTAAACCATATATATATATGCCAACACACTCAAGGCAAAATAGTCAGGTTAATTCATATGATTTTGTGTAACTGCACTCATTTGTATTCTTATGACTTTCACTACAGCCAATGACATCGGCGGACATCGTTTCCATCTAATACGCGACAATTACTTTGTAATTTTGCTTCTGTCACACACAACAGCTTCATATCATGTTTACACACTCTACTGATTGGTTAAGTTTAGATAAGGGGTTTGGGTAAGGGTATAATATTAATAAGCATGTCCTTAATGCCTCGTGTGCGGAATTCATACTTACTAACGCATTAGACATCCAGGAATTTGCACGTGATGAAGTCGTACGAGTTTATGTGAACAACATTGTGCGAGACCAAACTAAATAAACAACTCGTAAATGATGTACGAATTTCCATGAGATCAGGTTGATATTAGCAGACATACGTAAATTCAGAACTTACCTCATTCTTGTATTGAAAGACACTTGTATTAAAGGGCCTAAAGGATTAATTAAAAAAGGAAAAATTACTGCTGGTGTTTGCATCGTAAGTTGTTGTGACACTGCTTTGGTTTGGCTCATGCACTGATTTGGTGTGCAGTATAAAATAAGTGTTACTGTAGGAAGAACAGTATTATTTGTATTGATGTTGTTGTTTTGTGATGTCAGGATTTTTTCCTCTATTAAAATGATCAATTGTTTTACTGTTAACTTCAAGTACCGAGTGTTGAATTTTGTGTGTGCCATTTTAAAGTGTAGGTTTTTTTTTTTTTTCTCCTAAGTGTTCATGTGCTGGCTGGTAATGATGTGATGTCTTTACTTAATGACATCAAAGACATTGCTCTCCATACACATACAGTACATGTCTGTATTATACATTTTTATTTCATGGAACATGATGGAAGAGCTTTTCATTTTTTTAAATGCTCTAATTTACTCAATATATTACACAGTACATATATTCAAATCCTTTGATCTATTTGTTTTTCTGTTATTTGAAAACAATGTGGTGGACAATATGTAGTGCTGTATAGCAAATTGTATATAATGTATATTTTGATTGCATCTTAATTTTAGTTAGTTCGGAGAGATTTCACCTATAATGATAAAATAATGAAATCAAGTAATTAAATTGTATTGTGTGACCTTGTTGAATTTCTTTAAATTGCAATTTCTGTCATTCAAATTCAAAATAAATTCAACTTTCTGTAGGGGGAGGCCAATTCAATAAAAATTCCAACTCATTAATCGAAAGGGAGCCAATTATGAATATTGCACAACCCTGATAAATAATATAGTGGTGATGAAACACACATGGAGCTTTCTGCATTATCAGTTATGCAAACAGCTTTATTATTTATTTTTTTATTGGAAGGCAGTGGATATCTTTCTGAAAAGGCTGTGCTCCACTCGAAAGCTAAAAGGGAAGTTTTGGACGAATCTGAGAAAAGCTTATAGGAATTTTTGTTTCTGACTCATCTTCTCCATTCTTTACTGATCGGTGATAACTTCTTCATCACAGAAGCTAATAGAATGTACAGGAAGATAAATTAATCCTTCTGCACATCTGGAGATGTAAGTGGTGTGAAATATGTGAAAACTGAACAGATTTTATGTTGTGTGTGTGCCTTGATTCACACTGCACTGAAGAGAGCCTCTCCAGTTCCCACCTGAAAAGACACTGGCAGACATGCCAAGTGGCACAAAAGTTGTCCCTATGCTCACCATCAATTCCTCACACAATGCTTCGAGAGCAGAGAGAACCCATTGCACTCCCCGCAGGGAGAGGAATCTGCAACATTTCTCTATCTGACCAACTGAGCAAAACCCAGAAGCCGCTCAGTACATCCTCATTATTTGATTAAAGTCTCCTTGTCGCTTCTTTGGAGTTGAAGGACAAAGGCTATTATGTACCTGGTGAAGGTACGCATTGGATTTCTGAACTCGTTATCCATCCTGCAGTCCTGGTGCCAGGAAAGCTGATGCTGCTGCCATTTTGGAGTATTGTGCCCTCAATGCTCTGACTGCCACATGTACGGGCTGTTTTATGGGCAGCCCATGTACCAGATGGAACAGCTTTTTAGTTTCACACATAATCTTCATTGTGTTTTTTCATTGTGTCAAGCAAATATTTAAAGAGATAGTTCACCCAAAACATTTTATTTTCTTAAATTACTGTAATTTACACATCGTGTGGTTTCAGACCTGTTTGACTTACTTTCTTCTGTGGGACACAATAAGATTTTAGGTACAATATTTAGTTAGAAATGTATTTTTAACCTTATGATTTTAATATGATTTAGTTTTTTTTCCATAGAACACAAAAGGAAATGTAACTCTAGGCAGAATTTTTGTCACTAATAGCTTTCACTGAATGGGGGAGAAAAAATATTGACTGAGGCATACATTAGCCCTATAGTATAATCTCGCTTGGTGTTCCACAGAAAGGAAAAGTCAAATAAGTTTGAAACACATGAGGGTGAGTAAATTATGACAGAATTTTCATTTTTGGGAGAACTATCCCTTTAATGTTAATAATAAAAAGGTTTGGGCTGGTTTCCTTGAAAACCTTAATGAGATAATTTGCTTTTTATTTTATTAAATATGTTTTTGTGTGTGTTTGTCTCCCCTTTTCTCCCCAATTTGGAATGGACAATTCCCAATGTGCTCTAAGTCATCGTGGTGGCGTAGTGACTCGCCTCAATCTGAGTGGTGGAGGATGAATCTCAGTTGCCTCCACATCTGAGACGTCAAGCCGCGCATCTTGTCTTGTGGCTTGTTGAGCGTTACCGCGGAGACGTAGTGCGTGTTGAGGCTTCATGCTATTTTCCGCGGCATCCATGGACAACACACCACATGCCCCACCAAGAGTGAGAACCACATTATAGCGACCATGAGGAGATTACCCCATGAGACTCTACCCTCCCTAGCAACCAGGCCAATTTGGTTGCTTAGGAGACCTGGCTGGAGTCACTCAGCACACCCTGGATTCGACTCCAGGGATGGTAGTCAGCAGCAATACTTGCTGAGCTACCCAGGCCCAGATCATTTGCTTTCTTAAATTTAATTCATTAAATATTGTTCTGTTCCCCATGTCTTTGCAGCCATATTTTCCATCATATCTCATTGGCTGCACCCAAGGTCTGTGCCAAGTGGTCAGATTTTCACCCAGATGGTGGTCATCTGTTTGAAGTATTCTCATTCATCTGTTATAGTGTATCCTGCGAGTCTTTTGAAGCTATGTGTAACCAAGAGAATGGTGTCAGTGGATATACATATGCTGTTTCATGTCTCATGATTTATGGATAGCTGAAACCAGCAGGAAATTCATATTAAAAATATCTCATTGGTTTATACGGAATACAAGCCAGTAGGACTAAGGTGATGGAAAATGCTTGTGTTTTATAGAGTTTAAATTCTTTATGTATAAGTCGCAGTAAAATGAAACAAATTTAGTTGTCCTCGTCTGGGAATGTCATATTTGAAATAGCAAGACTTCATGTTGTGCACTCATTTACCTTCAACTAATCTTTTCTATATAAATCTATATAGTCTGTCCTGTGAAGAATTATAAATCTA
The DNA here is from genome assembly GCA_032164185.1 of Moxostoma hubbsi. Lineage (NCBI taxonomy): Eukaryota > Metazoa > Chordata > Actinopteri > Cypriniformes > Catostomidae > Moxostoma > Moxostoma hubbsi. The sequence continues at coordinate 22,141,493 of JAVLUX010000003.1, forward strand.
AGAAGGCTCTCCAAGTGTCCTCTGCTGCCTACAGCTTATGTGTCTGGCATCAATTTCAATCACACTCTGCAAATGATGTGGGCTAATTTGAGAAATTTACTGTTTTTAATTGTTTAATTGTTTTATAATATTTTACGCATGAGAAAAGGATTGAAAGAGGGAAGACAAAGCTTCACAAATACCCAATGAGAACATTTCTGACATTGTTGACAGAAAAAATTAAATATAGATAAAGAGTGAGTAACAGACAAAGAGAGAGAGGGATGGGGAGAGAGAGAAAGAAAGAAAGAGAGAGAGAGAGAGAGTGCAGGAAGAAATTCACCCGTTAATTCCTTGATGTTTAAAATCCTCAGAGCTCACTGGCCTCCATTGTTTAGATTTAGGATTTCTGCACTGCCCCAGTAAAGCACTTTAGGGCTCTTTTCCCACTATCAACAAACCCATGTTTCTAGGTCAACCCCACCCTCTTTCAAAATGTTTTATGAGCCTGCATTAAATGTACATGTCCTTGTGTTATATCAGCTGGGAATGAAGAGAATGCAGCCAGAGCAGTGCTATTAGTTCCTCGCGCTGTCTGTAGAGGGCACATGAGTATTGATAATGAAGACTTTCAATGCGTTCTCTAACTTCTCATAAGTGTGATGAAGGACCAATGTGATTAAGAAAAGAGAGATGTTAAAGATAGCTGGGGAGGTATCCCAGAAAGCAAGGTTAACTTACCGTGACATAAACCCTGAACTCTGGGTTGATTAACCCAAAACTTGCTTACGTATGTCGGTTCCAGAACACCTGCGTGGGGTTAGTTCACTCAACCACGAGTTTGGAACTCAGAGTTTGTGCGTGTTCTCAGTGAACTCAAAGTCATTCTCAATCCATGAGTCATCATGGAAACAGATGCTAAGAAAGGTGTGCCATATTCTGTAGGGCTCACAGTTTAGTAGCAGGTTTGGTTATTAGCAATAATAAATAATTATCATAGATAACTATCAATTATTAAAATCAATAGAACTTTTTAATCCTTTAAATCAACAATCATCAAATCTAATAGAATATGAATTATTATCCAAGATAATAATTAATTATTAAAATTAATTAAACATTGATTAGACTTAACACTAGCCTTTGACACATGTGTATGCAAATCAAACCAAAACACTTCTTTTAATTATAATGAAGTTTATTGAACGTATAATATCAATTAATAATCAATACAATGCAGTCAATAAACTTCCGACTTTCAACTATAAACTAAACAGTGACGTGATTAGATATGGTAACCAAAATACGCCTATAACACTTGAGAGGACGATGTGTGTGTGTGCGTGTGTGTGTGTGTGGCGCGCACAAAATGGCAGACGTGAGATTTCCGGCCAGAGAGTATGGATGCAAATGTGGGCGGAGAGAAGCTGGTTAATGGTGTCTGACCGTTTCCAGCGTGTCTCCGCTTGCCCGATAACCTGGGGACAAAACTAAGGTTTATCACAAAGTTATCTACGCAGTGAATGGCTTGTAACTCGTCCCACGACCTCTGGTCCTTTAATGGAAAAACACAGTATGCCGGTCTCATCCGCAATGGCGTAAACACAAAACAGTCCAACGTGGTTGGATTACAACACAGCAAACTCTAATTTATGATAACACTATGTTACATTAATACCTTGAGTATTATTAGCAACAATGAGTGGATTCGGCGGTCCGTAAACTGTACAAAACAATAAACTTGATCCACGAGAAGACCCCAGACACACGCGCCTCTTTGCCCCCGCCCGCGTTACAGAAGATAGGGCCAGCGGACGATCCAGAAGCCTTCCTGGATCTGTTCGAACAGACCGCCAAAATTTGGGGCTGGCCACGTGACCAGTGGGCAGCTCGACTGGTACCTCTTTTGTCCGGGGAAGCCTAGCTCGTGGCTCAACAACTGCCGGCGACGAACCTCCTGGCCTACATGGATCTGAAGAGAGCCACTCCTCCACCCTCTAAAGGATGACAGCCGCGTCTCTCTGGGCGGATCGGCGGCAGTCCTCCAGCCACTGGCGGACAGAACACCCCGCCGCGTTCTCGGGGAGCCGAAGGGGTCTCCCCCGCCCCTGGCAGCGGTTCTCCCGCTCCAGGCGGTCGGCAGCGAGCCCCTCCCCGCTCGCGGTCGGCGGTATCAAACCCCTATTTGCACTTAGTGTTAATAGACACTCCGATCTTTATAATACAGGTAATATTCGGTCTATTACATTTCACTTTGCATATTTGCCTCTAAAACTTCAGTGCTTTAAATTTGGTTGGAAATTCAACCTTGTACATCCTGACATTGCAGGAAAAGCTGTAGTCTTCACCACTTGGTGATGCAACAGGGAGAGGACCTGAACAATTGCCAGTTTATTATATCAATTAAACTTGGCTAATGGTTAATGGACAACTCAAATTGAGTCTTAAACGTGCTGTCAAGCAATAAAATATTTCTTCCCCCTGAAAAATATTAATGAAATAAGTGTCCTGAGATATCTCACCGGTCTCTTTGACAGCTCTAGACTCTTCAACCATCAGTCAATTTGCATGTTCTCAGTGCTGTAGTTGCAGCAAATTATTGAGAAAAATTGCAAATTATAACTGTTGTCAGTTGAGGGTGCTATTTTGCAGCTGTTGTTTTATCAAGCCTTTCTGTTCTCAATAAAGCTCATTTTGGTATCTTTGAAGTTCCGGGTTTTGGAAAGAGGGGGCATGGCTAATCCAGTGACTCAGTCTTGTCAAAGTAGAATGGCTGAAATGCTTATAGCACCTTTAAGAGCCAGTTTTAAATGTAATCGTTTTCATTGTTACAGCATGTTTTAGTATATTTAATTAGTCTTCCTGCTCTGTTTAAATATATCAGGTCTGGTCAGGGTCTCCAAACCCCCCTCCTCACCCCCTCCATATTTTGTTAAACATGGTTCAGTGTTGCCTAGATTGGTTTAAATGAATGTTACAATGCTGCGTGATATCAGGAGCTGGCTGTCAAAGCAGACAGTAGTAATTGGATTTGTGCTGGAAGGCAACACTAAACTGAATATAGTGATGCACAGGTCAGCTGGGACTGACCTTGATAGGAGATGCCTATCAAGGTGTCTGTCACCAGTGACTTGAATGCCCCCCAGTTTTAGGAGAGTAATCAGATTTCTTCTCTGCCTGTTCAAAGAGCATTTTGCTTTAAGGGCACCTTAGTGTGAGACCACAGGTCTCACGTCTAATCAGACTGTTAGCGACAGTCCACATGAAGATAAGACCAGGTCAGTGCTACCTTTGGCTTTTACAGCAAAACACTCTCAGTAAGAGGGTAGTAGGTAGTCAAATAAGTGGTTTTAGAGGGAAAATACAAAGTAATAAACACAAACATGGAGAGAAAGGATCTAATGCACTGTATGCACTTGGAAATATTGTGCTATTTTGGGCTGCTATAATTTGGAAAATATAAATATATTATGTTCACATAGGAATCCGGTCTGTTTTTGCAATACAGTATAGCAAGAGAGACCAAAAATTTGAGCCCCCAAAGAGGCAGTTCTAGAATTTGTGGATAAATGGGGCTTTGCCCTGTTCTTTGTGAATATGTATGGGACCATCCTTTGATGAACTACTGGATTATAATACACTATGTAATAAATCTTAAATGTTACATCTATGAGGTGTCATTTGTAAAAAATTACTGAAAAAAAAACTTTACTAACTTTTGTCTCAGCTACCTACATGCTCAAAGATCAGAAGTTCTGATGCTTAAGTATTTTAAAACATTATTTGAAAGCACTCTTTTTGTCCCTTTGTTTTATATCATTGATTTGTTTTAGTTTAGAAGTTAGGAGGTGGTAAACAGGCTAAAATATTTATTTTTGCTGGATTTGCCAATGTTTTCAAGATGCATGGTCTAATGTCTAAAGAGTTTTGCAATAAATGCAAATGTTTTGGCTCGTGTCTTATAGCTTACAAATTCCATGAACACATCTGTATATTTCATAGTTATGCATCTAAATATTGGGTATTTATTGTATCTGGATAAATCAAAGTCAACCCCATATATAATATCTCACCAAGACAGGCCGTTTGACCGTTCATGCGCACACAGTCGTAATACACAGTTGCGAGCAAGCTACTTGCATATACACACGAGTGCTGGAAAGCAGCCAGACAGACATTTTGTATTACTGATACTGTGGAAAGGCCTGTATTATTACAAAGATATTATATGTCTATACATATAATGCATATACTGTACACTTTATACACATTAGCCAGATAGAATGTGGGACGCTGCTTCTAATTCTGTTCATTTGCAGAGTGAAGTGAGTAATGCAAGAAAAGATTTCTGGTATATTTTAGATTGGTCAACAAAGCAAAAACGCAATTACTGCCGTTCTCCTATTCTTCAGAATACGACGACTAACCCTGAAGTTTTGTTCTGCATATATGTAATGCAAATGTAATCAAATACTTATATGTACCTTACATTTTACAATCGAACACAAAGAGCACTGCAATCAGATTGAAAATGAGTACATGTAAACACGCTCACTGTATAATTCAGAACATATTAGAATCTACAGTACACTTTCTCAGTGCTCCCCAGACTGATTTTTTTAATTATGAAACTAAACTGGATCAGCCATAAATTCAGCCTACTGTGCCACTGGTGTGCCATGGATCTCCACAGGAGCCTTTCTACCTCAATCCTCCACACAGGAGCAGTAAAACTTTCTAGAGTAGAATAGAGGGTACCGTTAGCTACTGCGCCTTAGCCCCACTACCCAGCAGACACACACACTCTTATCTCCATCAGCACCATGTGGACTTCTTTAATAGCACCCTTTAATGGGCCTTCCACATGCTTTATAACAGGACTTTATGGTACATTTAATGGGAGGCATAATTGGGAATAATGAGTCTGTTGTTGAGCCAATATCAATTCAACCCCCACCTCTCCCAGCCATCACAACAGAATGTTCCAGAGTAACCAAACAGTTCTGTGTGTTCAGATTGGCACAGTAAACTCGAGTGAGAATCAGTAATTACGAGCAATCCATGCTCTGGTTTTATGGTAACCTTGTAAATACCCATCATTGACTTCTCTGTGATTTTGATATAGCACTGCATCAATAATAATTTGTTTCCTCCAATGTCAACTATAAGATCATTGTGTAATCATATTATATAAATCACCAAATTCACTTCTAATATAGACCCACTGTGTACTGGCATAAATAATGTAATAAGATGACTTTGCTGTCCCACTGCACTGATGATTTTCCTCACTCAGTCTTAATGAGAAACCTGAAACTGATCCAAGGGTTTTATGAGGTCAAATCCATTCATGTTTCTTGCAGCACTGAAACAATTCCCTCCATTGTTTGAAATGTTTTTCAGAATTTACTTGTCCACTGATTTTTTTAAATTTGTTTATTTATTTTAAAATAAACAATTTCAATGTCTGTCAAATTAAATATAATGTATACTCTGACCAGGACCTATTTTCCGCCTCTAGTTAGACAAATGCACCAATGCAGAGTGACGCCTCGGTTCCCCTCCTAAAAAATGTGTGATCAAAATTCCTGTATGTACCTGAGGTGCACCCCCCACCCATCTACCACCACCACCATGATTTACACAATATAGAATGTTATTAAAATCTCTTGACAGATTCACACACATTTATGCAAGCACAAACCCACAAGAGAATTACACAGGGGACTGAGATGGAGTAAAGTGGCAGGGGAGAGAGACAGCATGAGCAGCTAAAGGAGTTCATGTGTGACACGTCTCCCTAAGAGCTTGCGGAGGGGCAGCCACATGAAACATATTAGCAAATGTGTCTGCTAGAGTATCATCCTATGTCATGGCCACCTCATTCAAACCATTTCCCTCCTTCTGTCTTTTTTCACACCACTCTTCTTACCTCTGCCTCATTTCCAACAATTACCTAAGAAAGCCTCATAACCTTGACCGGCATTAGGCAACACATAACTGTTTCTTGCCCCATTACAACACTGCACACACTGGAGGTTAATGTATAATCTAGCTCTGGTCTTTTGATATAAAATTACCAAAAGGTAGTGCCTTTTCCAGTCGTATTTCCATATCCCAAATTTCCACTTCATCTCTGTCGTCTGTGTATACCAGTCAATCAGCAGACTTCTTGTATCCGTCCAGTTACTAGGATGGACTTCAAAGCTTTCAATTTAATCATTATCTTCATTAATTACAATTTAACCCTTAAATAATAATTTCACCAAACACTATAACATACTCTGGTCTTTAGAAACCCGGAATGTATATCTATCACATGGATCATCAAAATGCCCAGATAGTGTCAAATTTTAAAAAGATTTCCAAGACAATTATTTATTTATGTATTTGTTTGTTTATTTTTGATCCCCTTTACTCCCAATTTGGAATGCCCATTTCCCACTACCTAGTAAGTCCTTGTGGTGGTGTGGATACTCACCTCAATCCGGGTGGCGGAGGACAAGTCTCAGTTGCCTCTGCTTCTGAGACAGTCAATCCGCATATCTTATCACGTGGCTCATTGTGCATGACACCATGGAGACTCCAAATGTGGAGGCTCATACTGCTCTCCGCGATCCACGCACAACATTCCACCACTAATCCACTAACCACTAATCATGACCATGAGGAGATTACCCCATGTGACTCTATCCTCCCTAGTAACCGAGCCAATTTTGCTGATTAGGAGACCTGGCTGGAGTCACTCAGCAAACCCTGGATTCGAACTCGCAACTCCAGGGGTGGTAGTCAGCGTAGACTATAATAAGGTAGTCAGGTAGTCACTAAGTTACCCAGGCCCCCTTTCAAAACAATTATTGAAACAATAATAAATAACTCAATAATCAATACAATTATTGATCTACACATTACACACAATCTACATATAAGCTACAACTAAGTATTTTGCTCAGGCACTGTTTGAGGCTTAGACACACAGCTTGCATTATTTCAGTAGTACACCCAAATGACAACAGACAAATCATACTGTTCATGTGTAACACTTTCTTTAATGTTGTTTCTTCATCAAATACCAATGTCAAATGTAAATAAAGTCAGTCACTGAAACAACAGTTCCACCTTGAGAAATAAATATTATGTGCATAACATATACTGTTGTACACGCATATGGAATACGGATAATTCACCATTGTCTCACGGAAAATCATTGTGATATAGTAGTAATTTGTATGAATGTATTACTCATGACAGTGAATATACATATATTGTGATATTAAACTTAAGATATACAAATATGTATGTAAAAAAACAATAACACTAATACATATCTAGGCTCTTTAATGACCCTATACACTTGGTATACCCAAAGAAAAGGATTTCTGCAGGTTGTTCACTTTACTTAATTAAATTAATTTGACTGCCCTTGCACTTGCTCACTTCTCATATACTAACAATTATTTTTTTGATGTTTTTCATTTGAAGACAATAAGACAAATAACACAAGACAATTAATTGAATAAACCTTAGTAAACTTATATAATGACATTAAACCAACATAAAAAAATCAGTTTGATTAACCTAATAGTAAATTGATTTGACCTAATCAAAATTTTGACCTAAATTGTTGGTTTAATGAAACTGAATTCATTAGAACTTAATTAAATTGCTTGGAATAAACAGTTGGAATAAAAAGTAGACTGATATTTTATTACATAAATGTGCTCATGTTTTGTGTGACAGGCATCAATCATTTCGACACATATTGATGTTGACATTTACACTAGTTTAGATGTATGGGAGAGAAAAAAATAAATAAAATAAAAGTACTTTTAAGCAGCTCTTCAGCATGAAACCTGATCAAACCTGGCAGTTTTCAGGGTGCGTCGTCCAGTGTCAAGTTTGAACACATTCATAATATATATAGGATATTAACATGAATAAATGTCTGTTTTGCCAGCATGTTGTATTAGTATTTATTTATCACCCGTTAATTATTTTAGAGACAGTTCCTATGTATTGTTATTTGCACAGTGCAAATATACTATTTATCAAATCTATATATACAAATCTATATATACTATTTATACACATTACATTACGGAGAGCTTACGACCTGCTAGTAAAGTCTTGCCTTAAGAACAGGTGGTGCAACCAAATTAAGCACTGACTTACTAACTAGTAGTTACTAAGCCCTTAGTGTGAACTTTACATCCCAACTTACATGAGACCTTACATGCAGCTGGTGCAACCCTACCCAGAGGTATACATTATTAATTCATATCTGCCATAAGCTTAACACAATACTAACAGACTGGTTTAGAATTGTTTTCTGTTTCTTCAGGGTTTGTCACATTAAGATGCCTGTATTAATGTTCACTTTTTTTTTACACTAACATGTGCTATTATGGACATGAGATTTTTTCCACATTTATGATTGCTAGTTCTTAACTAATTTAATGTTCCTTTATTCATAGAGTGTCAAATTTTGGTTTTAATGTGCTGGTTGCTATGGCAATAATTATCTTTAGTTGAATGTCTGTCATTGCACAAATTATTCCCTTTGCAATGCTGGCACTTCTGAAATTATTTAGAGTCTTTAGTTATTATTTTGGTCTTTTTCTATTATTCACACAACTTACCAAACAGTTAACACTTAGTGTGGGAAAATAAATCCACTTTCTGCATTTAGTATCTCCAACTGGCCAACCAGTGCAATTGTGATCCAGCAAAGAGAGGAGCAGTCCTTTAGTAACATGTTGAAGTAATAATTTTAAGGTTCACTTAGTATTTTTTTATTTATGTTGCACTGGACAACATTGCAGTCATCTTGTATTCACTGACATCAAGCATCATGGACGCAGCATTGCACAGGTTTTCAGTTATGGATTCTATTGCAGTAATGCACTATTCAAAGTCAGCCATGATTAATTTATTCCGAAAGCAAATGTAATTAGTAACTGGGATAACTCAAGTGTGATCTCAAGGGTCATGTGATCTTGACATGAGTCTTCATGAAGAACACAAATTTTTAGATGTACCATTCATTTCGTTCCACACTTCACCACAGACACCTCTCAACTGGGTTGGGTCGCTGTGTGCAACGGGCACGCAGCCGCTGGCTAATGGACAGGGCCCCGACTGCGTTGGCACATCAACTGCCTAGAGTTGCTAGCTGTATTCCTTGCCCTGCGGAGGTTTCTCCCGCTGATTCGGGGCAAGTACGTATTGATCCATTCAGACAGCACCACAACGGTAGCGTACATACAACGCCATGGCGGCGTGCGCTCTCGTCATATGTCACAACTCGCCCGCCATCTCCACCTTTGAGGTCAGCAGCGACTCAGGTTGCTGCACACAATTCATATCCCAGGCAACCTCAACACAACACCGGACGCGCTGTCATGACAGGTCTCGCTCAGCGGAGAATGGAGGCTCAACCCCCAGGTGGTCCAGCTGATTTGGGGCCGATTCGGCATGGCACAGGTAGATCTCTTTGCCTCCCAAGACAATTCCCACTTCCCGATCTGGTACTCCCTAACAGAGGCCCCTCTTGGGACAGATGAGCTGGCACACAGCTGGCCCCAGGGGCTGCTCAAGTACGCATTTTCCCCAGTGAGCCTTCTTGCACTGGTGCAGTGCAAGGTCAGGGAGGACGAGGAACAAGTCACCTTAGTGGCTCCTTACTGGCCCACTCGGATCTCATGTACCTCGTGACAGCACCTCCCTGGCAAAATCCCCTGAGGAAGGACCTCCTTTCCCACAGACAGGGCACCCTCTGCCATCCACGCCCAGACCTCTGGAACCTCCACATCTGGCCCCTGGAATGGACGTGGTAGATCTGAGTAACCTACCACCTGCAGTCGTAGACACGATCAACCAAGCCAGAGCTCCCTCTACCAGGCAGCTTTACGACCTAAAGTGGCACTTGTTTGCAAATTGGTGTTCTTCCTGGTCCAAAGACCCGCAGAGATGCACAGTTCGGTCAGTGCTTGCATTCCTGCAAGAGAGGTTGGAGGGGAGGCTGTCCACCTCCACCTTGAAGGTGTATGTAGCCGCTATTGCGGCCCACAACGACGCAGTGGACGTCATCCACGACGGCAGATACTCACATCATCCTAAGACCGCAACTGAGCTACGTGTCCAAGGTTCCTATGACCTACCTTCAAGGATCAGGTCGTGAACCTGCAAGTGCTGCCCCGGGAGGAGGCAGACACAGCCTTTTCGTTGCTGTGTACGGTATATGCTTTGAGTATCTATTTGGACCGCACGCAGAGCTCTAGGTGTTCTGAGCCGCTCTTGTCTGCTTTGGAGGACAGCAGAAAGGGAACGCACACTCGATGAGAAGTGTGGCATCCTCATGGGCACTGGCCAACGACACCTCCCTAGCAGACATTTGCAGAGCAGCGGGCTGGGCAACACCCAATATCATTGAGAGATTCTACAATCTCAATGTTGAGTTGGTCTCGTCCCCTGTTTTTTCAGGTCCGAGCCAGTAGAACTCGGTAATACGGAACAGCCGACCAGGTGTTCCACTTGCACCTAGCGCCCTTCAACAAAGTGAGCTAGTGCACTCTCTCACCCAGGTTAATCACTAAGCTCTCGCTTCCTGGATGGAATTTGCGGCCAGACCCACCACGAGCCTCAAGAGCTCTGTACTGGGGTAGGGCTCCACAGGCCCAATTACCTCTTCAGGCAACTCCCTGTGATGTATTTTCCACGGTACGGTCCCCCTGTTGGTGGACCCGCATCTCCCTTGGGCAGTCCCTCTGCCCCCGGTCGCTGTGTTTGTAGAGCTCCCTGCTCACCAGGTAGGACTTACCGATATGCCACTTCCACGTGTGGCTTGACAACCCATGTGACGTCCTGGCCACATGTTACCTCCCCCCAGTCTGAGCAGGATGTGGTCTCCACAGGATCTTTTCCCCCTGAAAGAATAGGAATGGAAAAGATCACCTTCCCTGATGCATTTCATAGCGTTAAGATAGCCCCAGCCGCTTTATGCTCTATGACAAGAAACAAGAGAGAAAAGGACGTGGCTTGCCTGCTTGCTCCCATGACAGTCATGTCGCCTTGTCCCCCGCTAGGGGTCTGACACTAAGGTATATGACACCTTTTTCTGGGTTTGTGTGGCTGATACAGTTGCTTCTTGCACGCAGTAGCTTGCTTGCACCTGTGTCAGCAGTTCACGTAACACGGTCTAGTGCATGCCGTTTTTAAATGGTAAATGTAAATGGTCTGCATTTATATAGCACTTTTTTTTGTAACCTTAGTGGTTACCAAAGCACTTTACACTGTGTCCCAATCACCCATTCACACACACACACACTTATACACCAATGGCGGCAGAGCTGCCATGCAAGGCACTAGCCTACCATTGGGAGCAACTTGGGGTTCAGTGTCTTGCCCAAGGACACTTCGGCATGTGGAGTCGTATGTGCCAGGAATCGAACCGCCAACCCTGCTATTAGCAGCTGATCCACTCTACCACCTGAACCACAGCTGCCCCCTTGGACTCCTTGTGTCACTACATTCGACACAAGGTCGAGTGAGTGACAGAAGGGGAATGTCATGGTTACTGTTGTAACCTCCGTTCCCTGATGGAGGGAGCAAGACATTGTGTCCCCCTTGCCACAACACCTAACACTGTAAACGGCCTAACCTTATTCTCGGCTTCTCATTTTTTTTTTTATTTTATTTTTTTTTTTTTTGGTGAACTGGGTGTGCAAAAACTATTTCACCTAATTTTTGGTATTTATTAATATTATAACCCATTATGTACATTATTTACATTATTTATTGTTGTCCAGTTTGTAATTATAACATGATACAGTATTATTAGTATTATTTTGAGGATGTATACGTTAGTAATATATTCCTGTCTTATTTACTTTACTTTCTGCTGGATGTTATATTCTAATGCTGCAGTGTATTGTTCACCATGTTGCAAAAGGCTGTATATTTTTAGCATTGTAGGCAAACACAAAACACAAAAGCATGGCAGCCCCCCAGTACACTAGAGAAGGGGAAAAAAATATTGACATTTATTAAACACTGAAACTTTACTTGTTACAGAACAATCTTAACAGTCACCTCTTTGCAACCTGAACGTTACATTTGTGTGATACTTGCACTATAAACAGTCTAGACGCAGCGCAACGAATGAAACAGAAATCAAGTGTCTCGACATGCGTTTTTGAAACCTGAAGTTCTTACTAACTTCAAACAGTGTCTAAATATGTGCCGGTCACTGTGTGAGATACTGAAGAAATAGCAAGACGCGGTGCAGCAATCAAGGACATTCGTCCAACACATTGACATCGTGTGTATCTGAGCGTGTGAGGGACACAAGTTTGGAAGGCCTATATATTTTTTCATAAATTACAAACTCAACTTCCTACTGAACCTGGCAGCTTCTAACGTAAACCGCTCTGAGAGTGCCGACAACGGCGTGTTCGTGCATGTACCCAGAACAACATGTCACTTCACGCTGTTTTTGCTGAGCTTTCCAACTGGGGTGGGGGACCTCTCGGCGTCCGGGGCTTAAAAAAAAAAGGCTTATACAATGTACTTAATTAACTTATCAAAGTTTTAATTAAATAAATTAAGTTCTTATTTGATAAAGAAATAAGGGAATTATAAAAGGGAATAAAAGAGAAAAACTAGAAGTGATTAAAGGAATAAGGAAAAACTAAATGGTGAATTACCTTTCTTTAAATACTGAAGCAAACAGTTCCAAAGAGTCAGCCCTCTATAAGAAATTGGAAATTGATGAAGAGATGTCCTGAAAAATCTTGAGTGGTGATAATGAATCTGTGAGATAATCATTTCAAAATGAGTCTTGAGTTTATAAGAAAAAATATAAATTGCCAAACTTGAAGCTGACTCATTTCATAAACATTAAGAATTTGCATCTTCTGAAAAAGTGGACGAAAAATTTCGTAACAATTAAATGAAACATTAAATACAATTAAACCCCAAATAGGGCACGACACACAAATTGGTAAAAAAGAAAAAAAGCTAAATACACACTAAGTAGGGGTGACCTAAAGTAGTAATGATCCAGGTCAGATAAAAGATTTGTAGTCAGATAAAGTATTGCAGAATATGAACCATTCTTCACAAATCAGAAGGATTTTAGACATAATTACATGAATTAGAACATGATTAGGTCAATGCAGTAAAGCTAACTTTGAAATAGTCAGATATCACAACCTACACCGTAAAAAAATCAAGAGTATTGCACTATTCCTAGTAAATTAGAATGATAATTTAAAACATGATTCAACGACTCAGCACATAATTGGATCCAATACAGTAAAACTAGTTCAGAAATGGTCAGATATCATAACCTGCACCATAGAATACTAGACTATTGCACTATTACCAATAAATCTTATTACACGTGTGGAACACAGAGCATGGTGCAGGCTAACAAAGATAAAAAAAAAAATATAAAAAAAAAAAAACGTAACAGAGCACAAGAAACAGCTGTAAATCTGTGATTACATTCACATTGAAAAAAATCACCAAATACCTTTCTCAATGTTCGTGTACCACCTCTGTTTAATACGGTGTCTCAATCTCCACTGATACAAAAAATATCCCCTGGCACATAATCAGCTGGCATGCATCAATAACGGGATTTCATAAAAAAATCATACATAAACCCCTCTCCCCCTAACAAAACGCATATTTACATACAACAATGTTGTTTCAAATAGGGAACATACACTCTCACACTGGCCTAATCCATTGGAGACTATCAAACACATAAGTGAATGAACTGGAGGTTTTTTTTTTAAATCTCGCAAGCTTTTAGTATACTACCTAACATAAATCAACAGAGATTTCCTCTTGCTAGAACTACTGCACTGCTACAGTTCTGCATGGTCCTAGTGCTGCTGCCCACACTGGTTAAGTGGATAATTTAAATTCTGTTTCTTTAAAATGAAAATAAATATGGTGAAATGTACACGTTATTTAAATTCCCCCACAAGACATGCTTTCCATGCATTTTTAGTTGAATAAAGACTTTCAGAATTATGATAACTATCACATATCCCATACAAAGATCGCACTGTCCGTGTATTGGAACTATTCACATATAATTTATTCTAATCTAATTTATTATAGATAAACATTTTAGAATAGAACAAAACATCACATTGTTTAAGCCAATGAGTATTATCCTGCGTTGTCAGCTAGTAATTGCCATCATGCCTGTAGTCAGCGGAGTCGGGGGAGAGCAACCGTGCCCGAATGCACTGCCTGGCACAGCAGCCTCGCCGTTGCAATACTTTGTTTAACCATTAGTCAGCATGACATCAGAAGATGGACCACTCTCAGACACATTTATAACAGGCATGCACCTTATGGTGATTACTGGTGATCTGTGCTGTTCAGATTTGAAGAGAAACAAAATAACCAATGGCATGACAGAACTAATAACAAGACTAATGAAGACAATGAAACAAGAACCAATAAAAAAACAATACTAATAAACATGATGGAACAAGAGGGTCACACAACAGGACAGTGAAATCACATGGCATAACTAGAACATAAAACAGAACATAATCAAAAGCACACCCAGACACCACAGCAATAAACTATTAGTTTCCATTCAAATATAGACTAAAAAATGACAATTAGAAGGACAATTATTATACGCATGTGACATTTCCAATTGAATATAAATAATCTCCATTCCTCCACTTTCCATTTTTGTTCAAACAGACTACATAATTCCAATGTGTCAAAGACTGACAATTAATTCATTTAGCAGTTTACAAATAGTTACATCAGAAATGTTCCTTGCCTAACACCTTAAAGGTCATGATTCCTTATGTATGTCTATTTATAAGGTATTTATATTTGTGTTTATTTATATGTATAAGGACTGTGCAAACTGAACTGTTAAGCAGCATGTAAACCATAATTTTTCCAAGCATAATGGGTGTAGTTATGGCATCTACTAGCAGGGGCCAGCTGCTAAAGCTAACCTGATCCCTAGTTTAAAACTTAGTTTGTTTTGAACACTAAGGCTATTTTCCATTGTTCCATTATACTGTTGACTGATCTAAACATTCCTTTTAAGAGAGGGCTCAAATTGGAACCTTGTTAAAACGTAAAAAAACATAAAAATGTTGTCAATATTTACTCACTCCTGTGTGGTTACATACCCATATGACTTTCTTTCTATGCATTTCTATGCCCAGCCTTATATGTTTGAACCAAATGCTGCAGTGTTTTGGAGGGTTTGGATGTTTCTTTTACGAACACTGAACTGTAAGAACCAGAGAGAAAAGGCAGAGGGAGCGGGTTTGTTGGTCACGTCTTCTCTATTCTGAACTCTGACAAAACTCTGACTGAAAAGAGAGAGACCTCAGCAGAACAGTCGCCAGAACAAAATCAAGTTGTTTTTAACTGGCTAGCGGACAGGGCTGTACACCGCAATGCCACAAATAGGAACCAAGCAATCGACAGAATGTCCTGTCGCTCATCACAGCTGGTTAGGACAAAAAAGATTGGCTGCCTTCAGTCTCTTCAATCTCTCGGTTTAATTTCTGAGTACCTCGGTTCAAACAAATAAGGCTGGGCATTGAAATGTATCTCCTCCTCCACTTAAAACTCTTCAAACATGTTTTGTAAGTTATGATCTCTAGTGTGCAGCTATGTTGTATTCTGTTGATCACTGTGATGGTCCTTTTTAAGATAAACAAAAAGCAGTGGAAATGGAAGCTTTAGCATAAGTTCTGCCAGGAAGACTCAATTGTTACGTCACTCATTACCTTCTCATCTATCCAATCGCGTTCTAACACTTGCAGTATAAAAGATGGGTACTTACACATGTCTGAGTTCACAGATGCTGACGCTTTCGTTCATTGTCGCGTCAGCTGGCGATCAAACACGTCTAAGGACACGCAATTCGTTTGCGTTTACTCTGATTCTGACGATGATTTCGTCCCGCCGTCTCCTCCTCCTGCTCGCCGCTGCTCACGCATCCGTGCCGTACTTCTCCATGGGCGCACTGCCCGGCATACCGGTCAGCCAAGGCCCTTCTAGAGAAATCTTCTCCTTCTGGCCCAAAACACCCTGGGTAATCCGCCTGTTTCACCTTATTCGTTTTCAAAAGCTCCAACTTCGTCAGCTCAGCTAAAACCAACTGGCAAGAAAAGATCGGCTAAATCATCTTCACCTCGTCTATCAAAAAGATCATCGCCGTCCGCTCTGTACCATCTCCTCCGCTGTCAACTGAACCTAAAGACATGAATTACCAGATTTTCTCCGCAGTTCAAAGCCTTTCTCAAACTGTTAATGGACTGGAATCTAAAATGTCGGTTTTTCAAACATTTCTTCATCAACCCTAACTTCAGCTCAGCTCCGGCCTCGAACTCTTCAGCGATTCTTTAGTTTTCAACCCTCTCCTTTCGGAATAAGCAACCCTTCGAATGTGCCTTCTATTTCTTCTACTCTGCCTGCTTCTCTACCAACGATCCAGACGCCATTTCAAGATGTCTCCGCTTCTCCGGCTCCTTAAAATTTCAGTTTATCCACAGCAACTCCAGCTCAAGCTTCTGGTAGGCGTTTTTGTTTCACCAGCTGCCGCATCAGTGTCCCCACAACCAAGAGCCATCATTATCCAAGGTAAAGATATTAACTTGGTGTCATTTCTGCTTCTGTCACCTGAGGCTGGCAGGAAAATGGTCAACTGTGGTGACGTGGCAGTCCCTCTTAAAACCTCCGATCCTCACCTTCAACGTAATCTCTCGTTTGGCGAATTTGTGATTGCTTTTAGTATCTACAGAGACATTTTTTTGTGCCAAAGTTATCCCGAGAGAAGGGAAGAGTTAGATCTCTATCTAACCATCATTGCAGTCTTTAGCCAAGTCACGGGGGCACGTTGTTTCACGAATACCACCGCTCGTTCGCCATTTAATAAAAAAAAAATTAAAAAAATTTTTTTTTTAGCCCGTACCATTTGCAGCGCTCACCGTGTTCGCATGCAATGATCTGGCCGCTGTCCACGGTGCCGAAAACATAAGACTCTCGCCGCGTGGCAAAACTTAACAGCGTCCCTATGTTTTCATTCCATGCATTATATAATTATATATTTCTGCATATACAGTCTTCGAGTTCGGAGTTTAATGGATTTGTGTTTTTAGTGATATAAGTTCACATCTTGTATGTTTGATGTTTTTTCGATGCCTTGAAATAATGAATGAGTGCACTTCTAATTAACAACGATGCCAATGAACACTGTTTCAGTCCCCTTCTCCTGTATAAAAAAAAAAGAAAAAAGGGCTAAACTTGAATTAGTCTAACGATTATTATTAGTCTTGTGCAAATGACATTTTTAAAGTGTTGCATCATTGTGCGATGCTGGAAGGAGTGGTTGCTCAAGTGGGAAAAATATACGTCTTTCCTTTTGTACATGTGCTGGAACAAATTTGCTGTGTCTAAAAACCTATAGCACTTTTGTGACTTTATAGACGTGTTTGCACACATGATCGCACCTGAAATGCCCAAATATGCCGTTTATGTGGGCAGCACACTCGTTTTTGAGGCAGCCATTTGAAACGTCCTGTTCCTCCTGTTTACACCTGCAGCCCAGCACCTTGTGATATTCACATTGGGGTGTAATTGCAGCATTTTGTCTTGATGGAGTGATTTAATAAGTACCGCATATTTATATTTGTACTACTTTTCCGATGCCGCCCCCTCTATTGGCTGCGGGGGGTTCTTTCAAAGGCAATGGTTTGCAGAAAAAATGGCCTATTGCTTTTCCTAGCTGTCTTCTGGATCTGTCTCTTCTGCACTCCACGAAATTTATCCTTTAGTTGTAGCCAGCGTCATCTGGGGCTCAGCGTCGGTTACTTTGCCAGACTATGATGCCTTTCGCGAGACGCTTAATCTGGCAATCTGTCGTCTTCATTTTATTATCAAAGCTGCTCTCATAGCAGGCAACTCCAATGCTATTGCCGACGCGCTCTCCCGTTTCGTTTTCAGACGGCTTTTGCCCTTTAGCCCTCACGGATCCAACTCCGTGCCCACCCCTATCAGCCATTATGTTAAATTAGTTGATTTGCTTAGTTCAGCCAGTCATTTCATGGCTAAGGAGCAGCTCCTTTCACTTATAGAGCTTACATTTCCGCTTGGTCTTCATTCTTTACGTTTTGCTTTTTCAAATTTCTGTAATTCCCATTTTTGATTACGACCACTTGCTCCTCTCTCGTCTTCACCTCGAGAAACCTAATCTATACCTTCCTCCATCTGTAGATTACTAGCAGGCATTCAATTCTACGCAAATATTTCAACCCCGACTTTCCAAGTTTATTCACCGCTTCTCCTATTCATTCATTGCTCATGCAAAAGCAAATCCTCTATCATTCTCCACATAACGGCTGCCTTTTACTTTGCCTTTATTGCAAAAACGAATCTTCTATTCGCCAAGGCTTTTTTCTACATACATCAATATTTTGCTAGAAGCTGTGTTTCTAACTGCTTTCTACGGTTTTATGCGTCCAGGGGAATTTACATCAGCTACCAATTATTTCGATCCCGCTCGTGATCAATATTCAATTTATAACAATTTTGTCCCTTCTCATCTATGGCTAAATTTCTTAGTTCGTCATAAATCTTCTTATTTCTACGTCAGCTACCATTCCCCGGGTAGATGGCGTTCCTCCGCATTCCAGTCTCTTATAAGTCCAGTCTCAAAAACTATCCTCGAAGCTCAGCAAGCTCCTATAATGGTCCAGGTATATACCTATGCAACTACTGGTGGTGGTGTCATGCTCTTTCATTATCTGTCATAGTTCTAGCTCACTAGAACTAATATATATATAAAAAAAAAAAAAAAAAAAAAAAAAAAAGATAATCTAAGCATACACTCACCTAAAGGATTATTAGGAACACCTGTTCAATTTCTCATTAATGCAATTATCTAATCAACCAATCACATGGCAGTTGCTTCAATGCATTTAGGGGTGTGGTCCTGGTCAAGACAATCTCCTGAACTCCAAACTGAATGTCAGAATGGGAAAGAAAGGTGATTTAAGCAATTTTGAGCGTGGCATGGTTGTTGGTGCCAGACGGGCTGGTCTGAGTATTTCACAATCTGCTCAGTTACTGGGATTTTCACACACAACCATTTCTAGGGTTTACAAAGAATGGTGTGAAAAGGGAAAAACATCCAGTATGCGGCAGTCATGTGGGCGAAAATGCCTTGTTGATGCTAGAGGTCAGAGGAGAATGGGCCGACTGATTCAAGCTGATAGAAGAGCAACTTTGACTGAAATAACCACTCGTTACAACCGAGGTATGCAGCAAAGCATTTGTGAAGCCACAACATCCACAACCTTGAGGCAGATGGGCTACAACAGCAGAAGACCTCACCGGGTTCCACTCATCTCAACTACAAATAGGAAAAAGAGGCTACAATTTGCAAGAGCTCACCAAAATTGGACAGTTGAACACTGGAGAAATGTTGCCTGGTCTGATGAGTCTCGATTTCTGTTGAGACATTCAGATGGTAGAGTCAGAATTTGGCGTAAACAGAATGAGAACATGGATCCATCATGCCTTGTTACCACTGTGCAGGCTGGTGGTGGTGGTGTAATGGTGTGGGGGATGTTTTATTGGCACACTTTAGGCCCCTTAGTGCCAATTGGGCATCGTTTAAATGCCACGGCCTACCTGAGCATTGTTTCTGACCATGTCCATCCCTTTATGGCCACCATGTACCCATCCTCTGATGGCTACTTCCAGCAGGATAATGCACCATGTCACAAAGCTCGAATCATTTCAAATTGGTTTCTTGAACATGACAATGAGTTCACTGTACTAAAATGGCCCCCACAGTCACCAGATCTCAACCCAATAGAGGATCTTTGGGATGTGGTGGAACGGGAGCTTCGTGCCCTGTATGTGCATCCCACAAATCTCCATCAACTGCAAGATGCTATCCTATCAATATGGGCCAACATTTCTAAAGAATGCTTTCAGCACCTTGTTGAATCAATGCCACGTAGAATTAAGGCAGTTCTGACGGCGAAAGGGGGTCAAACACAGTATTAGTATGGTGTTCCTAATAATCCTTTAGGTGAGTGTATATATATGTTCAGTGTGGTCTACTGTGACCGTGTAGCCTAATGTGGCCTTGTCCCGTGGTCTTGTGGCCAGTTATGGCATTGGTTCTGTGTGGCCGTGTCTCGTTGGCCTCGTATCTGTGTGGCATTAGCCTCGTATCCGTGTGGCATTAGCAGCCTTGTGGCCCAGCGGGCCTTGTCTCTACGTGGGTCTCAAGGCCTTGTGGCATAATGTTGCCTTGTCCTGCGTGTGGCCTACATGGTCTTGTGGCCCTTACGGCCTTGATTCCGTGTGGCCTCGTGGCCGTTGTGTCTGTCCTACCTCGTCTCAGTGTGGGCTCACAACATCGCGGCCCTCGCGGCCCCATTCTATGTTCAGTGTGGTCTACTGTGACCGTGTAGCCTAATGTGGCCTTGTCCCATGGTCTTGTGGCCAGTTATGGCATTGGTTATTTGTGGCCTAAGGCCGTGTCCATGAGTGATTCTGTCTCCGTGTGTCTTTAGCAGCCTTGTGGCCCAGCGGGCCTTGTCTCTGTGTGGGTCTAAAGGCCTTTTGGCACAATGTTGCCTTGTCCTATATGTAAAAAATGGCCAGTGGTCTCGTGGGCATTGGTTCTATGTGGCCTAGCGGCCGTTGTCTACGTCGCTTGTTCCGTGTGGTCTATAGTGGCCTCGTGGCATATCGATGCCTTGTCCTATATGTAAAAAAATGTGGCATCGGTTCTATGTGGCCAAGCGGCCGTTGTCTGTGTGGCCAAGCGGCCTCGAGGCACTGTAGCCTCGCTAAAAGATGGCCATGTGGCCCTCGTGGTTGGTTTTGTGTGGCCTCGCAGCCTTGTCCAGTCTACCTTGTTTTTATGTGCGGCACTAGATGCCGTCGTGGCTGATTGCCAGCCTCGTCTCTGTGGTCTACTAAGGCCGTGTGGCCGTGCGGCCTTGTCTCTGTGGTCTAGCAAGGCCATGTGGCCAGTGTGGCTCCGCTTTGTGGTCATTAGGGCCGGTTCTATGTGGCCCAAGGTGGCCCGGCTCTGTGCGGCCCAAGGTGGCCTTGTTCTGTGTGGCCCAAGGTGGCCTCGTCCTGGCGGCCAGGCGGCCCGGTTCTGTGTGGTCCTTCGCGGCCTCGTCTCTGTGTGGCCTTGTCTTCATGTGATCTTCAACGGCTCGTTTCCACTGACTCTCCTGACACTATATTAGCCTATTTCACAGTTATATCTCTATGCGTACTCCGGGTGGGGAAGGAGGTATTGCCCCAAGTGAAGGAGTTCAAGTACCTCGGGGTCTTGTTCACGAGTGAGGGGACAATGGAGCGGGAGGTTGGCCGGAGAATCGGGGCAGCGGGGTGGTATTGCATTCGCTCTATCGCACCGTTGTCATGAAAAGAGAGCTGAGCCGGAAGGCAAAGCTCTCGATCTACCGGTCAAATTTTGTTCCTACCCTCACCTATGGTCATGAAGGTTGGGTCATGACTGAAAGAACTAGGTCGCGAGTACAAGCGGCCGAAATGGGCTTCCTCAGAAGGGTGGCGGGCTTCTCCCTTAGAGATAGGGTGAGGAGCTCAGTCATCCGCGAGGAGCTCGGAGTAGAGCCGCTGCTCCTTTGCGTGGAAAGGAGTCAGTTGAGGTGGTTTGGGCATCTGGTAAGGATGCCCCCTGGGCACCTCCCTAGGGAGGTGTTTCAGGCACGTCCAGCTGGGAGGAGGCCTCGGGGAAGACCCAGGACTAGGTGGAGAGATTACATCTCCACACTGGCCTGGGAACGCCTCGGGGTCCCCCAGTCAGAGCTGGTTAATGTGGCTCGGGATAGGGAAGTTTGGGGCCCCCTGCTGGAGCTGCTGCCCCCGCGACCCGACTTCGGATAAGCGGTTGAAGATGGATGGATGGATCTCTATTCCTTCATGCTCATTTCCCTTCGACTCATTCTCATGGATAAACTGGTGACCAGTCGTAGTGTGTCCCAAACTTCTCAAAAGTCGCTTGTACGAAAGCGTCAGCTCTATTAATGCTTACGTTTACACAGCAGCAGAATTTTAATTGCATGATTGTATTGTCTTCTTATAATGTAGTCACCTCTTACTAATTAGCTATTGGCCTTAAAGGTGTTTTTTGTCATGCTCATTATTAACCCTCATCTCTCTCCATGTTTAGGCTCTCCAGGATTCACAACCGGTGGGTATACTCCTCTTTTCCGTTCTTTGGGGGTAGGTCCTGTCCCGGTGGAATTTCTCTTCCACCTTCTTTGGGGGTCGGCTGCGCCCCTGCCTTCATCGCCAGGCAGGAAATGCAGAGTCCGGACCCCCGGATTGCGAGCTACGGATGGGGCCTACGCCAAAGAACTTTTATCTTTATATTGTTTGCCGAGCTGTAAATAAATGGTTAATTGTTCAGTATTATTCTCCCGAGTCTTTCTGGTAGAAATGGAAGCTTTAGCATAAGTTCTGCCAGGAAGACTCAATTGTTAAGTCACTCATTACCTTCTCATCTATCCAATCGCATTCTAACACTTGCAGTATAAAAGATGGGTACTTACACATGTCTGAGTTCACAGATGCTGACGCTTTCGTTCTCCTCCACCCTCCCCACCAGCAAGATGATCCCTTCCTTCCTACACACCACCACCAGGATGGTCCCTTCCCATACCTCACTGGGGGTCGGCTGCGCCCCTGCCTTCATCGCCAGGCAGGAAATGCAGAGTCCGGACCCCCGGATTGCGAGCTATGGATGGGGCCTACGCCAAAGAACTTTTATCTTTATATTGTTTGCCAAGCTGTAAATAAATGGTTAATTGTTCAGTATTATTCTCCCGAGTCTTTCTGGTAGAACTGCTGCTCTCATGAACGTGCAAATGTTCTTTTAATAGATTTTTTTATTAATAATAAATTAGATTTTACTTAGTTATCACTAAACCTTTATTGGAAGTCTTTAGAACAAGGCATGAGTCATACATTCATTTATTATACTTCTGAATTACAGTTTTGCATCTTTTTTAAAGTTTGAAGAGCTTTACCATAAACTGCATTGTATGACATCACTAAGCACAACATGTTTTCAAAATTTCTCCCTTTGTGTTAAAAAAGAAAAAAAGAGAAAAAAAGTAAAGTTATATGTTATAACAACACAAGGGATTGTATACAACTTTCCCTTTACAGCTTCTTTAACAGTTGCAATCTCTAGGAACCAATAAAAAGTAAATGTTCAAACTCTTCTTTTTGAGGTTGTACTTAAACATCCAAAGGAATTTTTTTCTATCCTGCAGTTGCTTTTGGCTTGCTCACTAGGGGGTATTATTATTAACGTTATGTATTGTGAAATGAACTGACTTTTTTTAATTGTGTTTTATAATGTTTAATCAGGCTATATACTTTAGATTGCACTGTAGATTATAATGAGGCACACTAATACAAGTATGCAGGTTCATGAAACACACATCGGAATCCCATTTTTTCAATTCCAGCACAGGTTGATCTTTGCCAACCAGCTCAGTGTCAGCTAATATTACATGCCGAAACTACAGACAGAAACATTCCTAATAAGCACACGGATGCAAATACCTGTGCCTGACTAATCTGCTTACATTCTTGGGTGCAGGTCATATGTCTGATGTAAGGAATTCTCTGTGTACGTCTGCCATTTTATTGCTTTAGCTCTGCTTCTGACAGGCTTTAATGGTGATGAGAGAAGACAGGCTACGGAGTGTTTCCGAGAGACTTCTATACTGAGACACACATCAAACCTGTCCATTTGGCCCATGAAAGTAATGTAACTAAACCGTTTAACTTTAAGTCTACAAAATGAAACCTCTTTAATATTTTGAGTTTCTGTGGAAATTTTGCAGGACAATTTCTTTGGACTTATCTCACGATTATATTGAAATTCTGGTCATGAATAAGGATATACACAATGTCACAGAGAAACCTTTCAAGCAGCATTTACAGTATAGTCATGGATGGATACAGGAGCATAAACAGGTGTCAAAATTGTCAGATTAGTTTTGTTCTTGACTTAACTGCACAAACCTCTTTGAAATATTGTCAGGGTAAATTGAAAAAAAAGGAAGAAAGGAAAATAAGTAATTAATCTCTCACACACATACACACACAAAAAAGCCAGTGGTATTAGGAAGGCCAGCAGGGGGTGCTCACCATGCAGTCCATGTGGGTCCTAATGCCCCAGTATAGTGACGGGGACAATATACTGTAAAAAAGAACCATCCTTCGGATGAGACATTAAACCAAGTTCCTGACTCTTTGGGGTCATTATAAATCCCAGGGCACATCTCGTAAAGAGTAGGGGTGTAACCCCGAAATCCTGGCCAATTTCCCCCCATTGGCCCTTCTCAATCATGGACTCCTAATAATCCTCATCCTTAAATTGGCTCTGTAACTGTACTCTCTCCTCTCCACCATTAGCTGGTGTGTGGCGAGTGTACTGGCATACTATGGCTGCCATTGCATCATCCAGGTGGATGCTGCACACTGGTGGTGGTTGAGGAGAGTGCCATGCCCACTGTGTAAAGCTCTTTCAGTGTAGTGTCAGAAAAAGCGCTATATAAATGTCATTCATTCATTCATGTCAACATATTTATCTACACTAATTCTCAATGCATGTTAACATAAGATTGTGTTTACATGGATAATGAAAACTGGATAATTAATTTAATGAAAAAATGAGTCAGAATAATAAAAAAACTGATGTTTCCTTCTTTCTATTTTTCCTTTTTACTCTCTTTTCTAAATGTCTATAATTCTGTTTATGAATGTTCTTGAGAATGCAGCTTGAAGCTGTCAGGGCCTGTGAGGTGATAAAAACCTTGAGGAGAATAACACCTTCATTCTGACACATGAAAAGGAATCACATTTTCTGGAGCCTTCTGCATAGAGGAGATAGGGTTATTTTTTTTTCTCCCCCCATAAACATACCACTGCATTAACTTATTCAAATTTGGGGTGAGGCACAAACAGTTGTGCCCAGGCCAGTCCCATAGATAGGACTGAAGAGAAAAAAAAGTGATTGTCCTTTTTGGAATTAATATATTTTATTCTTGAATGTGTCACCATTAAATGGAAATGAAAGAAATAATTGAAAGAAAGGGACAGATAACACAATGACTACACAGTGATAATTTGATGATATGAGAGCAAGTCTAGGCTTTTATTTATGACTCATAACTCTTTATTATTTCAGCCTCCTTACAGCCATAATCCAGCAGAATTAACAATTAGAACCAACTTTCTCATCAGTCTATGGCGTTATCTGCGTTCTGTATGTGAACAGTGAACCTGTTCAGCTCACTCCAAAAAATTTTTTTTCCCTCCCCGTAATTCTCCCTCTGGTCTCATTTCAATAAATCCAGAGCAGTCTATGTGTTTAAAATATGTTATTGCTGGGCTCTGTTGGGGCACATTGCCCCATGCTGTGCAGGAGATTGAAGACAATGTGTTAAGAAAATCATTGATTGGCCTATTAATTAAGCTAATGGACTAATCTGAGATACAATTTGTAAATGAGGGTTTATAAAGTATACAAAGCAGCAGAGCGTCTCAGTAATGTTATAGGTTATGAGCATGTAAATAAGAAGCCATCAGTATTTTTATATTTCAGCCAAAACATTTTAGTCCCTCAACTATTTTATAAAATGTTACGAACGAGTCTTTATTTGAAAATTAATCATACATTTTAAAATCAATATATATTAGGGCTGTCAATCGATTAAAATTTTTAATCGAATGAATATAATGGTGTGCCGATTGTTAAATTGCAATTAATCACATTTAAATCGTGAATACAAATATTTGCTGAGAAAGCCCCTCATATTACAATAATTCAATATATAATAGAATTGTAGAATCTCGCAAAGTTATTTGGTGTTGCCCAACCCGCTGCTCTGCATATGTCTGCCAGGGAGGTGCCTCTGGCCAGTGCCCACGAGGACGCAACACTCCTTGTTGAGTGTGCTCGGACCCGCAAGGGGGGGCACGGCCTGGGTGTGATAGGCCAATGAAATGGCGTCCACCACCCAGTGGGAAAGCCTCTGTTTGGAGACAGCGTTCCCTTTCCGCTTTCCACCAAAGCAGACAAAGAGCTGCTCAGAACGTCTAAAGTGCTGCGTGCGGTCCAAGTAGGTGCGCAAAGCACATACCAGACACAGCAACAAATGGGCTGGGTCTGCCTCCTCCTGGGGCAGCGCTTGCAGGTTCACTACATGGTCTCTGAAGGGAGTCGTAGAAACCTTGGGCACGTAGACCGGCCGCAGTCTTAGGATCACGTGAGTGTGATGCTTGCAGGTCCCCAACCCTCTTGATGGAGGTGAGCGCGATCAGCAGGGCCGTCTTCAGGGAGAGTGCCCTGAGTCCAACTGATACTTGCGGCTCAAAGGGAGGTCTCTTAAGGCCCGAGAGGACCACTGAGAGATCCCAGGAGGGGAACAGGCTTGGCCGGAAGGGATTTGACCTCCAGGCACCTCTTAGGAACCTGATAATTCAGTCGTGCTTACGCAAAGACTTGCCGTCTACTGCGTCATGGTGGGCCATGATAGCAGCTACATACACCTACAAGGTGGAAGGGGACAGCCTCTTCTCCTGCAGAAATGAGAGCACTGACCTAACTGGGCACCTCTGTGGGTCTTTAGACCGGGAAGAACACCAATTCGCGAACAAGTGCCACTTCAGGGCGTTAAGTTGCCTGGTAGAGGGAGCTCTGGCTTGATTGATTGTGTCTACGACAGCAGGTGGTAGATCAGCTAGATCTTCCATGTGCCATCCAGAGGCCAGACTTGGAGGTTCCTGATGTCTGGGTGTGGATGCCAGAGCATGCCCCGTCCCTGAGAAGGAAGGTCCTTCCTCAGGGGAATTTGCCAGGGAGGGGCTGTCGCGAGGAGTACGAGGTCCGAGAACCAAGCCCGGGTGGGCCAGTAGGGAGCCACTAGGGTGACTTGTTCCTCGTCCACCCTGATTATGTACAGCACTTGTGCAAGAAAGCTCACTGGGAAATGCGTACTTGTGCAGCCCCGAGGGCCAGCTGTGTGCCAGTGCGTCTGCTCCAAGGGGAGCCTCTGTTTGGGCATACCATAGCGGGCAATGAGAGGTCTCTCGGGAGGTGAATAGGTCTACCTGAGCCTTGCCGAACCGTTCCCAAATCAGCTGAACCGACTGGGGGTGCAGCCTCCACTCTCCACTGGGCAAGCGTTGTCATGACAGCGCATCCGCTACCACATTGAGGTTGACCGGGTTGTGAGTGGCATGCAGCGACTTGATTCAGATGCTGCAAGGGGACTCCTGCCCGCAGAAAGCAGAGGTCTGTCCAGGGTCTGAATGTTTGGTGGCAGGTGGGGGTGACCATCACACGGTGCGTGCCGTGGCGCCATGCTCGTCTCGGGACTTGAATCTGGAGCCAGTGCTGAAGAGGTCTCATATGCATCAACCCCAGCGGCGGATGCCATATGCCCCAGGAGCCTCTGGAAAAATTTTAAAGGGACCGATGTGCCCGGCCTGAAGGCGGCGAGACATTCCAGCACTGACTGCGTGCGGTCGTTGGTGAGGTGCGCTGACATTGAGACTGAGACTAACTCCATGCTGAGAAAAGAGATGCTCTGAACCGGGGCAAGCTTGCTCTTTTCCCAGTTGACCTGAAGCCCCAAACGTGTGAGGTGCCTGAGCACCTGGTCCCTTTGAGTGCATAGTAACTCTCAGGAGTGGGCCAGGATGAGCCATTCGTCGAGGTAGTTGAGTATGCGGATGCCGGCTTCTCGGAGCGGGGCAAGGGCTGCCTCTGCGAATTTCATAAAGACGCGAGGGGACAGGGACATGCCAAAGGGAGGACTTTGTACTGATACGCCTGGCCGTCGAACGCGAACCGTAGGAAGGGTCATGTCGAGGCAGAATTGAGACGTGGAAGTACGCGTCCTTCAGGTCTACCGCTGCGAACCAATCTAGATGCCGGACGCATGTTAAGATGTGTTTTTGCGTGAGCATTTTGAACAGGAGTTTGTGCAAAGCCCGGTTGAAAACACGCAAGTCCATGATCGGTCGTAAGCCGCCGACTTTCTTGGGTACGATGAAGTAAGGGCTGTAGAAACCCTTCTTGAACTGAATTGCGTAACCGAGTCAGCATGACGGGTTGGGAAGTGAAAGCCACGTGTCGACACTCCGTGCTAGGAGCAATAAGGGGACGATTATCTTTGACGTACCCGGCGGGGTGGAGCAGCAGGGTGGAGCCGGTAATACAGCGTCGGGAGGCTCTGGTGCGTCCCGAGGCTCTGGTGCTGAGAAAAGACTGGAAGCACTTACCTTGCTCCACACACCCGGCAGGGGGCAGGTTAGTGACTGAGGAGGAGGTCCGGTGGAGGCGTCCTCTAGACTCGTCAGAAGTCGTGGGGCTGAGGGCAGGAGGTCCAGCATGAGGTGTGGCGGCAGAGTGCCGTGAGAATGGCATTTGTGGGCCAGGTGACCCAGAGACAAAGGAAATAGGTCTTTTACTGAGAATGTGGGTACAAATGAAATTAATTCAACAAAAGATTCTCCTCCCGGCCCTCCACCGGGGGACAGAGTGGTCTGCTTACCAGCTCCGGAGCTAATGTCTTGGTCCCTGGGTCGATCGTCTCATGAGCGGCTGGGAACCTTCCGGGTCCTCGAGGGGGTCGTGAGACGGGGGGTGTGTGCTTCCTGCGGGGTGCTCAATGCACTGGCTGAGAGCTGGGCCCGGGTTGAGGCGGGGGAGGGTGTTTCTTGGCCACAGGTTTGCGGCGGGGCAGAATGTGTGAAATGGCCTCCGTCTGCTTCTTCACCACGGAGAACTAAAGTGAGAGCGGATGAACGCGTGGCTTTGTGACAAGTGGGGAGGGGTGTCCTCCATGAAGTCGTCAGCTCATCATGCACCTCCGGGAAAATGGGACCGAGGACACAGACCCCAGGAACCAGTCATCCAGCCGCAACGGCTGTGGGGATGATGGAGGGTTTCTGTCCAGCCCCATGTCGGCGGCCCGGGCAGGCATGTCGGACATCTGCACGTCAGCCTCAGCCTGGGCGTGCTGGCCTGAAGGCTCATCCACCTCGAGCTCTAGAGGATAGGCAGGCTGGCCGTGAGGCGAGCCGCTGTTGCCTCGAGGATGGACGGGAATCAACGAGCGTGCCGGGGAGCGGTTGGTCCGAGGGGGTGTGCCCGGTGGAACCACACCTGCTGCCGTCCCCTGATCGCCATCATCCTCAATCCCGTGGGAAGAAGGAGCGATGCGGGGGGCAGCTGGACTGGCATTCCTTCAGTTGAAAGAAAAGCCACGACTGCAACGTTGCCATGGTCATGTTCTCACAATGAGAACATGAACCATCCACAAAACGCTTCCTTGGTGTGATCGCAGCCCAGACACATGAGACTACAATCTCTCACTACACACTACACAATCACTGTCTAAATACTGACCCTTAGCACTTAATAAGTTTAATAATTTTTTAAATCATGTTTTGTAACTATAAATAATTCTTATTTACATTATTCATGATGTTAGCCAGAGGGGAACTGGCCCCCCACAGTGAGTCTGGTTTCTCCCAAGGTTATTTTTCTCCATTAACCATAATCTTTTGGAGTTTTGTGTTCCTTGCCACAGTCGCCTTCGGCTTGCTCACTGGGGTTATTAATACAATTATTATTTAATTATTTTTAAACACGATAAAGAATCATATCTTATCTAATTCCACAACAAGGCTCCAAACAAAAAATCAATTAAGGAGCCACTGGCTCCTATAGGGGGAAAAACAGGCACCAAATATTTTCATTTTTAACTCCTTCCATTCCTTTTCGTCCCACAGCTTGCATGCAAGAAAAACTGCACGTGCTAACAGTGTAGTCTGTGGAGCATTCTTCGCAATAATGTGATCACGTGCATTTTTTATGCTTGTTACTGTCACCGTGTTTTCTCACAGTCTCTTTTTTGAAATGGTTAGTTCCTGCAATGAACTCCGTTTTCTCCGCTATTTCTTTGATATAAACTTTTGTAATGTATCTCGGGAAATGTAATGCAAATTTTAAAATCAAAGGGAGTAAATTTTTACTGTAGCCAATGGCGACCTTGACAGAAATTACGCTCGCAAAAAAATTAATTTGGTCACAAATGCGACCATTTTTAGTCGCAGTTTGGAGCCCTGCACAAGGATGATGATTTATCGACTTTATAGACATTAAATTTTTATCGTCTGTTAATGCTGAACTTCTGTAAAGCTGCTTTGAAACGATGTGTGTTGTGAAAGGCACTATACAAATAAAATTGACTTGACTTGACTTGACTACGCCTGTGTACGAGACAACACTGCTGTGTATTGCTCTTATAGAGGAAAAAACTATTTTAGAGAAAATCACTTTTAATTACAACTCTTTTGGTTGCGCTGTCGAAGCGCCCAGGGGCAAACTGCACTGCCGTGCAGAGAAGGGAGAGCCACTGAAGCGCACTGTAGATCCAACAGCAGATCGCTCAGAGGTAAGAGGAACAGGTGTGTGACTTGCAGCTCGCTGCAAACACAACCATCGGCTCCGAAGAAAATTTCTGAATGAACTAGATGTATTTCCCTCACTTTATACCTGTATGTCCAGGGGCAGGGTATGCAAATACTGTCTGCCAACTTCTCATTGGCATTTTTTCATAGATCAGAGGCATAAAGGGGGTTAAGAAAGACCCCTAGTGTCGCTTCTTCGAGAAAACATTGAAGTGAGCGACAGACGGGGAACTAATGTTAACAGATGTAACCTTATGTAAAGTTTTACTGTAGAGAGAATGTGTTTTCTGGCTTGTGTGTACTGTAGGAACTTGATTAAATAAAGCAAACGCAATCTATTAATTGGATGTGTGTTTCTGTGTGTTTATTATGCAGATATGTCATGGAACTTCTTGGGGGTGAAAAATATGTTTCCTGTTCTGTTGTGTTACCTGCACTTTGCCACTTGTCCCAGACGATGGCTGTCTCAGAAAATCTCCCTGTTTAGGCTGTGCGCTTTAAGGATGCGTTCAAAAGGGATTTGACAAAGCGCATGTAAAACACAAACATTGCTTGGCTCAAAATAGCAACAGCTCTTGATCCCAGATTCAAAAACTTGAATTGCATTCCTAAAGCAGAAAGATCTGAAGTTTGGGAAACATCAGACAAGATGCTAAAAGAGGCTCCAAATCACTACGATGCTGAATCAGAGCCACCAAATAAGAAAATTGGTCTCCTCTTGTTGGCTCTGATCCAGTCAGATGATGAAACATCAATGGAATCAAGCCCTCTTGATAGATACAGAGCAGTGCCCAGCAGAAGCCTTGAACAATGCCCTCTACAATGGTGGTCTGCACAAAGCAGAGGTGATGACAAGCTAGCAACTATTGCACAGAAATGTCTAGCAACTCCTGCTTCAACTGTGCCATGTGAGAGACTTTTTTCACTCACAGGACATATAGTGCACAAGAAGAGGGCTGCTGTGGCACATGAAAATGTTAACAAACTTGTATGCCTTAGCAGCTTGTTAAATGTTGACTAGAAAAATAAACTGACCTTACATGTCAGAATAAGTTGTGTTGTGTTTTAGGTTTGGCAATCAAAGGAAATTAGTGAAATTGTTCAATATAAATTGTTCAAAATAAACATGTTAAACAAGATATATGGTGTATGATTAATTTCACGATCAGTGTGTGATTAATTGCGATTTTATATATATATAATAAAAAAATATTAAAATACGTTACATTAATTATTGATAAGGCAATACAACAAACGACTTTAGAATACAATGTATTATTTACTACCATATTATTGAACTTGAGCCAATCATTAGCATACAGTTCAAAGCAATCCATTTTGCAAGTGATTTTGTCAATCAGTTCAAAATGTATTATGAGGGCTTCAGACATGCTTGTTTTAGCTTGTCGGGTGCGTTGCATCATAAACGTAATTTTTACATCACTGTGTCAAGTTAAATATAGTTTAATACTTATAACACATCTTGAGATGCCTTAGTCCGAATTTGCACTCAACCAAGTGTTTTGAACTCAAGAACGTAACGCATGTTTGTGTTGTGCTGTCTGCTGAAGGGTTGTTTTGATCACTGTATAAACTGCGCGTTGCCATACAGCTGAAGTTTCACTTACTGCCCTCTGGAGTAAACACGTGGTACTATAAGCTTGCATTTCTCAGAAATCTTCCTTATTACGGTTCAGGGGGCATTGCAATTAATTGTGTACATTTTTTTAACACGTTATTTTTAATCAAATTAATCGCACTGAATTAACACATTAAATCAACAGCCCTAATATATATATATATATATATATATATATATATATATATATATATATATATATATGTGTGTGTGTGTGTGGCGGGAGAGATGAGGGCAGTAAGGGGGATTTCCTAAAGAATTATAATAAATTAATAAGATTATACCATTCACACTTCGACTACGCCACCCTGGGAATTTCACCCAAAGAATTTACATTAGCCCCTACAGAAGGCATACACAAGTTCGTATCACCGATGTGAAAAAGAGATATTGGTCACCGTACAAAAATATAGTTTATTGACATTTCGTAAAAGGGAACAATAGTAAAAATTATTATGGAACACTTTGTTATAGATCAACAGGCCACTACTGGTTAAGAAACATCAGGGCCAGGGACGAGGCCTACCAAGAGGCAGAAAGTCACGCCACGCCACCCGCAAATGAAGATCACTGTACTTCACACACACACACACATACACACACAGGGGTTAATACCAATCACAGCACACAGTGAGGTGGTCACAACACATGGTGAGGAAGATACCACCACCTAAATAAGCCTGTCCTCTGCCCCCGGTGCTCAAGTCCTGCCAAGACACAAAAAGATGTACATCAAAATAAATAACTTTTTATGGGTTGCGTATACGTATCTTTGACACTTAGTCAAACCCAAATAAAGGAAAAATAAATGTTGCCACTAATAAGTAAAGTAAATTAAGTAAATAACCAGTTGCTTAAAGCAAAGACAAATGGCAACGAAAAGTACTAACAATTATATTCCAAAAGAAAAAAAACACAACTTATACAAAATTACAGATCAAATAAACAAATATAATGCAATGAAAAAAAAACAAGTTAATAGAAAACTAAAGAAAACAAAGAAAAATTATAGAATGAAAGAAAAACAATAGCCAGTTCAGATCTCTAGGTACGATCCTAAAAGTCAAGAAAAGTCCACTACAAACCAAGAAAACAAAAAAGTTGAAAAACAAAACAAACAATAAGCTGAAAACCCAAATTATTTTGGAAACAGAACAGCACTGCAGCCGTAATAAAACGCGAAGCCAGATTCATTCCCTCCTGACCTAATGCATGTATGCAAAAAAATACATACCG
Source organism: Moxostoma hubbsi (assembly GCA_032164185.1). Classification (NCBI taxonomy): domain Eukaryota; kingdom Metazoa; phylum Chordata; class Actinopteri; order Cypriniformes; family Catostomidae; genus Moxostoma; species Moxostoma hubbsi. Next base: position 22,174,914 of record JAVLUX010000003.1, read on the forward strand.
ATTGTCGAGAAAATTAGACAATGCTTTACCAAGAGGTAGTGAAACCGTAGCTTTCACTGGCGAGGGACAGAGTAGAAAAACAGCATTTACTGCATCGGATTCTCACAGCTGAGAAAGGGAATAAATTAGGTCACATTCTTAAATACAGACCAGTGCTTTGAGACGTGCACCGCATACCACTAAGAACAATTAGCGAGAAATTAAACACCATATTCTCCCTACCGTCTCCTGTGTCAACCTCCAGTTCATGCAAACAGCGACAACATCGTAACAAGCTCGTACAGTGGGAGGGACGGAAGCATGCTACAACACAAATCAGCGTCTCTAAAATGCATATTAGACAAGACGTGCCTTACGTAACTGAATACACTTCATGACCTACAAACAACTAGCAGTGTATTCTCCTTACCAGCTCGGGTGCTCGCATCTGGTTCCCAGAAAGCAGTGACGAAAGCGCGTTGACGACGTGGCAGTTCACAAAAGTGACGCATCACAGGCAGCAAATCTGTTACCGTTTTTATAGCCCAGGGGCGCAGATGATAGGCTGGAATGGTGAATTGGAAAATGACGAAAGGAGAATTGCCCTTCCTGCCACACACATATATATATATATATATATATATATATATAGTTGTTTCATTTCTATATTTGTCCACATCTGTCCAAAATAGATTTAGGAGGCATTCACACAGGATGCAGTCTTGCATTTGGTCTGGACTATTTTGAAATTGTTTGTGTCAGACAGACGTCTTTCGTCCTTGTCATGCTGATCTGTATTTTAAGCATCTCGTGCCATGAATGCCATGTTTTGGAGTTTTTTTTCCAGTAAGTGTAGTTTGGCGAGGTGTGTTGCTAAACGTGGTAAGGTAACACTTTGCAAAAAGGCTGTATCCCTTGATATTAGTTAACACAGTAGTTAATATGGACTAACAACACTTTGACAGCATTTATTAATCTTGGTTAATGTTAATTTCTACATAATACAAAGAAAATTTTTAAATGAATAGTTATATATGTTAACATTACTTAATGCATTATGAACTAACATGAACAAAAATGATTTTGATAAATTAACATTAACAAAGATTAAACAATGTTGTAAAAAGTAATTGTTCGTTGTTAATTCATGATACCTACAGTAATGCACTAACTTATTTTGATGAATATAACTTTACTGTAAAGGGTTAGTGTAAGCTTGAATTGCTATGATGATAGGAAAATATTGTATTAAGTCCAGAGCATGTCAATGATCTGTAATTCAAGGTTAAGCGAGTATTGTACCATTTTAACTGAAATTGTTTTCATTTTGACCAAGGACAAATTTTGCCTTGGGGTGCTGAATGACAATACTGTCCATATTATTTCTCTGTCACAAGGGTAATAAGTAATTGTAATTGTTACTGAGACATAATTTAATTAAAGTAGATTAAATGGTGTTCTTAAAATACTGTGATTATAGTTTTGGATTAAAGTGTCAAATGCAAATGCTTCACTCCAAAACACCATTATTTCAGTTTGAGTTTTTACTTCCCAATGTAATTTGATTCTGTAAAACAGTATTTGTATGAGGTTCTACAAACACCCTTGATATTTCATCAGTAAACGTTAAAAACACATAAGTGCAGAACTCTGAGATGTACATGTATAAGATGATGATTTATTGTTTCCAAAGTTAGCCACTTTCTAGGGCATTGTGTATGTGTAGTAACTTTGTCCTCCATTGAGTCTTAGCTGACCTAAAACTCTTGGGATCAACTTCTGGTACTAAACATGCTGACTTATTAGTGTACAGTGTTCTCTCCTTCACAGGCCTTGGGGCTTTCACGATAGCAAACCACCAACTGATTACAGCAGTCTAGTGCAATTGTTGTTTTTCTCTAGCTTTATGTTTAGACATGTGTGAGGCATGGTCACACATGAAAGTTACCCACAGTGCAAAGTCAGTATGTGGTAGGAATATTGCTTATTACAAGCTCCAGCAAATCCCTAAAATCAAATGATCAACAATGTTTTGTTTTTCTAGCCTATGTTGACACTGCATTTTAAAGGAATCACTATACTTTTGCCAGAGACATTAAGAGTAATGTGTTCTTCAATATATTAGTCATTCCTTTGTTTCTCTTCAGCAGGTGTAACTAGTAGATTTTCACATCTCTATACCACTTATTTATTTTTCTCCTTGCTCACTGTTTCTTATGACTGAATACCAATTAACTTGTGTTAACAAGCCATAGGACACACTAGCAAATTTCCCAATCAGAGTTTATGATGTTGCTTTAAAATATGTTAAGGCCACCGTTAGGGTTTAACACTGAACATATATATATATATATATATATATATATATATACATATATATATATATATATACATATATATATATATATTAAATGGCACATTTATGTTATTGGTCACATGAACCCTTGTTTACAAATATTTATCCACTAATATTTTGTGTACACGAAAATGAATAAGAATTGAGAACAGGTAGTATTGTAGATTGAACACAGAACAACCCATTTCAACCCTTTTCATTCAGGCAGCTCACTATAATCCAGTGGCTGGCCATTTAGAGTTCACAAGAGAATGCTAAACCGAATAAAGGCCCTTTTTTTGTCCAGGCCTTCATGGGGACATTTGCAGGTGGTGTGCGGTGTACAGTGAATGTCAGTTGGTGAATCCACCGGCCACACCAAAAGTGGCATTGTACCCTCTACTGCTGATCGAGGTCCCCTTAGAAAGAATTGGCATGGCCATTAGAACGGACAACAAAGACTTCGCTTTGTATTAGATCTGGTGGAATATGCAACGCGATATCTGGAAGCAGTGCCCCTGCACAACGTTTCAGCACGTAGTGTTGCAAAGGCACTCTTCAAAATTATCTCCCGAGTGGGGATTCCAAAGGAAATGCTCACTGATCAAGGCACTACCTTTATGTCACGATCACTATGTGAAATGTACAAATTATTAAGTATTAGATCGATTTGCACCAGTGTTAATCACCCACAAACAGATGGGTTGGTGGAACGATTTAATAAAACCTTAAAAAGTATGATTTGTATGTTCGTATACGAGGACGCTAGGAATTGGGATAAGTGGCTCAATAGGGTTTTCTCCATTCAAGCTGCTGTAAGGGCGTCAGACGCATGGCATGCTCAACGTCATATGGGAAGCTTGGGAGGTGGGATCTTCACAAAGTAAACAGGAAATTCAGTACATTCTTGACTCCACACTTTGGGTCGATTAACACAGGAGAATTTGCTTCAAGCTCAGAAACATCAAAGCCAGCTGTATGACAGGGGCACTCGGCTACAGGAATGAACCGGTAGATAAAGTGCTTGTATTACTTCTCACCTCAAGTTCTAAATTACTCGCCAAGAGGCAAGGGCACTTTGAGGTCACACGGTGAGTCGGAGATCTCGGATTATGAGGTTAAGTGAACGGATATGGCAGAGCACATCAAGTTTTCAATCTCAACATCCTAAAATCATGGAGAGAGGCAGTTATTGTAGCCTTAGCGACAGTAGTCCCCGAGAGGGCGGAGGTGAATCTCAGACCAAATTAATTAACCAAGGTCTTGTGTGGAGACCCCTTCTCACCATCGCAGTTCACAGACATGGCCAAGCTACATTCAGAATTTAACTCCAATCCCCAGAGAAAAATCTGTGTTTTCCACACTGTTCAGCTTATACCAATTTGTGACTCTTCTGTTTAGTTTGTTCGGGGCCTGTCAACGTTTCAGCATCTCATGGACAAAACTCTCAGACCCCATTCAGCATATGCCACTACATATTTAGATTATAGTGTTATCTATAGTAATGAATGGTGGCAGCACATGCAACATTTGAAAGCTGTCCTGAGGTCACTGCAATGGGCAGGGCTCATGACCAAACTGAAAAAGTGTGCAGTTGGGTGGATGGACATTTGGTATCTGGAGTTCCACTTTTTGCCACGGGAAGGTGCATCCCCAGGTTAACAAAACTGCAATGATTGCGGCATGTCTGAGGTCCAAGACCGAAAAGGAGGTGAGACAGTTTCTGGGGCTGGCTTGCCACTACCAAAGGTTTATGCCTATTTACTCTGACGTCATCAGCCCACTGACTGATCTCACTAGAAAGAGGGCCCCCCAATCCGGTCCAGTGGACGCAATTGTGCCAGCAATCTTTCCTAAAAATAAAATCCTCACTTTGTGGGGAGCCGCTTTTACATGCTCCTAATTTCACTCTCCCCTTTATTTTGCAGATGGATGCATATGACAGTGGGCAGTTGGCGGGCCAGATACTGCTCCGGCCTGAGTTAAGCGGTGGGGGTATGTGGGGATGGGTGCATGGACATGCGTATGTCTGCGGGAGAGGGAGAGTGGTAAGGCTTGTCACCTGAGTTATAATTTACTCTAATGCATGTCTCTTGTTATAGGGATGGCAGAGGGTGACTTGAAAATCCACACCAAAGCATCAGTTTGGGGAGAGAGTGCAACCTGAGAGCAGGATGTCGACGTGCACTGAGTGCATTAAAAGTTTATTTTATCTTATTGACTGTTTTGAAGAATCCACGCGAACGGAGTACCATAAAATACAATACAAATTTGGCATGAGAAACACGCTTTCAGACTAGGCCTTACTCTCTAACTCTATCCAAGTAAATCTCATGCCAAATTACAAATTAAGTCAATATAAAATAATTATAACATAGCAACTAATCATCAATTTGGATTTTTGCATCGGCATAAAACCTGAATTTTCGGGCCGTAGAAGCAAATTTCCCGTAATGCTCATCAGCATGCTCCAGAGACAGGAAAAACAGAGCTCACAACTCAACACGCATTTAATATCTCGGCTACATTGACCTAAGTCTGGTAATGATGAGGAGCCATCCATATGATATCCATAGGATATGGCCCTATTATTAGGCTACCAATGACAAATAAACAGTCAAAGGACAATGAAAGGCTAAAAATTCATTATGGCAAGTACATTGTAGAATGAAGGCGTTTAATATCTGGACCTCCATGAATTCTAGACAAATTATAAACAAACTGGCCTTGTTTACCTTCAAATATTTCAAGATGCCTGATGAAAGGACAACAATATTTCGAAATTACACAAATATTTTTACTGGAAGTACAGTCCCAGCTCGGTATCTCATACTTTAGGTACCATCAGAATATTAAAACAAGCCATATACAAATTAAGGTCTTATTTCAATTAATTTAATTTAGTTTGATTTCCCATAGCATCTTTAAGTAAAATATTTGTAAAATTCTAAAAATTCTAAATGTCCAATGTAAACATGAAATGCAGTTTTGTAATTATTTTAATTAATTGCAAATATGTAACCAACCAAGTTTGAATTTGTAGGTGAGCTTTGTACCTCAGCCACCACTGAAGATAATTTTTGGACCCAGGGAAAAATTGTGAATGGTAAGTAAATTGGTGTAGTGACCAAAAAAAATAAAATAAAAAAAATATATTAATAATATATATATATATATATTTTTTTTTTTTTTTTTTTTTTTTTTTTTTATATACCCCAACACGGCATTTCCATCCGCAGAACCTCCGCTCACTGGATGTTTTTTGTTTTTGGTTCCACTGAGTAAATTCTAGAAACTGTTGTGCGTGAAAATCCCAGGAGATCAGTAGTTATAGAAATACTCAAACCAGCCCATCTTCCACCAAAATTCATCCATGTGATTATCTAATCAGCCAATCATGTGGCAGCAGTACAGTGCATAAAATCATCCAAATTCGGGTCAGGAGCTTCAGTTAATGTACACATAAACCATCAGAATGTTGAAAATTTCAGTGATTTGGACTGACATGATTGTTGGTGCCAGATGGGGTGGTTTGAGTATTTCTGTAACTACTGATCTCTGCTGAACTTATTCCGGTTGGTGCCAAAAACATCCAGTGAGTGGCAGTTTTGTCCTAATCCTAGGGTGCTTATTTCTAAAATTGTGCATCTTTGTTTCCTAACCTTGCTGCCTTTCCTTGCTTCTTAGCTCCACACTCTTAGTAAATGAGGAAAGGATCAAAGGAAAAGAGGATAGAGGAATCAAAGCAAGACAGAGTTGTAAAATGAAATGTCCTGCTCACTCGTGCATCACTTCAGAGCGCATTTTTGTGCAGCTGCAGTTCCTCTGCAAACTTGCCATTATGTTATTGAAACTTTATTTATAAATGTATTTCTAATAAATCCAAATAATACAAGATGCACTGTTGAAGTATGTCAATTATGGATTGTTTAAACTGCAAAGGTGATACATGAATTAAAACTATTGTGTCAGATGTGAAGGGGGTGAAGAATTAATAAGTGTGTCAGGTGCTTTGACCAAAAAGTTTTCCGCATAGGATGTGAAAATCCCAGGAGATCAGTAGTTATAGAAATACTCAAACCAGCCCATCTTCCACCAAAATTCATCCATGTGATTATCTAATCAGCCAATCATGTGGCAGCAGTACAGTGCATAAAATCATCCAAATTCGGGTCAGGAGCTTCAGTTAATGTTCACATAAACCATCAGAATGTTGAAAATTTCAGTGATTTGGACTGACATGATTGTTGGTGCCAGATGGGGTGGTTTGAGTATTTCTGTAACTACTGATCTCTGCTGAACTTATTCCGGTTGGTGCCAAAAACATCCAGTGAGTGGCAGTTTTGTGGATGGAAATGCCTTGTTGATGAGAGAGGTCAACAGAGAATGGCCAGACTCGTTCAAATGGGTAGTCTATGGTAACTCAGATAACCGCTCTGTTAACTCAGACAATGTGCACAAGTGTCAATCCTTGCCGTTCTTCCTCTCCTGGCCTCGCTCTCCACATACGTAGCTTGTTCACACCCACATCACCACATACCCTCAGTCATCTTTGTGCTATTCTGAACAAGATTCCTTTGTTTGGTGACAGTTGCAATGGCCAGATGAAGATCAGCTCAGACTCATTGGTGCCAGTCTGAATTCCTTGCATCTTAATACTTAAGTGGAATTTCCCGGAATTAGAAGCCATCTTGGTGTAATTCTGTCTTAATTCTTCTTAATTTCCTTCTGCCTGGCTGCTCCAATCCTAGACTGCATACAGAGTTTTAAATGGCCTTGACTGTAGGTCAAAGCATTTGGAGTGCAAAGCTGGCTGTTTTTCTATTTACCTCTGCTGACTAAGATGTTTTAGATCTTTGACCTCCCCTTCAGTGATTGTCAGGTATGTGCGCACAGGCATCAAGACAATGCTCCTTTGTCCTAAACCTGAGTTCTACCTGAGCAGCATGTATTTCAGTTTGTTGATGCCAAGTTTGAATGCCTCCTTTTACATGAGATTTGAAAGCCATTGTATACTTCAGTTTGTTCCTTACACAAAGGATTCAGAACACTTGGATTGCAGCCAATGAGTCATTTGGACTACCTTTATGATGCTTTAAATTAAATGATCATGACTGTACATTTACTGTATCTGCCTATTATGTTTTTATACATTTGTTTAGTGGTTTATTTACCTGAGCAGCAATGCATTCCAGTAAACAGATTTTACAAAGATTCTAAGCAGAGCTAAGAACAGACAGTTCTTGAACCCAAAAAATTGTCTGGTGAATTAAAAGCTTGTAAAATGGATAAATAATTTGACTTATTGGAAAATGAATACGACATGCAGTGCAAGAGGGACCAAGTAATGAGTGGGGGAGATGGGTCAGGAAATAAATCACTTTTAAATTACATGTTTTAATATAGAATTCATAGAAAATGTAAAGGGGTATGCAGAACAATGCAGCGAGTTCAGTGAAAGTACCAGAAAAAAAGAAAAGAAAGAAGTGAAAGAAGTGGTGAGAGCAACACAAAACTCTGAGCATTTAGTGAATGGGAGCTCTTAAAGAAGGACTTATTAGTGGAGTAGAGTGGTGGTGGAGTAGTGGGCTAAAGCACTGAACTGGTAAGCAAAGGTTGTAGGTTCGATCCCCACAGCCACCGCTATTGTGTCCTTGAGCAAGGCACTTAACTCCAGGTTGCTCCGGGGTATTGTCCCTGTAATTAGAACACTGCAAGTCACTTTGGATAAAAAGTGTCTGCCAAATGCATAAATGTAATGTAATGCATTATGAGAGATGCATTTCAGGTGGCTATACATGCCTAGTGTCTCAGTGACTGTTGCTCTCATACTCATCAGAACATTATTTAATAGCACCAAATGAAACATTTAAAGTACCACTTAAGAACAAAGTTAGAAATGGTATATCAATCCACCGTGTGGATCAAATCCAAATAAACATCCAACATAGTGGATCTTAGTTACTCTAGTATAGCCCTTGTGACAACTTCCTTGTGTGACAGCTAATCCTAGGGTGCTTATTTCTAAAATTGTGCATCTTTGTTTCCTAACCTTGCTGCCTTTCCTTGCTTCTTAGCTCCACACTCTTAGTAAATGAGGAAAGGATCAAAGGAAAAGAGGATAGAGGAATCAAAGCAAGACAGAGTTGTAAAATGAAATGTCCTGCTCACTCGTGCATCACTTCAGAGCGCATTTTTGTGCAGCTGCAGTTCCTCTGCAAACTTGCCATTATGTTATTGAAACTTTATTTATAAATGTATTTCTAATAAATCCAAATAATACAAGATGCACTGTTGAAGTATGTCAATTATGGATTGTTTAAACTGCAAAGGTGATACATGAATTAAAACTATTGTGTCAGATGTGAAGGGGGTGAAGAATTAATAAGTGTGTCAGGTGCTTTGACCAAAAAGTTTTCCGCATAGGATGTTCCTGTGTTTCCTTGCTCAAGCATCCTCAGGAAGCTTCCTTCGCCCTCTGTCCTTGCCTCCTCGCAGTGCATTTACAGAACTGATACATCCTTCATGATGGCAGACCTTGATCGGTTTCCGGGTCATGGGTTCGAGCATGGAGGACCAAGGAAACGAAGATGCAAAATTTAGGAAATCAGATGCACTCTATTATTTGACCTGCTCTTTTTCTCTCTCTGAGTCTGGGTGTGTCTTGTTTGCACTCCAGGTGCCAGCTATTCATTTTCATATTCAATGGGTTCCAATTTAACAATGGCAATTGGTTGTTCCTGATTGTGCACCTAATAAAATCCTACTGATGCCTTTCAGATATGAGCTGTTGCGACTTTGGGCCTGTAGCATGCTTCACACCAGCCACTAGACCAACACCTAGAGCTAGAAAACTGTGATAGTTCTTTGCATTTGTACTCCTCCTCAAAATAGTTTTTATTCTAAAAACTAAGCAGTTAGGTTCATAGGGGTGACCTGCCCTGGTTATTTAATAGTGTTTGTTTGTTTTTGTCAAGTTAATTTGATTGAAATTCCATTTTCAGATTAGTTATTCTCTTTTTGTTTTTAAGCTTTTTCATTGTTTTGTGCCAGGGTTCACCCTGAAGCCAAATACCTACCTGCTCATTTTTCAATCTTTAAAAATGTTACTTCCAAAAAATAAAATATTGTATCTATGATCTTGTCTTTTTCGGTTTTTGTTCTGATAGTTGTGGGGTGGTGGAGCACATCTCCCTTTTCTTTATTGCGCCTTACCTGTAGGGGATGTAATATTCACTTTGATGGAAAAAACATATTGAGTTTAAATTGAGAATTGTGCTAGAACATTTACAATGTAAATATACATTCACTGAGCACTGTATAAGGAACACCTGTACACCTACTTATTAGAATGGGGGGAATTATCTCAACGATTTTGACTCGGCATGAATGTTGGTGCCAGACAGGCTGGTTTGAGTATTTTTGTATCTACTGATCTCCTGAAAATTTCACACACAACAGTCACTAGAGTTTAATCCGAACCCCCCCCCCCCCCAAAAAAAAAACATCCAGTGAGCAGGAGTTCTGCTGACAGAAACACTTAATTGATTAGAGAGGTCAATGGAGAATTGCCAGACTGGTTCGAGCTGACAGAAATGCTAAGGTGAGCAGAATAGCATCTCAGAATGCACAACACATCGAACATTAAAGGGCATGGGCTACAACAGTAGAAGACCACATCGGGCACCTTATTAGAACTACAGTGTTCCTAATAAAGTGCTCAGTGAGTGTAATTAAACATATTGCGGTTTAACCCACTTCTGTGCTTTGACAGAATCCTCCGAACTGTGGTGAAAATGACAATTTGGTGGTGCAAGATAAAAGATGCTACAGTGAAGTTTCCCTTATGAGACTGCACAGGCACAGTTGTTTGCCCTCTGATTGGTCATCTGTAGGTAAAGCTTTGCCCTTATAAACAAACAAGTCATGTGACACCATTAGGGTGATATACTAAACACCGTCACCAGATGGCCCAGTGATGCGTATAATGGTTTTGTTGGGGTATTTTAATGGGAGCTGGCTGTTCCATGACAGTGGATACCCTCTTTGACTATATATTTTCACCTCTGTCAGAAATCCATTGACATATCCACAGAGCCCATAGCTGCACATTCAGTGAGCACAATTGGGAGGTATAAACTTTTCCTGTCAGTTGCCTCTATTAATCATTTTGAGGACTAAATATTGTCCTCCCAAAGTGCTGTGCACTAATAGTTATGAAAATATGCTCAATATCCATTTATTTGTGTTATTTATGCAAGTATATTAAGGTAAATTTTTCCAAATCCATTATTAAATGTAATACTTTAATTTATGCCACTGTCTATACAATTTTGAATGAGACAATGCATTACAGTTGTTTTTGTTTTGTTTTTCAATTATAGTAAAGCATATTTTCTCAGATTTCTGTAAAATGATGTTAAAATTGATCAGTTAACAACATTATCTTATTAACTTATCAAAGATAAAGTAACAAATCATGGTTTGATGTGATGGGGTTGTACTGCAGGTGTTGCTCTCAAGGCAGTTTCAGCTCTCAGTTTGGTTGCATCTTGACTGAAAGTTTAAATTTTTCTGTTTATATTTTTTGTGTGCCTATTGTGGCTTGCTTTAATGTATATAGTAAGTGTGATGTGTAATTGTATTATTATTATTATTATTATTATAGCTTTAAAAGATTCACACATGCACCTTATGTTTCCTTTTTCCTCTTCCAAATAGGCAATTTACGGGGAGAATGAGCTGGTGCATTCAGTTCAAACATTACCTGACCACACTAGGAACCCCTCTCATTTACATTTAGAGTGAATAGCACTATGCCATAGTGTCTACACTACTAAGACAAAGCTACTGTTTACAGTTGTATTGACAGCAAGCCAAGCAATTTGTGTATTCAGGTTTTTGACATCCTCATATTCTTTAAGGGATTTTTTTTTTTTTTACATTAAATGCAAATACAGAGCACATAACTTTCTGTTAATGGTGTGGAAAAAATTATAATAATGGAATATTCTGAAATGTAAACAACATATATGCATAGAGTTACTGATGAGTTTGAAAACAAAAATCTGATATTAGAATTTTAGATTCTAATTTTAGGAGCTTTCCATATAAACTCATGTCCTATTTGAGTGTCTAAAGACTTTACTCTCTGATCTTTCACAGTTTGTTTCGCCATAACAACTGTACTTGATCTATCAAGTCCCTTTAGAACAAATCCATCCACTATCAGTAGCACAGCATAAATATGTTGCCTGAAATGTTGACAAGTGAGTTTCTTCATGGATAAAAAAACAAACAAACAACAAATATTTTATGTAATATAATATAATATAATATAATATAATATAATAAAATATATGTCCTGAATGGGTGGACCAGTTACTACCAAGAGTCATTAATTTATATTTGGGAATAAGACTATACAGCCCTGAGCAATACATGACAGTAAATTTGTATATTATTACAGTAAGTGATGATGTACTCATTTGTGGTACATTTGAATACAAGTAGATCCAATACACATCGTAATGAGAGAGAAAACATTTGGCTCTTAAGTAGTAAAGAGGAAAGGGATTCAAGCAAGCCTGTCACAACAGAGAAGTGGACTAATTAGCTACTTGTGAGGAGATAACTGTATTCACTGCTGAGAGTCAGAATTTTCCATGGGGTTATTTGTTAAATTGGACACAATCCTGTAAGAACTCAATACAATTGTCACAGATTAATTTGCAACCAGCAAATACATAGTTGCAAGCTTGGGTTAAAAACAACTTATTGGCTCCATGTTTAATAAAATAATTACCTCTTGATTGCTGATGTGTTTTTGTTGATTTGTGAGTACTGATTTGATTAAAGAAGGCCTAGAGGTGAATGCACTACATTCGCATCACTCCCCCCCCAATCCCCCCCCACCCCAACACATCCACCCATCCTTTCTATGTAAATTTGGCTCCTTATAGATTAAACCTTATTCACAAAATCCAGCACTATTTGTGTTTTGCAGTTAGTTACGATATTTCGTATTAGTAAATTAAATGTCATTAAAAAAACAATGTAAAAAAAATTGTGTACACTTTCAACAGTTATTCATCAAATGTTGGAGAAGTGTGTATATATGGGCATATATCTAGACATGTGGTATAGACGAGAACACTTTAAGCATTTTAAAGAGCCGATTCAGCCAGGGCCGTATCTGCAACATACATTGAGCTGGACAAGACTCCTGCCCCCCAAACACACACACACACACACACACACACACACACGTGCTGCTGTATAAGTGACATTTAGTTGTGACATGAATAACATCAAGGTTTAAAAAAAAGTAAATTTTTTAGTGTGCACAGTAGTCTAACACAACTTGTCAATGTAATTTGAGATTGCCAATCAAATCGATGAAGGCGGGACTCAAGTTTAAAAAGGTAAGTGGGAAGCTCATGGATCATTCCAGCGCCACATATCAGCAAGCAGTTCAGGTTAAGGGTGTTTGTGTCATGCAATTATTTAACTAAATAGGCTAAATTTGACCACTGTTTTATGATTAAAATGTTGTAACAACCGTAAGTAATTTCCAAGGGTGCAAGGGAAATTTGCTGTTTTGAATTGAAAATATTTAATGTACAGTATTTGATTTGAATGTCATAAATCATTGTGAATGAAAACATTAATGGAGCCATTTTCAGCAAATCAGAATGAAGATAAAGTGCAAATGTATGTATATTGTAAAGGAATTGCATTAATGTGGTTATCTGGCAAGCTTTTGAAGGAACTTGTTTGGAAATTCACATTGTCTAGAAAATTGAAATTGCTCTGAAAGAAAATTGAAGGTTCTCTGAAAATGGTACCAATTTTGATACTTCCCGTTGAAGGGATGTCGGATGTTCTGTGTCCTGGGCGACAACACGAAGTAACAGAACACCCAGCATTTCGCTGGAAACCGCTGTCCCCCGAAACACCAGAGGCGGTGGGGATGGAGTGGTTTCGTGGGGGTCTCGGGAAGGAGCAGGTAGATATTTTGCACACCCCATCCCAAGGTGGGCTACACCCGCAAGGCTGGGCCCAAGACCGCCAGGACTTCTTTTTGGAAATAATGGTCCTGTGGTCTTGCTTTGGGAGGCTGCTGAGGGTGATGAAGTGGTCCCCAATCTTTACGAGGGGGAGCGTGACACACCACACTTTGTTTTTTAAGCCTCCCTTCTAGAAGGACCAGGGCGAGACTGGGTGGCTGTCAGCCCCTCCCCCTGAGTGTGCCAAGAAATGAATTATACAAAGGCTTCCTTGTGTTTTTTCACCTCCCGAAACCTGGTGACAACTGTATTCACCGAATCGCAAAATAGGCCGGAAGGTGAGACTGGGGCATCAATAGGAATACTCTGTCCTTGTCCTTGATGCCCGTGAGGTTTAGCCACAGATGCCTCTCTGTGCTGCCCAAAGCAGCCATTGAACGGCTGATAGCGCGAGCCATCTGCTTGGTTGCACAGAGATAAATCTAAGGCTCGACGAAGCTCTGAGAATGCTTCCTCGTCAGTTGTTCTACCTGCACTCAGGTCCTTCAGCAGATTAGGCTGGTATGCCTGTAACACCGCCATGGTTTGTAGTGCGGCACCAGCCTGACCTGCTGCTTGATACGTTTTCCGCACAAGCATTGAGGTGGTTCTACACAGCTTCGTGGGGAGAGTTGGTCTTTTCAATGATGATGTAGGACCAGGCAAGAGATAGCCCACGAGCATCTCTTCTACCTGTGGCATCATTGTATACCCCCTGTGCCTAATATAAGTCAAATATGTCGATGTCGAAGGCACAAAGATACAGGTAGTATAAGGTTTCCCGCATGAATGAGTTAACTCAACATGGATTTCTTAAAAGAAGCGGAGAGACTGATTTTGTGTTCCCTTCCCCTGGCCACCAGACAGAAATCTGTCTTCTAGTTTCGATCGTTTGGGGGTCTCTTGTTCGTGTGGCCAGTATAGCTGTAATCTGGTCAACCGCTTTGGCTTAACGTGAGGAACGCTTAGAGGTAGGCAACTTAAAGTCTGCAGACCCAAGAGATTCATCGTCCCCTTCATGAACCGAAGAGGTGCCGGGGCATGCTGGAGAGAGAGCGAGTGACGGACCCGTCTCTCGCTCCTCAGCCAGATCCATATGCGAGCCACATGATGGAATGGTGGGTGTTGGCTCTTGGAAGTAAGTGAGACGAGTGTGCAACGTTTTTACTTTGAACAGCTCGCAATGCTCACACTCGCCTCACTCCAACTCAAGAGCAGTGTGCTCTACCCCCAAACAAACTGGTGTGAGTCCGATTCAGCTATATAACATAAGCATGGAAACACACACTGTTTGCTTTGTTGATCGCTCATTAATTTTTTTTTATTGTTTTTTTTTTTGTCTTTCCCACACTTGAAATTGAGAAGATTTCTGCACACTGCCTGACAAATCTAACTCATATCAGAAGAAAAATAGAGAGCTTGAGAAGCACAAACACATCACAGAGTGGTCTGAAGACAAATGACCTGATGATGCACCTGTGGCACATCTATTTATAGCCCCTTGTACTGGCACATTCTGATGATGTCACCAAATATAAAGGTTATTGTCTATTTCACTGACGTGTTGCACACATTCACAGCTTGTTACTCCTAATGACGTTCCCCAAGCACTGAATCAAGCGCAGCATTAAGTGTAGCTTTTGACAGGGAACATTTTACCTGTGATTTGAGGTTTCCATTGAGTTTTTAGGTTGTGACAAGGACAGTGTCATATATTTTTAGTGCAAATAGAATTAGGTACTAAATAATCAATTTAAGATTTTTTTTTAAATGGAATGAGTAATTTATTGTGTGATAATGTCTATGCAGCTGATTGGACCTGACTCACTGAACATTCACTTGACTGTCCGAGGAAACTGTGCCTTTTTTGTTTCTTTTTGTGCTGGTTCCACCTAGAGGCTGGAGTTTGTTTTGTGAAGGAACACACCTTTGAAACAGTTATGTGGATGAATCTACATATCTTTGTGTTTATCCCACCTATTGGCTGGAGTTTGTTTTATAGATTATTTTCTGTTGTGTAGTTCTGTCTTACAAAATTTGTATAGAAGCAATCTGACTGCAAAGTTGTCATGGGGACTCTCGTAGGTGTACATGGACTGTTTGAGTTTTTTTCTGGGGAAGTTCAGGGTTTGTTTGTTGCTCTAATGTTGGAATGTGGTCTTTTATAATTTAGTTTTTGCCACACAATCTATTTTTTCTAAAATGTTAATATGAGTGGATTATCTCTCTCCACAGGGAATGTGAAGGGGTTGCGGCACTCCATACAAAGAAGGAAGGTTATTTATTTTTCTTAAACATAAGAAATATGATATTGTGTTTCTTCAAGAAATGCACCTTTCCCCACAGGAAGCTGAAAAATTTGGGAAGATATAGGGTGGACATGTTTTCTTTAGTGCTGGCTCAAGTAAGAGCAGGGGGGGTCATTATATTGATAAGTAAACATCTACAATTCAAATGTCAAACAGATTAATGATAAATTAGGAATAGTCATTATTATTTTATCAGAGATTCAGGGGCAAAGGTTGATTTTGGCTAATACTTATGCACCTAATGTTAATAATCAGGGCTTTTATAGATCTTGAAGGTATTTTACAAGCCGCTGGCACCACTCATGAAATAATATTTGGAGGAGACTTTAATCTTTTGATGGACTCAGTCCTAGATCATAGTGAAAAAAGTGTGTAAGCCCCCTAGAGCAACACTGATGTTTCACAGGATGTGTAAAATTCTTTGTTTACAGGTATTTGGAGACTTTTGAACCCATCTGGTAGGGACTATAATTTTTTTTCATTAGTCCATAATATTTATTCTAGAATAGATTTTTTTTTTTTTTGTATCCAAGTCCTTCATTTTATTTGTTGTGGATTGCTCAATTGGAAACATATTAGTCTCAGATCATGCCCTGGTGTGTATAGAGGTGTTGAAAAAGAAATCATATAGTTGGCATAAAGGCTGAAATCAATGTTTATATGGAGATCAATTGTTCCTCAGTATCATCTGTGGCATGGGTTGTGAGGCACTTAAAGTGGTTTTTAGGGGTCCGATCATACAGTATGCCTCATTCATCAAAAAATCCAAAGCATGAGAACTCGTGGAGTTGGAAGGGAATATTAAAAGTGCAGAGACAGCGCTAAGGTGACGAAAGTCATCTGATGGCCTCAGAGAATTGACCCAGTTGAAAAACAGATATAATACTATTTTGTTAAGGAAGGTGGAGTTTTGACTATTCGGGGTATACTTGTCGGGGGACAAAGCATGGAAGCTTTTGGCAAGATACATAAAGCAGAGAGAGTATTTTACTACATTCCCTCTGTGAAATCTGCTGGTGGTGAAATATCTAACTCAGCCATTGATATTAATAATGCTTTTAAAGAATTCTATCATGATTTTTATAGTTCCACATCTTCGTGTATTGATGAAGATTTTATAAACTTTGTGGAACCATTAGAACTTCGTAAACTGATGACTGAGCAAAAAAAATTATCTTGATTCTGGAGTTAATCTGGTTAAGGTGGTGGCGTAGTGGGCTAAAGCACATAACTGTCAATCAGAAGGTCACTGGTTCGATCCCCACAGCCACCACCATTGTGTCCTTGAACAAGGCATTTAACTTCAGGTTGCTCCGGGGGGATTATACCTGTAATAAATGCACTGTAAGTCGCTTTGGATAAAAGCATCTGCCAAATGCATAAATGTAAATTTAAACCTTAGAGGAGATTGGCAAGGTAAATAAGACCTTGCCTACAGGGCAAGATGGTTTTGCCTCTGAATTTTTTAGATCTTATGCTACAGAACTGGATCTGACAGCATACTGCGCAAAAACAGCTTTTCAGTCAGGTGCCTTTTAGTGGCCCAAACAGGGCATTAAGTATTTGGGAGTTTTATTCCCAGGAAATTTATGTGATTTAGTTAGTTCATTTTGACCCTTTAATAAAAAGGTTTTCGAGCGATTTGGGCAAGTAGCTTCATTACATTTATCGATGATGGGGAAGGTTAATGATATTAAAATTAATTGTATTCCAAAATTAAACTACCTGCTACAATCACTCCCTATAGATGTCCCACTATCTTATTTCAAGCAATTTGAATGGAAAACGTCCCAGATAAGATAATTTCAATAAGATGCATAGGCCTGCCCAAGAATTTGTTTTCTTATTATGCGTTCGATCTCAGACATTTGGCTCATTGGTCGCTTCTATTTGAGAGAGCCCCTCCCAGGTTTTGTATTGAACAAGAAGTTCTTGCCCCTATTTCACCATTGCAAAACCTTTTTATTAAACTAACCAGAGAAGTTAAATTACTCCCTGTTATCTCGCATTCACACTCGATATGGACAAGTGATATGGAAGTGTCCAGAGACATTCATTTAAATGTTGCCTCGAACTTATGGCTGAACCCCTAATTATTTATTTATAAGTCCCCTGACTGGTGGTCAGAGTGAATTGTGAGGGAGGTTAATACACATGGTGACCTATATGAGAGCGTTGAGTGTTGAGATCCTTTGCAAATCTGGTTCAACATATTGGGATCCCCAGATCTCAGTTATATAGTTATTTACAGCTGTGCCACCTGCTCTGTACTATTTTTGCTAAAGCAGCAGATAGTCTGGGAGTGGTGATTACTGCTTCTGGAAAAGGTCATGAGGCATCAGTGTATTACTCCCTGCTAATTCAGAGTCTGGGGGACGGAGCTTCAACTTTTCGCGAGAGATTATGGGAGAACATTTTATACTTGGTATTGGAGGAGAGAGAGTGGGCTAGGATTCTAAAAAACGTCTAGGTTACTGTTGTAACCTCTGTTCCCTGATGGAGGGAATGAGACGTTGTATCGAAGAAGCGACACTAGGTGTCTCTCGAGATCCTTATGCATCTCTGAACTTTGAGAAAAGGCCAATGAGAAATTGGCAGACAGAATTTGCATGTCCCGCCCCCGGACATACAGGTAAAAGGGAAGGAAATGCGTCTGTTCATTCATGATTTGTCTGAGGAGCCGATAATGAGGTTCAGCCGCAACAGTGGCTTGGTTCAGCGATGTGGTCAGGAGGACACAACGTCTCGTTCCCTCCATCAGGGAACGGAGGTTACAACAGTAACCTAGACGTTCCATCAGTAACCTAGACGTTCCCCGTCTGTCGCTCACTTCAACGTTGTGTCGAAGAAGTGACACTAGGGGTCCAATTTTAATCACGCCATGCTCTGAATTGTGTACATGCGCTGCTGACACAGGTGCGGGCAGGTAGTTTGCGTGCCAAAATGACAGGCTGTGCCAGATTGCACGTACTCTTCCCCAATGCCTCAAAAAATCATCAAAACCTTCCTTACACCCCGATATGGGGGGAACAAGGCAATGTGCCAAGCATGGGAGCAAGCCACGCCATTCGCGCCTTTTCTCTCTCTATGTTTATCGCATAGACTTAAAGTGGCTGGTGGGGCCATCTTAACGCTATCACATGCATCTTGGAAGGCGATCTTTCCCAGTTCCTATTCTTTCAGGGCTAGGGATGAGTCATCCAAGGTGCCGGGTTAGTGAGATCTCCTGAGATAAGAGTGCACAGTATTACCCCAGTGGAGAGAAAGGGCGCTTGGTGCAAGTGGTACACCAGGTCAGTTGTTACCGCGTTACCGAGTTCTACCAGCTCGGACCTGAGAAAACACGGGATGAAACAGACTCAACCCTGAGATTGTAATATCTCGAAAAGGTATTGGGTGTTTCCCAAACCCCTGCTCTGCATATGTCTTTATAAAGGGTTAACGTGTTAGGGAGGACATGAAGACGAGTTGCTCTTCTCAGGTAGGGACTTTAATGGCCACACAGCAGTGCTCACAGCTTTACAGTTAACAGAGAGTTCTTCATCAAACACAAAACTTCTCAATGTCATATAGTTCTTTCGTTACACACAACACGCCAACACTGGACTGACGTGTGCCTTTCTCCCTCTCACTGCTGGTGGCGTGGGTCTTTTATCCGCTCTCCCCGTGCTCACTGAAATCATTTACATTTACATTTACATTTATTCATTTGGCAGACGCTTTTATCCAAAGCGACTTACAAAAGAGGAGAAACATAAGCGAATCATCTTAAGGAGACAGTGGTACGAAAAGTGCCATACTACAAAGTTTCACTATCATCACAATAGTATACAAAACCGATTTAAGTGCAACAAGAATTGTTAATACGTTTAGAAAGATTTTTATTTTATTTTTTTTAGCGACTGGTTAAATACTCTTGGAAAAGATGTGTTTTCAGCCGTTTTTTGAAGATAGAGAGTGAGTCAGCTTCACGGATTGAGTTGGGGAGGTCATTCCACCAACGTGGTATGATAAAACTGAAAGTCCGGAAAAGTAATTTGGTGCCTCTTTTTTTTTGGTACAACAAGGCGCCGCTCATTTGCCGACCGCAGGCTTCTGGTGGGATTGTAGCTCTGCATACATGTTTTTAGGTATGCTGGAGCAGACCCAGTGATTGTTCTGTTTGCCAGCATCAGGGCCTTGAATTTAATACGTGCATGAACCGGCAGCCAGTGGAGAGAGACAAAGAGGGGTGTAACATGTGCTCTCTTTGGTTCATTAAAGACCAGACGTGCTGCTGCATTCTGGATCATTTGCAGAGGTCTAATAGCACATGCAGGAAGGCCTGCAAAGAGAGCATTACTAGTCCAGTCTAGTTATGACAAGTGACTGAACAAGCAGTTGTGTGGCATGTTCAGAGAGGAAAGGTCTTATCTTCCTGATATTGTAGAGTGTAAATCTACATGATCTTGCGATCTTTGAGATGTGGTCTGTGAAATTTAGCTTGTCGTCAATGGTTACCCCTAGATTTCTGACTGTTTTGGAAGGCGACACTGTAGTTGGACCCAGCTGCACAGTGATGTTGTGTTCAACATCAGGGTTGGCTGGAAAGACAAGGAGTTCAGTCTTGGCTGGGTTGAGTTGCAGGTGGTGTTCCTTCATCCAGGCTGAGATGTCAGCCAGACAGGCAGCGATTCGAGCGGTCACTGTGGTGTCGTTAGGCTGGAAAGACAAGTAAAGCTGCGTGTCATCAGCGTAGCAGTGGTAAGAGAAACAGTGGTAAGAGAAATCAGAGACAGGTGTTAGACATAATTTAGCTCAGGTGTAAGTGCCCTTACCGCTTCCCTCTCTCTGGACAGGCACTTGACCACACCCTCGTTGCCACAGTCTGCTAGGGAGGTGCCTATGCCACACTTCTCGTCGAGTGTGCTCGAACCCGCAAGGGGGCGGGCACGGCCTGGGTGTGATAGGCCAATGCTATTGCGTAAACCACCCTGTGGGAAAGCCTCTGGTTGGAGACCGTGTTCCCTTTATGCTGTCCACCAAAGCAGACAAAGAGCTGCTCAGAATGTCTAAATCTCTGTGTGCGGTCCAAATAGATATGCAAAGCACATACCAGACACAGTAACGAAGGGGCTGGGTCAGCCTCCTTCCAAGGTAGTGCTTGTAGGTTCACAACCTGGTCCCTGAAGGGAGTCGTAGGAACCTTGGGCACATAGCTTGGTCGTGGTCTTAGGATCACATGAGTGTCTGCCAGACCGAACTCCAGGCAGGTGTCGCTGACAGAGAACGCTTGCAGGTACCCGACCCTCTTGATGGAGGCGAGCGCGATCAGGAGGACCATCTTCAGGGAGAGGGCCTTGAGTTCGACTGATTCTAATGGCTCGAAGGGGGGTCTCTGAAGGCCCGAGAGGACCACTGAGAGATCCCAGGAGGGGAACAGGCTTGGCCGGGAGGGATTCAACCTCCAGGCGCCTCTTAGGAACCTGATAACTAAGTCATGCTTACCCAAAGACTTGCCGTCTACTGCATCGTGGTGGGCCGCGATAGCAGCTACATACACCTTCAAGGTGGAGGGGGACAGCCTCCCCTCCAACCTCTCCTGCAGGAATTAGAGCACTGACCGACTACTTACCTCTGTGGGTCTTCAGCCTGGGAAGAACACCAATTCGCGAACAAGCGCTACTTCAGGGCGTAAAGTTGCCTGGTAGAGGGAGCTCTGGCTTGGTTGATCGTGTCTGTGACAGTAGGTGTTAGGCCAGCTAGATCTTCCACATCCCGTCCAGGGGCCAGACATGGAGGTTCCAGATGTCTGGGCACAGATGCCAGAGAGTGCCCCGTCCCTGAGAAAGAAGGTCCTTCCTCAGGGGAATTCACCAGGGAGGGGCTGTCGTGAGGAGCACGAGATCCGAGGACCGATAAGGGCCACCAGAGTGACTTATTCCTCGTCCTCCCTGACCTTGCATAGCACCTGAGCAAGAAGGCTCACTGGGGGAAATGCATACTTACGCAGCCCCATGGGCCAGCTGTGTGCTAGGGCATCTGTCCCGAGGGGAGACTCCGTTTGGGCATACCAGAACGGGCAGTGGGAGGTCTCTCGGGAGGCAAATAGGTCTACCTGTGCCTTGCCAAACCGTTCCCAAATCAGCTGGACCGACTGGGGTTGAAGCCTCCACTCTCCGCTGGGCCAACGCTGTCATGTTAGTGCGTCCGTGTGTGTCTATGATCATACTACTACTTTTATGGTATTTTAATGATGATTTTTTCCCCCTTCTTTGGACCTTGACAGCAGTGGTCAATATGAAGTGATTTTGTATGTAAGAGAGCATCATTAGGATTATTGAAGAATATATTTTTTAAAGAATCTACTGGGGGAAAAAAACAATGAGGGACAACTTGAGGACAGTAAATTATTTTGTGTATTTTCTTTATGCAATTCAGCTGATGTCATGTAATTTTACAGATACAACAGTGATTAAAAGAAATTCAAATTATATTAGTCTTTTCTTTGACAGCACAATAAAGAAAGAAAATATGACCGAAATAGCAAACTGCTACCAATGCAGACACAGTGTTTGTCTTTTACTGTGTGAACTTGGAAAAAAAAAAAACATAATTTAAAACCAAAAATGTAAAAAATTTGGTTATATTTGAAGCCTTTATTCAAAAATGTATTGCATTTACTGCATATTTTAAAGGACAGAGGACACCAGTGAACCCCACCCTCAAAAAGGTTTGGTTGACCCAGTGTTCAAGACGTGGTTACGGGGGGCCTGGGTAGCTCATCGAGCAAAGATGCTGACTACCACCTATGGATTTGCGAGTTTGAATCCAGGGTGTACTGAGTTACTCCAACCAGGTCTCCTAAGCAACCAAATAGGCCCGGTTGCTAGGGAGGGCAGAGTCACATGGGGTAACCTCCACGTTAATGTGTTTCTCGCTCTCGGTGGGGCGTGTGGTGAGTTGGATGCTGTGGAGAATAGCGTGAAGCCTCCACACGCACTATGTAACACGCTCAAAAAGCCATGAAATAAGATGCATGGAATGATTGGTCTCAGGAGGCAACTGAGATTTGTCCTCCGCCACCCGGATTGAGACAAAATTGGGAAGAAAAAAATTAAAATTAAATAAAAAAGACATTGTTACTGCCTTGGATTCAGCTATATCTGGACCACAGCGGTGGAGTGATGCTGTACAAAGTGAAGTATGCTAGATCAACATGATCAAGTTTCTGTACCCTATTTAGCCAAATTACTGAAAAAGTCCGTCTGGGACTTTTGAAAAAGCAAAAGTCCCAGACAGACATTTTTGCATCTAATCAAAGCTTAAATAGTTTCCTTAGAACACTACTGACAGTGTGTTACACAAGCAACCTGTGAGACATACTCATTGTGTTGCATTTTCGCTCTATAATTAAATGTTTTCACCATTGATGGTTAGATTATGGTTTGGTGTTTTGTGTTTAATAAGTGAATTAATTATGCATTTCTCTTCACTGCATTATGTCATTTACAGTTAAAAACAACTCACTTTAAATCTTACTTTGGGTGCCCCTATGTGGACATTTCACCCGGGTGCCCCATTAATGCATATAAACAATGGTTGCAATAAATTCTTAGTGACTTTCCAATGGATGTACAGCCATTGGCAAGCTATTGTACCATTCACATATTCAGTCATCAATAAATTAAGTTCAGTGTTTAAAGTAGTTTGTAAAGGCATGGTAATAAAATATTACCATGAAATCATAATATTAGCATGAACATCCATGTTTCCATATCAATTTGTGGAATCCTACAGCAAAGAGGCATTTAAGACAGCTACAGGCAGCTCCGATAGACTTCTATGCTTGTGTGTAGAGGCAATGTGGCTATTTTCTGGACTACAGCATGAGTTCAAGAAGCAGAATAGAAAATGCCCTGAATCTGAAACATGACAGGACAAAGGAAAGGAAAAGTAAGAACCTGAATTGAAACAGTAGGCTAGATACGAGTGGCTGCCTCATGTCTGAAGCTTGCTGCTTGCTCTTGTCATTGTGTGGTGTACATTCTCCCTTTTCATGTATGTGTCTACAGAAGAGATGTACTGCTTTCATACCTCAGCATGGAGGCATTTGATATTCATGGAGAAGGAAAAAGAGGGAAGGGAGAGACACATCAGCAGGGATGCTGCTCAGTGCATAAGATTACTCAGTAATTATCAGGAAGACTGAATCACAGAACTGGCAAATACACACTCGGAGCAGGCAATAATCGCAAAGATTATTTTGAAGGGGGAACCACGGAGCACATAGATTTCTTTACACTCATCATTTGAAATCATATGAGCCTGGTGAAGCACATTACTTTGTGTTCCGGTTCATCTAAGAGTATGACGAAAAATAAACAACACATGAATTATAAGTAGTCTCACACTGACAGAGTCCAAATTCTTACTGCTCAGAGTTTATCTAAAAGTTTAATAAACCATAAACTGATGTCTAACTTATGTATCCTTATATGGAGTATCTGGACAAACTGACAGCTAGAATGCCAAGGATCTGCAAAGCTGTCATTGCTGCACATGGAGGATTTGATGAGAACTCTGAAGTAGTTTAAGTTCTGATTTTTTTTTTTTTTTTTTTCAAATTATAATATCAATATCTCACATTATTAATGTCCTGACTATACTTTGTGATCAGTTGAATGCCACTTTGGTGAATAAAACCTTTCCATAAGAGCAAAATCTGTACATAATTCCAGACATTTGGCTGCCAGTGTGTGTGTGTGTGTGTGTGTGTGTGTGTGTGTGTCTGTGTATATATATAGTGAGAGAGAGAGAGAGAGAGAGAGAGAGAGAGAGAGAGAGAGAGATTGCTCTATTACAGGGAGATCTACCGTGCCTCAATGGCCTATTTTATCAAAGTAGTATTGATTTCCTTCAAGGCAGAGAAAAGTATTGGATTTAAGGTCTGACATTTAATAATCTCTACCTAATCCATGATGTGCGTGGACCTACTTGAGATCTTGCTGAAAAGACAGCATTGTTTATTATTTAATTATATAATTTACACTGCAACATATACAATAAATTAAATTGCCTGTTCTGAAAGATAGTTTTACCCATTTTGAAGTAACAATATGAATTGTGATCGCTGATCCTATTTATATGAGAAATGAGAAAAAGGAGTTTAGAAGCTTTGTAAACAAGATCAACCTTTGCCACACAGTGGATTTCAGCAGATATTTAGCCAAGCACCTTGCACCAAATGATGTGACCTGCACATTGATGGCCAATCTATTTATACATAATGACACTGAGAGAAACGCAAATGTGTTCTCCTCTTGCTTGATTAGCTTTTGAGAGGCATGCAATTTTCACCCTCCAGCTCAAGGGTAGGAGGAACACCTACCCCTCCATTTACAATTGGTTGGAAAACTGTTGATTATTACGCAGTGTGAAAAATACTGATAATGGATAACGAGGGGCTTGCTGGTGGGTGTTGTTAGTTTGGTTGGAAATGTCAGTGCAGAGACTTTACCAGGTAGGTATCTCTCTGTTACTCTGTTTGGGCTCTGGGGGAGACGAGGGTCTTTCCCTGTCCTACAGGTGGGCTTTAGCTCAGATATAATCACAGACCTCAATTGACAAGCCAGGTCATTCATTCCCTAACCGATGTTTATGCCATGTTTTTTCTTGTCAACCCCCTCCCCACACCCTAAATCAATGCTAGCAAGAGGTAATGTGTTAAAGGTGAGAAAGAAAACCCCTGTTTTTCAACTGTGCTACTGGTGCAGGATTAATGATCAGAGCCACAAAACTCGGCTATTGCTTGCATCAGCCAATCAATGGTGTTGAGCAAAGCAGATATGAGGAGAGCGAGAGGGTTGGCGGCAGACATGCAAAGCATGAGTGGCCCTCTAAAATGGCTCCATTTCTCACCAAGATGGAGTGCCCATCCTCACTGAACAGACAAGGTGAGGCACAGCTGAGACCCAGGTTAAATGCAGCAGGATTTCGAGAATGGAATGATTATGTCAATTTGTGGAATTGAATGCTTGCCTTACCATTTACATCACAAAGTGTCATCTGCAGTGAGTATGTATTTGTACTGCAGTAACAGTTTCACTGATTTTGATGGTACAAACAAACCACAGTACAACTGTGAGAACAAGATTGATTTAATCTGACATAATATAGCAGGCAGGGATATACAGTAATGTAGGTTTTATGATCTACGTTAGAATATTTATAAGGTATTAAGTAACAAAGTATATTTAGAAAGGCTATGATAAGAGCATGAATAACATTGTAAAAAAGTATATACACTCACCTAAAGGATTATTAGGAACACCATACTAATACTGTGTTTGACCCCCTTTCGCCTTCAGAACTGCCTTAATTCTACGTGGCAACAAGGTGCTGAAAGCATTCTTTAGAAATGTTGGCCCTTATTGATAGGATAGCATCTTGCAGTTGATGGAGATTTGTGGGATGCACATCCAGGGCACGAAGCTCCCGTTCCACCACACCCCAAAGATGCTCTATTGGGTTGAGATCTGGTGACTGTGGGGGCCATTTTAGTACAGTGAACTCATTGTCATGTTCAAGAAACCAATTTGAAATGATTCGAGCTTTGTGACATGGTGCATTATCCTGCTGGAAGTAGCCATCAGAGGATGGGTACATGGTGGCCATAAAGGGATGGACATGGTCAGAAACAATGCTCAGGTAGGCCGTGGCATTTAAACGATGCCCAATTGGCACTAAGGGGCCTAAAGTGTGCCAAGAAAACATCCCCCACACCATTACACCACCACCACCAGCCTGCACAGTGGTAACAAGGCATGATGGATCCATGTTCTCATTCTGTTTACACCAAATTCTGACTCTACCATCTGAATGTCTCAACAGAAGTCGAGACTCATCAGACCAGGCAACATTTTTCCAGTCTTCAACTGTCCAATTTTGGTAAGCTCTTGCAAATTTTAGCCTCTTTTTCCTATTTGTAGTGGAGATAAGTGGTACCCGGTGGGGTCTTCTGCTGTTGTAGCCCATCCGCCTCAAGGTTGTGCGTATTGTGGCTTCACAAATGCTTTGCTGCATACCTCGGTTGTAACGAGTGGTTATTTCAGTCAAAGTGGCTCTTCTATCAGCTTGAATCAGTCGGCCCATTCTCCTCTGACCTCTAGCATCAACAAGGCATTTTCGCCCACAGGACTGCCGCATACTGGATGTTTTTCCCTTTTCACACCATTCTTTGTAAACCCTAGAAATGGTTGTGCGTGAAAATCCCAGTAACTGAGCAGATTGTGAAATACTCAGACCGGCCCGTCTGGCACCAACAACCATGCCACGCTCAAAATTGCTTAAATCACCTTTCTTTCCCATTCTGACATTCAGTTTGGAGTTCAGGAGATTGTCTTGACCAGGACCACACCCCTAAATGCATTGAAGCAACTGCCATGTGATTGGTTGATTAGATAATTGC
This sequence comes from Moxostoma hubbsi, assembly GCA_032164185.1. NCBI lineage: Eukaryota > Metazoa > Chordata > Actinopteri > Cypriniformes > Catostomidae > Moxostoma > Moxostoma hubbsi. Next base: position 22,202,034 of record JAVLUX010000003.1, read on the forward strand.
ATTAATGAGAAATTGAACAGGTGTTCCTAATAATCCTTTAGGTGAGTGTATATATATAAATATATATATATATATTTTTTTTTAAAGTGAAAAGTGAAAAAATGTAGTATACTATGGGCAGAAGAACGATCAACTGCTATGCAAAATGACTTGAATCCAGGATCAAAACTGGAAATTCCTCAACATCATAAATTAAAGACTCTGCTCTGCTGATGCCAAACAAACGGGCCAGAGGCCTTAAAATAGTCCATTAAATAAAGCTGCTCTATTGAGTGTCAACCGTCTCGAGAACAAAGAGAGTTCTGTGGATGCAGTAAGACCTCTCCTCGTACATGTGGTAAATCAGAAATACCCCCACACTTAATGTCATCACATGACTTAAACACAACTCTTCTGAAGAAACCCCCATGCCATAAATTCAAAAGAAGCTCCTTTGTTTCATTCATTCAGTAACACATGAACACTAAAAATTATATAACGAATGACCACCATGAGACATTTTCTGTGTCACATGCTACAATTTGGTACAAGACAAGAGAGAGAGCTTAATTCTTAATTTATCTGACAATTACCCCTTTGTATGTCCAATGATAAATGATTGCCTGTTTATGTAGAGAATGTTGATGTTAACAGATGCCATGACTTTTGCGCTGATTTCATTATGTAAAATGTATTTTTAAAACGTACTTTTTCGAGCAGGAATTTTAAGCAGCCTTCTGATTGGATCAAGACACCTTTGGGGTCCGGCCAAACTCAATGAAACAAAACCTCCCCACCAAGGATGAACTAATCCTCTCTTCATAGTCTTGCCCTCTTCCTCTGGGCTCTTAGCCCTTCTTCGGCTGGCTTTTCTCCAGCGCCCATCTGCCCAGGATCTGCGCAATGTAGAGTCCAGGAAAGTTCAGAACATAAAGTTCAGAAGAAGCTTTTCTCTTTATGCTACGACTCACACACATCTCGGGGAGTCGCGAGTCTCCCTTGAGGGAGGCATCACTTCAAAGCCCTGCATCATCATTCCAATCCACAATCTTTACAGAGATCCAAGACATTGACGGAATAACCAGAACTTTCTACAACGAGCCAATTCTAAATGAAGTATTGCTGGTTCTCAAGGCATTGTCTATAGAATCCATAAATTTCATTCCCCGTCTGTCGCTCACTTCTACGTTGTGTCGAAGAAGCGACACTAGAGGTCTCTCTTGAACACCGAATATGCCTCTGATGCATGAAAAAGGCCAATGAGAAGTTGGCAGACAGTATTTGCATACCCCGCCCCCAGACATACAGGTATAAAGGCGAGGAAATACTATGAGTTCATTCCGAAATTTTCTTCGGAGCCTTGGTCGTGTCAGCAGTCAGCTGCGAGTTACACACCTGTTCCTGTTCCTCTGACGCTTTGCTTGCTGTTGGATCTAGGGCGCACATCAGCAGCTTTTCTCCTTTCTACACGGCTGTGCAGTTTGCCCTTGGGCGCTTTGACAGCGCAAAACTAAAAGAGTTTTAATTCTTAAAAGAGTCATTTTCTCTGTAAAAAATATTTACCTCTAAAAGAGCAATACACAGTGGCATTGAACGTCCTTTTCAGGACGCGTCTTTATAAAGATGCCATTCCGCCCCTGTGTTGTCTCGTGTGTCTGGGTTGCGATCACACCGAGGCAGCGCTTGTGGATGGTTCATGCTCTCACTGCGAGAGCATGACCATGGCAACGTTGCGGTCGCGGCTCGCTTTCAACAGAAAGCACGCCACTCCAGCCGCCCCCTGCATCGCTCCTTCTTCCCACAGGATTGAGGACGATGCCGCTGGCGCTGATATGGGGACAGCAGCGCGTGCAGCTCTGCCGGGTACGCCCCCTAAGACCACCCGCCCCCCTTGTTGACTTCCGTCCGTGCTCGAGGCAACAGCGGCTCGCCTCACGGCCAGCCTGCCTATCCTCTAGAGCTAGAAGTGGATGAGCTTGCCACTGCATCAGAGAGCGCGGCGTCTGACGCAGACGACTACCCTGTGCTGCCGCGTTCGGGCCAGCACGCCCAGGCTGAGGCAGACGCGCAGCTGTCCGATATGCTTGCTCGGGCCGCCGCTAGCGTGGGGCTGGATTGGTACCCACCGTCCTCCCCACAGCCACACACACCCCCGGTCCCATTTTTCCCGGAAGTGCATGATGAGCTGACATCAACGTGGAGGGCGCTGCTCTCCACTCGTCATGCCACCCACTCATCCGCTCTCGCTACCCTCGATGGCGGACCGGCCCATGGGTACACGGCGATTCCCCAGGTGGATAGGGCTGTTGCGCTCCACCTGTGCCCCGGAAACCCAACCACCTGGCGGGGTCACCCTGTGCTCCCCTCCAAGGCATGTAGGACGACGTCTACACTGACTGCTAAAGCCTACAGCGCCGTCGGACACGCCGCTTCCGCCCTGCACGCCATGGCCCTCCTGCAAGTCCACCACGCCAAGGCGCTTAAAGATCTGCACGTGGGTATCCCTGATCCTGAAGTGCTGCAGGAACTGCGCTCAGCGACTGGCCTCACCCTCAGTGCCACAAAGGTCACAGCGCAGACACTCGGACAGGCGATGGCCACGCTCATGGTCCAGGAATGTCATCAATGGCTGAAATTGGTTGAGATGCGTGAAACCAACAAGACTTGCTTTCTCAACGCCCCTGTCTCCCAGTTTGGCCTTTCGGCGACACCATCGAGGACTTTAACCAGCAGTTCTTCGTGGTGAAGAAACAGACTGAGGCGATCTCTCACATCGGCCACAAGCCTGCCGCGATGGGCCATGCCCCGTCTGCTCACAGAGGGCGTCCCCCTGCAAAGAAACACCAGGCTGCTCTTCCTCAACCTGGGCCCAGCTCTCAGCCCATGCGTCGAGCGCCCAGCAGGAAGCAGACGCCCCCGACGCAAGGACCCCCTCGAGGACCCAGAAGGCTTCCAGGCGTTCCTGAGGGGACCAAGACGTTAGCAGACGACCCAGGGACCAAGAAGTTAGCTCCAGAGCTGGTAAGCAGACCACTCCGTTCCCCGGTGGAGGGCCAGTAGGAGAATCCTTTGTTGAATTTATTCCCTTAGTCGGGGCTGCGGTACCCACATTCTCAATAACAGAGCTATTTCCTTTGTCTCTGGTTCACCTGGCCCGCAAATGCCATTCTCACGGCATTCTGCCTCCACACCTCAACAGTCCTGGCACGCTGGACACGGACCCTCCGCCCTCAGCCCCATGACTGTTCCCTGGCTGGCCGGTTCGGACGAGTCCAGAGGACACCTCTACCAGCCATCCTCCTCAGTCATGAACCCGCCCCCTGCCGGGTGTGCAGAGCAAGGTAAGTGCTTTGAGTCTTTTCTCAGCACCAGAGCCTCGGAACGTGTCATCGCCTCCCGACGCCGTAACACCTGCTCCGCCCCGCCGCGAAGCCCCACCGGGTATGTCAAAAATAAATGTCCCTTTGGTGCCCCTAGCGCGGAGTTTGGATGTGTGGCTTTCACTTCCCAATCCGTCACGCTGGCTGGCCCAGACCATCCGACTCGGTTACACAATTCAGTTTGCCAGGCCTCGACAATTACCTCGACGACTGGCTCATCCTGGCCCACTCCCGAGAGTTATTATGCACTCACAGAGACCAGGTGCTCAGGCACCTCAGCCGTTTGGGGCTTAAGGTCAACTGGGAAAAGAGCAAGCTCACCCCGGTTTAGAGCATCAGTTTTCTCGTCATGGAGTTAGACTCAGTCTCAATGTCGGCCTGACTCACCAACGAGCGTGGTCAGTCAGTGTTGAAATGCCTCGCCTCCTTCAGACACATACACTCTTACACATGCACACACACACACACACATATACGCACACACTCACACACACGTACTCACACACACACGCACACAGACACACTCATACACACACACCCACTCACACACACATACACGCACACATGTCACGACTCGCCCGTCGTCTCCTCCTTTGGAGACAGCACCGACTCAGGTCGCTGAGCGCCACTCACATACCCGGCAACCTCAATGTGGTAGCAGACGCGCTGTCACAACAACGCTTGCCTGGCGGAGAGTGGAGGCTCCACCCCCAGGTGATACAGCTGATTTTGTATCTGTTTGGCAAGGCCCAGGTAGACCTGTTTGCCTCCCGAGAGACCTCCCACTGCCCGCTCTGGTATGCCCGAACAGAGGCTCCCCTCAGGGCAGAGGCACTGGCACACAGCTGGCCCTCGGGGCTGTACAAGTACGCATTTCCCCCAGTGAGCCTTCTTTCACAGGTGCAGTGCAAGGTCAGGGAGGATGAGGAACAAGTCACCATAGTGGCTCCTTACTGGCCCACCCAGGCCTGGTTCTCGGACCTCGTACTCCTCGCGACAGCCCCTCCCTGGCGAATTCCCCTGAGGAAAGACCTTCTTTCTCAGGGACGGGGCACGCTCTGGGATCCGCGCCCAGACCTCTGGAACCTCCACGTCTGGCCCCTGGACGGGACACGGAAGATCTAGCTGGTCTACCACCTACCATCGTAGACATGATCAATCAAGCCAGGGCCCCTTCTACCAGGCAACTTTACACCCTAAAGTGGCGCCTGTTCGCAAATTGGTGTTCTTCCCAGACTGAAGACCCACAGAGGTGAGCAGTTAGGTCGGTGCTCTTATCCCTACAGGAGAAGTTGGAAGGGAGGCTGTCCCGTTCCACCTTAAAGGTGTATGTTGCTGCTATTGCAGCTCACCAAGACCCAGTAGACAGCAAGTCTCTGAGTAAGCACGACTTAGTCATCAGGTTCCTAAGAGGCGCCCGGAGGTTAAATCCCTCCCGACCAAGCCTGTTCCCCTCCTAGGATCTCTCGGTGGTCCTCACCGGTCTTCAGAGATCCCCCTTCGAGCCACTAGAATCAACCAGACTCAGGGCCCTCTCCCTAAAGACGGCCCTGCTGATTGCGCTCGCCTCCATCAAGAGGGTCGGGGACCTGCAAGCGTTCTCTGTCAGGGACACTTGCCTGGAGTTCGGTCCCGTAGCCACACATGCCCCCCCTCCCCCACCTTGCAGGTCCGAGCACACTCAACAAGCAGTGCTGCGTCCTCATGGGCACTGGCTAGGGGTGCCTCTCTGGCAGACATATGCAGAGCTGCAGGTTGGGCAATACCCAATACCTTTGTGGGGTTTTACAACCTCAGGGTTGAGTCAGTCTCGTCCCGTGTTGTCTCAGGTCTGAGCCGGTAGAACTCGGTACACGCTGACGGTAGCCCTGTGGATCCGCAATTCAGCGGAGGAATTCGCCGACCCAATCAACTGCGGGTATCTCAAATCTACCCTGCACTGGGAAAGGTGCTCCAGAGATCAGGCCTCCTACGCAGACTCCTCCTGTGTGTATTTTCCATGGTACGGTCATCTTACGAGCTGACCCGCGTCTTCCTTAGGCAGTTCCCGCTGCCCTCCGGTCGCCTTGTTGTAGCAACTCCCCCCTCTACGAGGCTGGATCTACCAATGCAAAATTCATTCCCACATGTGACCGAAGAGGCCATGTGATGTATTTTGCCATGGTACCTCCCCCTTCCTGGGCAGGTGTGGTCTCTGCAGGGTCTTTTCCCCCTGAAAGAATAGGAAAATGGGTAAGACCCCCTTCCCACGATGCGGTAAGGGCCCCAGCCGTTTGGCTCTAATGAGAGAAACATAGAGTGAAAAGAGGCCCGGCAAGGCTCGGCCCGTCCCAGGTTGTCAAGCATCGCCTTGTTCCCCTGCTTGGGTAACTAGAAGGATTCCGACATCTTTTATGGGGCATTGGAGAAGGGTACGTGCAGTCTGACACAGCTGGTCGTCCTGGCATGTGAAATACCTGCCCGCTCCTGTGTCAGCAGAACACGTACACGGCTCAGCACATGGCGTGATTTGAAGTGGACCCCTAGTGTCACTTCTTCGACATGACGTCAAAGTGAGCGACAGATGGGGAATGTCTAGGTTACGCATGTAACCTCCGGTCCCTGATGGAGGGAACGAGACGTCATGTCCTCCCAGCCACGTCGCTGTGCCGAGCCACTGAGGAGGCCGGACACTCCCGGCTCCTCAGAAAAATCCTGAATTAACTCCTAGTATTTCCTCGCCTTTATACCCGTATGTCCTGGGGCGTGGTATGCAAATACTGTCTGCCAACTTCTAATTGGCCTTTTTTCATGCATCAGAGGCATATTCGGCACTCAAGAGAGACCCCTAGTGTCATTTCTTCGACACGACGTCTCGTTCCCTCCATCAGGGAACGGAGGTTACATGTGTAACCTAGACGATTTCTCTGCACAGATCATTTCATTCACCTTCTGTTACAATTTACTCATCAACCGGTTTTTTCCTGGTGCCTGTGTGTTTAGATTAGCAATAAAGTCTTGTTTGTATTCAAAGATAATTAGACTGTGGTATATTTTGATAAATAATCTCGTCACTTCATTTTTTTAAAAGATCTGTGACCTGAAGCTTGAACCATATCTAAATATATTTGTGATATTTCAATAGCCATGAGAATACTATTATTCTAAAGAGTTAACAGATGTGTCACATCAACACATGGCTGAGAGATCAGATGCATATCTTAATTATTTAAATAAGTGAATTAATCATAATTCCCTTATTAAGCTAATTCCTTACATATACATTGGGAGTGGATACAATGAGCCTGTTGTATTACATTTGAAATGTTGGAGAATCTTTATTCAGATTTCAAATCTGATCATTTGTCATTTGTCCTTCTTATAACGATGGTCGAATGCAGCTAATTCCAATATACAATTTCCTACATATTATTGTTGAAGGTATGCAAAGTCGCTACTTTTCTACATATTAACGGAGGAGGTACGCAGGCACTTTAATCCATACCGTGCACAAATATGCTACCAAATTTCCCTACATCAAGTTTATTGTTTTAAAGAGATCTGAAATAAAATTATGATAAAAGTGCTACAAAAACGCCAGTATTTGTTCAGAACATAAAAGGCTAGTGACTCTCATGTCTCTAAAACATTTTTTTCTTGGTCTTTTTTTTCTTTGTTATTCTGTAACTTTTAAAAGAAGAAGAGAATCACATTGCCAGGATTTTTTTTATATTATTTATTATTTTGGTTTTGGTTTTCAAGTCATTTAATTATGATGTAATTTAATAATACTTGTCTGTTCTTACTTTTTTATATTGAGATACTCTGGTATTCAAGTTTATATAAGTACATTTTACAGACATTCCATTGTGTTCCATTGAAGATTTGTCTACCAATCCATGCAACATTCTCTAGAGTGATCCGGCATATCATATAGTATAACCAGGACAAATCAATCCTCCGCTATACCTCATCCAATATAGCTTGCACAGTGCTTATCAGGTCCATTGACTGTAGTCTTTAATCACTTCAGATGAACCTGACCTTTAAGCATCATAGTCACAGTATAGGGTTACACTGTGTCATTATGATAATGACTGGCTGCTTTCCCTGAATGAAGTGCCTGATAATTCAAACACGCTGACCATACAAAAGAAAACTGTCAAAACACTGTCAAATCTCTGAGGTATCCAACCCCAAAAATCAGAGGATCAATCAAGCTGACTCAAACATTTTGCGGGTGCTCTCCTCAGCAGTAGTGGGATGTCACACCATGATAATATAGCAATCTATCATGGTGAAGAGACTAAGTATTGGCTGCCTTTGACAGGCACAGAGGAATGGGACTAGACTGCAACAGACTTTGCATACTCACCCGATCAACAGTCTGGCACTTGAACAAGAAAAGGAATGCCTCACTTCTAGTATGCTATAGAAACTTTTTAGTTCATCATTTAACTTAAAGTAAAGACAAATTATTGCTCAAAGTATTCATTCCATTTGTTGTTGCAAAATGTATGCACTTCCTTGAAATCTATTGTATATATATATATATATATATATATATATATATATATATATATATATATATATATATATATATATATATATATATACATATATATATATATATATTATACATATTATACTATTCTTGATTCTCTTTCTGCATGGACAGTAGTAGGGGTCGGATACCATGGTATAATCACCAAATGTTTTCAGTAATATCTATACAACTATATTTTCAATCTTGGTCATTTTTTCACAATTATAACCATTTAGGGTTGCAATTATGTTTTATCAGTACATCAGCATCCCATTCAAACACAACAAGATGCATCCTGGCGACTGTCTATGCTGGCTTTGTCAGATGGGAACTTAACGGTACGAGCCAAAACAAATAATAATTTGACAAATAATATCAAATCAAATAATAATAACATCAATTACTTTTTTTTCTAGGAAGCACACTAACCTTTTAACAAACTTAAAAACAGCTGGTGAACATGTTAAAGGGTCATAAAAGCCCAAGAAGGGGGACAGAACACACAGTGAATTCACAAAGTGCAGCTCTTTGCCTATGACTGTGCGCAATGTCTTATCAAATTGTTGTGAGAGCGCTATTTATAAGTGCAAATTTTGTGTCAGCGCAAGCTGCTAGTGGGCATGTTTGTGCTTTCTGTGTGTGTATGTGTACAAACTGGGGGTGTTTTGTATGTAAATTAAGTGGTGCAAAGTGCAATTTCAAAAGCACGACTGTTTGCAGCTCAAAGTCTAAACTCAAACTGCATTTGCAGTTGTGAGAATCCACCAGTAGGTGGAATCTTTAGGTCAAAAATTATTTTTCAATAATTATTATTATGTTTATATTTACAATTACATTTATTATCTATTTTGTATTGGTATTTTTCCACCTGTTGTATTAGAATGATTTTTAAGTCTGCAAAAGGGGCCGGTTGAAGTTGGAGAGAGTAAAATGTTTTGATTTGGTATGATTTTTTAGACCACTTCGTTATTTTGATTATATTTTCATTTTATTTGAAGTCTGATTTTAATTATTTTGAGTTTCAATTAATGCATTTAATTTTTCAAAATCAAAATCGACTGGTAAAAGTGAAGTGTGTTCTGATACAATCACTGTTAATACTACCCATTATTTGTGTGTCAATAGATGAAAATTATTAATAACATGTAATTTAATGGAGCGTAAATCAAAATTCTGACGAGAATTAAAAATTTTCACGCATATTAAAGAAGCGTGTCAATAGTCTAGTTTCCATCCACTTTTCCCGCTATTTTCGACAAAGTGAAAATGAGTAAAGTTTTTTTTTTTTTTTAATTTGCAGTCTTCAGCATGTTTCCATTAAAATGGCCTTTTATCAATAAAATTGGTGTGCCTGATGACCTCATGCCTTAAAAAAAACACTTTGTCGCATAAGTTTTGGTTTATCGCAACAGAAATCTGCCCTTAAACCGTTTCCATACAGAAATATGTGTTTATCGCTAATTCTCCACCCAGATGTCCTTATATTTTTCCTCAAAATTTTGGTAAAATTGGGAGATTTTTGAGTCAATTAGCCAGTTTACTGTCCTTTAGTTCAGTATTTTAGTTCCTGTTTCCTAGTCATGTGACAGCAGACTCTCTCTCTCGCAACTGGAGGTGCTGATGCTCTTTTATGCCGCTCTCCCCGTACTCACTGAAATTAGAGACATAGGTGTTAGACATAATTTAGCTCAGGACCACGCCCCCGTTGCCACATACCCCCACCGCTCGACTCAGGCCGGGGCGCCATCCAGCCTGCCTACCACTCCCCCCCATTTCTGGAGAGGAAGTCAGCGACAGCCATCTGCACTCCCGATCTGTGGACCACCTTGAACTTAAAGGGCTGGAGAGCCAGATACCAACGGGTGATCCGGTATTAGTATCCTTCATGCGGTGGAGCCATTGGAGTGGGGCGTGATCCGAGCAGAGAGTGAAGGCCGCCCCAGCAGGTAGTACCGGAGCGTGAGGACCGCACACTTGATGGTCAGACATTCTTTTTCTACGGTGCTGTCTCTCTCAAGGAAAGCTTGCGGCTGATGTACAGCACCGGGCGCTCATCCCCCTCCACCACCTGCGAGAGTACGGCCCCCAGCCCTCTGTCTGAAGGGTCCATCTGTAATAAGAAGAGTGCTGCTTTCAACTGTGTAAACGCCTGTTGGCACTGCTCCGACCACTGGACCAGGTCTGGAGCCCCCTTTTTAGTGAGGTCAGTCAGTGGGCTGGTCCGAATAATTAGACACAAACCTTCTGTAATAGCCAGCCAGCCCCAGGAACTGCCTCACCTCCTTTTTGGTCTTAGGTCTAGGTCAAGTCGCAATCGCTGCGGTCTTGTCATTTTGGGGACGCACCTGGCCATGACCCAAGTGGAACCCCAGATACCGCACCTCCACACGCCCAATCGTGCACTTCTTAGGGTTTTCTGTGAGCCCCGCCCATTGCAGCGACCTCAGAACCGCCCTCAGATGTTGTATATGCCGCTGCCAGTCGTTACTATAGATGATGATATCATCCAAGTAGGCAGCGGCGTAAGCGGAATGCGGGCGGAGGACTCGGTCCATCAGACGTTGGAACGTGGCCAGGGCTCCAAACAAACCGAACGGAAGTCAAGTCAAGTCAATTTTATTTGTATAGCGCCTTTCACAACACACATCGTTTCAAAGCAGCTTTACAGAAGTTCAGCATTAACAGACGATAAAAATGGAAGTGTCACGAATTGGTGTAATCTGAACGGCGTGGTGAAGGCTGTCTTTTCAAACTATTTTTTTTTGTGTTCGGGCAGGCGATAAGGGCGGGTACGCACCATTTCCCCCGGCTCGGTCTCGAGGTGGTGTTCGATGATAGACCTGGTAGAGGGGAAAACACGTCGGCAACCTATGATCATTGGAATGGTGAGAGGTGGTCTCCACAAGTGACCGAGGTTTTATGAACGGGCTTTGGATTCACCTCTGGTCCGAGCTCCGTCCTCTCCTGAACCACCATAGCCAACGATACAGGGACCGCCTCCCTCCATAATTTGTGGAGATTGAGGTGGTAAATTTGACGTGCGTCGCCCCTATCGGTTCGTTTAACCTCATAATCGAGATCCCCCACTCGTCGGGAGACCTCAAAGGTTCCTTGCCACTTGGCGAGCAATTTGGAGCTCGATGTGGGGAGCAATACAAGAACTTTATCTCCCAGTGCAAACTCCCTTAGCTGAGTACCCCTGTCATATAGTCGGTGTTGGCGTTCTTGAGCTCGGAGCAAATTCTCCTGTGTTAGTTTCCCCAAAGTGTGGAGTTTTGCTCTGAGGTCAAGGACATATTGAATTTCATTCCTACTGTTTGAAGGCCCCTCCTCCCAGGCTTCCTGAATGACATCTAGGACACCGCGTGGGCGTTGCCCATACAAAAGCTCAAATGGGGAGAAGCCAATGGAGGCTTGCGGGACCTCTCGCATTGCAAATAACAGGGGATCGAGCCATCTGTCCCAGTTTTTAGCATCTTCGTGCACGAACTTGCGTATCATATTTTTGAGGGTTTTATTAAATTGTTCCACTAGGCCATCGGTCTGTGGATGGTACACACTAGTGCGGATTGATTTAATTCCCAACAGATCGTAAAGCTCGCGAAGTGTACGTGACATAAATGTAGTGCCCTGATCGGTGAGGATTTCCTTCGGAATCCCCACCCAGGAGATTATTTTGAAGAGTGCCCCTGCAACACTACGTGCTGAGATGTTGCTTAGAGGTACTGCTTCCGGATATCGTGTTGCGTAATCCACCAGGACTAACCCAAAACGATGTCCGCGTGTGGCCCGTTCTAATGGCCCGACGAGGTCCATTCCAATTCTTTCGAAGGGAACCTCGATCAACGGAAGAGGGCGCAAAGGCTCTTTTGGGGTGTCCGGTGGGTTCAACAGCTGACATTCGCGGCACACCGCACACCACCTGTGGACGTCGCCGCCAATGCCTGGCCAATAGAAACGGGCTATTAGGCGGAGCAGTGTTTTTCTTTCCCCTAGGTGACCCACCATGGGATTATAATGAGCCGCCTGGAATAACATTTCCCGGCGGCTCCGTAGAATCAATAATTGTGTGAAATTCTCTTTTGTTTGAGTGTCCTGCGTCACTCTGTACAACCGGTCATTTATAATCGCAAAATAAGGGTATGCAAGGGCGATGTCCGGGCGAAGTTGTTGACCATCGATCATTTTTACCTGATCGAAGGCGTGCCTGAGGGTTTCGTCCCGTGACTGCTCCAAAGGGAAATCCCCCTCAGGGAATTCCCTGAGAGGAGGGGTGGAAGCCTCGCCCCTTCCCTCGTCATTCTGGTTTGGAGCAGCCGAGGACGGCCCCGGCTCCGCCTCCCCTGCCAGATCATTGCACATCGCACATCTCCCCACTTTAATGCAGGACCCATCCGCAAAAACTTCCCCAAATACATTCTTAAACACTGTCCAATCGGTCCCCAAAATGGGTGAGGCAGGGACTAACCGCTGCCTCCACTCTATGGTTTTTTCCCCCGAAATTTAATCAGTAGGGTCACCATTGGATATTTGTGAATATCCCCATGCACACACCTCACCCTCACCAGCTTAGCAGTGCCCAAAGCTTTGGGTTGAACCAAGCGTTGGTGGATGGTGGTTTGGTTACAACCTGTATCCAGCAAAGCTTGGTAAGTACCCCCCTGAATTCTTACCGGAATTCGGTATGCTCCAGCCCGATCAGGGGCAGCCTGCGGGAAATCGGAGACCCGCACCACCGTCCCCACCTCCATCAGCGGACACTGATCCCAGAAGTGGTCTGGATCCCCGCATCTCCAACAAGCTGGCCCAGGCGCCACACCCGTACCTGTGTTGGCGGGCACCCCCACCTGAGGGGGAGGGCAGCTGAAGGTCGGCGAAGGGGAATGTGAAGTCTCCCATGGCCGGGGAGCTGGCCTCAGGTATCCTCCTCGCCTGCGTGGGGCAGGAACGGGCCCTGGAGAGAGAACAGAGCGAGAGGAGGAAGAGGGAAAACATGGGGGAAGGAGAGAGAGAGAGCTCGTCCACTCTTCGGGATCGCCGCCATATGGTCCTCAGCGAGCCGAACAGCCGTTCCTTGTGGCAGCCGCTGCACGAACTGCTCCAGCACCACCTGATCAATGATCCCCTTGGCGTCAAGGTCCCCATCTAGCAGCCACCTCCGACACGCGTCCCGGAGCCTTTGGGCAAAGGCAAACGGGCCGTCGGATTTTTCCAATTTCATGCCACGGAAGAGCTGGCTGTTCTCCTCCGGACTCCGACCAACCTGCTGCAAGATGGCTTTCTTCAGGTCTGCATAGGCCAGGAGGTTCGATGCCAGCAGTTGTTGCACCGCGAGCTGGGCTTCCCCGGACAAAAGAGGGACGATGCGGGCTGCCCACTGATCGTGCGGCCAGCCACAAATCTCGGCAGTCCGCTCGAACAGATTGAGGAAGGCTTCGGGATCGTCCGCCGCCCCCATCTTCTGTAAGGCGGGCGGGGGCAACGAGGTGCGGGGGGTCCGGGGACGCGGCTGGGGCTGGAGCGACCTCCTGGCTGAGGAGACTCCGGATCGCATGCCGGCTTGAGCCTGCAGGATCTCAAAAAATTGACGGTCTTGGTCCTGCCAGAGCCCAAGCAGGGTCTGTTGATGGTTCTGGTGCATCGCTGCGAGGGACTGGAGGACCTCCATCAACTGCAAGGACTCTCTGGGGCAACTTTCTTCCATCACTAGGGAAACATTTTTGTTCCCAGATTTCGGCACCAGTGTAACAAACTACACAACAAGAGGGAATGAGGACACCGGGAACCGGGTTTCTCCAGTTACAGGTAAGGCTCTTTAATTGGCAGCTTTATAGGCTCACACCTTCACAATAAATCATCAGCTTCACAACTAAACATCAGCTTCACAGCAGCACTCTTGTTCCCTGACTCTCTCTCTCACAACTGGAGGTGCTGACACTCTTTTATGCTGCTCTCCCCGTACTCACTGAAATTAGAGACAGGTGTTAGACATAATTTAGCTCAGGTGCAAGCGCCCTTACCGCTTTCTCCCCTATATATATATATATCTCACCTAAAGGATTATTAGGAACACCTGTTCAATTTCTCATTAATGCAATTATCTAATCAACCAATCACATGGCAGTTGCTTCAATGCATTTAGGGGTGTGGTCCTGGTCAAGACAATCTCCTGAACTCCAAACTGAATGTCAGAATGGGAAAGAAAGGTTATTCAAGCAATTTTGAGCGTGGCATGGTTGTTGGTGCCACATGGTTCGGTCTGAGTATTTCACAATCTGCTCAGTTACTGGGATTTTCACGCACAACAATTTCTAGGGTTTACAAAGAATGGTGTGAAAAGGGAAAAACATCCAGTATGCGGCAGTCCTGTGGGCTTGCCTTGTTGATGCTAGAGGTCAGAGGAGAATGGGCCGACTGATTCAAGCTGATAGAAGAGCAACTTTGACTGAAATAACCAATCGTTACAACCGAGGTATGCAGCAAAGCATTTGTGAAGCCACAACATGCACAACCTTGAGGCGGATTGGCTACAACAGCAGAAGACCCCACCGGGTACCACTCATCTCCACTACAAATAGGAAAAAGAGGCTACAATTTGCAAGAGCTCACCAAAATTGGACAGTTGAAGACTGGAAAAATGTTGCCTGGTCTGATGAGTCTCGATTTCTGTTGAGACATTCAGATGGTAGAGTCAGAATTTGGCGTAAACAGAATGAGAACATGGATCCATCATGCCTTGTTACCACTGTGCAGGCTGGTGGTGGTGGTGTAATGGTGTGGGGGATGTTTTCTTGGCACACTTTAGGCCCCTTAGTGACAATTGGGCATCGTTTAAATGCCACGGCCTACCTGAGCTTGTTTCTGACCATGTCCATCCCTTTATGGCCACCATGTACCCATCCTTTGATGGCTACTTCCAGCAGGATAATGCACCATGTCACAAAGCTCAAATCATTTCAAATTGGTTTCTTGAACATGACAATGAGTTCACTGTACTAAAATGGCCCCCACAGTCACCAGATCTCAACCCAATAGAGCATCTTTGGGATGTGGTGGAACGGGAGTTTTGTGCCCTGGATGTGCATCCCACAAATCTCCATCAACTGCAAGATGCTATCCTATCAATATGGGCCAACATTTCTAAAGAATGCTTTCAGCTCCTTGTTGAATCAATGCCACGTAGAATTAAGGCAGTTCTGAAGGCGAAAGGGGGTCAAACACAGTATTAGTATGGTGTTCCTAATAATCCTTTAGGTGAGTATATATACGTATATATATATATATATATATGTGTATATATGTATATGTGTGTATATATATATATATATATATATATATGTGTGTGTGTATATGTTTAGATCGGTTAACACACTCATATTAAACCCAAAGCATTCCTTGTAAGGATAAATATCAATGAATTTATATTGAGTCTCTAAGCATTCCTGTTTTTTTTGGCAATGCCTGCTTTCATTTTATTCTCATGTCTGAAAAAATAGCAGAATCTTTGATTTACAAACTTTTCTATAATCTTCAATCACACACATACTTTTGTCCCATGATTGATTTACAGCAAAGTGTCCCAAAACTCTTTAATTTTTGTAAAAAAAATTGCGCTTAAGCTGACAAAATGTAAGCTCCATTACGTATGTTGTGTGCATGACTGCATATGCTTTGATGTCAAAATGAGAAAATAGCATGATTTTAAAACTCAGACAAAGGGTTTGGCCATCTCCAAGCAGAGAATTTCCCACTGATCTGTTGATGCCAATTAGCTTATTTATGATTCACAAGGCATGCAATGTCCCATAAATTGTAATGCTCATTCCACCAGGAGTATGGACTTCTCCTGGACATGAGCAAAGGTATTGCATTAATTGACATTTTTGTGGCTGCAAGTTGCGCTTCCCCTAACATCTTTGTCAGGTTTTGTAACCTGCAAGCATTTTCCCAGATTTCTCTGCAAAAGAGGGTTGACTCTCAAATGCTCACTGACCAGTTGGTTAGTGTCATTGTAATGGGTGTTAGGTCTAAAACTGTGCTCTCCATTCCCACTGGCATGGATGGGAGCTAGCGAGCAATGCTATACTACCCTATTCTGCTCCTCTCCTCACTGCAACATGAGAAGATGTGTTAAGACTTTGGAACACTGCAATGTGTCTCTGTTTATTGTTCATCCACTTCCTGCCTATTTCTTAATATGAAGGGGTGGTTACAGGAATGCCTTTTACTACCCTGTTAGCTAGTGGGGATTCCTATATCAGTAGTAGATGTAAAGTTTCAACATTTGTTTGACTGAATTCTTTATGTATTTCAGAATTCTGACCCTAATGATTTATGTGTCAATCATTTTTACCCAATGGATTTATTTTAGAGAATGTATCAGATACATTAAAGTAACTTCATTCAGAATTAATTTTATGGGAGAGAAAGTCATTATTACATTTTGCATTGCATTAAGATTATATTTCAACTGCAAGTTGCATCAGTGGATCAAATATAAAACTACATGCAATATGTAGATTTCAAGATATACACTATCAAAGGGAGCAGAGCTGTCACTGTAATTAGCAGCTCTTCATTCAGCATCTGATGCAGGATGGTTGAAGGCACTCATGGCCAATTTGCTCTAATCCTGAATGCCATAAAAGATCATGTGAAGACTGAAGAAAAAAACAATGAGAGAATCCCAGTAATCAATCTCTCGGTTCACTTTTTTCATAGAGATTCAAGGCCACTGTAGAGACAACAGTCTGCCTGGTCCTGAGATCCCGATGCCATACACACATCAGAAATATTCTATCCTCCTTGAAACACTTTTTGGTGATCAAAAATATATTCAAATTATGGGCACCATACAGAGTAATAATTAGATTGTGCTCCCCTGGAACTTCAATGATAAAAACACAAAAATATTAATTAATATAAAATAAAATATAAAAAATACTGATCAATTGTCACACATTATACATACATTTCTGCATATATACAGTGAAATAATTTTATCCACATATCCCAGCTAAGCTGGGGTAAGAGTACAGGGTCAGCCATGATACAACGCTCCTGGAGCAGATAGGGTCAAGGGCCTTGCACAAAGGCCCAACAGTGGTGTATTGGCGGTGTTGGGGCTTGAACCCCTACCTTCTGGTCAGTAACCCAGAGCCTTAACTGCTGAGCCACCACTTGCAAGCTTGTAGTACCACCTGTTTAGGAGCAACACACAGTTTATACAGTGAAGAAAACACTTCAGCAGGCAGAACAACATTGCATTACATTCTTGCGTTCTAAACACTTGAAGGAGCACAAATGCGAACTAAGGGATCTCAAGATGTGTTCAAAGATTGAGTATTAAACTATATTTAACTTGAAACAGTGAAGTAAACATTTTATGTTTATGATGCAACGCACCCGAGATGCTACACAAGCATGTCTGACGCAGGTGTAGATTGACGGGCTCTTAAACAAGCCCTCATAATAAATCTCCAAATGATTGACAAATTCACTTGGATTGCTGTGAACTGTATGCCAATGATTGACTTATGATTTTTGTATTGTCTTATCAATGATGAACTCTTCTGCATTTTAATTATCTGAATATATATATATATATATATATATATATATATATATATATATATATATATATAATTTAACAATTATATATTATATATATAATTGTTAAATATTTAAAGTTAACTATGTATAATTTTTTAATTATAATAATTATATATTGAATTAATGTTATATAAGGGGCTTATATCTCTCACCATATATTTGTATATGCGATTAATCACGATTAATTAATCGGGACACCATGTAATTAATTCTATTAAAATTTTTAATCGATTGACAGCCCTAATATTTATATACAAGAGGACAAGGAAGTAAAAGAAGCAATCCAAATTATTTTTATCTTTCAGATAGATGTTTTAATATTTCTTTAGTTTAATTTTTTTAATTAATGTATAATGTAGTGATTCTTAAATTGAATTACTGTATATTACCTATTGTACAAGAAGCATGCAAAAAAGTGTTGTACATAGAAGGCAGAACATCTGTACTAATCTGTCTTTGAGAGTTAGCAGCAAGGCAGAGGCAAAGATAAGCCAATCTAAGCTGAGGCATCAGGAATGTCATGAGACGACTGAGTGGAGAGCAGTTGGGATGCTCTCCAGAGAAGCATGAGAGGCATCACAAATCTATTACAAACCCTATTAAATGTACCAGAGCTGTCAATCACACAGGGAATCTAAAACCGGGAGATAGTGAGTGGGCAGCGAGTCAAACACAGTGCTGATTGTGAGTGTGTGTTGCATGTGTGTCTGTATGTGTGCATCCGAGTATGAAAGCATGTGAATATTATCTGTTTAAATATTTTAGGCTATTGGAAAATAAACTTCACAAAACTTCAACTTCAAATCACATTATAGAACAAAGAAAAAAAAAGAAAAATGTGAGAGAGATAATATTACCTAAATAACAAACGTGCATGACAACTCATGATGGTGCAGCAGATGGCCGCCTCTGTGTGGAGCTCCCCAATTCTTTTGTTGTCTGTGTTTAGTAATCTTTTTCCAGTCAGTTTTACCAGGAACGAACTGCTGAACATTCGGCAGCATATACCAGATAATCTTTTCCTGGTTTTTGAATATTCAGACATTTTGCTGGACATTTTAGTTGGAGGCTCAGTTATGTTGTTTAAACGTGCTACGAGACGCCGGCGAGGGATGCAAGTCCGAACAGCACTGCCGAGCATTCATCTAGCAAATCTCTGCTCTCTTCCCAACAAAACGGACAAACTACATCTTCACATGTACAAATAAGGACTTTTCAAGCTAACTTCTCAGCTGCACTGTGCTTCACAGAAACCTCGTTGAGTGAAGCCATTCTGGACAGCGCATAACATCTGCCGGGCTTTCAGCCGTTCAGAACATCACAGAGCTAATGGGGAAAACGAGAGGCAGTGGAACATGCTTTTACATCAATGAAAGTTGGTGTACAGATGTAACAATGTTAAAGAGGATGTGCTGTCCTAATTTGGAAACACTCTTTATTAACTGTCGTTTTCCTTGTTTATCCTGGTGTGTGTTTACATTGCTCCAAACACATCTGGGAACATAGTGCTGCAAAAAGCTGGCTAATCAAATCACAGACACCGAACAACAATACCCAGATTCGGTTATTATTGTTCTTGGGGATTTTAACAAAGCAAATCTCACATGTGAACTGCCCAAATACAAAACAGCACATTACTTGCCCCACCAGAGACAGGAAAATACTGGATCACTGCTACACAACAATAAAGGATGCATATTGCTCTGTCCCACGTGCAGTTTTGGCACTCTCTGATCACTCTCTGGTTCATCTTCTTCTGACTTACAGGCAGAAATTAAGATCAGCTTAGCCAGTTGTAATGACTGTAAAGAGTTGGACCACTGAAGCAGAGCGGGAACTACAAGCCTGCTTTGACTGCACTGATTGGAGTGTTTTTGAAGCTGTTGCTACAGACCTGGACGAGCTCACAGATACTGTTACATCATAAATAATTTTCTGTGAGGACATGTGCATCCCTAATAGGACAACAATGAAAAAACATGGTTTACAGGAAGACCCAGAAAGCTTTGTCACGCCAAAGAGGATGCTTACAGGGGTGGGGATAAAGTCTTGTATAATCAGGCCAGGAACACACTGGATAAGGAAATCAGAGTGGCTAAAATAAGCTACTCTGAGAAGCTGAAAAACAAGTTTTCAGCTAATGACCCTGCATCGGTGTGGAGTGGCCAGAAACAAATTACAAATTACAGGACTCCTACCCACAACCCTCTGGTGGACCAATGACTGGCTGACGACCTGAATCTGTTTTACTGTAGATTTGAAAGGCCCAATCTCACACCCCACACCCGCTTTGACCTTCACTACACACAAACACCAACACCTCCTGCAACCCCCCTCCTGCTACTCAACCTGCACTCAAGATCTGTGAAGATGATGTGTGCCACATCTTTTGGAAGCAAAAGACAAGGAAAGCTTCAGGCCCAGATGGTGTCTCACCAGCGTGCCTCTGATCCCGTGCTAACCAACTGGGCCCCATCTTCACACTGATCTTCAATACATCACTGAAGCAGTGTGAGGTCCCATTCTGCTTCAAACGCTCAATTATTATCCTTGTCATTAAGAAACCAAATATTAAAGACCTGTTGCCCTGACATCTGTGGTCATGAAGTCATTTGAAAGACTGGTGTTGGCCCACCTGAAGGACATCACTGGACCCTTTCTAGATCCCCTTCAATTTGCTTATCGTGAAAACAGGTCTGTGGATGATGCAGTCAACATGGGATTGCATCATGTCCTGCAACATCTAGACAGACTGGGGACATTTGCAAGGATCCTTTTTGTGGACTTCAGTTCGACTTTCAACACCATCATCCCAGCTATTCTCCAGTCTAAATTACACCAAATCCCTGTTCCCATGTCTATCTATCAGTGGATTACCAGCTTTCTGACGGACAAGCAGCAGCTTGTGAGACAGGGGAAATTCACTTCCAGCACATGTACAGTCAGCACTGGTGCACACCAGGGATGTGTGCTCTCCCCACTACTATTCTCCCTCTACACCAATGACTGCACCACCAGGGACACCTCTGTCAAGCTCCTGAAGTCTGCAGAATACACCACTGTCATCGGCCTCATCCGAGATGACGATGAGTATGTATACAGAAAGGAGGTTGAATGGCTGGCTCACTGGTGCAATCATAACAACCTGGAGCTGAACACACTCAAAACGGTGGAGATGATTGTGGACTTTAGGAGGAACACCCCAACACTGACCCCCCTTACAATTCTAAACAGCACTGTAGCAGCAGTGAAATCATTCAGGTTCCTGGGCACTACCATCTCACAGGACCTGAAGTGGGAGACACACATTGACTCCATTGTGAAAAAAGCCCATCAGAGGTTGTACTACCTTCGCCAGCTAAGGAAGTGGAACCTGCTACAGGCACTGTTGATACTGTTCTACTTAGCAGTCATTGAGTCTGTCCTCTACACTTCAGTAAATGTCTGGTTTGGTGCAGCTACGAAATCAGACATCAGAAGAAATCAGAGGAGAGTTCGGACTGCTGAGCGGATTATTGGTTGGCCCGTGCCTCCCCTTCAAGAACTGTACACTTCCAGAGTGAGGAAAAGGCTGAAAAAATCACTCTGGATCCCACTTACCCAGCCCATTACCTTTTTGAACTGTTGCCTTCTGGACGACGCTTCAGAGTTCTGAGCACCAGAACCATCAGGCTCAAGAACAGTTTTTTTTCCCTCAGGGTATCCATTTCATAAATGGATAAAGCCACCCCATTGAGCAATAATTATGTGCAATACACAGTTTAGTCTATTTATATTATCTAACATATCCTCTTCTGCCATTACATACATGAATTGAACATACAATGAACATACAAAAATTGCACTGTACGTAACATACTGATTTTTGTACTTTATATAACGGATTTGTTTTAGATTGGCACTATGTATGTGTGTGTATGTATGAAGGTGTGTGTCTGTGTGTATGTACGTATATGTATAATTATATACATATATATATATATATATATATATATTATAATTTTTTTTAAATTATTATTATATCTATGCCTTGCTGCTGTTTTTGTATTGGTTTTAGTATTGTTGTGCACTGGAAGCTCCTGTCACCGAGACAAATTCCTTGTATGTGTACGCATTCTTGGCAATAAAGCTGATTCTTATTCAGAAACAGCTGCCAACATGGTATCAACAATGATAGCCAATGCTGTTATGAGATGATAAAATTCCTAGTATGTCAATTTAGCCACAAATAGGATTGAATAAAACAATTAATTACAAATTGGGGGGCGGCACGGTGGTGCAGTGGTTAGCACTGTCGCCTCACAGCAAGAAGGTCATGGGTTCAAACCCCGGTTGCCCCGGCCTTTCTGTGTGGAGTTTGCATGTTCTCCCCGTGTCTGCGTGGGTTCTCTCCGGGTGCTCCGGCTTCCTCCCACCATCCAAAGACATGCAGGCTAGGTTAATTGGTGTCTCCAAAAATTGCCCTAGGTGTGGATGTGAGTATGAGTGTGTGTCTGTATATGTGTGGCCCTGCGATGGACTGGCGACCTGTCCAGGGTGTACCCCGCCTTTCGCCCAATGTTAGCTGGGATAGGCTCCAGCCCCCCGTGACCCTGTACAGGATAAGCGGTTGAAGATGAATGAATGAATTACAAATTGGGATTCTTAGCAAGTTTCCTGATGATTTGTTGTAATTTGGAAGGAATTAACATTATGAATAGTAATACAAGAAACGGCATACTGCTTAGATAACTGTAGGACAGTTCTAATTGGGGCAGAATGTGGGAGCTGAATTCTCAATTAAACAGCAATAAAACAAATTACTCTTTGTCTTATTCATTATATTCTTACAGGAGCATCAATATGTTACAAAAGGAAATAAATGCTACTGCAGTAACACCCAAATGCATTGCCATCTCCATGGCAGAATTTGTGGCCATAATTATGCTGTCAGCTCAGTCCCAAATATTTTACATTTTCTGCATGATTACAGCATAAACACACAATTCCACTGGCTTATATGTGCTTAGACTCTACAGAAAACACCTAAAATAGAAGGGGGAGAGAAAAGGTAATTATGCTGTACAATTTCTGACTGATTAAATTATGTTTCAATGAACCTTAATTGCTTTTTTGTCAAATCTGTCCTACTGTAATTCAGCAGAACAGCTTTCTAAAAGATTGGCCAAACAGTAGCATGACCATTTCAATATTACATTAAAGGTTAGAGTTATGGAGCCAAAACATCCCATTTACTAATTCTTCTTTAAAATCAAAACACTGTCATGATTGTCACAGTTGTCTTAGATAAGTGATGCTTTGAAAGAGAACTGTAATTAAACAAAGTATAAATAAAAGGACAAAGGTGACACTTTAAAATAACTTTCATTAATTCAAATGAATAAATCCAAACATTATGTAATGCTTCACAGACAGTAACAGATAGTTAGAAATATGAGATGATGTGCTTGTTAATGTTTCTTAATGAATTTAACTAATGATCTATTAAGCATTAAGCAATGTAAATCCAAATACTTACAAATGTTATTAAACTTTCATTCCTTTATGGCTTTGCACTTTTAACCATCTATAAACAAATTTAACAAATGTTACATAATGATAAACAGATCATGTACATTTGATTTACACATCTTTACAACCCATTTATTAATTATTTGTTCATATTTTTTGCAGTACCCAATCTAAAGTTGAAATCATTCATACATTGTAAAAGTTAATAAAGGTTTACCAATAATTATTTAGTACCTTTATGTGCAGAGAACTTTGAGTTGCTGTAACAAAGTTTGTGTAAATGTGCGGTCACACATACCTTTGTAAGGTGAAATTCCGTGTACAAAATATAGTCATCTCAATGGGTATCTATGGGTAATGGGAGACTTTCGTGTCATGGACTTCCAGTAGTGAATAATTTTCCCTCACGGATTTTGCATGGAGTTATTAACTTTATGGCACGTTGATATACAGGAAGATATTTACCAATAACGATTCTGAAATCTTTAATTTTCAAACAGGTTCATTAGGTTGTGCAATAAACCAGTATAACACTAACATTTTAATGAATGAATGCCTACAGTATTGCCAATTTGGGGAATTTGTCACCAAATTTAACAATTTTCTGTTGTTGCTGAGACTTTTAATTATTTTTGTATTTTTTTGACAAGGAGATAAACACACACAAAGTCATACTATGTGTTAAGAAGTCAGATCTTACAAAATATGCATTGACTTATTGGTCACATCGCAAGTGCAAAACCCTTTTCCAATCAAAAGCAGGTGCATATGGACTCACTAGGAATTGGTCTGTTGCTGAGGCTGAATGTACCAGTTAAATCAAAGATTTGATGTCTAGAAATTTCCTTCTACTCAATGCCGACTAAACAGAGGAAAAAATTATTTGACCAAAAACCTCTAAAAATAAGCGACTAAAATATAATTTTACTCTCGATGGATGTACTATCACATCGTTTTCTGCAGCGGATAACTTAGGTGTTATATTTGATTGCAATATGTCCTTTGAAAATATATTTTACAATGTTTGTATAACTGTATTCTTCTATTTCAGAAATATTGCTATGTTACAACACACGCTCTCTGTTGCTGATGCTGAAAAACAAATTCATGTATTCATGACCTCAAGACTAGATTATGGTAATGCATTACTGGGAAGGTGTCCTGCAGGTTCCATAAATAAACTTCAGTTGATTCAAAATGCAGCAGCTAGAGTGCTGACTAGATCCAAGAAATATGATCATATCAGCCCAATTTTATCATTGCTTATCATAGCTTCCTGTGAAATTTAATATACATTTTTTTTTTTAATTCTGTTAACTACCTACCTACCTGCTTTGAATGGTTTAGCTCCACAGTAGTTAAGTGACCTATCACGCTATATTCCATCACATTCACTGCGATCACAAAATTCTGGCCATCAAAATCCACAAAAGGAGGTAGATCATTTTCCTATTTGGTTCCTAAACTATGACATAGTCTTTCTAACAATGTTCGGGACTCAGACACACTCTCTCAATTTAAGTCTAGACTAAAGACTCATCTTTTTAGCCAGGCATACACCTAATTTATCCATCAACTCATAGTTAGGCTGCATTAATTAGGTCTGTCGGAACCAGAAACACTTCTCATATTCTATAATCCTGTTTTAATGTGAAATGGCATCTACACTAAAGTTATTCTATTTGTTTCCCTGTCTTAACCTCGAGATACATATCCTGAGGTTAGCAGAGAATGCCAGATCAAGCTCCTGTCCTTCCTGGTGTCCTGAATCCCACCATCACATGTTGCTGAGTGAGGACAACTAACTAAAATCTGTGCAAGCCAAATATCACTGTAGGCTACTGATGTGACAAGGTTCTTTCAACTCTCTCAATGAGGAAGTGGGAGACAGGTGACAATTTTTTATGTTTTCATATTTTTACAATATACAAATACAAACGTAGGACTATATATAGTGAGTTTTCTTAATTAGTGACTTTTTGTAAAATATTTTGAATTTTGAGGGTGATTTTGGAGATTTTCAGAGGGAGGAGTTTGGCAACACTGAACACCTATTGACAGAAACTGTAATTTAATGGCATTTTTCAACCTCACATTACGGTTCGACTCTACTCACTTTACTTTCCTGAGCTTGCTTTTCCACTGCCGTTTAGTGCTGCCTCAATGTGGTGTAATGTTATGGCTGCTATCCATGGCAGTCCATGGCTTGCTCACTAACCGGGAGTAAGCCTCTGTTCTCCATTTGTATCTCGGGCAAAAAAAGTTTGGCTACACCCATTCCAGCAAAAGATGACTAACTTAGATGCACTAAGTGCCTTTTACTTAAGCTTTGTTAGGTTCACAATAATTAACAGTGTACTTGTAAGAAAGCTACTAAATTAAAACTTAACACTGTGAAACATCCTGCTCAAGTTGTAAATGTGATTCAGGTCCATCAACTTGTTCTTCCAAACTTTAATTATTTCATTTATTATCGGAATTGGGTTAGAGCTGGTATGGCAAAAACCTACACCACTGCTTCCATAGCTACAGTAGTGTTTACAGTTCGTCAGGAAGAATCGGGAGCTTAAGGGTTCAAATGTACATTAACAAAAGATCAGTTAATAATTATATAAACATGTTTAGATGCTATCAATTGCAAAACATATGAATGAAAGCTTAAGATTTGTAATTATTTGAATTTGCTTTACATAATGCTTCACAGACCATTAGTTTGTTAAATTCATTAATACACATTAACAAGCACATTATCATATTTATAACTATCTGAATACCTAACACATCTTAACTAATGATCTGTTAAAAAGTAAATAATGCTTGTTAATTATTTATTAATGAAAGTTATAAAATCACAGTCATGTCAATTTTCTATATTCATGTCTTGTGTTGCATCCAAATATTCATGCTTCCATACTATATAGTATGCCAAAAAACAAAGTGCAATAACAGTGTCAGAATCCTCAGTATTCGTAAAACAGTAGACCTGAAAAACCCAGATGATATCAGGTAAGATTCTAATACAGTGTGATATGTGGAGAAGTCACATTTAAAATCCTGAATAAAAAAAACAAAATGGAAAAAACAGTGAACACAGACAAGAACACTAACACAGATAAGGACAGAACATGTGGTCAGGCCAACCCAACCGAAGGAACACCAGGGGAGAGGCCCCCATTGGGGTGGGTGTTCCAGCTCTCCACATTGGCAAATATGGTCAACAACTCCCATAAAGAAAGAATTTTCAGCCTTTCAATCTCCCAAAGTCTTAATGGCTCAATGGGATTAAAATTTAAAGTGTCCTTGAAGCCAGAATCTTTCCAATTCAGTCTGCCCACCGCAATCTAGAAAGTATCTGATTTTTGTGTAGCCATGATGGAGGGAGCATGGCAGAGCACATTGGGCTGGGCCACCCTCTGAGAAGGAAAACAGAAGTGAGGCTGAGGAACAGGAACCAACAGACAGGACACCTAGACAGGGATACAACAACAACAAACTGGCACAGAACAGAGCACATGGGGAGATTAAATAGAAGGAGAAATGAGGAGGGTAACAAAAAGGGCAGGTGTGACGAATTAAATAATCAGGCAAACAAGGAGGCGTGGTTAGCACTCAAGACAGACTGATAGGAGAGCACATGGCAACACAACACATGTGCTCACAGACAACAAAGGAACTGTGGCCTATTGTATGAAGCTAGTTGAACAAACTCAGAGTTTCAGAGTAAGGTTCCGGTAGACAAGATCAGATAGAGCCAAACTGGTTTAGATTGGGTTCAGTGATCTCAAGAAGCTCGGTACAAATGTACTCTGTTAACTCAGTTTAATCTTGAGTCTGGTTAACCCTGAAGTTTCTGCACATGAATGGGTGATGTTTGCCACAAACAACCAATGGGTGGAGCTTGGAGAGCGTCTGCGTCATTTACTTCTCATGGGACATCCAGCGTAATTTACATCACCATTGAAGATGAAGAGATCATTATGTAAATATGAAGAATGTGAACATTTACACAGCATGAAGAAGCAGCTGCTGCTGCGAAAAAAAAAAAAAAAAAAAAAAATTAGAAAAATAAACTGAATATAATGTGCCATTTAACTGATTTATGTTCACAATAAGACACCGGTTTATACATTTTAAAAGCATAAGCATCTATATGTTTATCAAAAATTTAAAAGCTATTGTAGTAGGCTTTTAATTTCAAGTGCAAGCAATGTCACTTTCTGTGATAGTATACAATATAATTTAGACCACTATATTTGTTTATGTGCAAAGACTCGTCACACAATAAATTTGTCTTTAAAGTGTGAGAATCACCTTATGAACACTTTATCAAGCAGGTTTTTTCTGAGGTTCTCAGCATTGACATGCAAATAAATTAAATATTACATTTTCATGTGCTGCTCAAAAGATAAAAGTTTCCCCGATCTCTCAAATAATCTTATAATATCTTAATATGTACGTATATTTTTAGCGGCCTGGCTTTGTCAGCAAGTAAAGACACTGACTACCACATCTGGTAATCAAAATCAAAAGTAACAGTCAGTATCTGCTGTGGCCACCAGCAGCATTATGTACTGCAGTGCATCTCCTCCTCATGGACTGCACCAGATTTGCCAGTTCTTGCTGTGAGATGTCCCCCCCTCTTCCATCAAGGCACTTGCAAGTTCCCAGACATTTCTGGGGGGAATGGCCCTAGCTCTCACCCTCTGATCCAACAGGTCTCAGACGTGCTCAGTTGGATTAAATCCAGGCTGGCCATGGCAGAACATTGACATTCCTGTCTTATAGGAAATCATGCACAGAACGAGCAGTATGGCTGGTTGAATTGTCATGCTGGAGGGTCATGTCAGGATGAGCCCACTGGAAGGGCACCACTTGAGGGAGGAGGATATCTTCCCTGTAATGCACAGTGTTGAGATTGCCTGCAATGACAACAAGCTCAGTCCGACGATGTTGTGACACACCACCCCTGACAATGACGGACCCTCCACCTCCAGATCTATCCCGCTCCAGAGTACAGACCTCAGTTTATCGTTCATTCCTTCGGCAACAAACGTGAGTCCAACCATCACCCCTGGAGAGACAAAACCACGACTCGTCAGTGAAGAGCACTTTTTGCCAGACCTGTCTGGTCCAGAGTAGGTGGGTTTGTGCACATTGGTGATGTTGTTGCCAGTAATGTCTGGTAAGGACCTGCCTAACAACAGGCCTACAAGCTCTCAGTCCAGCCTCTCTCAGGCTACTGTGGACAGTCTGAGCACTGATGGAGGGATTGTGCTTTCCTGGTGTAACTCAGGCAGTTATTGTTGCCATCCTGCACCTGTCCCGCAGCTGTGATATTCTGATGTATCTATCCTGTGCAAGTGTTGTTACACGTGGTCTACCACTGCGAGAATGATCAGCTGTCATTCCTGTCTCCCTGTAGTGCTGTCTTAGGCGTCTCACAGTATGGACATTGCAATTGCCCTGGCCACATCTGTAGTCCCCATGCCTCCATGCAGTATGCCTAAGATGAGCATGGGCCCTGGGCATTTTTCTTTTGGTGTTTTTCAGAGTCAGTAGAAAGGTCTCTTTAGTGTCCTAATGTTTTACAACTGTGGCCTTAATTGCATACCGTCTGTAAGCTGTGCATGGTTCATTGAACAATCATGGAAAACATTGATTAAACCCTTTACAATAAAGTGTCCTGAAAAATGGAAATTTCTTATTGTGGAATAATGAAGGCCACTTTTAAACTTCTTTTGTTGGTGTTGCTGCAGCTGTTCCCTGTTTGAAGGATGTTCTATAGGAATGTGTCTCTTGTCTCTACTCTCACGTTTCACACGTAGCTCAAATGTATGTCACACCCATATAAGGTAATGAACTATTTCATTGGTGGGGGTCCAGTGGAATGTTTTTTTTCTGGACCATATAACAAAGTGCTGAACAATAAACTTTGAAGAAGGATTTGATAGCATTGGGTGTCTGTGTCATTTCTTTCTTCCCTCAGCTGAGCCGTATCAAGACGGGGATTGCAGATCAAGAAAATAAATTAAATACATTGGATGACAAAATTATCTAACACTTATTCTGACTCAGAAGCAGATCTGTAATTAAACTTGTACATTACTGTTAATTATAGTTTTAATTACAGTCGATTTTATACATTTCTCCAAACTATAATCAGTGCTCTCAAAACAGTTCACACAGCGGATGAAACAAACACTCAGTTTTGCAAAACAATTCAATTTCACTGCATAATGAGGCAACATATTCTTTTCTAATCTGCTCACCAGAAGGTGTCTGTCTGTATCGAAGCGGCAGGGCTGAACTACTCTGCAGTTTTGTTTTATATATATTGTTAAATATTTTTGTGCTTTGTCAACTCTGTCTCTGGCTCCAGAAGTGCAGTTTTCCCTCTCACAGAGAGAAGTGGGATCCGTATTTCTGTATGTGTATATCCTGAGCCATAGTGATCATTATTAGAGTTTGGACATTGTGTTATTTTGTACTGATTGAAACCATTTAATTTTGTTTTTGTTTGTGTGAAGTTGGTCTTAGCATGGTGATTTGACATTAGCTCTCACACTAACATTTTGTTTTGTGTGTAAAAACCCTTTTGAGTTTTGGTTTTCTTTGTTTTTTTATTATGTTTATTTGGTTAATTTTCCCTTCTGAGTTCTCAGGAGCTTAATGCCTAGTGTAGGGGGATATCAGTTCCCCACTAAATGCTGTGTATTCACAACTGATTCACCTGTGTTTGTGTGAGAGTGTACACTTGTGGGTGAAGTGTCTTTGCTGCACCCGGTTAGCCTTCCTGCTCCTAGTAAGCCTCAGCCCTCTGTGGTCAGTAAGTGTATAAGTTGTTATATTTGTGCATGTGTGTGAAGCCTATTACAAACCATGCAGCTGATTGCAATTTTAATAAATTTTTTATGGTATGAGCATGCACTACCCATCTGACTCATTTAATGTTAAAATAAAATATTTTTGTACTTTGGTATTCACGTCTTTCGCCCTCTTTTTTTTTTAAACAACAAACCTGTGTGCCCTTTATGGGTGATTTAAATAAATGTATTTCCCTGTTAATTACAGTGTGGTGTAGTCAGCTTATCTACTGGTTTTCCATGGCAGCATCAGCCACATTCTCCCCCACCTCGGCTGGTGCTGCCGCCCTATCCTCCTATCTTCCCGCTCTGCTACAATAGCAAAGTCATCTCAGTTGTGTGAAAAATTTAGTAAATCGCATTTTCTTTTCTGTGTGCATTACTAACACAGCAGATATCAAGTTGAAGGCATTTGACAACCTGATGTGGATTTGAGAGTATGACTTTAATTTAGTTGTTTGTGTTAACTGTTTTAAAAGCATGAACTTTAGATCAGAGAAAATGTGGAACATCAAGAAAAATGTTTAAATCTGTTTAGGACAATTACAAAGTGTTCAGATGGTTGTGTTAATTGTACTGAGAGCAGTGACCTGAGTTTAGTGAAATTTATCAAATTGATTGAGAAAATCTGTAACTCCTTGTTATGATTTCTATGCTGATACATACATCACACAAGAAAATAAATGCTTATTTTTGCACATTTTGGTGTGGCAAGTGGCTTAATTTGGGCTTGTTTTTCCAGACCAGGTTGCTTGTTTATCTTGCGAGATCTTGCAACACGGCAATTGGTACCTCACCCACCCCTTAGTACAGATTACTGTCACTTTAAAAATGTATTTTGTTCTAACTTGTAACCTTTTGGAAAGGAGGCTGCGGAATTTCTGAACCGGAACGAAAAAAAGCAGTTCCCCGTCTGTCGCTCACTTCGACGTCGTGTCGAAGAAGCGACACTAGGGGTCTCTCTTGAGCGCCGAAAGATGCCTCTGATCTATGAAAAAAGGCCAGTGAGAGTTGGCGAACAGTATTTGCATACCCCGCCTCCGGATACGGATATAAAGGCAAGAGAAATACGCTCGTTCATTCAGTAATTTTCTTCGGAGCCGATGGTCGTGTGTATGCTGTCAGCTGCGTGTAACACAACCGATCCTGCTTCTGATCCTCTGACGCTCTGCTGCTGTTGGATTTACGGCGCACTTCAGCGGCTTTTTCTCTTCTCTGCCAGCGTGCAGTGTGCCCCTGGGCACTTCGACAGCGCAGAGTGAAAAGAGTTCCAATTTAAAAGAGTAATATTTCTCCATAAAGAGTTTATTTCTCTGAAAGAGCAATACACAGTGTTGTTGAATGCCCTTTTCAGGGTGCGTCTTTATAAAGATGCCATTCAACCCCTGTGTAGTTCCTGGATGCGGTAGAGTGCTCTCCGCTTCTGACGGCCACAGGCGCTGTCTCGTGTGTCTGGGCGCTGATCACACCGAGGCAGCGTTCGTGGATGGTTCATGTTCTCACTGCGAGAACATCACCATGGTAACGTTGCGGTCGCGGCTTGCTTTCAATAGAAAGCACGCCACCCCAGCCGCCCCCCTTATCGCTCCTTCTTCCCACGGGATTGAGGACGATGCGGCTGGCGATGGAGGCGATTTGGGGAGGGCTGCGGGTGAGGTTCCGCTGGGCACGTCCCCGCGGACCAACCGCCCCCCGACACTCTCGTTAACCTCCGTCCAGCCTCGAGGTAACGGCGACTCGCCTCCGGGCCGGTCTGCCTATCCTCTGGAGCTTGAAGCCGATGAGCTCACCGCTCCGTCGGAGAGCGCGGCATCTGACTCCTCCCCTGGGCTGCCGCCTTCGGGCCAGCACGCCCAGGCTGAGATGTGCGCAGATGTCCGATATGCTTGCCTGGGCCGCCGTCGGGGTGGGGTTGGACTGGAAACCTCCACCCTCCCCACACCCATCACGGTTGGATGACTGGTTCCTGGGGTCTGGGCGCCGCTCACAGCCACACCCCCCCCGGTCCCGTTTTTCCCGGAGGTGCATGACGAGCTGACGTCTTCATGGAGAGCGCCGCTCTCCGTTTCATCAAAAGCCCCGCTCGTCCGCTCGCGCTACCCTCGACGGCGGAGTGGCCCACGGGTACACGGCGATTCCCCAGGTGGATAGGGCAGTTGCGCTCCATCTTTGTCCCGGTGACCACCTGGCGCGGACGCCCTGTACCCTCTTCCAAGGCCTGTAGAACTTCATCCTCCTTGAACCACAAAGCCTACAGTGCCGCGGGACAGGCCACCTCCGCCCTGCACGCCATGGCCATCCTGCAAGTCCACCAGGCCAAGGCGCTCAGAGATCTGCACGAGGGTAGCCCTGACCCCGATGTGCTGCAGGAACTGCGCTCAGCAACCGACCTCGCCCTCAGAGCCACGAAGGTCACCGCGCAGGCACTTGGGCAGGCGATGGCCACCCTTGTGGTCCAGGAACGTCATCTTTGTCTCAACCTGGTCGAGATGCGTGAGGCCGACAAAGTTCGCTTCCTTGACGCCCCTGTCTCCCAGCTTGGCCTCTTTGGCGACACCGTCGAGGACTTCGCCCAGCAGTTCTCCGCGGTGAGAAAACAGACGGAGGCTATATCTCACATCCTACCTCGCCGCAAACCTGCCGCCAAGGCCACTGCCCCGTCTGCTTGCCGAGGGCGTCCCCCTGTGGCTAAGAAACCTGCTCCGCCTCAACCCGGGCCCAGCTCTCAGCCCCTGCGTCGAGCACACCACAGGAAGCAGACGCCCCCCGTCTCCCGGACTCCCTCCAGGACCCGGAAGGCTCCCAGGCGGTCCTGAGACGGACGACCCAGCGACACAGACATTAGCTCCGGAGGTGGTAAGACCGCTCCGTCCCCCGGTGGAGGGCCGGGAGGAGAATCTTTTTTTTCTAAAC
This sequence comes from Moxostoma hubbsi, assembly GCA_032164185.1. Taxonomy (NCBI): domain Eukaryota; kingdom Metazoa; phylum Chordata; class Actinopteri; order Cypriniformes; family Catostomidae; genus Moxostoma; species Moxostoma hubbsi. The sequence goes on from JAVLUX010000003.1 coordinate 22,234,817, forward strand.
AATTTCATTTGCCGCTCCCCCTTAGATGGGGTTGCGGTACCCACATTCTCAATAAAAGAGCTATTTCCTATGTCTCTGGGTCACCTGGCCCGCAAATGCCGTTCTCACGGCACTTTGCCCTCAGATCTCAACAGTCCTGGCTGCCTGGACACAGACTACCCGTCTTCAGCCCCACGACTGTCCCCCGGCCGGCCGGTTCCGACGAGTCTAGAGGACGCCTACCCAGGACCTCCTCCCTGCCGGGTGTGCGGAGCAAGGTAAGTGCTTTGAGTCTTTTCTCAGCACCTCAGCCGTGGGTCGCCCCGTCGCCGCCCAATGCTGCCCTACCTGCTCCGCCCCGCTGCTCCGCCCCGCCGGGTACGTCCAAATTGAGCGTCCCTTTGGTGCCCCTAGCGCAGAGGTTGGACGCATGGCTTTCACTTCCCATCCCGTCTCGCTGGCTGGCCCGGACCATCCGACTCGGTTACGCAATTCAGTTTGCCAGGCCCCCGCCCCCCTTCATGGGCGTCCACTTTTCCGCAGTACACGGCGAACACGCCCAGTCCCTGCGTGCAGAAATCGTGACTCTTCTGGCCAAAGACGCGATAGAGCCTGTCCCTCCAACCGAGATGAAGAATGGTTTCTACAGCCCTTACTTCATCGTACCCAAGAAAAGCGGCGGCTTACGACCAATCTTGGACCTGCGAGTTCTCAACCGAGCGTTGCACAAACTCCCGTTCAAAATGCTCACGCAGAAGCACATCTTGACCTGCGTCCGCCATTTAGATTGGTTTGCAGCGATAGACCTGAAGGACGCGTACTTCCACGTCTCCATCCTGCCCCGACACCACCTCTACCTGCGGTTTGCGTTCAAGGGCCAGGCGTATCAGTACAAAGCCTTCCCTTTCGGCCTGTCTCTGTCCCCTCGCATCTTCACGAAAGTCGCAGAGGCAGCTCTTGCCCCGCTCCGAGAAGCCGGCATCCGCATACTCAACTACCTCGATGACTGGCTCATTCTGGCCCACTCGCGAGAGTTACTATGCGCCCACAGAGACCAGGTGCTCAGGCACCTCAGCCATCTGGGGCTTCAGGTCAACTGGGAAAAGAGCAAGCTCACTCCAGTTCAGTGCATCTCTTTTCTCGGGATGGAGTTAGACTCGGTCTCAATGTCGGCACGTCTCACCAACGAGCGTGCCCAGTCAGTGTTGAACTGCCTCGCCGCCTTCAGGCCAGGCACAGTGGTCCTCTTAAAACTTTTCCAGAGGCTCCTGGGGCATATGGCGTCCTCCGCGGCGGTCGCGCCGCTGGGGTTGATGCATATGAGACCGCTCCAACACTGGCTCCAGACCCGAGTCCCGAGACGAGCATGACGCCACGGCACGCACCGGGTAACAATCACCCCTGCCTGCCGTCGAACATTCAACCCCTGGACAGACCTCTGTTTCTTACGGGCTGGAGTGCCCCTACAACAGGTGTCCAGACACGTCCTGGTCACGACCGACGCCTCCAGATTGGGTTGGGGTGCCGTTTTCAACGGGCACGCAGCTTCAGGCCGTTGGAAAGGGGCCCAGCTGCGTTGGCACATCAACTGCTTCGAGTTGTTGACCGTCCTTTTGGCCCTGCGGAAGTTTCTCTCGTTAATTCGGGACGGACATGTCCTAGTCAGGTCGGACAGCACCACTGCGGTCGCATACATAAATCGCCAAGGCGGCGTACACTCACTCCACATGTCACAAGTCACCCGTTGTCTCCTCCTTTGGAGTCAGCACTGACTCAAGTCGCTGCGTGCCACTCACATCCCCGGCAACCTCAATGTGATAGCGGACGTGCTGTCACGACAACGCTTGGAGGCTTCCTCCCCACTCGGTTCAGCTGATTTGGGAACGGTTCGGCAAGGCCCAGGTAGACCTGTTTGCCTCCCGAGAGACCTCCCACTCCCCACTCTGGTATGCTCGTTCAGAGGCTCCCCTCGGGGCAGATGCACTGGCACACAGCTGGCCGGTGGGGCTGCGCAAGTACGCATTCCCCCCAGTGAGCCTTCTTGCACAGGTGCTGTGCAAGGTCAGGGAGGACGAGGAGCAAGTCACTCTCGTGGCTCCTTACTGGCCCACCCGGGCCTGGTTCTCGGACCTCATACTCCTCGTGACAGCCCCTCCCTGGCGAATTCCCCTGAGGAAGGACCTTCTTTCTCAGGGACGGGGCACGCTCTGGCATCCGCACCCAGACCTCTGGAACCTCCACGTCTGGCCCCTGGACGGGATGCGGCAGATCTAGCTGGTCTACCACCCACAGTCGTAGCCACGATCAACCAGGCCAGAGCCCCTTCTACCAGGCAACTCTACGCCCTGAAGTGACGTCTGTCGTCACTTCAGGGCGCAGTTAGGTTGGTGCTCCTGTTCCTACAGGAGAGGTTGGAGGGGAGGCTGTCCCCGTCCACCTTGAAGGTGTATGTTGCCGCTATCGCAGCTCACCCCGACCCAGTAGACGGCAAGTCTCTGGGTAAGCATGACTTAATCGTCAGGTTCCTAAGAGGCGCCCGGAGGTTAAACCCCTCCCGGCCAAACCTGTTCCCCTCCTGGGATCTCTCGGTGGTCCTTGCCGGTCTTCACAGATCCCCTTTCGAGCCGCTAGAATCAGCTGGACTCAGGGCCCTCTCTCTAAAAACAGCCCTGCTGATCGCGCTTGCCTCCATCAAGAGGGTCGGGGACCTGCAAGCGTTCTCTATTAACAACACTTGCCTGGAGTTCGGTCCGGCAGACACTCATGTGATCCTAAGACCTCTACCGGGCTATGTGCCCAAGGTTCCTACCATGCCCTTCAGAGATCAGGTAGTGAACCTACAAGTGCTGCCCCGGGAGGAGGCAGACCCAACCCTCTCACTATTGTGTACGGTACGTGCCTTGCGTGCTACCTGGAACGCACCCAGAGCTTCAGGCGCTCTGAGCAGCTCTTTGTCTGCTTTGGAGGACAGCAAAAAGGGAACGCTGTCTCCAAACAGAGGTTGTCTCACTGGGTGGTGGATGCCATTCAGTTGGCCTACCACACCCAGGCCATGCCCCCCCTTACGGGTTCGAGCCCACTCTACTAGGAGCGTGGCATCCTCATGGGCACTGGCGAGGGGCACCTCCCTAGCAGACATTTGCAGAGCTGCGGGCTGGGCAGCACCTAACACCTTTACGAGATTTTACAATCTCAGGGTTGAGTCAGTCTCGTCCCGTGTTTTCTCAGGTCCGAGCCCGTAGAACTCGGTACACGTCGACGATCTGACCGGGTGAATCGCTAGTTCCAGCGCCGTTTCCCTCTGCCAAGGCAAAACAGTGCGCTTCCTTCCCAGAGGACCTAGGTCCCTGGTTGATTCCTCCCTAGCCATTCGGGCCCGCAGCAGTTCAGCGGAGGAACTTGCTGGCCCAGTCCACTACGGGTACCCCAGGCTACCCCTACTGGAATAGGTGCTCCACAGGTTGGGCCTCCTACGGGACTCCTCCTGTGTGTACTTCCGCGGTACGGTCACCTTACGAGCTGACCCGCATCTCCCTTAGGCAGTCCTTTGCTGCCCTCCGGTCGCCGTGTTGTAGCAACTCCCCCCTCCTCGAGGTTGGATCTACCACCGCGCCATTCTTCCCACATGTGACCCAAGAGGCCATGTGATGTATTTTGCCACCTCTACCTCCCCTTTCGGGTGGGTGTGGCCTCCGCAGGGTCTTTTCCCCCTGAAAGAATAGGAATTCGGGATAAGACCCCCTTCCCTCAATGCGGTAAGGGCCCCGGCTGCTCTTGCTCTATGCCGAGAAAACATAGAGAGAAAAGAGGCCCAGCCAGGCTTGGCCCGTTCCCTAATTGGGCGTGTCACCTTGTTCCCCCCAAGGGTAACCAAAAGGATTCTGACGCTTTTTCGGGGCATTGGGGAAGAGTACGTGCAGCCTGAACACATTTGGTCACTTGTGCACGTAGAAATACCTGCCCGCTTCTGTGACAGCAGTACACGTACACGGCTCAGCGCATGGCGAGTTTTGAAGTGGACCCCTAGTGTCGCTTCTTCGACACGACGTCGAAGTGAGCGACAGACGGGGAACGTCTCGGTTACGTATGTAACCTCCGTTCCCTGATGGAGGGAATGAGATGTCGTGTCTTCCCGGCCACGTCGCTAAGGCTCTCACTCCCGGCTCCTCAGAAAAATCCTGAATGAACGAGCGTATTTCCCACGCCTTTATATCCGTATCCGGAGGCGGGGTATGCAAATACTGTTCGCCAACTCTCATTGGCCTTTTTTCATAGATCAGAGGCATCTTTCGGCGCTCAAGTGAGACCCCTAGTGTCGCTTCTTCGACACGACGTCTCGTTCCCTCCATCAGGGAACGGAGGTTACATACGTAACCGAGACGTTTTTGCTCAGAATGATCCAAAATGAAAATCATTTTGTTTTTAGTTACTGGTTTCATACTGTGATTCATAACATGATCAATTAGAGGGAGTCTTACATCATCATTCTGTGATTTTTTTATTCAACTCTTCCACTCCACTGTTTTCTATCTCTCTGATCACCATCATTACACCATCTTTATTCGGTCTAGTCTCATCACTTTCAATGATCACCACTGAAATATTTCAGAAAACTTTCCCCCTTTCTTATCAATTATTCCTCCTATTTCCCCTTCTTTTAACCACTCTTCTCATTTAACCACTCTTCTCATCACATCTTTGTCTTGTTCTTCCTATTCTTCCTCATTGTTTGCTTGCTCTGAATTTTCATATTTCACCTCTTTTTTAGATAGCAAAGTCATGATAGTTGTGTGGAAATTTAGTCTTTGCTGTGTGAATTACAAACACAGCAGATATCGATATAAAGGGGTTTGAAAACCTGCCGTGCATTTGCACAGTGCATTTGAGAATATGACTTTCATTTAGTTGTCCGTTTTAACTGTTTTGAAAGCATGAATCTTGAATCAGAGAAATTTGTGTGTAGTGTTTTTCTGCATATCGCAGCAACGTTTTGTGGACCGTTCTGCATATCGCAGCAGCTCATTTTAGCTTATCGCGGCCCATTCGTCCCGTTTCACAGCCGACCCACTAGCCCATTACGCGGCCGACCCGCCGGCCTGCTCAGTTCTCCCAATGGCCTGTCCGCCCCTGATCGGCCCCAAAGTGCGTCGGCCCACCGGAAAAATGTCCGGTATGCCAGATTACCTGTCCAGCACCGCTCATGCACGAGATGCAGCATTACGCAATGCAGTGGTCAAAAAAATTTGTTTAGCATGTTTACATAGAAAAATAATTGAAAAACAGTGTAAAAACACGGGGGCAAAGCTGAACTGCTAAAAACATATATATTTGCCCCTTGAAGGTCTCTGCGTTGTTCTGTCTTTTCTGAGCACTGAAGTAAAGCAATTATTGTTAATAATTTGCACTTTACAAATTCATCCCGTTATTAATTTTATCTGACTCCAATTTTATATTAATCTGACTCCATTTTTATGTTGACCTCTAATTTAGAATTAAAGCTCTAAATACTTTCTGATCATTCTTTTATTTTAATCGTTTAAGTTATTGATTACTCTGAATCCTCTTCTATTCATTTACCTTTTGATCAGTTTCTAATGAGATTCAAACTGATAGTCTTTAAGTGGCTTCCTCCTACATTAAAGCTTCAGTTATGATATAAATGATTCCTAAAATGGTATTCTCCTGCTCGGTTCCTCCAGAGCAGTTTCTCCTATTTTAAAGAACCAGTACTGATATAAATGATTTCAGAGGAATACAGAATAAATCAAAAAGTAACAATTTATTTGCCAGGTAAGATTTAAAACACAAGATAAAGAAACAAGTCAAGTCAAAAGAACATACCTGACAATTTAGAACTACATGTAATTGCAAAGCATGGGATATCTGAATGCAGATTTCTGTTATTAAAGTTACACACAAGGTGTGCGGGATCGTCTGACTACAGAGAACCTCAAGCTCTGGGCCAGCCTTCCTTAAATATCCAGACCGAATACACATTGTGAGCCAAATGGTATTGTCCTTTGAGAATTTGGGGGTGAATGGGTTCTTGGCTTCCTGGTGTTAAACCTTCAAGGAGGGGTGTAGACCTCTAGAGTTATTCAGTATTTGGCAAAGACCTTATAACTTTGTTATCATTGAGTTTTATAAACCTGGGGACAAAACACTATACCAGACGCACCGAGACATTTTAAATGATACCAAACATGTTACACTAGTTACATTATTTGTATACATCAGATATGGTCTCTTGTTACATACAGATATTAGGTGAGTTTGAGGTGATTCTGAGCTGAGGGGGAATGGATGAAGAGGAGAGGGGAGAGCAACAATGAGGTGTGAATTTTGCAGTCTTCGCTCAGTGGGGTGCGGTGCCTCAGGAAGAGATGCTAATTGTGAGAAAGTTCATTTGTTGATTTTCTCGAAGTTCATACATTTGCTCTTTGCCTTTGAATGTAAACACATTAGCACATTGGCACCCAGCCTTACAACAGCATGGTGGATGCAACAACATGTTTGGCCTGAAAATTCCTTATTAACAAGACACAGCACCAATGGAAGTTTCTCAAAGTTACTTCTCAAAAAAACTGTCTTTTGTTAACAAGGTAAACATCCACTTTATCCATCAAATGAATTAGACTGAATAGCCAATCGATTCAGATCTTTTTTTTAACCTGTTTGGCTAATATTCTGAAAAGAACCGACTGAATAGAATGATTTGTTTGTGAACTGGCCATCACTAGTTCTGATTCTACTTAGCAGATTGAAATGCAGGACATGATGACAAAATCTCTAATATTATCAGTCAAAAAAAATTGTCAGATAAGTTGAAGATTTTCACTGTATATCTTTTGAAAAGGGACTCGCCTGGAC